>OY821761.1:27073097-27778880 GCA_963682095.1 Potentilla sterilis
CTTCCTCGGCAGTTGTTGCTTACCGGTCCTGTGCACTTCACTTGGATGTATCCGATGGAAAGGTACGTATTTTACACCTTATGTTAATTTCCTCATCAATAGATGTGATTTAGTATTAATGTATTATCATAACACTTTAAAAACTTGATTTATAGGCAACTTGGACAATACGGTGATTTTGTCCAAAACAGATCCGCACCTGAAGGATGTATAGCTGAAGCATATATTGCGCACGAGTGCGTCACCTACATGAAGCTGTATTTAGGAGCGTTACAGGAAAGCATACCGGAAGATGTACATTCACAGTTCAATCTTTCCATACTCTCCGACGATGTTGTACTCGGTGGAAAAATGACAGTTTCTTACAAGTTGAAAGATTATGAGGTAGCCATTGCACATTGGTGGGTACTAATTAACTGTTTAGAAGTTCAGTTTTGGAAGAACATGCATCTAAACTGTGAACAAGTAGGAGGTGATCTCGATTACCACAACCGGACATTCGCAGAGTATTTCGGCCGTTGGGTACGTAACTTTAACATTATTCTATACGTATTTATATATTATTGTGTATAATTATTCATATTTATAGTTGATTCTGATGGTTGCAGATGGACCTTATTAAAAATGATAATCACCCAAATTGGTCGCACGAACTCAGACTTCTAGCGATGAAGCCGGTCTATTCAAAAGTTTATGCGAGGTGCAAGGTGAATGGTGTGTTATTTCGATGTGAAGAGAGAGACATCAGACTGAAAACACAAAATTCAAGGGTTATGGCACATGGTGGGGATGATGGAGTTGACTATTACGGTGTTCTCCATTCAGTTTTGGAACTGCATTATGGGGAAGGCATGAAAGTGCAACTTTTCAAGTGTAGATGGTTTGACACACGGCCGCAGAGCATCAAAACCGATCAATACGGCATAACTTCTGTGAACACTAGTACATCATGGTATGAGGATGACCCGTTCCTTTTAGCCACATGGGTGAAACAAGTGTTTTATCTTGATGATCTCGCCAAGGGTGACCCGTGGAAAGTAGTCAACACTATCCACCATCGTAACATTTACCGGGCGTCTACACTTGGAGTGGCTGAAGAGAACGAGGAAGGTGGCACCGCGTATCAAGAGCCCAACGCAAACGGTATTTCTGACTCCTCTTTTATTCGCCTAGACACGCCGGTGCGAATTCGACGTGAAGAGCCACTGCTTGTTGATGTTGATCCAAATGAAGAAACTAACGAGGACTCTAGTGGTGAGGAAAGACATAGATTACCCCTATCGAGCAATTCAGAAACTGAAGAAGACTCATCCGATGATTCCGATTACAATCCGCCGGATTAAGTAATTTAGATGATGTAATCCTTTCATTTGTAATCTCAAAATTTCTAATGAACGGGCGTGGGGATGAGCCTCCCAGCTAGGCTGGGTTCCAAACCCCTTAAAAAAAAAATTTGAAATATGTTGACTGGTGGGTTTCTGTTTTCTTGATGTTCAATTTAAGTTATATATGAACAGGAAATAGGAATACGAGAGGTGTAAACCTACTGATTTTTTTTTACCTTTTTCATATAATGGCCTACGAAAAACACGTTATTTCGTCGGCTATACTAATAATAGCCGACGAAAAATTCATTATTTCGTCGGCTATAACTATATTGGAAAATACATATTTTATTTTAGACAGGAAAAGACAAAAGAATAGCCGACGACTACGAGTCTCTCGTCGGCTATGATTTAAAAACAAAAAAAAACAAAAAATGACCATATTCCATTTTCTATCACTAACGATAAACCATTGCTTCATCCTTCAAATGCAAAAATGTTGTGAAATAAGATATGACCGAAATAATGAAATACGTCTACGGTTGAAAAATCACAAGATTCTGATAAAATCTGAGCGGCGAAAGATGCGGTCAAAGGTTTTATTCCTTCGTTTCCCTAATGGTAGCGTTATCTTCGGTAAATATTTTGAGAAAAAATTTGTATACGATTAGTTGCATCTCATCGATTTGAAACTATTATCTGTTGAAGGTCATGCAAAAAAACGTCATTTAGACAGGCCAATTACCATTTCTAAGCGTTTAGAGGTTTGACTCACCCGGTTGACCGTTCCGATCGAGCCTTTAACGTTGTCAGCTGAAGTTGGATTTTTTTTCATACATGTATTTAATCTTAACGGTGATATCTGACGGTTGGAATAGATTTTATAAACTTTTAGATTCAAAATCAGAACATATGCACTAATGTTCCTTAACTTGTTAACTAAGTGTTTAAGTGAATGTATAGTTTCAAATAGTTACTATACGTAGACTCTTCAAATGCAAAAATATTGTGAAATAAGAGATGACCGAAATAATGAAATACGTCCACGGTTGAAAAATGACAAGATTCCGATAAACTTTGTGTGCCGAATGTTGCGGTTAACTGTTTTTTACTTCCGTTTTCCTATGGGTAGCCTGACGTTCGTAAAATCAATTTTGTAAAATTTTTATACGATTAGTTGCGTCTCATTGATTTGAAACTATTATCTGTTGAAGGTGAGGCCAGAAACCGTCGTTTAACTAGACTAATTTCCGTTTTTAAGCGTTTAGAGGTTTGACTTACTGGTTTGACCAACAGTTTAGCCGACGAAAATTATATGTCGTCGGCTAAACTCTTGCGATCCGCGCCTTTTTATTGTCCGCCGTTGGATGGCTCAGATCCAACGGCTGCTGATTTTCCAAAGCAGAGCCGACGAAACATTTTAAATAGTCGGCTATGCTTTAAGTTTAGCCGACGAAATATAATTTTCGTCGGCTAAACTCTTGCGATCCGCGCCTTTTTATTGTCCGCCGTTGGATGGCTCAGATCAGACGGCTGCTGATCTTCCAAAGTATAGCCGACGATGTTCATAGAATAGCCGACGATATTCAAAGAATAGCCGTCGACATTTTTTAATTCGTCGGCTATTCTTTCTGCTATACAAGCAGAAAAACGCAGCAGCCCGACTTTTTCAACCCTAAATTCGCAAAAACTCCTCCTCCGCTCCTCAAATCGGCTGTGCGTCTCCTCCAAGACTATTGCTCGTCCTCCTCCTCCTCAAATCGGCGCCGTTCCTTCCCTTCCACCTCCATCTGGCCTCCTCCTCCATCCGGACAAAATCCGGCCTCCTCCGGTCTTTCCCCTCCTCCTCCTTCCCCTACTCCTTCCCCTCCTCCTCCTCCGCCAAAACAGATAAAAGGCGATTACCATTTTTTTTTTCTTTCAATTTATTGAATTTTATAATTTAGGTATATAATTTAAGTATTTATGTTAATTTATGTATTTATGTTAATTTAGGTATAATTTAGGTATTTATGTTAATTTAGGTAATTTTTTTAGGTATAATTTAGGTATTTATGTTAATTTAGATATAATTAACCAAGCATTTTACGTAACAAACATACGTTGGAATCTTTGTGTTTCAGATTCGTACGCTACAGCTAGCCTAGAATATGGGTTGTATTGATATATGCGCTGGCAAAACCATAATAAATTCTGGTAAGACTCAGAATCAACACCAACCACAGCATCCCTTGCAAGTTCTTTGTCATACCAAGCAGTATGATAGGGGACATCTAAGCTGTAGTTTAGCTTTATGTCTTGTAGTATATCAAAAGCTTTCTTACTGGGATTATCACGAACGTTGTCAAGCATCACCTCTCTAATAATCTTGCTGCACATCATCTTACTATTTTGAAGCCGGATGACACAACGACAACTATGTTCGTTCACCAATTCATTAATCACAAAGAAATCATTATACCTGAATAAAATGTGCAAAACTCAATCAGCATATATACTTTTTCATAGTAACTATCAAAGAAAAAACATAACTGTATAAGTAACTATCCAAGTAACTAGTAACTATCCAATTAACAATTCCTGTAACTTTAAAACTGAGAAATATAGAAGTAACTATCTAAGTAACTACTAACTATTAAAAAAAAAAAAAACAGGTAACTCTCAAAGTAACTACCAAAATAAAAGTAACTATTTAAGTAACTAAGAAATATATAAATAACTATCTAAGTAACTATACAAGTAACTATCATGATTAAAAATGAAGCACACAATGCAGCGTGCCGCTGCACCGCAAACATGGCAGCGTAACACTGTTAATACCAACTATACAAAATATGTGCAACGGCTAATGAAAAAATACCTGCATAAAGATGCCTTCACACACCAATTACAACCTTCAGAATGTTTTTTTTTTTGCAGAAAGCAACAACACGTTCAGGCTTATTTCTATCAAAATAATACTCAAAACCAACCTCCACAGCATACATCCGCAACTTCAGCCTAAAATCTTTTACCCCACCCTCAAACGTCTGACCCTTAGAATGAATAAGATATTTCCATCCTTTAGAAAGATACATTTTTGGGTCCTCACGCCTATAACATCCCAAAAATTCATTCTCTTCCACCAAAACACTACTCTCCTCACTAATAGTATTACTAACTGCACTTTCCGAAACAGAAGAAATGACATCCAAACAATGAACATCCACATCAACAAAATCAGATTGATATCGTCCCAAAACTCTAAATATCATGCTCATATCAACCTCATTTTCCTGACAGTAAACAATAGGATCTGGATAAACATTGTACTTAAGTTTGAAAACCAATCTTTCCAAGTCGGGAAAACGATCACGTATCTTATGACAAAAATCAACAAAACTACAATTATGAACAAACGAAAGTGCTGCTCCTTCACTAGAATACACGAGCTTAGTAGTATAAAAACTGTCCATTGCACCTACAGAAAAAATCATAATAACATCAATAATTATCATACTATCAGAGGTAGCATAATTATATCTGTTACTATCTTACTAATTATTCTAGTACCTATCAGCAGTAACTATCTTACTAACTATTTTAGTAACTATCTTACTAACTATGAAAAAACCAAAATGCAGCAACTATCAGCCTAGTAACTAGCTTACTAACTATCGCAGAAACTGAAATACTAACTATGAAATTGGTAACTACCGTAGTAACTATCATCTTGGTAAATATCTTACTAACAGTAACTATATCACTAACTATGAAAAATAAAAAATGCAGAACATAAAAAAGATGATGAGGAAGTTTTCGGAGCAGTATGCTCGTAACTGAAGAATAAGAGATGCAAAGTTTCAAAGACAAAATTGGAATCGCAGAATGAGAAAATCAACTGAGAAACTACAGACGCAAATCTAAACAGCTGCAAAACATTAACATACCTTCAGAGACAAATCGCAATCGCAAATTGAGCAAACAGATGAATTGCAGATCGCCGGAAGAAAACGAATTGCAAATCGGCGGAAAATAAACGAATTGCAAAATCGGCGGCAATGAGGAATTGAAGATCAGAGGCAATGTGAAATTGAAGATTGGAGGCAGAGACAGAGAGAGAGAGGCGGCACTGAGAAGAAGAAAAAGAAAACAGAGCTGAAAGAGGGAAAGTAACGGAACGGGAATACAAATTTGATGCTTAAGGGTAAAATCGTCCGTTAGAAAATCAAAAACAGCATTTTTTTATAATTTAGTAAAATTCAAACGAGCTTTTTGTGATATAAATATTAAAAACATGTCATTTTTTATGAAGTGAAAAACATAGAGTTTTTTTTTCTAATTTACAAAGCTAGATGGTCCATTTTTCTAAAGAGTGCTGCTATTAGAACCTCCAAATTTACTCACTTGACCTCTCTATATTTTCAATTATTGAATTACATATATATCCTCTTACACAAACACTATTGAGGACAATAAGTATATATAAATAGTATTATATTGATTGTCTATAGACTTTCCGATTCAATAATAATGTTATTTATTATTATCCTTATCAAATTTATTTTTCAATTTCACTACATACTCATTAAAACATTTATAAGGTCAAGTTAATAAGAACTAAAATTATATCTAAGGTAGTTCATGTGATATAAAATTACTTTAATTACACATGTTTAAGCGCATATACAAAATATAAGGTCAAGTGTAAGTGTTGAAATTAAACGCATATATTTTAATATGTTTGCAACATGAAAAAAAAAATCAAGTGTTTTGATATATATATATTTATATCTCATTAGACCTTAAATATATTTGCAATACACTAGTAACTATTGAAATAGTACAAGCGCATACTAGTGTGTTTTGAATTATTTATATATCGTGTGTTTTGATATATCTCATTAAATCTAACACAAAGAAAAAAAAATAGAGGTTTAGTGAGTGAATAGAAGGTTGAATGAGTAAGTTATTGATATATATATATATATATATATATATGTGAATAACATATTCAATGTTATTTTGGTAATTTAAATGGAGGTCTAATGAGCAAATACTTGTATTCAAAAGAAGAATGGAGGTACATAAAGTATTGGAGGTCTAATGAGCAAATGTGGAGGTCCCAATAGCAACACTCTACTCTTTTCTAAAATGTGGTTATAAAATTTGATTTTAATTATATAATATTAGGGATTTTTTTTTTAACAATAATATTAGGGGTGTTTAAGAGAGTGCATTTAAAACTAGGGCTGGATTGGTAGGTATACCAACTCCATTTTCCTAATACCATGTACCAACCAATATATGATTGGTATGAAAAATCCACCATTTATACCAACCAATAACGTTGGTATACCAACTAATTGGTACGGTTGGTACTCGGTTGGTACGGTTGGTAATGAGCTTCTACCAACATATTTATGGCCCAAAAATTTAAAAGCCAAATCCAAATAAGTAACAACAAATAACACAAATCCATAGTCTTATACAACTTCAACCAAATTACCAAATAAAAAGTCACAAACTGAATGTCAAAGTCCAAATAGCCAAACTTCCAAAGTACTAACAAGTAATAAATTCTCAAAACGATTGAAAAAAAAAATGATAGGTCTAAAAGCAGGACATGTTAACATGTTGTAGGTGGTGATGGTGCTGTTGTTACTCCTGTTAGGCCATAAACCTCTAATGCTTGATGCCTAAGCATTTGTCTGACCAGAGATGTTGCAACTTGGGCCGCCCCTTCCTGCCTCAAAGCTTTGCAACAAAACATTCTCTACAACAATTGCATAAATACATAATTAAATCCAATAACAAGTCACAAAAATAATATAGCGCAAAGTAAACACCATTATGTAAACACGCACAAATTTCTCCTTATGCAGTAACATTCAATCCATTCATTGATCACACAAAATAATAGTAATAATAATAATAACTACTTAATTTAACAAAAATGTACCTCTCTCAAGATCCTCCAGCTCGTGGTAAATTACCAGATCATCTTCTGTTGGAGGTTCGTAGAGGTTGAAATTTGCAGGTGCACATCTTAACCAATCAGAAGTGCAAACAAGGGCCTCAACTGTCTTTGGTGTCAAAGAAGCTCTGAAAGGATCAACAACTCTAGAACCTAAGCTAAAAGCATTCTCCGAAGCCACAGTAGAGCATGGAACAGCAAGTATGTCTTTTGCTAGCTTGGATAAAATCGGATAAGTTGTTTCTGCTCCCTTCCACCACTTGCCAATATCAAAAGTCTTGCACGTAAGGCTGACATGCCTATCCGCTAAGTACTGATCAACCTCATTCTGAATGCATTGTGATTGCTCCGACATCCTCTCTCTAGCTATCTCCTTACTGACTTCATCAAGTTCCTCGTATGCAACTCCATCCAACATTAAATCATCTTCGAGAGGCTGCTCAGCTTGCTCCACGCCCTCATAGCCTTTATACTCTTCATACATCTTCATCAATATTTTCTTTAAATCCTCTTCTATCGACTGGATTTGAATTGGGCTTGCATTAATCTTTTTCATAGCCATTTTAGCCCATTGAAGCTTGTACCTCGGGTCCAACACATTCGCTACCAAGACGATCTTGTTGATAGACTCAAAGCTGCCCCAATACTTGTCAAATTTTGTCTTCATTGAACATGCGACTTTCTTCATAACAAGATCTTCAGAAATGCAAGCCTTGTTGATCTCACATTGCAAGGTGATCATCTCCACAAACAATATATTTGAAGTGATTGATTTCCAAGCACTAAGTCTTAAGGTTGCAACATAAAACTTCTTCAAAAACACACAAAATGCTGCTGCATACCTCCAATTTTCAGAAGTTGGAGGTCCAACTTTGTCCGCAAAATAACTCTTGAACGCCTCATCCTCTTCGGTCATTCGGTTAAACGTCAACTCATACTTCAATGCAGCTTCAAGCATAAGATATGTGCTGTTCCATCTTGTAACAACATCTAACGGGACATTGGCATTTGTCTTGCACTGCTCCAGAATTGCAAACTCCCTAAACTTATCAAGTCTTTGCGATGAACTCCTCACATATTTGGCACAATTCCAAATGGCAGCAATCCCAAGCTCTAACTCCTTCAAACCGTCCTTCACAATCAAGTTGATAATGTGACAAGCACATCTTAAATGTAGATACTCTCCATTAAACATCAAGGTCTGGTAACTAGTAAGCCTCTTCTTCATATATTGGACAGCTACATCATTTGCACTAGCATTGTCTACTGTAATAGTAAACACTTTGTTGATCTCCCATTGTCTCAAACATTGCTCAAGTGTTCTCTGTTGGTTGCATCACCTAACTAATATTATGTGCAAATTTGTGATGCTTCCTACTCCCAAGAATAGGAGGTCAAGTTTTAGTATAGGGGGAAAAAGTAAGAGTATCGTACCCAAGGGATTGAGTAACTCTACCCTAACTAGATTACCGCGAAATGAAACCTAGAAAACACATGCATCTACCTTTTTACAATTCACAACCTTAGCCCTTTGGAAGCTAAAGGTCATGGGGATGGTTTTAACAAGTGGTAGTGAATCGGCTTTGTTGATTTTAGATAAATTAAAGCTACATAAACATAAAACAAACTAAACTAACAAGTGTTGAGACTAGATCAATGAGAGGAAAAGAGACTTATGCACAAATGTAACCCATAATTGATGTGAAAACATGGTTGACAAATATCCCCCTAGTGCTTTGGTTAAGCTACCAAGAAACTAACTAATCATGCAATTTAACAAAGTCTTTTGGAGCCAAGTTAAATCACACAACCTTAATCCCAATTATGTTACCTTATAACACAAGTGGGCTATGTACCACAAGCCTAACGCCCCCTTAGAGCAATTAAACTCACGGCACAAGCATTAAGTTCATAGTAAGAAATCCAAGCAACTTAATACTTCCCGTAAGAAATACTAAGCCACCACCTAAAGGCTACTCATGCTCACGGATTCAAGAAGTTGTCAATTTCATGTTCCGATTAATTACTTACCTAAACATGCTTTTTAGGTGACAAAGCTAGCTAACACATTTAGTAAGCATAAAGAGTAGGAACCCATAGATTCAAACATGCATCAATCATCAATATAAAGAAATTACATTGTTTGCTCATATCCACAACTCACACACATAGGCATATACATAAAAGCCTTACAAAAGTAATACATCAAGAAAGCAAGAGAAGGTGAGAAAGAACCACAATACCCATGAGCTTCCTAGATGTATACAAAGAGGGTGTGAAGCTACAAAGTATAGTATTTTCGGTTTTCTCAAACCCAAAACACTATACAAATCCACATACACAAAGAAAAGATTAAGAACAAGGCTTCATGGATCTACCCACAAGTGTGATTGATCAAGGGGTGTAGAATCTTCGGTTTTGGTTATCAACCAAAGATGCTACACCCCTCTCTCTACACAAGGGCTAAACTATTCTAACTAAACAAACTAAGAGATGAAGAACTATGAAAAATGGAGAGGAAATGAGGGGAGAGAGAGCTTCCTTTCGTCCAAAATGGGAGAGGGGGTTATAAATAGGCCTAAAGTGGTGAATGGAGGGTGGAGATGCAAGAAAATGAAGGGCTAGATGTTATGGACAAAGATGTAAGCACAAATTGTGGATCTAGTCTTTATAAAATGACCAAAGACCTCAAAGATATTTTGGTGGAGAAGGAAAAGGAAAGGGCACTCTTGATATTTGGCCATAAGGACAAGGGGACAAGGTCAACATCAAAGGGACAAATCCAAAGATGTCCCTTTCACTTGTCTTCTTCCCATTTGAATTTGAATCAACAACTCTTCTTCCCTCCAATGCTCCTTCACTTGAATATCAGCCATCACCATCTTCCGACCGCCGGAGTTTGACCGGAATTCTGCCCGTTGACCGGTCAAATTCGTCTTTTAGTGTATTTTCCGGTTTTGCTCCTTTGGCTTCGATTCTTCACCCGATTTCTTCAATATGTGCTAAATCCACCATTTTGTCTCTTTTCCGATCCTTAGCTCATTTTCCTAGCATGAATAGGAAACGTTATAAGAAATAGATAAAACACAAAAGGATATAGCAAAAGAATAAGAATAAGGCAACAATTACTAGGTAAATATTGACCTAACATTCTCCCAATGTCCTCACCTTTGTGACTAGTAATATTGCAAAAGCTGATGATCCTTTTGTGTAGCACCCAATCGTGGTCCAAAAAATGTGCAGTCACCACCATGTAATTAATATTTTGAATCGATGTCCAAGTGTCGGTGGTGATAGAGACTCTTGTGTCACTACCCTTAAACTGACTTAACAACAAAGCCTTCTCCATATTGAACCTTTCTAGCACGCCCTTAGCAACTTGCTTCCTGTCCAGGACTGTCCATTGTGGTTCCAACTCATTGCATAACGCCCTGAATCCCTCCTTCTCCACAAACCGAAATGGAAGCTCATCCTTGATGATCATCTCAATACACCTATCGTCACACCTTTTCTTGTTCCACCTCCGGTATCCAGTGCCTCCACTCACATTATCTTGACTCAGCCTCGTCTGAGTGGGATCACTTTCCTCTGCTTTTTTATAACAGGGGTGCCTCTCACATCTCTTGCTATGATACAGCATGGAGCTAGTCCCGTTCTTCTCTGAGAGACACAACACCTTTCCGTGACAATAGTTGCAGGTGCTATATTTAGGATCAATTTGACCATCTGGAAGTCTGCACCTGGTAAAGTACTGCCACATCTTGCTTTTGTTTGAGGGCTCTTTTCTCTTTTGAGACTGTCTGCCTGCATGAGTACTTTCATTTGCACTAGATGGATCTGAATCAACTGATGGTGCAGTTGGTGGCAGAGCTGCAACATGTAAACCGGCAGTGGTGGTGGTCTCTGCATTTGTACTGGATCTTGAATAGCTCATAGTACCATCTTGTGACATAAAAGAATCCATAGCCTACAATGGAACAAGAATAAAACATCAATTATAAAGTTCACAAAACAGAAAATTGATCTCTATCACATTAACCTTGAGCTTGGAACACCTGGATAGGAAGCAAGTTGGCAAAGTGAAAAAAAAAAAATGTATGTATCCTAATGTAGAATCTTTCCAACTCTAAACGATGCAAACTTCTGAATCCAACTCTAGAAGTTGTTCAAGCAACCGGACAACTTAGTTTTTAATCATCCCTAAGAAACTTAGTTGCTTCTGCTAAGAGCTAAAGCCAATAACACATATTGTCCTGATTAAGCAGGGCATTAAGATACTTTCATCATAGCTACTCAAACCATATTGTACTCATGAAATCTACACTGTGACATGCTAAAACTGAGTACCGGTACCCCTAATACATGAAACCAAATAAACAGAAACTTTTTTATAGGCAAATTTGTTGAGTTGATTCTTCAATCACCTGCTCTCACAATTTTAACACGAGTAAATCAATAACCAGACTCTCATGTTGTCAGAAACAAGAAAACACACAGAAGGCACCAATAAAATCAGGTCTACGAGTTGATTCTTCAAAGAAAAATCTATCAATAGTTTCTTCATTCTTCTAGCATCTACAAAGCTTTAGGCACAGTAAAATAAATTCACTAACTTGGACTTCCTACACATGATGAACATCAAGTCCAACCGAAGATGCAATTCTTTAAAGCAAATTCCCTTACCAAACAATAGTCAAGCCACTGCTGGCTGCTCATTTACCCCAACTATAAAGTGAAACCAAGACATACTGAGAGGACCCGTCCCGGAAATCCCCCTCGGAAACTCCCGGAACAGCTCCTAAATAATCCCGAGGAAACTAAATTAAATTTTCTTTGCTCCCAAACCGCCAACACCCACCCACTGGGAACAAAGTTGGACCGAAACGCCGCAGTTCCGGAATCAGGTCAAATCCGATCACCGGTCAACGCCGGTCAACCGCAGTCAACGGTCAACGTTGACTGGTCAACGGTCAACGTTGACTTTACTATTCAGTTTACTTTTTAACCTTTTACCGTTTACTATTTATTTTTTTCCGATTTACTGTTTTACTGTTTACCGATTTACCATTTACCAATTTACCTTTTTACCGTTCTAAAATTACTAAATTACCCTCGCCGCCGGCAGCAGCAGCGCCGCCGCCACCGCCGCTGCAGCGCCGCCGCCGGAGGCCCGAAACGCCTCCAACCGGTCCCAAAATCTCACCACATCTTCGTCTCACTCTCGGGAACTCAACCCCGAGCTCTCCGCCGCCATACCTCCCCGCATCCGCCGCGTACGGCGGCCGAAACGGTGGCCCGAAACCCCCAAATCCACAAATCAACCAATTCCAACAACCCAAACCTTAAATCACACAATTTCACATCTAAACAACATCCTAGAACCGATTCTAACCTTTAATTCCAACAAATAACAACAAAACATCAATTTCATCAAATCCCAAATCGGGTTCTAAACCCTAGAAATTTCAATTCGAAATTTCTCACTTACCTTGGCCGAATCCGGTTAAATCCTCTCGTGGAGAGATTGCACGGTTCGAGGTGATCCATTTCCCCCCGAGGATCGGCCCGATCGGTGGCCGGAAGTGGGGGTTCCGGCCTCTCCCTCTCCCTCGGTTCGCGCCCCGAAACTAGCGAACGGCGGCGCTACGCGCCACGCCGTCGCCATAGAAGGAAAGAAGAGGAGGAGCCGGACCGATCGGCACCGGTGGTGCGCCGATCGGTGGCCGGACGGCGGAGGACCAGAGGTCAACCCTCTGCAGGGCACTCGGCTCGGGCCCGATCGGGCTGGGGAGAAAAAGAAAAGAGAGGGGGAGAAAGAAAAAGGGAAAAGAAGAAAAAAGAGGAATATTCCCTCACTCTTAGAATATCCTCTCGTTTCCGGAAATTTCCGTACTCTCTCCCCGATTTTACGTTATAACTTTTTCCTACGACGTCCGTTTCACGCGTGCCGCGTGTCTACGAACTCGTATCGTCGCGCTCTACAACTTTCATGAAGAAAACTTTTCAAAAATAACAACAGATCGCCAAGTCAACTTTTTAAAAAGGGTATTTAAGGTTCGGGATGTGTCAATTCTTCCCCCCTTATAAAAATTTCGTCCTCGAAATTTACATAACCAAAAATCGCAGAAAACGGCGGAAAAACGGACAGAGTTTCCTCTATACTTAGGAAACCCAAAACCTGCAAATATTCAAAATATACTTCTATAACCACAATAGAATTTCCAACCTATACCGCGAGCCACCACTGCTCGTCCGGATTTCTTTACCAACACATATCAATGAACTACTTACTATAAACAAATTCGGGAACTCATCGATTGGCTTCAAATTAAGATAACCCTACTTGTCTCACGAGTAAAATATCCGAAAGATTTTAGAATTGCACTTTTAATTTCAGAAAATATCAATAAATAATTAACCTTACCAAATGCATGGAAATTTCCTGATCAAATATCAATATACGCATAATCTCATGGATAACAATTCAATCCAATTTAAATGATAAACCAATTTAAATTCGGAAGGAAACAATCATTAATTCAAACAACTTTATAACTTTTCGATAATTCAACACATTAACAACATAATCACCCCCAAATAATTAAATCCCCATAAAACCAAATATTTACGCATGCATCACTTTTAAAACAAAGGTCCACTCACGGGTTTAAAGCATAAAATTTTGTTTTTCAACTTTGAAAACCACTATACATGCATATTTATATATAAAACGTAGGCACATTTTATGAAAATCTTATTTAAAACCCATCAGCCTCGCTGATAACTCACATAAACAAATATTCCTTTGTTTGAAATATATATATTCGAAATCATATACGTTTGAAATCTAATCATAAAATCTCTTGACCATTCTCATTGGTCATATAAAATATCAATTCACTGGTTCGGGAATCTATTAAAAACCGAAAGCCTCATAGAGGAAATATTCCCTAAAGTAGATAATAATATAAAAATATACCAATCTCAATCCACTGCTCCGGGAATCTGTCAAAAGCTGAAAACCTCAGAACTGAATATTCCCGAAGCCACATCATATAATCATACAAAACCTCAATCCAGTCGGATCATAATATAAAAGCTCAATCAACTGATGCGGGAATTTATTTAAAACTGAAAGCCTCACAGAGGAAATATTCCCGCCATCACAGTGAAAACATCCTCATGACCAAACCCCGTTGGCCATGCAACAGGGAAATGTCTAACCACCACTGGAGCTGATCAGACTCCGGCCCGAGAACCCTAATGGCTCCCCCCGTGTCTAAGTCTACTACCTAGACACGTAATCCGCCTCAATATACACAACCCTACGTCGACCACCGAGCGTGAATCTGACCTATATGGTCAAGTCGTCACCTCGCGTGGGATGAGGCCCGCTAGCTAGCATCCATATCAATATCATAATCACGTGGGCCATTGTGGTGAAAACAAATCTCGAAATACATTTCCCTGTTAAATCGACATGCCGAAAATCCACAAATACCCGGCAAATCACTATGCCGTCAAATCACAAATACCCGGCAATCTCCATGCCGTCAAATCATAAATACTCGGCAATCTCCATGCCGTCAAATCATAAATACTCGGCAATCTCCATGCCGTCAAATCCAAACAACCCGGCAATCACAATGCCGTCAAATCCAAACTAACCGGCAATCCCAATGCCGTCAAATCAGAAATACGTAAATCCATAAAATCATATCGAAAGAAGTAATCACCATCGGCATGTCGAGAAATTCCAAATAAATAAACTCAACAAAATCCCCGGAATCCTCAGTTCCGGTCTATCGAGTAAATACTCAAATAATTTGAAATTATGAAATCTCATGGAAACTAATTTCTCAGAGAAATATCAAAGTCCAAATAAAACAGTACTGCTGTCAAAATCAAATCAACTCAAATTAAATCCAAAATCCAGAGAAATTCAAATATCTCATAAAATTCAAAAATTCCTCATATAACTTTTCGTTTGAACAAAATACTTTCTCATTTAATCACCAAATTTCTTATACCTTTCAAATCATGCAATTAAAACAATTCACTTTCATTAAAATAATTATGCATGCAATCACTTTAAATTGAAACAGATCTAATCATTACTAGCCGACATTCATAATTGCTAACATATAGGCCACTAAGGATTTATGATTATTTATTTAACCCCCAAGAAACCTATCCCCGATCAAAACACAATATACCACTTAGAGATAAAGCATGCATATAACGGAAATTTAAAATAACGTAATTTCAGTTGGTTTCAATAAGATTGTCTTAAAACAATTACCGAGGAAAATTTCGACAACTACTAGCGTACTCGAAATTCAAGAAGACCCGTCAGAGTCATGGTCCGAGAGTTGAACCTGGCTCTGATACCATTTGAGAGGACCCGTCCCGGAAATCCCCCTCGGAAACTCCCGGAACAGCTCCTAAATAATCCCGAGGAAACTAAATTAAATTTTCTTTGCTCCCAAACCGCCAACACCCACCCACTGGGAACAAAGTTGGACCGAAACGCCGCAGTTCCGGAATCAGGTCAAATCCGATCACCGGTCAACGCCGGTCAACCGCAGTCAACGGTCAACGTTGACTGGTCAACGGTCAACGTTGACTTTACTATTCAGTTTACTTTTTAACCTTTTACCGTTTACTATTTATTTTTTTCCGATTTACTGTTTTACTGTTTACCGATTTACCATTTACCAATTTACCTTTTTACCGTTCTAAAATTACTAAATTACCCTCGCCGCCGGCAGCAGCAGCGCCGCCGCCACCGCCGCTGCAGCGCCGCCGCCGGAGGCCCGAAACGCCTCCAACCGGTCCCAAAATCTCACCACATCTTCGTCTCACTCTCGGGAACTCAACCCCGAGCTCTCCGCCGCCATACCTCCCCGCATCCGCCGCGTACGGCGGCCGAAACGGTGGCCCGAAACCCCCAAATCCACAAATCAACCAATTCCAACAACCCAAACCTTAAATCACACAATTTCACATCTAAACAACATCCTAGAACCGATTCTAACCTTTAATTCCAACAAATAACAACAAAACATCAATTTCATCAAATCCCAAATCGGGTTCTAAACCCTAGAAATTTCAATTCGAAATTTCTCACTTACCTTGGCCGAATCCGGTTAAATCCTCTCGTGGAGAGATTTCACGGTTCGAGGTGATCCATTTCCCCCCGAGGATCGGCCCGATCGGTGGCCGGAAGTGGGGGTTCCGGCCTCTCCCTCTCCCTCGGTTCGCGCCCCGAAACTAGCGAACGGCGGCGCTACGCGCCACGCCGTCGCCATAGAAGGAAAGAAGAGGAGGAGCCGGACCGATCGGCACCGGTGGTGCGCCGATCGGTGGCCGGACGGCGGAGGACCGGAGGTCAACCCTCTGCAGGGCACTCGGCTCGGGCCCGATCGGGCTGGGGAGAAAAAGATAAGAGAGGGGGAGAAAGAAAAAGGGAAAAGAAGAAAAAAGAGGAATATTCCCTCACTCTTAGAATATCCTCTCGTTTCCGGAAATTTCCGTACTCTCTCCCCGATTTTACGTTATAACTTTTTCCTACGACGTCCGTTTCACGCGTGCCGCGTGTCTACGAACTCGTATCGTCGCGCTCTACAACTTTCATGAAGAAAACTTTTCAAAAATAACAACAGATCGCCAAGTCAACTTTTTAAAAAGGGTATTTAAGGTTCGGGATGTGTCACATACTCTATAGACCTTACAGCTATAAACACAACCCATAAGCTACCCAGATCATCGAGCTCAACAAATCAAACAAACGACAGATATGCAAAGAAACACATTGAAAGGAAACATAGTCTTGGTTACTTGTGTCTTCCCCAAGCGAGATTCAAGGTCTACTTCATAACCCCTCAGTAAGTAAAAACTGAATTGAAGCCTTACTTGTAAAAGCAGAACTACCCTGACGAAGAAGAGGAGAGAATTTGGTGGGCAAGCGGGCGGCAAGTCAGAACCGAGCAACCGAGAGTCAAGCTTGAGAGAATTGAGAGATTCAAGGCGTCGAGCAACCAAGAGACTGAGAGAGACTGAGAGACAGAGAGAGGGAACTTGTGACTTGTGAGAGTCGAGCAAACGAGGGACAAAAATCGATCTGAGGAGAGGCGGAGGGTGCCGGAGGAGAGGAAGTGGAGGGTGCCGGAGGAGAGGAAGAGGTGGCTCCGGTGAGGTGGGTGGATCGGTGGGGAAGACGCTTGGTGGCCTGGGTTCGGCTGAGAGAGACAGAGTGAGAGAGACAGAGTGAGACCGAGAGTTGCGAAAAGAAGAGAAAAGATTCAAAAGATTAGGGTTAGAAAAAGTCGGTAGGTACACTATACCGTGGTAGAGAGAAAATTTGTACCACGTACTGTACCGTATTTTAAAGTTGGTACAGTATACTGTACCATGTACCGTATACCGATTTGGTGGTATACCAACGTATTTGGTACGGTTGGTATATCAATTGGTTGGAATGGAATTGTGTACCATTGCCAGCCCTATTTAAAACTAGGAGAATACAGAACCATTATTGCCGCGTGGCGCATAGGGATTGGGTTAGATGATGCAGCGGAGAAAAAATCAGAGAAGGTACGGTGAAAAAGTGAAAGGAGGGGAAGCACGTGGGGTCACGTGATAGTGCTGGAATTTCAATTGCAGGACGTGGGGGTCGGTCTGCCATCCTCTCGTCTCAGTTTTTCACTGAAACGAACCGATTGCCTCGTTTTCTGGATTTTCAGATCTTTTCGCCGGAGTTCTTGTCTCCTCAACCAACGGTACAGATCTCTCGTCTCTCTCTCTGTGCCTTGGATATATTATCATAATAATCATTGTTAAATAAATAAATTCATGGAAATAGGGAGAGAAGACTGAAGCTTCGCGTCGAGTCTCACTTGGCGTTCCCCAATCGATTTTTCTTCAGGTTTCTCTATTTCCTCGCTTTCTCAGTTCAATACAGTCGGATTCGTTTTTCTCGATTTCTTAATTTTTATATTGGATATGTGCAATGATTCTTGATTCGAATTTCCCAATTAGTTTGCTTGGCTCTGATCCTAGGGTTTCTTGAGGTAGTGATCATAGTGGAGTTATGGATTTAAAATGTTTCGAAAAACAAGTCTTTTGCTAGGTCAATCTACTTGAAGCAATTGTTATATGGATACGAAATGGGTCATAAATAATTTCTTTTCATTTCGTGTTTGTTTTGTTTTTACAGCAATGTACAATAATGTGGGAGCCCAGCCTGGTATGCCGAGACCACTTGCGAATCCCCAGCCTAATCCGTTTGGAAATACGTTCTATGGTGCTGGTTCAGGACTTATCCGGGGTGGATTGGGTGCCTATGGAGAGAAAATTCTAGGATCAAGCTCGGAGTATGTACAAAGCAACGTAAGTAGGTGATCAACGCTATGTAATTTCAGTTATACTATAAAGGATGATGATGATATATTGTTAACTTATTACTTTCTGTTTCGGTCAAGTAACGGAGCTTGTGATGTAAGTGTAGATATCATACACATCATGACCACTTTGCTGGTCCTTCTTCAACAAACTTGGGTGTATGATAGTCTTTGGAGTTTGAAATACTATTGTTCTTCAGGCTTTGGGTGTATGATAGTCCATATGCTCAGTAATATATTGAATGATACTCAAAATAAATGGATGATTCCCTCCATTAATTATATGATCTCTTTTGAAATGGCTTGATTCAGGTGGAACAAATTTGATTTGTTGTTTTGCATATTTATTTATATATGTATTTCCATGATTCATGTTGCTCAGCCTTTAAGTAGCCAAAGGTTGATAGTTCATGTTTGACTAGGTTGGCAACCTCATGCCCTAGTTGTAAAAGGTGTTCAACAACAGTAAATAATGAATGACATTTGATCAACTTCTATGAATAACTAAATGTAACATTACTCAACTTTACTTTTTAATTGTTACAAGGTGTTCTTAAGTTGCAAATTTGTTTTTTGCTTTAAAGTGATTGAGCTTTATTCTGATATCTTCTCATTCTTCTGCTTAAATGAGCAGATTAGTAGATATTTCTCTGATCCTCAGTATTACTTCCAAGTCAATGATCAGTATGTGAGGAACAAATTGAAGGTTGTTCTATTTCCATTTCTGCACAGGGTAAGCGCTAGCCTCATGTGGTATTTGTTTGTCAAATCACATTTATGCAATAGAATTCACTGCTTCCACAACCTTTTCGTTTCAGGGTCATTGGACACGGATAACTGAGCCAGTAGGAGGAAGGCTTTCTTATAAACCCCCAATATATGATATCAATGCACCCGACCTATACATTCCCTTTATGGCATTTGGAACCTATGTGGTTTTGGCTGGGTTCTCGTTGGGTCGTCATGGGAAGTAAGTTATATGAAAGTCTACATTGTATTCTCCTCTTGGTTGATTTAGTGATGGCAATTCGTTAATTGAGAATAAACATTAATACTCTTGTTTCAGTAGCTATGCCGTCATCATTTACCCTTAGCTGATGATGCTTCTACTATTATTCTGTATTTTTTTTATCTGGTCTCCTACATGAAGATATATGAGTAGTGTAGTTGGATTTGCCTCCCCCCTTAAAAATGGTCAAATTATTCTTAAGGGCAGTAATCATCCATTAATTAGAATTGTATAACATTATTTTTGGTATTGTGAGAAAAAAAAAGGGTAACAAATAGACAAAGAAAATCTTTAAAATGATGTCTTTGCTATACTAGATTTCTTAGCTGAAAATATAGAGTAAAATCTCAACACTATCTTTTACTTTGGTCCGAAATAAATAGCTTTTTCAATCTAAGCTGGTGTTCAAGCTTCAAACAAGTCACTTGCTAGATTCTGCCGTTGGCTTAAACTGTCATACAATTGGGAAATTAGCAGGTCTATTGAAAAGAGTACTAAACACACTTTTTATGGCATTTGATGTATCGATTAGTTTGGGGCCTACTTTAGTTATTTAATGGAGATGCTGATCTTGAAGGATTTCATAGGTCTTTTGATTTTTACTTGTGGTTCAATCAATGTCGTGTACTTTTTGGTTTTCTTAATTACATGCCTGCATTGAAATTTTCCTTGTACATAAGAAACTTTTCAACTCTTTTGAATTTTAATACTCTCTCTTGAATTGTTTTTCCTTTAAACTGTTAGGTTCAGCCCTGAGGCTCTAAACTGGTTATTCATCAAGGGACTGCTTGGCTGGGTTGTGCAAGTTTTAATTTTGAAAGCCGCATTGTTTTCTTTGGGTAGTGGTGAGGCACCTTTGCTAGACATAGTGGCATATGCAGGTTATACTTTCACAGGGTTGTGCTTGGCTGTGCTTGGACGGATTATGTGGAATTACTCGTACTATTTTTTGATGCCCTGGACCTGTTTATGCATGGGAGTCTTCTTGGTGAAGACTATGAAGAGAGTCCTCTTTGCAGAGGTGAGGAGTTATGATTCAAGCAAGCACCATTATCTCCTGCTCTTCATTGCTTTGGCTCAGTTCCCAGTTTTTACTTGGCTTGGTAATGTTAGTGTTAATTGGCTGATATAAGACTGCTTTTGTATCGAAAAAGAACAATTCACTGTTTATAGCAGTTTCTGAAACGTTGTACACACTTTTCTTTGTATTCGTTTCAAGTGATGATGACTTGTGCGCTCCCAGGTTTTGACAGTTACAGTTTATGTGTTTTTAGTGCTGGGGCTTAAGGAATTGTAATGTGTACTAGTAGTCTGGGTAAGAGGGAAGAAATACTAGACTGGAAATTCATTATTGAAGGATAAACCATTCCAGTGGTTTCTCATTTTCAGAAAAATTATTACTAATTATTATTTAGCTGACTGGAAGTTAACCTTTGACTCCTTCATGGGGTGATCAAGGTGTATTTGACCTGTCTAGGAATGAATTTCTCAGAGTTCCAACGTAGGATTATCTAAAAATAACAAAAGCAAACCCCGTTGCTTGGCATTGGCGTCTGGTCTTACCCACTGGTGTTTGGCCGTCCAATACATTCTTCTACTTTCCTTTGGCCGCCGTAGCACAATGGAACGTTATTCGGACACTGCAGGCAGTTGTTTGAGAAACTACCCCGGATTGTCTGCGCTCCTTGAACAAACTGTGGTGGAAGCTTTCCTAGCAAGAAGTTATGGTCCAGGTAGAGGGCACTCCAGCCTCCAACTCTTGCTCCGTATTCATCCGGGATGCGACCAAAAAATTGGTTGTAGGAGAGGTTGATTGTTGTGAGATTCTGCAGAGTTACCAAATTCACAGGCAAATGACCTCGCAGCTGGTTTCCTTTGGCATCGAACACCTGAAGCTCCTCTTTTCCATCAGATCTTATGATTTCTAACGTCGTGAAGTGGTTATTTGAAACATTGAGTTGAGTGACCTTCGGCAACGTAAAGAAAGTCTTGGTTATAGCACCTGAAAGTCTGTTGCCGCTCACATCAAGCACTTTGATGTTATTGAGTTTGGCTAGAGGTGTAAGGTGGCCTATAAACATGTTTTGGCTCAGAATCAATGTTCTCAAGCTTACTGGGAAATTTGGCAGAGTTCCAGAGAGCTGGTTTCTACTGAGATCCAATGTCTTCAACTGCCACAACCCCGAGAGTTCTGGGACTCTGCTACTGAATCCATTGTTGGACAAGCTTAAGAATGTCAGGCCTCGGAGTCCACCTATGCTGGAATGAATGTTACCAGTAAGCTTATTGAACGATAAGTCTAGATATTCCAGCTTTTTCAGTGTGTTCAATCCCAAGGGGATGGTGCCGGTGAAGAAATTGTTGGACAGTGTAAGTCTGGTGAGCTTCTTTAGATTGGAAATGGACTTGGGGATTGGTCCTCGAAAGTTGTTTTTTCTGAGGTTGATGAAGGTGAGCTCCGACAGGTTACCAATGGCTGATGTCAGGAAACCCTGATAGCCCGCACCATCAAGATCAATGGCAGTTATTCTGCTTGGGGACTGGTCTAGAGGGAAACTGCATAAGATACCAAGAAACTGCCCCCCTGTGGTTTCGCATGGATCGAGTTTGAAGTCCCAGCTACCCAGATAGGAATTTGGAGGAATGGCGTTGGGGTCTATGCTACGCTTCACCACACGAAGAACTTGAATATCGGATTCCAGAGTTAGTGAACTTGTAAACAATGGAGTGGAACACAATGTGAAATACACTAGACAAAACAGAGGCATCAACTTGCCCATGGCTGCTTGGTAATGGGAGATGAGGGTGGGAGGGACTATGAGTGATGAGATCACTTGACACTTTTGTTGTTGGTTGGCTTGGTTTCCCAAATGGTCACATCTTTATAATTAGTTTGAAGGTGAATACCATGGCAAGAAGCTCTGGATGAGAAAATGAGTTTCATGTTAATTCAAATGGTCATGCCAAGATAATCGGGGTTACGTAAAGCCTTTACTTATATCTTTCTACATTCAACCTAATCTAAATCTTAGCTTATTCAAACCTTCTTGCTCTACGCCAAGAGCGCTCTTATTTATCAAAAACAAAAGATTCAATTCTTCTTTGGATGCAGGTTTAAAAGAACTAATACAAAGACAATCTGTAAGTAAATAGCGTGAGCAACAGATGGTCAAATTAAACAAGTGCTAACACATACAATTCACCACCTTTACAAGCGAGTAAAATAATCATAAGGAAACACAAGATTCTTATGAATCAGCTGACCTGAAATTTAAACATCAATCATCAATTTCCGCTGTCACTTGGTTTTTCATAACAGGCATATATCTTTCTCTCATTATATGGTCTTATTATGTTATTTACCAAGCAGGCAATATTACATATTAATGGATCCAATAAGAAAACAGAAAGGAGAAGCAAATCCCAGAAAATTTACTACCTCACGATCTTAAAATCATGAAGTGCATCGTAAATTCTTTCATACATGCATCAATACACATTAGCATGTTTTCACTTAAGGTATAAACATATATAATTCAACCTATCAACTAACCCATCAAGTTGATACATGCCTCTAAAATATTCCAAGATCAGGAACAGTGAAATGCTCATCATCATCATCCGCGATTTCGATCCTAGGCTTCTTGTATGGACTGTTTGATTTTGGGGGTCTATATGATGTATAGTTGGTCGATTGTGATACTGGAAGCTGAGGTACTTCAGCTGCTGCCAAAGCCTCCTGAGGAAACTGCTCACCAAAAAGACCCATATCTGCTATCCACTCGAGCTCTCCAAACTCAAGTGACTCTTTCTGTAAAGTACCCAAACATGAGACTCTTAGTTTAGTGAAGCAGGGCAAGGAAAAGAAAATACCAATACTTTCAGCATGAATTGTTATAAATTATTTATAAAATCAGTTAGGAACTAAAGAACCTCACCTCTCACCACTAAAGACAGAGCCAATGAGGGTCTATACGATGTATACCCCCTTTACAACATGATTCATACTCGGAATTAGAAAATAATGAAGTTCAAAAGATCATTGGCCACTACATAAATGATAACATGGATCATCCATATCAGTAGTATATGCTAGCAAGTTTCCCCGCCGGCCACTTTCCCAAAAATGTTATTCTCATTGTTTAAGACATTTGTATCTTGTTTATTTATCGAGTTGCTAACTGAACTGGGTACTAGTGTTAATACTTGCTTGGAGGTTTTACCTTAAATTCAAGTAATTATAATAGACCACGTACTACGTACAGTTGTTGTATGAAGAAAACATAAGGCTAGATCGAAAATTTCTAACCTTGTCAGAAGATTCAAAATCTGATAACTGAAGCAGGTCATCAACACCCCAAGGAGAAGTTGGGAGTTTTGATGAAGTATGATTGTTGGGTGGGTCTAAGGTGGTTATTGGAGCGTCCTTGGCACAAGCGGAGGTCAAGGCAACTCGGATTCCGGTAGCGAGGAACCTCTGGTGGTTTGCAGAGAGGGTATTGGGAGAGTGAATAGATTCATCGCAGTCCTGACAAAACAGGGCTCTGTCTTCGACGCAGAAGATGAAAGCGGCCTTGTCCTGCCAATATTAATTGGAACAAGAGTTGCATCAGTTACATGTACTTGAACTGCCAAGATGGATCAAATTCAAGAAGAAGAGAAGAAAAGGTAGAGTTACTTACTTGGCAGATATCGCAACGAGGGAGCTTGTTGGAGAGAGATTCAAGAAGGAGGCGCTGGTGCTTGCTGGCCAGTTTATTAGCGGCGTGCACTTCAACGTCACATTTGGCGCACAGGGCCGCCTCGTCCGCGCAACATATCACCGTCGCCGGAGCTTTCTCACACACATCGCACCGAATTTTCATCGCCGGAGGAGGAGGAGAGGAGGATATTAATTTGGAGATGATGAAGATAAGGGAGGGGTTTGGATTTAACGTATCAAAATCAAGAGAGATGGAGAAATAGAGAGAGAGAAAAGACGTGTGGTGGGAGTACTGTGCTGTGCTGAGGGCCTACCGACATACGTCTTGTGGCTGTGGAGCGCTCCTTCCAGTCTGCATGGCTCTCTGCATCTCTACTTCTTTGTGGTTCACAACATATCTCTGTCTATTTTGTTATTTACTGCAACGTATATGCCACCTAATTTTCTTACCTGCTTTGACTACAGTACTGTCACACACACGTCCATTTACTTTTCTTTTCCCGATTCACTGCGGAATTGCATTCATTTCACTTTTTAGATAAAAATTAAAAATTACAAAAAAGCGTTTCAAAGTAAAAAGGTGTAACAAAAAAACCATACTGGCTTGAGCAGGGATTCCGTTGCACCAACGCTGGGGACACTATTATTGTGACCAAGAGAGGCAATGTTATCGACTATGAAATTTGTTGGATATGCTCTCAAAGGAGCTGGCAAGCGAACAAATATGTCGAACACAAGATTTAAGCTTCCAAGGAGTTGTGCAGGTACCCTTCACACAATTAATGATAAGAGAAGAATCCCCTTCCACTATCTAGACGACAGTTAGCTAGCATCAGCACCAGCAAGAAAACCTTCTCTAAGGGCAATACATTCAGCTTTAGAGGTAGTAAGGAGCTCGATCTCTGGCACCAGAGATAATAGGATGTATAGAAGAATCACGCACCACGAAGCCAGCAGCAGAAGATGTGTTCTTGACTGATCCATCAAAATTGAGTTTGACCAGTTTGGGGCTGGAGGAATCCATTTGATTAGACTTTGACTTCTTGGGGGATTGACACGTACTACACTTCTTGTTCACCTTTCGGTAAGCAGTACCCAAAGAAGCAGCAACAAGAACAACTGTAACAGGAGAGGCTCTAAAGACCACGTTGTTTTGAGACCTCCAAATTTGCCAACAGATTAGAAGGCAATCTTCAACAATATGAAGTGGGTTGTTGGTGAAGATAACTTCCAACCAGGCATCTAGCTCATTGAAGGATGAGGAAGGTTGGCCATGTTCTAGACCCCCAAAGAAATGGAATAAGAAGAGAACAAATGAGTAAGATCTTCCAAACCTGAATCACAAAAAGTATAGGAGCTATTAACAAAGTTCTAAACGAGCCAAGAAGGCTCTAGTTTTTATCCTTCCTCTAATGAGTAACCAAGAAAAAATCTTGGCTTTGGGGGGAGATTCAACCATAATATATTCAACAAATCAGCCTTGGAATGAGAAGACACATTATATTGCAAATTAGTAACATACTTTATAGAAAAAGTTCCATTAGGAGCAGGTCCCCAAACAAATTCATCAACATGATCAATCAACGTGATATTAATTGCAACAATTTTATTAATTACATCTTTATCAAGAACATCAACAAGCTTATTCAAGTTCCAAACACCATTTGAAATAAAGTCAGCAACATTATCATTTATATTAATCATATTTTTGTCAGAAGGAAGGACAACCTCTAGAAGAGGAAAATCAAAGACCAATGTTCAAATTTTTTTATTTTCTCCATTTCCTAAATTTCATCTGATACTAGAAGAAAGAATACTTCTAGCGTCAAGGATACTCTCTCACTCCAGAAAGTGGGAAGCACATTTTTTCTGATAAAAAAAAAGGTATTTCTGAGTAACTAAACCCACCAATTTTTTTGTTAGTGAGAATTTTCCAGCGAAGTTTGGCAATAGCAGCATTATTGTAAAAAGCAGTAGTCTAACACCTAAACCTTCAAAAATTCTTGGGCATGGCAGAGATATTAGATTTCATAAGTCTAAGCTTGTCAACTCTAGATAAGGAGGCACTTTTCCAGCTACCAAGTCTTTTGTTAATCTTGATTAGAAGCTCATTGGCATTTTGGGGATCCTTCCAAAACACAATGTTATGGATTCCCAAATATTTACATATAGAAGATCTATGGCTAAGTTATAGAGAATTTGAGATTGCACCTTTCAAAGAAGCATTAATTATATTAGAAAAATAAATAGAAGACTTATCTTTATTTATTTGCTGGCCCGAAGTAAGATCGAAACTTTTCAGAATTTTGTTAATATTTCTCACAGCAGTTAAAGTTGCCCTGCTAAAAATTAGGCAATTGTTAGTAAAGAGAAGATTAAAAACTCTAAAGCCCCTAGGAGAAGATAACCAATATGATTTTCCGGTCTCAAGGAGGCTATGTTTAGATGTCTAATGAGGGATTCCATGCAAAGAATAAAAATATAGGAGGAGATTGGATCACCCTGTCTAAAGCCTTTAGAGGGTTTAAACTTCCCTTTAGGCTTACCATTGATCAAAATAGGGAAGGAGATTGAGGAAATACAATTCAAAATCAACTTAATCTAATCAGCACCAAAGCCGAAATGTTCGAAAATAGTCTGGATATAGTTCTGATCTAAGTAGTCATAAGCTTTTTCTTAATCTAATTTAATGGTCATGGCCCTATTGGTTGCCCTCATTCTGTTGAAATTATTAAATATTTCATGAGCAATGATCATATTGTCAGTGATAGCTCTACCCGAGGCAAAGGTACCCAGGTTTTTTTTATGCATCTTTCTGAGAAAACAAGAATCAGGGTGATCCATTAATTGTTGCTAAAACAAGGCATTTCATTTTGCAATCTCTTTCTTGTGTTAAAAAAGTTCCCAAATTCTTTTTTTCCCCAATCAGCTATAATTAGGGCTGGGCATGGCCGGGACGGGCCGGATTTCGACCGATCCCAGTCTTGATCCCGTAATTATTTTTCGAGATGGTAAGGGATTGCTATTTTTTATTCTTGATCCCGGAGGTCCCAAATCTTGTTCGAAAAAGGGACGAGACCGAGATTAATTTGGGATCCCGAAAAACTAAGAATTGTACAAAGAAAAAAAATTTACCTAAATCATTTTTGTTGATTTATGTTTGCTCAGATGAAATCTAACCAAGATTTGATATTTAAAAAATATAAATTCAAAATGCTTAAAAAGATGCATACACAAAGCCCTAAAAGACTGACTTTTTAAATTTAATAGTTTATCTCGATCAATTTAACGGCTCACATAAAGCCACTACATATAAGTTTTATAATAAATATTATAATTTTTATATTATCAGAATGGGACGGGATTTAAAGAGTTTTAATTAACTAATCCTGATCCTATCTCTTTTCTTTTAATATGAGACACGTAGGCACGGAATCCTCATTTTTTATTTCTAAGTCCCGTCTCATCTCGTCAATTTTCGAGACGGGATTGGGATGAGATCACGAGACCGGGTTTGGATGTCTAGCCCTAGCTACAACATGAGGAAAAAAAACACGAAAATTCTTAATAGAGTCATTATCTAAAGTCGGGTTTCCCAAAACTTTCAACCATTTTAGGAAAATCAAATAAGTCAGCCTAACAGCTTCAATTCTAAAATTGTTTGGCCACACAGCCCTTTGAGGCAAGGTAGTAAGTACGATAGGGCCATGATCTGACCCTGCAATAGGTGAATTCTTAAGGCTTCACGAAAATTAATTAACCAACTAACATTTTTCTACTACTCTATCCAATCTCTCCAAAATGAGAGTGGATCTTTATGCTTATTTAACCACATAAAAGGAAGACATTCAACATGAATACTATAAACATTCATAATATTAAAAAACTGAATAAAATTATGCATATATATTGAAGCTAGGTTACAATCCCCAAACTTTTTCTTCAGAAAAACAACATTATTAAAATCTCCCATAAGAATCCAATCATCATTGTTCACATGTTTCAAAGTTTCAATCTCATTCCACAAGGAAAGCTGTAAATGCTTTTGAGCGTAAGCATAAACAAAGATTGTCACCCAATTTTTTTTTTTGCAAACATCAGTGATCTTGCAATGAATGAACTTGTTGCATTTCATAATCACATCCAAATCTGTAGTGAGACTATTCCAACACAAAAACATACCACCAAATTGATAAGAGCATAAAATGCGGCGTTCTTAATGTGATTTATCCTCATTTATACTTTGCTTTAATCCTTATTTATGTAAGATAGCGTCATGAGTTTTGGTAAATTTTAAGTGAAAATGTGCTGAAAATAGAAGAAAAGGCAGAAAAGTGTCAAAAGCCGAATTGCAAGTCTTTCAGAGATATTTTGTTGAATCTGTAAAACCGAGACTATACTTTTAATGAATTTTTCTTCTCTCATATGCAGTAGACATGTTGAGGACTGAGCAATAGAAGGAGTCATAGCAATTGGAGCAAAATAAGATGTTAGGAATTACAAGTACTCATCAGATGCAAATCTAGCAAGTTTAGTAAATTTCTGGACACATCACTCAAATTCCAGAATTTCTCTAGGACGATTTATAAGGAACTAGAAGGCAAGCCACATATGCACAGAAAGCTCTATGAGTCTAGTTTCTAATGAATTTTGAATCGCACAAAAAAATCTCTTGAGGAGGAAGTTATGCCGGTCAAAACACAGAAAGGTCAAAGCTGCCGACAAGAAGAACTTAATACCTGCCGAGAGAAAAAGGCTTTCCCGGTCCAATAAGGGAAATTTACGGTAGCTTCATGGATTATTTATCCAACTAAGAAGGAGATGAGTCCATCAAAAAGTCCATGAAGCAATTTTCCATGAAGAAAATAGAAAGAGATAATTCAGAAAAAGAGGAAGAAAATCGTATAGCAAATTCTGATTAAATTCGGCAGAATTCATCCAACTTCCACGGACTCTCTAGGATAGCTTACTTTGAACCAGATAGCGTGCCATATATGGATGGAAAGCTACGGGATTATAGTTTTCAAATCAGTTAGAATCACATAAATAGCTATTTTCTAGAGAGAGATATTCCATAATCTTCACACGAAAGTCAAGTATGCCAGCAAGATAAGTTTGAGAAAAACTAGGTTTTGTGAACCCTAGTTGCTGCCGAAACTCTCACCCTTTGCCTCTATATAAAGCACGGTTTTGACACAGAAATATCATCTTCTCTCTCTCACTTTCACAAAGCCAAAACTCTACCAAATAGAACTACAACATCCAAAGAAAAATACAAGCCAAATTCCCTCACCACCACAATCATAAATCGCATCATCCATCACCACCGAATCTACCTTTGCCGAACTCCATTCAAGGTTTCTATAAAGTATGACTCACTCTTTATTCATGGCTTTTTATTTTCTATATAAATACAACACTTTGTCTATGAAGGTTGTAAGGATTTATGGATGTTTATTTAGTTTTATAAATTATACTTTGGATATTTGAAATTCTGTTATGTGATTTGGTTTTCTATTTGTTTAATATATAATCATAATATGTGACGATTTGTATATATGATAATAGGGCAGTAGGTAATCGCATGATTTCATGATTTTGTTTGGTTTATTTTTTGAATTCGTATGCACCACAAATCGTATGCTTGAGAGCTACCTCGGCCATGGTAGTTTCTTGTGTGTTGATTTCATACGCCGAATCAATATGAGTTAAGTCATACACCAAATTGATTTGATTTGTGTTTGTTCTAAGGGTTAGAGTAATTCTGAAAATATGCATGTTGAAGGAAGGTGAGGTGACGTCATACTTGTTGCATGTTTCCAATTCGACTATTGTGTTTATGTGTTCTTCGTGTTTATTTTCTACGCCAATTGTTCTTAAACCGGATTGCATATGTTTAGGATTAAGCGTAAAGATAATTCTAAATACTTGAGAAGTCTTGCATGATTAGATGAGCCGCCAAGGACTCTAATTAACTTGCTGCCATATTTCGATATATGAATTGTTATGTGTTGTGTGAGTTTTGTGTGAAGTGTTATGTGTGAAAGATGTTGATCATGTGTATATATTAATTCATGATTTTATTTTTGTAATTTTCAGTAAGATTAGATATATTTTCCAAACCCCCAATATGATTATGTGATACTTCATGTGATTGAATGCCCTTAATTTCTCTGGACTAAACGATCCCTACTTGTCCTATACTAATGATGACACAAGAAGGGTAATATGTGTATGAAGTTGTTTTGTAGGTACATTGTGCTTGGATAATATCTCAATCAATTTTTGGCGCCGTTGCCAGGGAAATTAAAATAATTTTGATTCATGAAGTGTTGCTTGTAACTTTGTATAAATTTTTTGGATGTGTATAATTTTTCCTAGTTTTGGGATATGTATTAATAGGTTTTTCAGATTTTTAATAGTAAACAGGGTTTTCATTTTTGTTTTTATAAGTTTCCGAAATATTTGATGTAACATGTGATGTATGTGTGTAACACTTAGATAAATTGCTAGGAAGTCAAAGATTTATTTATGTTTAGTTTATTATAAGTTCTAAAGTGAACGGAATAGGTGAAGTCCCTTTTGTTAATATTGGCTTTAACCCTCCATTTGTATCTTATTAAGGTCACTTGGGGTTGAGGGCAGCCTTTATTAACACTTAGAGAACTGTCTAACTCATGAGTTATTCTCAACTAAGTAAGGGACATAAATGTTCGCCTATTAGTTCGATTGTCTCTACTTTTAGTGTCGAAGTTTGTTTAATTAGGCCTCAAGGCCCACAAACTGATGTTCTTTTTCGGTGAAGGAGTCGATAGGGAGTTCGCCCTTCGTGGTTACAAACAACGAGTCTTGCCTTGATCCAATTTTAGAACTTTCGTTCTAGTCTTCTGAAAACACAGAATATATTTATGTGTAGAACAATACTTGGGCCGCACGTCCACCTTGCTTTAGAATTTAGAAAATAACTTTACATAAATATATTTATATAATTAACTTAAAAAAAAACGTTGTCTTTAATTTTTAGGTATATCGGATAAAGCAAGACCTTACCGTGGGCTGTACAAGTCCATTGCACAGTTTACTCTCATGCTCAACATACCTTGAATTTTAAAGTTGTGTGAATAAAATCAATTAGACTCTAGGAGTTTAACAAATATGATGTGTTATATTCTCGGATGCATTGGAAAATTAGAACTGATTTCTTGTGTAAAATAAATGTGTTATAGAAAATAGGATTCATGTGTTGTATAATTAGGAAAATAATTTCATGTAATGATTGTAATGTATTTTGAATTGTAACATGTTGTAACTACGTACCCCTAATTTTTGTTGTGTCTTTGTCTTTGTTTATCTAACATTCTTGTGATAATTGTAGAGTTTGATTGTCAGTTGCGGATCATAAAGAAGAGGTGAAGAATTACATTGTTAACAGTTGATTTGAACTCTCAATAAGTTGGGAAGAACGACTTATGTTACAAGAAGAGCTCCATACTCTAAACTTGTGTTCATGATTTGCAATACTTAATTAGTTGTTGTATGTTGGTTCACTAACTTCTATTGACTTTTGTTAATTTGCTAATTCTATACTAACTCATTCTCTGAGTTCTACAGAAGATCTTATGGCTGAAGGAACTCAGTTTATCACGGGTCTTGTGTCCTCAAATGTACCTGTTGGGTTCCCACTTCTGCTCTCACTATTGTTCTCTATGATGACATTATGCAGATTAAGAGTGAAGTGACCGGCAACAAGTTTAGATGGGAATCGCTTAAAGCCTTAAATGAGAAATCTGAGAAGCGACTTTTGGTAGATGTACACCTCTAAGAGGCGCCAGTTACGAGCGAATAATCATGGAGAAGAGTCTAGGCTGAAGGACTATAAACAACTAAGCGTTGCATGGGAGGCAACCCATTTCAATCGTAGTTGTGGAGGAGTCATCAACGAGAGTTTGAATTTTCTAAATCCCTACACTCTTATGGTTGAATTGTATAAATGTGAAATGCTTAGAAATTACAACATTATTTCTGATTTACATTGAGGACAATGTAATTTTCTAAGTTTGGGGTAGGGAATACATGTTTCACATGTTTGTTTTTGTTTTAAGTCATAAAAACATAAAAAGAAAAAGAAAATAGAAAATCAGAAAAATTAAAAAAATTAAAAAAAAATTCTTTTGTTTTTGTTTTGTTTGAGTCTTATGATGCTCCTAAAGTCTGATGATTATATCTTTGAATGCATAGATGATGGTTTTGCATGATCATAAAAATTAAATTGTGAGTTTCATAGATAATATGATCGGTATGAACATGTGAGATTTTGATTGATATATAAAAAGCATGCATGTTTGAGTTGATTTTTGTTCCATAACATCCTATGTGAGCTTTAAAGCCTATATGCTTTCTTCATGAGTTATTAAAAATGGGCAGAAATTTTTTAAATCTCATTGTTCTTTGATTAATCAATGACGATGTGCCATAGCTCTTTTATGGACTCTAGAATGGTAGAACTTGCTCTTGATGATTTTTGAGACTTTGATTCATGACTATGCCTTGATTTTGTAAATGATTGAAAAAGATCTTATTATGATTACCACCAAAGCTAAATAAAGCATGTGCCTAATTTGTGCCCGTCGTGGGACTCCTTAGTTTAACCCTTTTGAGCCTACATTAAGCATTTCTTTCATCACCCTTAAACACATTCATTTTTCTTAGTATAGCTATATGCTTACCATTGTCATTGAGACTTAGCTACCCTTAATTTATATAGGAATGTGTGGGGTGGATTTATTCAAATATATGAAAAATGTATGCCGTGAGAAGATAAAAGAAAAAAAAAAATTTCGGAATAAAAAGAAAAATAAAATGTGATCCGAAACAAAAGAAAAAAAAATGTGTATACGGCAAAGAAAAGAAAAGAAAAGAAAAGAAAATTCATAGATAAGATCTTCTCTAAAACTGTGTTGTGAATTTGGAGTTTGTATGTATTTGGAGGTCTATCATTGTTATACTTGGCTTTTGTTCGTTTTCACAATGCTTGGGGAAATAAAGAATGAAGAATGGGTCCAACAAGATAACATTTGGCCCTTGGAGTGAAGTCGTAAGGAGAGTTAAGTTTTGCTAAGTCTTGGTGACATTTTTGTCACCACATTCCTAAAACTTCAGAAACCTTATGCCGAGCTTATATTCTCTCATTTAAAGATCTTTTTCATGATTCTTAAGATAGGTGAACTTTGATTTGTGGAGATTTTCTCAAGAGTAAGCATATGGTTTTGGTCCATTTGTGCACATGGTTGTTACATGAGATTTTCCAAATGAAAAATTATTCACAAAGTGCTTTGATTTGATGAAATATGCATGTTATTTATTGCCTTACAATCTGTTCTCTTACATATACTTTCAGTGAATATTGTCACATCATGAATGAAAAGAAGAGAGCATGCCTAGTGAGGAGGATTGAATCAACATAACATGTTTAAATGCTTAGTTTTCTCATTTCTGACTTATTCATGCCGTGAAATATGTCTATGAAACTTGGAATTTATGTGCTTGTATTAGAATGCTTAAACTTGAAAACTATGTGATTAAAAGATCCTGAGACAATCATTTAGGGGCAGTGGTAGTTGAGTCTTGTATTTTATTTTGCTAAGGGACTAGCAAAAGCTAAGTGTGGAGTACGTAGTTGATAGGAGAATAAAATGCGAAGTTCTTAATATGATTTACCGTCATTTATACTTTGCTTTAACCCTTATTTGTGTAAGATAGAGTCATGTAATAGAGTCATGAGTTTTGGTAAAGTTTAAGTGAAAATGTGAGGAAAATAGAAGAAAAGGCAGAAAAGTGTCAAAAGCCGAATTGCAAGTCTCAGAGATATTTTGTTGAATCTGTAAAACCTGGACTATGCTTTTGATGAATTTTTCTTCTCTCATATGTAGTAGACATGTTGAGAACTAAGCAATGGAAGGAGTCATAGCAATTGGAGCAAAATAAGATGCTAGGAATTACAAGTACTCATCGGATGCAAATCCAGCAAGTTTAGTAAATTTCTGGACAAATCACTCAAATTCCAGAATTTCTCCAGAACGATTTACAGGGAACTAGAATGCAAGCCACATATGTACAGAAAGCTCTATGAGTCTAGCTTCCAATGAATTTTGAATCGCACTAAAAGCTCTCCCGAGGAGGAAGTTATACCGGTCATAACACAAAAAGGTCAAAGCTACCGAGAAGAAGAACTTAATACCTGCCGAGAGAAAAAGGCTTTCCCGGTCCAATAAGGGAAACTTGCGGTAGCTTCATGGATTATTTATCCAACTAGGAATGAGACGAGTTCATCAAGAAGTTCATGAAGCAATGGTCCATAAAGAAAATTGGAAGAGATAATTCAGAAAAAGAGGAAGAAAATCGTAGCAAATCCTGATTAAATCCGGCATAATTCATCCAATTTCCACGAACTCTCTAGGACAGCTCACTTTGAACCAGATGGCGTGTTATATATGGATAGAAAACTACGGGAGTCTAGTTTCTAAATAAGTTAGAATCACCTCAATATCTATTTTCTAGAGAGAGATATTCTGTAATCTTCACACAAAGGTCAAATCTGCCAACATGATAAGTTTGAGAAAGACTAGGTTTTGTGAACCCTAGTTGCTGCCGAAACTCTCACCCTTTGCGTCTATATAAAGCACGGTTTTGACACAGAAATATCATCTTCTCTCTCTCACTTTTATAAAGCCAAAACTCTGCCAAAATAGCACGACAACATCCAAAGAAAAATACAAGCCAAATTCCCTCACCACCACAATCATAAATCGCATCATCCATCACCACCGAATCCACCTTTGCCGAACTCCAATCAAGGTTTCTACAAAGTGTGGCTTTTTATTTTCTATATAAATACAATACTTTGTCTATGAAGGTTGTAAGGATTTATGGATGTTTATTTGGTTTTATAAATTATACTTTGGATTTCTGAAATTCTGTTATGTATTTTGGTTTTCTATTTATTTAATATATGATCATAATATGTGACGATTTGTATATATGGTAATATGGCAGTAGGTAATCGCATGATTTCATGATTTTGTTTAGTTTATTTTCTTAATTCGTATGCACTACAAGTCATATGCTTGAGGGCTGCCTTGGCCATGGTAGTACCTTGAGTGTTGACTTCATATGCCGAATCAATATGAGTTAGTTCATACATCAAGTTAATTTGATTTGTGTTTGTTCGAAGGGTTAGAGGAATTCTGAAAATATACATGTTAAAGCAAGGTGATGTGACACCATACTTGTTGCATATTTTCAATTCGACTATTGTGCTTATGTGTTCTTCGTATTTATTTTCTACGCCAAGTGTTCTTAAACTGGATTGCATATGTTTAGGATTAAGTGCAATGATAATTCTAAATACTTGAGAACTCTTACATGATTAGATGAACCGCCAAAGACTCTAATTAAATTGGAACTAAATAACATCATGAGTCGGTTATAACTGGCTGCCATATTTCGATATATGAATTGTTATGTGTTGTGTGAGTTTTGTGTGAAGTGTTTTGTGTAAAAAATGTTGATCATGTGTATATATTAATTTATGATTTTATTTTCGGTAAGAATAGATATATTTTCTAAATCCCCAATATGATTATGTGATACTTCATGTGATTGAATGTCCTTGATTTCTCCAGACTGAACGATCCCTACTTGTCCTATACTAATGATGACACAACAAGGGTAATATGTGTATGAAGTTGTTTAGCAGGTACAATGTGCTTGGATAATATTTCCATCATAGATTAGTCAACTGAATTGACACTAGATTATTATCATCCTCATTGAAATCAGATATCCTCGTGTCTAAGATGCAAAAAAAAACATACAGCCTAAGTGAAACAATATGATGCTTTACTTCTAATAGGAGCCGATAGTGTGACGTTTTTAACATGTTTATGCCTACATTTATACTTTTCTTGGCCTTTATTGTTGTAAAAAAGAGTTTTTTAGTAGATTCATGAGTTTGTGGTAGAGTTAACATGAAATCGTACTAAGTATACAGGATAAATGCAGAAATTTATCGAGAGTCTAAACACGAATAAGAAACCTAATCAAACTAGGAGTCTTATAATGTTTCGAAGATTCTATAAAACTTCTACCTTGTCGTTTATATAATTGATAGGAGCACAAAATGCTACGATATTAATATATTTATACCCTCGTTTATACTTTTTTTAGCCCTTATTTATCTAAGATCGAGTCATAATATAGATTAGTGAATATTTGGTAGAGTTTGGCAAAAATGTGCTTAAAAGCTGGAAATTTACAGAAAATTAACAAAGTGCAGAACATCGAAGTCATATTATGTTTCGTTGATTATGTAAAGCTTCCATATTATTTTTATGAGTTTTTCTTCTCTTATGAGCAGTACACACATATGTGATCGAGCAATGAAAAGAGTTTGAGTGATTGGAGCTAAAGAAGAAGCCGAAAATTGCCTTGCAAATTCGGATACAATAGGTTCTAGGAATTTCCTAGGCACATCACTCAAATTCCCGATTTTCCCCAGAACAGCTCATTTAGAACTAGAAGACGTGTCACATATGTCTAGAAAGATCTTTGAGTCTAGTTTCCATAGAAATTTGAATCGTATCAATAACTATTTTTCTGGAGAAAGTTATGCTCGATTGAAGACACAAAGGTCAAATCTGCCGAGAAGAAACAAGATTTCAGCTTAGTCCCTGCTGATAGGCTGCAAATCTCCGGATGCCAACTTGCAGCCTCTGCCGCAGCGCAGCGCGCGCAGCCTGACACCCTGATAGGAGCACAAAGTGCTACGATATTAATATGTTTATACCTTCGTTTATGCTTTGTTTAGCCCTTATTTAACTAAGATCGAGTCATAATATAGATTAGAGAGTATTTGGTAGAGTTTGGCAAAAATGTGTTTAAAAGATGGAAATTTATAGAAAATTAACAAAGTGCTGAAAATCGAAGTCATATTATGTTTCATTGATTCTGTAAAGCTTCAATGTTGCTTTTGATGATTTTTTCTTCTCTTGTGAATAGTACACACATATATGATCGAGTAATGGAAAGAGTTATAGTGATTGGAGTTAAAGAACATTCTGGGATTTGCCACGCAAATTCGGATTCAGTTGGTTCCAGGAATTTCCTGGGCACAACACCCAACTTCCCAATTTTCCCTAGAAAATCTCATTTGGAACTAAAAGACATGCCATATATTCCTGGAAAGATCTCTGAGTCTAGTTTCCACAGAAATTAGAATCGCATAAAAAACTATTTTCTGGAGAAAGTTATGCCCGATGGAAGACATGGAGGTCAAATCTACCAAGAAGAATGGAAATATCAGCATAGTCCCTGCTGATAGGCTGCAAATCTCCGGATGCCAACTTGCAGCCTCATCGGGACAGAGCACGCGCAGCCTGACATCCATACCGCTGAGACGTATCGGACACGGACACCTTATATCCGGTCCGTATCCAAGACTGAACCAGGTGTATCTAATGGCGTATCCAAGACATATCCGGCAAGACACTGACCTATAACATCACATGTGCTCGTATCCGATACCGGCACTTCTCTTGAGTACACTTACGCGACGCCTACACCTATCGCTGTGCTTGCCTTGCTTACCGTTGATGCACTAGCCTCGCTAGCCTTACACTAGCCTCACCAGCCTTACACTAGCCTCGCCAGCCTTGCACTAGCCTCGCCAGCTTGTCAACGTGCATGCTCACATTCACCCCTGCACCCGAGAGCAAGCATCCCTGCTAAGAAGAGTTTCCAGATAATTTCCAAACCACTTCCTGCCTTCCTTCGTGGCTGCAAGAGGCTGCGATCAATCCTAGGGATACAAGGACAAGTTGCAGCCGTGTGAAGAATAAGAAAAATCAAAGCAAATACAAGGAAGCCATGAAGAACAAGGAATCCTATCGGTACAAGGAAAAGTGCACCTGGTTGAGCTAGGGAAAGCTGCAGTCAAACCTTGGACTTTAAATTCATGTAGGATTTTTTGAGGTGGTGGTGGTGGTGGTTTTGGTTTATAACGTTTATGTAGGATTTTTTTGGCTGAATATTGTTAGAGCTTTGGCTAGGGTTTTTGCTTTTGAATGTGACACCTTATGCATGGGGTTCGGTCTCTATATATAGGAGAAGGGCTTGCACAAAACCGGCAACAAGAAGGAGAAGAAAACCTAAACCGAGTAGGTTTAGATGACTTGCCGGCCAAGCTTTGAATCTTCAAGAATCCTCCGAGAGTTTTCTTCTTAGACCAGTTGCGTTGCTTCCTGGACTCCTCTAATGGATCGACAGCCCAAGCTTTGGTGAATTTAAAGTCCAAGGTTTGACTGCAGCTTTCCCTAGCTCAACTAGGTGCACTTTTCCTTGTACCGATAGGATTCCTTGTTCTTCATGTTGTTCAAAGAATAAACCAAGAACGAAACTACAACTACGTTAACATGCTTGCCGGTTATCCTATTTACTATCTTGTTACATCTTTTCCTTATAAATTATTATGCAATTCGAAACTTATCTTTGAAAAACCTTATTAACAATATAAGAACCAAATTGACATGCATCTTTATAAAACCAAACTCACAATCGTTTTTTACATAGACATGAAAACACAATAACCAAACATACACATGAGTTTCATAGACAAAACTACACATAATTACATAAAAACTATTACAAACCGAAAGAGAGATGAAGTAAAGTGGATCACACATTATAGACACCTTGAGAAGATCTTCAATGCGTGGTGGAGAGGCTCGGATGGAGGCTGAATGATAGTGAAGGAATCAGCAGAATTTTAGAGGTGGTGATGGTGGTTTCGACTTATAACGTTTATGTAGGATTTTTTTGGCTGAATATTGATAGAGCTTTGGCTAGGGTTTTTGCTTTTGAATGTGACACCTTCTGCATGGGGTTCAGTCTCTATATATAGGAGAAGAGCTTGCACAAAACCGACAACAAGAAGGAGAAGAAAACCTAAACCGAGTAGGTTTAGATGACTTGACAACCAAGCTTTGAATCTGTGTGCAATAAAGGTTGCTACCCTAGACAATTACAATGTACTCGGGGTATCGATCTCATTAGCCAAAATAAACATAGGATAATTCGAATTTGTGTCATTATTTTATCTTGTGTTGTTTTTAGGGATAGAGTGGTTTAAAGAATCTACATGTCGATGTGAGAAGAGTGACACCTTACTTGCTAACGTGTTTCCAACTAAAAAGACTTTGTGCTTAATTACTTTGCATGTTTGTTTTCGACTTTGTAAGTGTTCTCAAATATGTTTAGTATAAATCTTTGGGATTAGGCTTTAATAGAAAATCTTAAAGTGCTTAAGAAGTCTTAAAATCAGATAGTGAAACCTTGTAGGAGCTAATTAGGTTGGAGCTAAGTCGAGTCTAGAACACTTTAATATGTTGCCGTGAGTCTTGTTTGCTAAATTGTTGTGTGTTTTGATTGCTTATGTGCTATTGCTTTGTGAAAGAATGTCGACCAACTTGTAAATAGTAGTTTTAGACTTTAATTTTGTGTCTTTTGTTTCGTACCTAGATTTAGAGGCAGCCATATCCCCATGATTTGGTGTTTTGTATATATGTAAATATCGTGACATTATTTGTGTATATATGTGTTTTTGTGTTAACATTCTCATGTTTCAGGTACCCTTAATCCCCGGCTAGAACGATTTCTACTTATTCTATACTACTAACGATTGTAGGGTATCATTGGTTGAGTCGCTTTGGCGACGCGATCACACCCATCTTGTGAGAACCCGTCACAAAAATTCCCTCTGAAAATCCGAAACAGGTTCAACATAAACTCATAAACCAACTAAAAATCCTCTACTCCCAAACTGCAACCGCCCACCCACTGGGAACAAATACCGATTAATTCTTTTACTGCTTATTTTGACATAAAATCTGCCCAATTTCACCTTTTTACGAAAGTCAACAATAATTTTTATTAGGTCAAACAGTAATAGTCAAAGTCAAAATTTCTAATTACTATTCACCTTTTTACTGTTACTGTTTACCCTTTTACCGTTTACTATCTACTATTTACTGATTTACTGTTTTACCATTTACCATTTATTTTTTACCGTTTACTTTTCACTTTTTATCAGTTCTTCTACCTTATGCAGCTGGAACAGTAGAGCCGCCACAGCAGCCGCCGGCAGCTCCACCCTGGAGGCCAAAAACACCTCCATTCCACTCCAAAACAATCCCAAACCATCTCTACCATCTCAGAACCTTAATCTCATCGCCTCCGCCGCCAAATACCAATGCAGCCGCCTCCCAAGGCAGCCAGCAAGGCGGCGGGATCGCCCCGCCTTCAATCTCTCTCAAAAATCACAATCAAAACCCCAAATTACATTCAATCTACTCCAAACAATGTTCTGAACACGATTCTAGCCTCCAACTACACCAAAAGCATCAAAATCATAATTTCCACCGAAAATCACAAAAACCCTATTCCAAATTCTAATTCCTCCTTACCTGGGCTGAACTGGGTCAATTCCTTCCATGGAATTGACGTGCAGGTCGAGGCGCCCCTTTTCCCCCTTGAAATCAAGCCGATCGGTGACCGGAAGAGGTGGTTCCAGTTCGACATAGTCGAACCCCCTCCGCCTAAAACCGGTCGAACGGCGGCGATCCGAGCCACACAGCTACCACAGACTTGACGAGGTCACCGAGATGGTCCGAACACGACCGGCGGCGCGCCGAACGGAGACCGGAAGGAGGAAAACGGAGATCGGCGCCTCTGTCCCTGGGACACGGGCCGAGTCGGGGAAAGAGAAAGCGAAGGGGGGGGGGGGGGGGGGAGAGAGAGAGAGAGAGAGAGAGAGAGAGAGAGAGAGAGAGAGAGAGAGAGAATAAGAAAAAGAAAAAGAAAAGAAAAAAAAAGAATATTGCCCCAAAATTCTAAATTATTCCCCTCGTTTCTAGAAATTTCCTCCTGCTTGTGGAAATTTCCATTCCCCGACTAATTATACTTGACCAAACCAGAAAATTACCGATTTTACATCATAACTTTTTCATATGAATTCCTAATTAAACTTATTACGTGTTCACGAACTCGTTTGGCCGTCCTCTATCTAATCTGGAAAAGAAATTCTCGGTCGGGTCAACTTATAAAAAGTCAACCTTTGAGCCCTTCGAAATGTCAAAATAATTTAAAACGTTTAGGGGGAATTTTAAGGTTCGGGTCGTTACACATGCCGCCGAGACGTATCGAACACGGGCATGGCGTGTCCAACCCGTATCCTAGAAGAAACCAGACGTATCCAGAGGCGTATCCATCACGTATTCGACGAGGCTCAACCCATGTTAGGACGTATCAGATACATGCATCTTGTATCCAATACTGACACTCACCATGCACATGTCCGCGCGCGCCTGCATGCACCTTCCTGCTTACCATTGAGCTGCGCGCACGCCCATGTGCCATCCTTAGCCTCGCCAGCCTTGCGGATGCTACCGAGAAGAAGCCCGCGCGCCAGTCTGTCAGCGTGCATGCGCCCCTACACCCGAGAACAGTTGTTTTCTGCCGATACTGCCTCTATGAAGTTTTCAAGCAACTTTCTTCTTTTCCTTGTGGCTGCAAGTACATGCAATGATTCCTAAGGATACTAGGAATAGTTGCAGCTGTGAGAAGACAAGAGAAAGTCAACAAAGTTACAACCAAGCCTAGAGGAGCAAGGAAACCTATCGGCATAAGGAAAAGTGTACCCGGTTGGGCGAGGAAAGGCTACAACCGGATTTTGGACTTTAAATCCATCAAGCCAATGGCTATCGATCCATGAGAGGAGCCCATGAAGCAACGCAGTCGGTCCAAGAAGAAAACACACGGAAGATTCTTGAAGATTCAAAGCTTGGCCGGCAAGTATCCTAAACCTACTCGGTTTAGGCTTTGTTTTCCTTTGTGTTGTCGGTTTTGTACTTAGCTTTTCTATATATATGGGTCAGCAATAGACAGAAAAGGTGTCACATTCCAAAGCAAAAACTCTAGCCAAAGCTCTACCAAAGTTCACCCAAAACCACAAGCCGAAACACATCCCCACTTTCATAAAAAAAAGTCCCAATCCGTGCCACCACCATCTCCATCGGATCAACACAAGTTGCTGCCCCAAAGGTGTCTATAAAGTGTGATCTACCCGTACTCTCGGTTTGTAATAATTTTATGTACTTATGCTCAGTTTTTTCTGTAAAACTTGTATGAATTGTTGGTTTTAATTTGCATGTCTATGTGTGAAACGATTTGAAGTTTGGTTTTATGATTTGTATGTTAAATTCGAGTTTCAACAATTCTTGTGGGTTTTAGAGGTTAAAATTCGGATTGCATGATAAATTATAAGGAAAAGATGTAACAGAATAGTAAATAGGATAACCGGCAAGCATGTTAACTTAGTTGTAGTTTCGGTCTTGGTTTGTTCTTTAAATCTGTGTGCCTTAAAGATTGGTGGTCTGATTGAGTCATGACATTTAGGGTATCAATCTCATTAGCCGAAATAAACATAGGTTAATTCATACGTTTAGTTGTTTTAATTTTTGTTGTTTCACTAGGGATCGAGTGGTTTAAAAGAACTTAGCACGTCGATGTGAGAAGAGTGACGCGTTACTTGTTAATATGTTTCCAACTAAAAAGACTTTATGCTAAATTACTTGTCGTGTTTGTTTACATCGTTTAGAATATTCAAAGATGACTAGTATAATTTTTAAGGTTAAGCATTTGTTCACTTAAAATACATAAGAAGTCTTAATCGATTAGTAAACCATTTAGGAGCTAATTAGGTTGGAGCTAAGTCGAGTTTACATCATTTTAATATGTTGCCGTGAGCCTTGTTTGCCAAATTGTTGTGTGTTTTGATTGATTTTGTGCTATTGCTTTGTGGAAGAATGTCGACCAAGTTGTACATAGTAACTTAGGTTTTATTTTCTTGTTTTTATTTCGCATCTAGTAACTTTAGGGTAGCTTGCTGCCAATTCAAAACATCCCCAAAGTTGTGACCTGTAAATATGTTTATAATGTAAATATTTGTTTAACATTCTCATGTTTCAGGTACCCTTAATCACCGGCCAGAATGATCCATACTTACTTATACTACTAACAATCTTTTGTAGGGTATTATTGTGTGCGTCGCTTAGGCGATTCATCAGTAATTTTCTTCTCTTAATCTTAGAAAACATCATGAAGATTCGGCAATGATAAGAAAGGAATTCTGATGCAAAGAGGAAGCTGCCAAGAATCACAAGAACAATTCTGATTAAAATCGGGTAAATTATTATGCACATCATCCAACTTCCACGGACTCTATAGGACAGCTCACATTGAATCAGAGCTCAAGCTATATATGGATAGAAATCTAAGAGAGTATAGTTTCCAAATCAACTAGAATCATCTCGATAGCTATTTTCTATAGAGAGTTATGCTGTACCCATCACGTAAATGTCAAATTTTCCAGCAGGATAAGTTCGAGAAAAAGCTAGGATTTGTACAACCCTAGTTGCTGCCGACTTGCATACCCTTATTCCTCTATATAAAACACGAATTTTGGACAAAAAAATTCATCTCATCTCTCACATATACACAAGCCAAAACTCTTCCACAGCCTCACCATAAATTCTATACATAAAATAGTTTAGCTGAACGACCACAACCATAAATCTTCTCACCACCTTGCCAAACTCTTTTGAAGGTTTCTATAAGCGTGCTTCATCCTTCTCATGACTCTCTATTTTTCTGTAATTTGACAATACTTTGTCTACGAAGATTGTACGTTATGGATGTCGAATTTGGTTTTATTCTTTGTTTTTGAACTTCAAATGCATGCAATTTTTATATGACAAATTGTAATCTTAATATGTAACGAATTTAATTAGGGTTTAGGGTAGAAGTAAAATCGCATGTGCTCTTGATGATATTTGGTTAAATTCTTGAATTCGTATGCAGCATAAATCATATGCTTGAGGGCTATCTCGGCCATGGTAGTTCCTTGAGTGTTGATTTCATTCGTCGAATTACTATGAATTGAGTCATACGCAGAGTTGGTTTAATTTGTATTTGTTCTAAGGGTTATAGTAATTATGAAAATTTACATGTTAAATAAGATGAGTGATTGCTGCATGTCTCCAATTTGACTCTTGTGCTTATGTGTGATGGCTCTGACCTGACTTGGCTAGGGAAGCTAGCAGGTAGGCAGGTCAAGCATCCCACATCGCCGGGGAAAGAGTGGATGCTGTGCTTATATGTGCAGAGTTAACTCAATATATAGAGACGCGTTTTTGGGGGCTCAATGACTTCAGAAGGGATTGCAACTCTGAAGTTAAGCTTGCTGAGTCCAGAGTAATCCCAGGATGGGTGACCTACTAGGAAGTTACTCGTGAGCTCCCAGATACAAAACCGTGAGGGCCAGAGAGAAGAGCGCTCAAAGCGGACAATATCTCAAGTGTATGGGCTGGGCTGTTGCAAATGGTATTAGAACCTGTCCCCGGTCGGAAATATGCCGACGCGGACGTCAGACCCTAAGGGGGGTGGATTGTGATGACTCTGACCTGACTTAGCTAGGGAAGGTAGCAGATAGGCAGGTCACGCATCCCACATCGCCCGGAGAAGAGTAGTTAGCTCAATACATAGAGACGCGTTTTGGGGGCTCAATGGCTTCAGAGGGGATTGGAACTCCGAAGTTAAGCTTGCTGAGTCCAGAGCAATCCCAGGATGGGTGACCTACTGGAAAGTTGCTCGTGAGCCCCCAGAGACAAAACCGTGAGGGCCAGAGAGGAGAGTGCTCAAAGAGGACAATATCTCAAATGTATGGGCTGGGCTGTTACATTATGTGTTCTTCGTGTTTAATTTTTACGATGAGTGTCTTTAAACCAATTAGCATAAAGTTATAGATTATACGTTGAGTTAATTCTAAATACTTGTGAAGTCTTAACAATTAGATGATCCGTTGAAGCCCTAATTAAAATTGGAACCGAAAATTATCTTAAAAATATTGCCAATTTGCTGCCGTGAATTCCTTGCTTGAATCTGTTACATGTTCTAAATGTTTTGTGTGGAATGTTATGTGTGAAAGATGTTGATCATGTGTAAGTAATAATTTTGGTTTATTTTAAGCAGTAGTTTTTAGATAAATAAACTTTCATATCCCTCCTTTATCTTATGTGAATATGTTAACACTTTTGTTTTCGATTATGCTTCAATTTCCCCGCACTGAACGATCCCTACTTATTTTATACTAACGATGACATTTGCAGGGTTTTTTTTTAAATTAGTGACTCTCTTTCGAGGCTCATCAACTTCTGCCAAAAAATCCGGCCAGGAACTTCCCTGGCTATTCCAACTAACAGCTCTCATTAAAATTATTCATTATAGAGTAACTTTCAACAGATTGGTCTATAGCTTTGTCATCTGGTGTAATCCATCTTCTCTATCATATGACTAGTGGCAACCCCAAGTTCTACCATTAAGCTGCAAAACCAGCTTTAATATGTTGGATAAAAAACCCAGGCATACTAAAACAATGCAGAGAGAACAAAGTCCTAATAATTAAATTGTAAACAAAACAATTGATAACTAAAAGACCATCCAACAATAATATGAAAGCAGTACCAATACTAGCGCAGATGCGAGTAGGAACCTATTCTTTCAAAGATATCCAATAGTTATTCATGATCAAGTCATTTCTATCATTTATATTCAACCATAGCTTGGAGTTTAAACAAGGAGATAGAGATCATAGGATTTATGTTGGTTATGAGGTAGCTAATTAACAAGCTTCACCAAAGGAGGAAGTAAAAAGAAGTTAAACAAAACACCGTACAATTTAATCCAAAAGCTGGAGAAATTCAACTATAATAATTATGTTTTGCTAAGACCCACAAACACAGGGACCTCATGTCTACCTCCGCAACATCGGGTACGAGCAATCGAACGTCTTCAACTTGAACTCCAATCTCAACTCCAAATGGAGTATATAAGGCAGATAAGTGATATTGTGGCAGATTAAGGGACCACGCAGCCCATGGCAGATCAATTAAATCAATGAAAATAGGACCTTGGAGCTTCAGATGAAAACCGCCACTTCGATGAAAACAACACGAAGTCACTTTTGCAAAACCCGGCAAATTCGATTTTCATATCAACACCCACAACACCCACAACACCCAAAGAGTATTAAAAGAAAGGATCAAGAGAAGATGCACAATCGAAGAGAGCAAAGGAAACCCTAATCCCCAATTCATTTCTTGAGGTTGCTACTACTTGCTAGTCCAACTAATTTAAATTTCATTTCTTTAGACGACCTCTTCATTCTTCTGTCCTAAGTAGAGATGTTACAACGACATATGTCTCCGACAAAACAACAACTCTATTGAAAAGGGAAGCAAAACTCCTAGTCACGAAATAATTGAGCGTTCATCCCCATATAAGATGTTAATCATGACATTTTTCACTACAACATTGAAAATCTAAGAAGGATTTTCGTCGCCTAAAAACTTAGGTGACGAAAATTTTGTCGCCTTAGTTTCGTCGTCTAAAGTTTGTGGTCTAAGTAAGTAGGCGATGAAAATATATGAATTTCGTCGCCTAAGATAATTCTTAGACGACGAAAGGCTTTCGTCGTCTAAGAACAATGGTGACGAAAAAGACTCTTAGAGGATGATTTTTTTCGTCGGCTGAAGACCAACTTAGACGACAAAACAAATGTTTCGTGGCCTAAGATAATTACTTAGACCACGAAACATAACATTTTCGTCGACTAAGTAATAATCTTAGGCGACGAAACATTTGTTTTGTGGCCTAAGATAATTACTTAGTCGACAAAATAAAATGTTTTCGTGGCTTAAGCTAGTTACTAAGTCGACGAAACTATTGGTTTCGTGGTCTAAGCTAGTTACTTAGGCCACGAAACTTAATATTTTCGTGGCCTAAGCAGTACTCTTAGGTGACGAAATTATTATGTTTCGTGGCCTAAGTAATTATCTTAGACCACAAACTCCTTTGTTTCGTCTCCTAAGTATTTATCCTAGTCCACGAAATAAAATTTATTCGTCGCCTAAGTATATCACTTAGGAGAGGAAACTTATTATTCTTCGTCACCTAAGTATTAAATTAAAAAAAAAATTAAAAATCTAATACTGAATATTCATATAAATTAAAAAAATTATCCATACAAATTAAATACCGAATATTAATAAATATATTCATACATTTGTTCATTTAAATAAAAATATTAAACCGAACAATATCGTAGGGGGAGAGAGGAGCCTCCAAGCTACTTTGGAAGGTTTCTAAATAGCTGGAACTGTTCCTCCAACCAGCTAAGACGGTTTTCACTATTTTGGTACTTCTCATTAGCCAGTCGTGTCTGCTCCTCAAGTATGCTGATACGCTGTTGGGCCTCCTCATTGGCTAATCATACCTGCTCCTCTGCACGTGTGATACGCTCTCGGGCCTTCTCATTGGCCAGTCGTACCTGCTCCTCTGCAAGTGCGATACGCTGTCGGGCCTCCTCCTCCAGTCGTCTCATACGCTCCGCATTTGACGACCGATTGCGTGCAGTGGAATTTTCCCCTTGCGATGATTGGGAGCTGACACCGAAAGTTACTCCTCCTAACGCCCTGATCTCACCGTTGTTTCGCGGTCCCAGTGCGTTTACAAGCACTTGGGCTTGAGTCGGCTCGTCGAAATAGTGAACGATCTGATCTTCCGGAACGTCGTGGTGGTCATTCCTCACAGTGGCCATTACCTTCTCGACCTCGACATTGATACGGCGCTGCATTTGAAAATAAAGTGTGTTAGTGCATTAACACCCAAACTTACGTCGCTGATATCATATTTGGCCAAAATTTGTGTACATTATCAATACAAAGACCAAGTAAGCAACATACATATGAATAATGTATTCTAAATAATCCAAACATCATCGGCAGATACTCTTCATCAAACCACAACATAATCAATATTAAAAAATAAATTTTTTTTTTTAACGAGAACTTATTCAAAGGCATAATTCAACTTTCCTGGGGTTCTGGGTTCTAGTTTCATAATTGGGGTTTTTATCTTTATCATGGCTTGGAATCAAATTGGCTTGAGATTAGTATCTGATGAGTTCGAAAAGTTTGACTAGTATTCGATTCCACATTAAAAATAAATTGGCTAGTATTCGATTCCACATCAAAAATAAATAACAAATGATGAATTTAAACATAATAGGAAACTTACTATATTTTCTGCCGCTTCCGGGTGCTGAGGAGGGTACACCATCTCATAACTCTTCACCAACGCCAATGGTTCACCCTTTTCCTTCAACTCGAGCGCCCCGTAGATGAAAGGCTTTGAACCGGACCGATGGTGCAACGTCTTCTTCCCCCGGTTGATTGTGTTGGCGGTCGATCGTCTCTGTAGAAGTATGATTAAATTTGAGACAAATAGTTAGCATTGAAACAAAACTAAAATGAAAAATGTTAACATTTGAAAGCACAGACTAATATTTAAAAATTATGTACCTGGAACTCATCGCTCTCGAAGTGGTGAACCAGCCAAGACCACTCTCCTTCCTATCTTTTTAACTCTTTCGAAATTTTGCTAGGGTTGTCAATCCTAAGCCTGTTGAGCTTGCTCCTAAAGGCTGTGAAGGTCTTGGCGGCATGCTTGTGAACCCACTTTGCCATCTTCTTATCATCCCAAGGGATGTCATAAACAAGCTATTACAAAAAAAAATGGAATTAATATGGAAGCTGATAGATAATTAAAATATTAAAAATTGTAGTTAACTTACGTCGAGTTCATATTTGAGCTTCTTATGATCATCCTCCTCCAGATCCCACCAACTTGCAGCAGTCATGGGAATGCTGTCTCGAATGATATGGCCGATATCATGAGTCAGCCAACTGTCCAGTGCACTGGTCTACGGTCCGTGCAAGAACTCATCATCCATGACGATCTTCACCTTCTCTCCTTGCTGCACCCAAGACGTGTACGCCTTTAAGCCTTTTACCAACCCTCGTTTGTGTTTCTGAAGAGGTGCTGCCAAAACAATAACAATTTAATTAGAGAGTAATAACACTCATTTATAACTAAATAACTTAATTAAAAGTGTTGGATTATGTTTACCTCCATCAGGCCGAGGACGAAATGTGCGCCGACAACTGATCTCTTCACCATCGCTGTCTTCGATTTGAGGTGTGGTTTCTGCTACTAGAGGGGCTGCAGTATCTTCCACCGGCAACGGGGGAGGGGGAGGGGGGGGGGGGGGGGGGGGTGCTGATACGTTCGCAGATGCTTCCGTAAGTGGCTGCGACGAACTCCCTTCAGAGGCATTTGACCTGTAGAAGCGGTCAAATGCCTCCTGCCTCTTCTTCAGCTTCCCATGAGTAGGCGGCATATTTTTCCTGTAAACAAACACAAATTATATCACAAACTGAACATATTGAAATTCATATATCAACATCTAACAAAGATAGTAATTGATACACCTAAACTTTAAAATTAGTAACAATGATGGACTTATATGTTTTCAAGATATGTGATTTGAAATTAAAACTTCAAATGCATAGTCATCAAAATCAGATAATAGTACTAAGCTGTGCAAATCAAAATAAGATAATAGTACTAAGCCATTCAGCAAGTCACCTATATAAACACCGAGAGCTTAAACATGGATATATGTTCTGTATAAAGCCAAAAAATGAATCATTGACTCGATATTTCTCAAGTTACCAAAGGATGATGGGATTTCGCCTGTGAAGGCATTACTGGACAGATTGAGGACATACAATGATCTCAGTTGGCCTATTTCCCTGGGTATTGTTCCATTGAACTTGTTAGCAGAGAAGTCGATCAAAGTGAAGATAGTTAAAATCTTTACAAGATCAATCTCTTGACCTTTGCTAGTAGTTGTTACTGCATCCTATAATCAATAAAGAGGCCACTTCGACCACCTGCTGCCCACCATAATCCAAAGTGGCTAAGAAAGATTGAGTTTTCAAAAGATTTGGAAATATTCTCAACTTGTTAGAAGCCTATTTTTCTTATCAATAGCATTTTGAAACATAAACAGATTACCCAAAATTTTATAACTACAATATTACCAACTCAATCAAGTACATGCATCATAACCAAAGGAAAACCTACACTAAAAGTTTGATCCAAAGATTCTGCTTCGGGCGGCATTGTTTCATGTTAATGAGAAACCCCATCCAAATGCAGTGCTATAATCATTACCAATGTCATTTATCACCCTTGAATAAAAACAGAACACAATCACACTCTATTTCTCCCTAAATGTGAAAAACCTTCTACTTTTCTTTATAATTACCAATGCCTAATTCATAATTCTGAAACCTTGAATTAACAATGACGTGTTGATGTTGAATGTTCGTGATGTGAACCTAAGCTCACATGCAATAATAACCCTACAAAATATCGTTAGTAGTATGAGCAAGTAGGGATATCGTTCTAAGCCGGGGATTAAGGGTACCTGAAATATGAAATTGTTAGACAAACACATATACACATATATACAAAACGTCACAATTGGGGGGAATGAAATGGATCGGCAACTTATTGCCTTCTAATGCTAGACACGAAAATAAAAGCTGAAAATAAATTCTAGACTACTATATACAAGTTTGATCATCATCTCTCACACATCAGATAGCACAAAACACACAATTCACACACAAGAATTCATGCAAGACTCGGCAATTTAGTTCAAGTTTCTTAGACTCTATTCAATTCTAATTTCAATTAGAGCCTCAACGGTCATCTAATCACTAGACTCTCTCTTAAGTATTTTAGAAAACACTCAACGTCGAATCCTAAAATTATACTAATCATGTTTGAAAACACTCAACGTCGAAGACAAACACAAAGAGTAATTACGCACAAGAGTCTATAAATTGGAGACATATCTTTAGGTATGGCGTTACTCATCCTATCAACATGCAAGTTCCATGAATTAAGTAACCTTGATTTTAACAACCTAGAATTCAGTTCGATCGTTGCCTAACTCAATCCCAAATTATTAAGTTAAATGAAATCGTAACCTACACAAGTGCTAAGGCCCTAGCATCATGTAAACATTGATTTTTATGCACAAATTCAAGAACTAATCAAATAAAAACTAAAAAATACAAGAACATGTTACTGCCCTAATCTAACATACGAATTCAAGCATGCAATTGTGTGCAAAAGTCATCACATAAATTCCAATGAAAATCGCAATTCATGTTCATCATACAAAACCAAACGAAAACAAAGTATTTTTATAACAACAAATGTGACTAAACCGAAAATAAAAATACAAGTCATAGGGATGGATCACACTTTAGAAACCTTGGAGAGCTTCGTCTTGGTGTGGTGAATGAGGCTCGGCAGTGGCTGAGGCAGGGAATGAAATCGGTGGTGAAAGGTGGTGAAATCGGTGGACTTGTGTTTTAGGGTTTCGGTTTAGAACTTTGGTAGAACTTTTGGTAGAGTTTCGGCTAGTGTTTTGCAAGAGATGAGATGATTTTCAGAATGCCAAAGTGGGGTTATATATAGAGGAGAGGGGCTGCCGGCTGCCCTATTACAAAAGGAATTCAGAAAACCAAGTGGAATAAGGATTTGAAACCTTCCTTTCTTCGTTCAATTAAGTTTTCTTTTTCTGAATTTTTCTTCAACGCTTGGGCTTCAAATCTTCATGGACTTCTTCAATAATCATTGGACTTCATTGCATAAGTTTTGATCCACAGAAAATGCATCCAATTGCCGGCAGCACATTAAGGCACACAATCTGCCTTATTCGGCAGCTTCTCCTAGTTTGACTAGGAGAACTTCTTTCTTCAAATTTTTCTTTAATGCCATAGCTCAGTGTCTTCCTCTTCCCTTATTTAAGCTTGAACCATCTTCATAAATGTATTTGTGCACCATTTGGTCCATCAAAAACAGAAAGCACAAAAAGGGGGCAGTAGGTTCCTGGAATCGGCAGATTTGATGTTGATGTAGTAACTCCGGCGCATCTCCCTCCTCGGAGCTCCGATTGATGCGATTCCAAGTCTCAGATAAACTAGACACACATGGCTACCTCCATATAAACAGTTCGATCAAAATCCTTGTGAGTCGACGGGAATGATTTTTTGAAGTTGGATCAAAGTCCCAGGAAAATCCTGGAAGCCCCTGGATTGATTTGCTCGGACTGCCGTTTTGCAGCCAACTTTTGGGTGACTTCCCGAACTCCGATTGATCTGAAATTTAACACAACATTCCTCAGTATATGAATAATATGCACACCAAATGTCATTAAATTCGGACAAGGATAGATCGCACTTTCACTCATCTCAAAATCGCGAAAAAGACATATTTTACACTATTTTCCAGATTTCTCAAACTTAGTCATTTTTCGGATTCTTAACCATTTTTCACCAAACTCTACCAAATTAACACTAAACTAAATTATGACTCTATCTTAGACAAATAAGGGTTAAAGAAAGCATAAACGAGGGCATAAGCATATAATATCGTCGCACATTGTGCTCCTATCAGTTCGTGAATATGCTACTACACCAAATGCACAGTCACTCTTGAGACCAAGGGCAAGGAGAAACCAATTAAAGACCAAGAGAGAGATACCTGGGATTGAGGCGGAGGCTAGGGGAAGGGAAGGAGGTGGAGGCTGGGACGGGCGACGCGGCGGGGGTCAGGGGCAGCGACTGCGACGGGGGCCAGGAGACGACGTTGGGAGAGAGAACGGAGGGAGAGGTACTCTGAGGGGGCACGAGGCGGAGGTTGGGGCAGGGGCCAGAAGGTGGAGGCGAGGGAGGCGAGGGCGGAGGAAGAAGAAATTGGGATTGTTTCTGCCTAAACCCGGGGGGTAGATACACGATGAATCCAACTTGATCTCCTGCAATCCTGCTCACTAAGGGGAATACCGGGCGGGCCGGTCTTCTCCTCTCCGATGCCTAAGTTAGTATAGTTGGAATATATATAACCAAGGCACGCATGTAAGCAGGGAGAAAGATAAGTTACCTATTAAAGAGGGTGGTTGGGGCCCTTGTATCCCACTCTTTATTCGGGAAGGGCGGTCTGTGGGACTATCTGGTCCAGAACCCGTGGCACGACCGATGGCGGTACGGACCTCGCGGGAGAGGGAAACGGCAGAAGTGTTCGGGCGCCGTCGAAGCATCCATGGTGAAGCTCCGACCAAAAGGGCAAGGGCGCTTGACGCTGGGGCGTCAAGTTCGGGTGGGCCAATCGAGCGGGCGGTGGCTCCGGCCGTGGAGGTGGGTGGTCGAAGGATTCAGGTGCCGGAAGCCAGTCGCAGTTCCGGTGGTGGAATTGGTAGGTTCGTGGTCGCTACCATCGAAACCTTGGGACTTGACCGGGAGGACCCTGGGACTGGACAATCGGGCGAGAGCAGGACGAAGCCCGTGGAACTAGCTGTTCGGGTAAGTGTTTTTGTGCTTCCTTTTCTCTTGGAGTGACACGAGCTAATGTTCCTTTGTTTACCTTTGGCAGCTGGTTCATAGCATTTATACCGCGGAGCCTAGAGGGGAGGCTGCTGCGGTTTTGGAGAGGCGGGTGGAGGAGCTGAGCGTGCGGGTGGACGTGGCGGAAGCCAAGCTTGCGGAGGAAAGAGAGGAGGTTGGTCGGTTGAGTACCGAGCTCGTGCGGGAGAAAGAACTAACCGGTCGGTTGCACCATGAACTCTTGGAGGAGCAGGAAGAGGCCGATCGGCAGGCTGCTGCTCAGGAAGGGAGGGTCGCGGAGCTGGAGGTGAGGGTTTTGGAGCTGCAGACCTAGGCTGTTGCCCGGGAAGGGAGAATTGCGGAGCTGGAGGTGAAGGTTTTGGAGCTCCAGAGCCAGGTTACAGTAGTCGCCCAAGGAAGGGAGAAGCTGAAGGAATCCCAGCTTGCTGAAGTGGCCGATAAGGCTGTCGACGACTTCCGGGAGTCGGTGGAGCTTGAGGAGATGCTGGATGAGGCCCGGGCGAAGGGCATTAGCGATGCCTATCTGGAGTGGAGGGAGAAAGGATGGCTTGATGACGAGCAGATGGAGGCTGATATAGCCCTAACCGAGATGGCGGAGCAAGAGCAAGCTCTAAAAAGTGGCGGGCCAGGGACTGGGTGCTCCGGGGGTGGTAGCTAGCTGTTTAGCTTGTACATGCACATCTTGTAGCTGCTGTAGTTTATTCTTTAATGCCGTAACTGCGTATTGCAATATTGATGCTAAATACACTGTTGTTGCTCTGTGACCGCTATTACTTAGGGTAGAACCGTAGGTGCTGGATATTCCACGGCCGGGTGGAATAGATGCCCTCGGTGTCTATAATGTGGAATGTTGCCGGTCCCACGGCCGCGGTGATCTGGTAGGGCCCTTCCCATGTTGGTTCTAGGGCCAACGGTTTTTTCTGGACCTTCTTCATGACCCAGTCCCCGACTTGTAGCTTTCTCTCCCGGACCCTTCTGTCATAGTACCGGGCGACCCGCTGCTTGTAGGTTTGGTTGTGCATAAGCGCCTGGTCGCGGCGCTCCTCAATGAGGTCCAGGTTGAGCAGTAGCCCCTCGGCGTTTGTTTCGGCGTCGTAATTCTCGACCCTGCCGCTGGGTATACCAGTTTCTACAGGGAGTACCGCCTCGCTTCCGAATGCCATGCAGAACGGGGTCTCTCCTGTTGCCTCTGCTGCTGTTGTTCGGATGGCCCATAGCACCGCGGGGAGTTCTTCGGCCCAACATCCCTTCTTGGCATCCAGCCTCTTTTTGAGAAGGGTCTTGATAATCTTGTTGACCGCTTCTACCTGGCCGTTGGTCTGTGGGTGTGCCACTGAGGCGAACAACATCCGGGTCCCCATCGAGGCTGTGTACTGGATAAGATCAGCATTATTGAATTGTGTCCCATTATCCGTGACAATAGTCTGCGGTACTCCGAACCTGCAGTAGATGTTCTTCCATAAGAACTTTTTAACCCGTTCCTCAGTGATCTTTATCATGGGTTCTGCCTCGACCCACTTAGTCTGATAGTCCACTGCCACGATGGCATACTTGTATTGTCCCACAGCTGTTGGGAAAGGGCCAATGATGTCTAATCCCCATTGTGCGAACGGCCATGGTGCCAACATGATTGATAATGCGATTGCCGGGGCATGAGGTATAGAGGCGTACATGTAGCACTTGTGGCAGCCGCCTGATATTTTTCTTGATACTGCAACCATGTCTGGCCAGAAATACCTCGCTCGGAGCGACTTTGGGATAATGACCTTGCGCCAGAGTGATTACCGCATACCCCTTCGTGGATTTCTCGCATGATAGCCTCTCCTGCCTCTTTTGTCACACACCTTAGTTGGGGGAAGCTGTGCCCTCTTCGGTACAACTGGCCATTGAGGAGACCGTACCGGGCGCACCGAAGGTGTAGCCTCCTAGCCTCTACCGCATCCTGGGGGCTGGTTTTGTCAGTCAAATACTTGACTATTGGATCCATCCAGCTTGGCGGCGCTTCTTCCACCGCAAATATCTCGGAGATGGTTTTGTTTATACTTGGCTGCTGGAGAGTTTCAATTTTTGCTCTCCGGTACTCTGGGGGGTAGTTTCCGGTTGCCAGCCTTGCGAGGGCGTCTGCATGCCTATTTGCCTCTCGGGGAATGTGCTGGATCGTGGCGCCCTGGAAAGGCTCAATCAGGGTTTTGGCCAAAGCCTGGTAAGAGGACAGCTGGGGATCCTTGACCTCAAACACCCCGTTCATCTGGTTCACCACTAAGCTAGAGTCGCTGTATATCTCCATGGACGAGATTCCCAACTCCTTGGCCAGTTGCAAACCGGCTATGAGGGCCTCATACTCGGCAGCGTTGTTGGAGGTGCTAAAAAGAAACCGTAAGGCATACTCGTACGACTGGCCATCAGGCGAGGTTATCATGACACCGGCTCCGCTCCGCCTGGTCGTTACGGAGCCGTCCATGTAAAGTTTTCAGCCGGTGGGGAGGCCTGGTTCGGTCTTTATGGTTCGCACTGCCTCGGTGTCCTCGTACCGGGCGGGGTGCGCTTCTACCGCCATTGGGGTGAGCTCACATATGAAGTCCGCAGCTGCCTGTCCCTTGATGGCCGTTCGCGGGGCGAAAGTGATGTCGAACTCTCCCAGTTCAACTGCCCACCGCACGAGCCTACCGCTGGTCTCTGGTTTTTGCAGGATCTGTCGCAGAGGGTGATTGGTATATAAGGTGATGGAATGAGCCTGGAAATAATGCCGGAGCTTCCTGGCACTAACAATCAGGGCCAGAGCCAATCTCTCTATGTCGGGGTACCGGCCCTCGGCTCCAGTAAGTCCCTTTCCCGCATAGTATACCGGAAGTTCGAGCGTGTCTTCCTTCCTGATGAGAGCCGCGGAGACGGCCGTTGCGGATGCAGCTATGTAGAGGTATAACATTTCGCCCGGCACTGGTTTGGATAGGAGAGGCACTGCAGACAGATATGCCTTGATAGACTGGAATGCCGCTTCATGCTCCGCTGCCCAGTGGATTTTCCTGGTCTGTTGTGCCTTGAGCAGCTTGAAGAACGGGGCGCATTTGTCGGTTAGGCGGGAGATGAATCTGGCAAGGGCGGCTAACCGGCCGGTCAACATCTGGACCTGGTTTCTCTCCCCTGGCGTTTCCATATCTAAAATTGCCTGGACCTTCAGCGGGTTGGCTTCTATCCCTCGCTGGCTGATGATGTGGCCTAGGAATAGGCCCTCTGAAATCCCGAAAATACACTTCTTTGGGTTTAAGCGCATTCCGAATTTGAGCATCTTACCGATGACTACGGCCAAATCCCGGACGTGGGCCCCTGCAGTCAAGCTCTTGACCAGCATGTCATCAACGTAAACCTCTACGGTTTTACCCATTTCTTGCTCCAGCATTCGGTTTACCGTTCGCTGGTAGGTGGCCCCGGCATTCTTTAGACCGTACGGCATCCTCTTATAACAGTAGGTACCTCGGTCGGTTGTGAATGATGTGTGCTCCTCATCATCCGGGTGCATCCTAATCTGATTGTACCCGGCGTAAGCGTCCATGAAGCTGAGCATCTTAAAGCCGGACGTGGAGTCTATGAGCTGGTCAATCCGAGGGAGCGGGAAGCTGTCCTTTGGACACACCCTGTTCAGGTTAGTGAAATCCACGCACATACGCCACTGGCCGGTTCCCTTTTTCGGCACCATGACCACGTTAGCGAGCTAGCGAGGGTACTGGACTTCCCGAATGAAACCTATACCCCTCAATTTCTGTATCTCCTCTCTGATGGCCTCATACTTTGCCGGACTGAAGGACCTCCTCTTCTGCCTCACCGGGAGAACGTTGGGTAATAAATTTAGCTTATGGACGGCTATCTCCGGGGATATGCCTGGCATGTCCTCGTAGGACCATGCGAAGACCGAACTGTTGTCCCGGAGGAAGGCTATGAGCTCTTGCCTGACAACCGGATCGAGCTGCGTCCCTATCACGACACTTCGCTCCGGGTGGTCTACCGAAATGCAGATCGCTTCGGTTTCCTCCACGGCCGAAGGTGGCTCCAGCTTTTCGGTGAATCGCCTAACTCTTTTTGAATTGATGTCATCACGGGGGTCAATGCTTAGATCCGGCACTGGCGCCTGCTGAGTGGTTGTGATTTATCTGGTTTTTCCATTAATGAAAATTGTTACCCCTGCATTCGATAAGTTGGAGGCCAGAGATAAGAAGAAAAAAAAAGCAGATCATGTCACAACGTACATCCCCTTTTCTTGATAGATTGGAATTAAGAATGAGAAAGAATCCGGTCCGCTTCCTCCTGTGGGTCAGGGCCTCTGTGTAATACTTACGGGCGATCCTCTGGTCCCTACGTATGGTAATAACTCCGGTTGGTGAAGGCATCTTCAGCATCAGCATATGGCCGGCTATAAACGTTTTAAGCCTCCATAACCCTGGCCGACCGATTATGCCATTGTACGATGATAGGCAGTCGACAATGATGAACTCCAAATGCTCCTTTTTCGTTCTGTCTCCCTCGCTGAAGATGATCGGTAGGTAATCCGATCCCAAAGGCTGGACGACCTCACCGGAGAAGCTTATGAGCGGCTCGTTATCCTGGGATAACTTGTTCCTTCCTCTCTGCAACCCTTTGTATGCGTCTCGGAACATTACGTTGACTGAGGCTCCGGTATCGATCAGCATACGACTGGTTATCCAGTGGTCTATTTGGACCGTAATGAGGAAGGGGTCGTTGTGCGGTTGGATCAAATCCTCCGGCTCTTCCTCCTCGTAGAAAGTGACCGAGTTCCATCCGGTTCTAGCGGCTTGGCCGCTTCTTTCTCCGAAGGCGTACACCTCCTTCCCCCGGATCGATCTTAGGCATCGCTTCTTTGAGCTCCGGGTGAGCCGATCTATACGGTCCCTGCCGTGTATCATGTTAATGCTCCCGTGTACCTCGATCCCCCCGGGAGTGCGGGTGCTTATAGTTCCTACCTGCCGAGCTCGCGGTCGGTCTTTGTTGGGGTCATTCGGGCGGGCCTGGTCGTTCACGATTGCTTTCTGGGGTTTTTGGTCATCAGTCCGAAGGGCTAGATCTTGGGGTTTTCCTGCTGGCGCAATAGCTAAGGCCCGCGGTGGTCACTCTGCTGGCGTAGCTGCCAGGGGCTGCGCCGAGCGCACAAATGGCGGTCTTCTCCCTGGTCGGGAACCGTTGTCACCGCTTCGCCGGGGTTGCCACTCCTCCCGTATCTCTGCTTTCCTGGTGGCTGCAGGCGCACGGTCGCGATCTAGCCGCCCGGTCTTGCTTCCACGGGATGGCGGTAGGTCGTCCGATATTCGCTTGGTCGCCTTGTCCCCATATGTCTCGTGCTCTGCCTGAGCGTGCCTGACGGCCACGGTCATCAGCTCGTCGTACCCCAGCGGCTCCTGTACTAGTAAGTTGTACGAAAGTTCCCCAGGTCTTAAACTCTGCTTGAAGGCCATCCCTGCGATCTGCTTGTCCAGGTTCCTGACCCCGGCCGTGGCAATTTGCCACCGGTTAACGAAGGCGCGTAGCGGCTCGTTGTCAGTTTGCATGCAGTCAAAAAGGATTGTTGATGTTTGGGCTGTCCTGGCTCTGAGAATGAACCAGCCGACAAACTTATCAGCCAACCGCTCGAAGGTTTCGACTGAGTTCACTGGTAGCTCGTAGAACCAATTCAGCGCCTCTCCCGAGAGCGTCTCTTGGAATACGTTGCAGCACATGGCATCCGAGTAGCCCCTCGTCCCTGCTTGTGACTTAAAACTGTCCAGGTGCTGGTACGGGCAGCTCGTCCCTGAATATGTCAACTTCAGAGGCCTTTGGTTTCCAGATCTTCCCGATTCCCTAATCCGGCGCGGGAAAGGTCCAATACGCTCGTTGAACCGCGCACCGCCCCGCGGTCGCCCTGCCATCCTCTCGCTAGTCTCCATGCGGCCCTTTATGTCAGACACCGAGGCGGAGAACGCCTCGAGTGCCCGTGCGGTAGAGCTTTCCTGCTCGCTTGACGCCTGGCCCGTGCGGTACGGGGGCTCGGCCGGGCCGGAGTTTTTCAGAGCTTCCGAAAAGAGTGGCGTGGCCACATGCACGGTCTTTCTTCTTCCCGTAGCTTGCCCTACCTCAAGATGTGGGAATTCGCTAGCCTTGCTTGCTGGCCGCGGTGCTGCTCGAGGAGTGCCCTGCTGACCCTCTCGCTCCAGGGCCGCCAATAGGGCAATGTTCACCGCCTTCAATTCTTTGCATCGGGCCTCCGCTCTTAGTCGATCTTGATCACCCTCTTCTCACAAGCGCTCGACCTCTGCCTTCATCTTTTTTATTTCTCCCGGACCCTTCCGGTCGGGGTTTTCTGGTTCCTGGCGACCATGAGCCCTGTCTTGGATGGGAGAAAGGGCGATCCTCGCACCGACCTCAGCCTTTATGTTACGGGCCGGGTCGGGGAACTGAATTCGCGCTTTCGATTTTCCGTCTCGGCAGGGGGAAAGGACGAACCTCGCACCGTCCGCAGCCCCTGTACCTTGGACCCGGTCGGGGAACTGAATTCGCCCTTTCGGTCCTTCCGTGCTGGCTTTTATCTTCCTTCCTTCCATAGCTTCCGGACTGCGGATGTAGCTACCTCTCCAAAGGATCAATAGAGTTCTACTCTTTGGCAGAGCAACACAACTTTTTGAACGACTTCCCACAGACGGCGCCAATTGTTTCTGCCTAAACCCGGGGGCCTGGTAGATACACGATGAATCCAACTTGATCTCCTGCAATCCTGCTCACTAAGGGGAATACCGGGCAGGCCGGTCTTCTCCTCTCCGATGCCTAAGTTAGTATAGTTGGAATATATATAACCAAGGCACGTATGTAAGCAGGGAGAGAGATAAGTTACCTATTAAAGAGGGTGGTTGGGGCCCTTATATAGGTGGTTGGGGGTGAGGGCTGGCCTCACCCTTCGATGTGGGACTGGTTCCCTTCTGTTTGTACATTCTGGTGCCCTCTTTGGCAGGCTGGTGCCCCCGGCCCCAGGGTCCCTGGTGGCAGGATAGAGTGCTGGTGAGCCGGTCCCGGGCCATGGGCCGGGCCCTGGTGCGCTTGCTGCGGGTCTGTGGGCCTGCTGTAGCCTCTCTGCGGCTACTGTCAATAGGGATATTTCAGAGAGAATGAGATTTATAGATCAATGGATCGGTTTTGAGTTTTGAGTTTTGACTTGTTTACTAATTAGCCGACGAAATTTCAAGTCACGTCTCCTAAGATATGAACTTAGGCGACGAAAAAACCGATTTCGTCTCCTAAGATATGAACTTAGGCGACAAAAAAGCTGATTTCGTCTCCTAAGATTTTATCTAACACGACGAAACAATATTTCGTCGCCTAAGTATTACTACTTAGGCGACGAAATATTTATTCGTCTCCTAAAATTATTTCAAATTTTCACAAAATTTATTGGCGGAAAATAAAGCCAATACATTTTTAAAAAAAGTATTTTTACTTAGGCGACGAAATAAACAGTTTCGTCGCCTAAGTGAAAATATTTTTTTTGTAAATCTATTGGCTTTAAAATTTTAAAATCGCCGTGTTCATATGTGCATTTGGTCGACTCGGACCCCAAATATACATATATATATATATAAATATATATATGTATATATATATATTAATTAATTAATACAAAAACAAATTAATCATGTTCTTCCCATTTTTATTATCTTGAGGAAACTATAATCCAACATAATATAGCAGAACACAGTTGAAGATTATGTACGTACGTACACACCATTTTATAATTTTAATTATACATCACAAACAAATTTATTGAATTTAAAAACATAATTTAAATCTGATCATGGTTCTCCATCATAATCGTCATTGTCTGTATCGTCTGCATCTTCAATCATATCAGTGAAGCCATCATTGGAATCGTCATCGTCGTATGATTCCTCATTGTCGTCTGATTCCTCATCATCCTCGTCATTAATGAAGTCGTCATTGGCTCTGTTTTGAGATGTAGATGCATTTGGGACTGCAATGAATTCATCAGAAGTGACGAAATGTAAGCGGTTGTCATTGCCAATAGCCTCTACATTAGGGATTTGAGAAGCCGAATGCTCTTGATATGGTTCATCAGTGTCGCCGTCATCTTCATCATCATGTTCTTCACCCCCTTCAATTGTAGACACACTCCATATATTCCTATGTGACATCGGGTTAACCACTTTCCAAAATCCACCGGCCTTAGGATCATCAAGATAAAACACCTGTTTTGCCATGCTAGCAAAAATGATCGGCTCATTTTCATACCAACTTGTGTTGGTATTCACCGATAACATGCCGTAATCCATCTTTGTACTCCCAGGAACACTTTGATTAGTGTTAAACCATCTACACTTGAATAAGACAACGGGCATATTTCCATATACTAGTTCGACAACGGCAAGTAGCACTCCATAGTAGGTTAAGTCGTCACCATCTACCATGACCCCGGAATTTTGCGTTATGCGGTTTACATCTCGTTGAAGTGTCACAAACTTGACGCTGTTGACAAAACACATCGCTCGCACCCTGTGGGAAATTGGCATTCTAACCAAATGGTGCAATTCTGACAAGTACCAATCACTATTCTGTTTTTGGAGATTTTCCACCTGTCACGTTGTGATAAGTTATTATTTAAATTGAACTGACTAGCTAGAATACTAATATTGAAATGAAGATATTGTAACATAAAAAATATTGTGACGTACCCATTTGCGAAAGTAAACAGGAAATGTTCTTTTGTGCATCTCTTTCGGCCTTCGGTCTCGACGATTTGCTTCAATCAGCTTCAAATACTCACACATAAAATATTGTGCTTCGTCACTGATAGGAGCACAATGTGCGACGATATTATATGCTTATGCCCTCGTTTATGCTTTGTTTAACCCTTATTTTTCTAAGATAGAGTCATAATATAGTTAGTGTCAATTTTGGTAGAGTTTTGGTGAAATGTGTTTAATTGTCCGAAAAATGACTAAGTATGAGAAATCTGGAAAATAGTGCAAAATATGTCTTTTTCGCGATTTTGTGACGAGTACAAATATGATCTATCCTTGTCCGAATTCTATGAAATTTGGTGTGCTTAATATTCATGTGCTGAGGAATGTTTTGTTAAAATTTCAGATCAATCGGAGTTCGGGAAGTCACCCAAAAGCTGGCTGCAAAACGGCAGTCCGAGCATTCCAATCCAGGGGCTTCCAGGATTTTCCTGGGACTTTGTCCCAACTTCGAAAAATCATTCCCGACGACTCACAAGGAATTTGATCGAGATATTTTATGGGGAGATGGCCATTTGTGTCTAGTTTATCTGAGACTTAGAATCGCATCAATCGGAGCTCCGAGGATGGAGATATGCAGGAATTACTGCAACAAGGTCTTTTCTGCCGATTTCAGGAACCTATTACTTCCTTTTCACAATTGTTGCTTTTCGATGGACCATATGATGTACAAGAGCATTTGTGAAGACAATCCAAGCTTATGAAAGGAAGGAGGATGACACCAAGTCATGGCATTGAAGAAGAAATCGAGGAGAGAAGTTCTCCTAGTCAAACTAGAAGAAGCTGCCGAATGAGGCAGATTGTGTGCAATGTTGTGCTGCCGGCAATTGGAGCATTTTCGGTGGATCAAAACTTATGCAATGAAGTCCAATGATTATTGAAGAAGTCCATGAAGATGTGAAGCCCAAGCCTTGAAGAAAAATTCAGAAAAAGAAAACCTAATTGAACTATGAAAGGAAGGTTTCAAACCTTATCCCATTAGGTTTTCTGAAATCCTTGTGCATCAAGGGCTGCCGGCAATACCCTAGTTTTTCCCTATAAATAGCCAACTTTTACACAGAAAAACTTGTCACATTCCAAAGCAAAAATCTAGCCAAAGCTCTACCTAAATTTCCCCAAGAATCCTACACAAAAACCCTAGCCAAAACCACCTCCACCACACCCAAAGTTCCTGCCGAACCTTGGTACCTTGCTGCCGATATCATCACTGCCGAGCAGCAGCCCCATCCGACACCATCAACCACCGGATCCATACAAGACGAAGTCTTCAAGGTTTCTAATGTGTGATCCACTCCCTACCCTTAGCTTTGTAAATTTTTGTTTAGTTATGTTAAACTTTGTCTATGAAGTTAGCATGAATTCTTGGTTTCAATTTTTATGTCTATGTATGAATTGGATTGAAATTTGGTTTTATGATTTGCATGTCAATTTATTTTCTTTATCTTTAAGTGATGTTTTGGATGTAAGAATATGGATTGCATGCTAAAGAGTAAGGGAAATATGTAACGAATTAGTTAATGGGATAATCGGCAAGAATGCATGTTAACTTGGTTTTAGGGTTTTCTTGACTTGTTCTGTAAATTCGTATGCTTAAAGATTGGTAGTCTATATAATTGCAATATGTGGGGTATTAATCTCATCAGCCGAAAATAAGATAGGTTAAGCAATCTTTAGGGTTGTTTTAATTTGTGTTGTTTTCACGAGGGTTAGAGTAATTTAAATGAACATGCTTGTTAATAAGATGATTGACAACCTTGCTTATCTAACTTGTTTCCAACTAAAGAAAAAGACTTTGTGCTTAATTACTTGTTATGTTTGTTTACGTCGATTAGAATATTCAAAGATGACTAGTATAACTTTAGGGTTAGGCGATTAGTCACTTAAAATACATGAGGAGTCTTAATCAATTAGTAGCCGATTAGGAGCTAATTGGGTTGGAGTTAAGTTGAGTCTAGAACATTTTAACATCTTGCTGAGAGTCCTATTTGCTTGTTTGTTATGTGTTTTGATTGCTTGTGTGTTAGTGCCACTACCAGAAAAATGAGTTTTGCCGACGAAAAAAAAAAAAAACGGCCGACGAAATGATTTTTCGTCGCTAAAAAAAAAGATCGTCGGCCATTCCCATAGAATGGCCGACGATTTTTATTTCGTCGCTAAAAAGTAAAAATCGTCGGCTATTCTACAACTTTTGGAGTATGGCCGACGAATTTTACAATTTCGTCGGCTATAAGTCTTTATATTTTCAGATCTGGACAGCAGCTGCTCATTTGAAAAAAACGGGAGAAAGAGTGAAAAATCGGTGGATATTGTTGAAATCCGTCCTCTCTTACATTGTGAAGCTATATATAGGTACGTACATGTGTATATATGTTGATTTTGGGTTTTAGTTGCATGAGTTGATTTTGAGTTTTAATATATGTTTTGATGTTATTTTAATCCTAAAGAGTAATCGGTTTTGATGTTATTTTAATTAGTGTTAAAAAAATAATGATGATGTTAGTGACACTTCGGCTAGCATAAGTCCTCTTTCTCGTGCTTCGATAAAAGGAAAACAGAATATCTGACGGTTTCTGGAGCTTTTATCAAAACAGAATGATGATCAGAAGGTCATCCAGGCTACTAAATTGGTCATACCGAAAGATTCTTTTTTCTCAGTTATCTTGCAACCATTCAACTTCATTAACTGCTATCTGGTGAGGATTAGGTAGTTAATGAAGTCGAATGGTTACAAGATAACTGCGAAAAAAGGATCTTTCGGTTTGAACATTTTAGTAGCCTGGATCACCTTCTGATCATCATTCTGTTTTGATAAAAACTCCAGAGAGCTTGGCATTCTGTTTTCCTTTCATCGAAGCACGAGAAAGAGGACTTATGCTAGCCGAAGTGTCACTAACATCATCATTATTTTTTTATTTTTTTCATAGAATAGCCGACGAACAATGCATCATTTCGTCGGCTATAATAATAATGGCCGACGAAAATTAATTATTTCGTCGGCCATAAGTTTTTTTTGAAAATAAATATTACATTTATGGCCGACGAAAAATGAATTATTTCGTCGGTAAAAATTAAAAATCGTCGGCCAAAAAAAAAATTTCGTCGGCCATACACATAGAATGGCCGACGATTCATTATTTCGTCGGTAAAAATTAAAAATCGTCGGTAAAAAAACTTTTTCGTCGGCTATAATCCTATAATGGCCGACGATTTAAAGTTTTCGTCGGCTATATAACTTTTGGAAGAATGGCCGACGAAGTTGGCAATTTCGTCGGCTATAAGTCTTTATATTTTAAGATCTGGCCAGAAGCTGCTCATTTAAAAAAAAACGGGAGAAAGAGTGAAAAATCTGTGGGTATTATTGAAATCCGTCCTCTCTTACATTGTGGAGCTATATATAGGTATGTATATATATATGTGTATATATATATGTTGATTTTGAGTTTTAGTGATTTTGATATAGTAAGTGATTTTTTGTTTTGTTGTTGTTTTAGTGTTAGAATGTATGTATATATGTTGATTTTGAGTTGTAGTTGAGTTGATTTTCAGTTAGAGTATAATTATGTGTTTTAATTTAATAATGTTATTTTAATTAGTGTTAAAATATATATAAATATGTTAATTAATGGTTGTTGATAGTGTAATGAACTTAAATAATGGTTGTTAATTAATGGTATATATATATATGAGTTGATGTTGATAATAATATATATTGTAATATATATGTGTTAATTAATTTATTATTAATTAAAGTTATACATATATATTATTATCAGGCTATATATGGATCGAGATAAGAGTTGGATTTCGCTTCCAAGGCATGACCGACGATACACTACAGGAGTTGTGGATTTTATGCAGTTCGTCGAGGAAAATGCAAAAGGACCGTACCATTATTGCCCGTGCAAGAAATGTAAGTGTCGCAGTGATATGTGTCGATTTCCGATTAGGACAGTATGGGAGCACCTAAAGAGTAATGGGTTTTGGCCGAAGTACACACGTTGGATATATCACGGTGAGCCATCATTAGATGGATCGCATGATCATGGGCAGTATTTTGAGGCGGGCAGTAGTAGTACATCCAACGATCCAACAATGGCACTCGTCAACGACGTGTTTCCTTTTGAAAGCGGTGTACGTGGGGAACAATATATGCAGGACCCGGTGCAGCCGTTCCCACAAGTTGTCAACACTGCTGCCTTTGACAAGTACAACAAACTGATTGCATTGCAACAGACCCCTGTGTCTTCAAGTTCTGAGAAGACAGTTCTTCAAAGTGTGATGGAGGTAATGAGGATTAAAGTGGGGACAAAATCGACAATCAGGCAAGTGGATGAATATCTCCAGTACACTTCTTCGTTGTTGGAGGAGGGTCATCGTAATCCTACCAATCACCGTCAGGTCCGAAGTATCCTCAAAGATCTAGGGCTTTCCTACATTAAGATCCATGCATGCGCATTTGACTGCGTTCTCTTCTGGGGTGAAGATGCAGAAGGGAATGACCTTGCTAGCCTTGACGCATGTCCGATATGTCAGTCTGACCGATATAAGTTGACGGGAGCAGACAATAGGAAACCTGTGAAAGTACTTCGGTATTTTCCGTTGAGAGATAGGCTTGAGCGGTTGTACATGTCAGAAACCACCACAAAAGCTATGAGGTGGCACGGTGAGCGGGACGCGGGAGACGCAGATATCATGACACACATCTCTGACGGAGCGGCTTGGAAGCATATAAACAATGAGTTTCCTCATTTTGCGTCAGATGTCAGAAACGTCAGGCTCGGGCTCTCAACCGACGGGTTCAACCCTTTCGGCACCATGAGTCTTTCATACAGTATATGGCCGGTGGTTTTGGTACCTTACAACCTTCCTCCGTGGATGTGCATGAAGAAGGAATATAATATGTTGACGTTGTTGATTCCGGGGCCTGGTTACCCAGGGAAATGTCTCGATGTGTATATGAGACCATTGATTGAAGAGCTTAAGGTATTGTGGGACGTTGGTCATCCCACTTTTGACAAGTACAAGCAGGAGACGTTCCAGATGCATGCCATGGTTATTGGTACCATCAGTGATTTTCCTGCTTGTGGGATGTTGTCGGGCAGCGTTGTTAGGGGATACAAGGCTTGTCCAGAGTGCCTCAGCGATTATGGGAGCACCCCTCATTGCAACAAGATATGCCGAATGGGTCATCGTGTGTTCCTTCCGGCGGATCACCACTGGCGTTACGAGTCCGCCGCATTTGATGGAACCGAAGAACACGACCGTGCTCCCAGAAGATGGACAGGAAGAGAAATTTTAGCAAGACTTAATCAGTACGATTTTGGGCCCCTCAGCAATCATCCCGATATTGTAGCGGAAATACCTGAAAGGCCTGAGGAGTACAAATTCTGGACACATAGGAGCATATTGTGGGAACTCCCGTACTGGTGTGAGTTGCTGATCCGTCACTTCCTAGACGTTATGCACATAGAAAAAAATGTTTCTGAAAGTGTGGTGGGCACAACGCTGAACTTGGAGGGGAAGACGAAAGACGGTCCTAAGGCTCGCACTGATCTGCAAAACATGAATATCAGAAAACCACTATGGTTGAAACAAGGGAAGAGAAAAATGCCTCAAGCTCCTTACACCGTCAAGCCTGAGCATAAATCAGAAATTTTGCATTGGATAAGTGAGGCCAAGTATCCTTCAGGCTTTGCTGGAAATATAGCCAAGTGTGTCAACAGACAATGCAACAATCTGTACGGGTTGAAAAGTCATGACAATCATATCCTGCTACAACGTCTCTTCCCTGTTTTCATTCGACCGTTCCTTCCCCGTCACGTTGTGCAGCCGTTAGTAGCGTTGGCAAGATTTTTCCAGAAGGTATGCACACGGGAAGTGAGAAAATCTGACCTCCGGGAAATGCAACAAGACATCGTTCATATCATGTGTAAATTTGAGATGATATTTCCTCCAAATTTTTTCGACATCATGCCTCACCTCATGATCCATCTTCCTCGGCAGTTGTTGCTTACCGGTCCTGTGCACTTCACTTGGATGTATCCGATGGAAAGGTACGTATTTTACACCTTATGTTAATTTCCTCATCAATATATGTGATATAGTGTTAATGTATTATCATAACACTTTAAAAACTTGATTTATAGGCAACTTGGACAATACGGTGGTTTTGTCCAAAACAGATCCGCACCTGAAGGATGTATAGCTGAAGCATATATTGCGCACGAGTGCGTTACCTACATGAAGCTGTATTTCGGAGCGTTACAGGAAAGCATACCGGAAGATGTACCTTCACAGTTCAATCTTTCCATACTCTCCGACGATGTTGTACTCGGTGGAAACATGCCAGTTTCCTATAAGTTGAAAGATTATGAGGTAGCCATTGCACATTGGTGGGTACTAATCAACTGTCCAGAAGTTCAGTTTTGGAAGGACATACATCTACGCTGTGAAGGAGTAGCAAGTGATCGCGATTACCACAACCAGACATTCGCAGAGTATTTCGGCCGCTGGGTACGTACCTTTAACACTATTTTATACGTGTTCATATATTATTGTGTATATTTATTCATATTTATAGTTGATTCTGATGGTTGCAGATGGACCTTATTGCAAATGATAATCACCCAAATTGGTCGCACGAACTCAGACTTTTAGCGAGGAGGCCGGTCTATTCAAAAGTTTATGCGACGTGCAAGGTGAATGGTGTGTTATTTCGATGTGAAGACAGAGACCTCAGACTGAAAACACTAAATTCAGGGGTTATGGCACATGGTGGGGATGGTGGAGTTGACTATTACGGTGTTCTCCATTCAGTTGTGGAACTGCATTACGGAGAAGGCATGAAAGTGCACCTTTTCAAGTGTAGATGGTTTGACACACGGCCGCAGAGCATGAAAACCGATCAATACGGCGTAAGTTCTTTGAACACTAGTACATCATGGTATGAGGACGACCCGTTCGTTTTAGCCACATGGGTGAAACAAGTGTTTTATCTTGATGATCTCGCCAAGGGTGACCCGTGGAAAGTAGTCAACACTATCCACCATCGCAACATTTACCGGGCGTCTACACTTGGAGTGGCTGAAGAGAACGAGGAAGGGGGCACCGCGTATCAAGAGCCCAACTCAAACGGTATTCCTGACTCCTCTTTTATTCGTCTAGACACGCCGGTGCGAATTCGACGTGAAGAGCCACTGCTTGTTGATGTTGATCCAATTGAAGAAACTAACGAGGACTCTAGTGGTGAGGAAAGACATAGATTACCCCTATCGAGCAATTCAGAAACCGAAGAAGACTCATCCAATGATTCCGATTACAATCCGACGGATTAAGTAATTTAAATGATGTAATCCTTTTATTTGTAATCAACTCATTTCTAATGAACGGGCGTGGAGATGAGCCTCCCAGCTAGGCTGGGTTCCAAACCCCTTAAACAAAAATTTGAAATATGTTGACTGTTGGGTTTCTGATTTTTTATGTTCAATTTTGGTTATATGTGAACAGGACATCGGAATAGGAGAGGTGTAAAACCAATGATTTTTTTGGTTTTTTTTTTTCAGAGAATGGCCGACGAAAAATGCATTATTTCGTCGGCTAAACGGAAAATGGCCGACGAAAATTAATTATTTCGTCGGCCATAAGTTATTTAAAAAAAAATATTTTACGAACAATGGCCGACGAAAACTAATTATTTCGTCGGCCATAAGTTATTTAAAAAAAAATATTTTACGAACAATGGCCGATGAAAACTAATTATTTCGTCGGCCATAAGTTATTTAAAAATAATTATTTACGAACAATGGCCGACGAAAAATAACTATTTCGTCGGCCATAAGTTTTTAAAAAAATAATAATATTACGAACAATGGCCGACGAACATTAAATATTTCGTCGGCCATAAGTTTTTAACAGAAAACGACAAAACAATAGCCGACGAATACTAGGTTTGATTTCGTCGGCTATGATTAAAAAAAAAACAAAAAAAGAGCAGTTTCCATTTTCTATCACTATCGACAAACCATTGCTTCATCCTTCAAATGCAAATGTGTCGTGAAATAAGACATGACCGAAATATTGAAATACGGCTACGGTTGAAAAATGGGAAGATTCCGACAAAATCTGTGTGCCGAATGTTGCGGTTAGGCGGTTTCTACTCCCGTTTTCCCATGTGTAGCCTGATGGTCGATAAATATTTGGAGGGAAATTTTTATACGATTAGTCGCGTCTCATCAATCTGAAACTATTCTCTGTTGAAGGTCAGGCCAAAAAACGTAATTTAGACGGGCCAATTTCCGTTTTAAAGCGTTTAGACGTTTGACTTTGCGGTTTGACCGTCCCGATCGAGCCTTCAACGTTGTCAGATGTAGTTGGATTTTTTTTCATACATGTATTTAATCTTAACGGTGATATCTGACGGTTGGAATAGATTTTCCAAACTTTGAGATTCAAAATCGGAATATATGCACTAATGTTCCTTAACTTGTTTACTAAGTGTGAATGTATAGTTTCAAATACCTACTATACGTAGACCCTTCAAATGCAAATGTGTCGTGAAATAAGATATGACCGAAATATTGAAATACGGCTACGGTTGAAAAATGGGAAGATTCCGACAAAATCTGTGTGCCGAATGTTGCGGTTTGCGGTTTTTTACTCCCGTTTTCCTATGGGTAGCCTGACGGTCGGTAAATATTTTGGGGGAAATTTTTATACGATTAGATGCGTCGCATCGATCTGAAACTATTCTCTGTTGAAGGTCAGGCAAAAAAACGTCATTTAGACGGGCCAATTTCCGTTTTAAAGCGTTTAGAGGTTTGACTTTGTAGTTTGACCAAAAGTATAGCCGACGAAGTTATATTTCGTCGGCTAAAGTCTGGTGATCCGCGCCTTTCCATTATCCACCGTTGGATGGGGGAGATCGGACGGATGCTGAGGGACGAAGACTATAGCCGACGAATTATGTAATTTCGTCGGCTATGCCATAGTATGGCCGACGAAATCGCTTTATTTCGTCGCCTATACTATAGCATGGCCGACGAAATCGCTTTATTTCGTCGGCTATACTATCGGGTATAAGTAAAATACAGCCGAACCCTAGCCTCCATTTGCCCGATTTTCCCTAAACAATCTTCCTCCTCGAATCCGGCCCTCCTTCATCCGTCGATCCTCCTCCCTATTCCGGCAGCCCGGCGCCTCCTCCTCCTCCTCCTTGGTTCGGCAGCCCGGCGACTCCTCCTCCTCCTCCTTGGTTCGATCCGCCACCCCTCCTCCTCCTCCTCCTCCCTGTTCCGGCCGCCCCTCCTCCTCCCTGTTCCGGCCGCCTCCCCCTCCTCCTCCCCCTCCCCGATTCGGTACCCGACCTCCCTTTTTTTTTTTTTTTTTGTTATTTAATTGTTAATAAATTAAATTATGGTTAATAAATTATATATAATTGTTAATTTAGATATAATTGTTAATTTAGGTATAATTTATGTATTTATATGTTAATTTGTGTATAATTTATGTATTTATGTTAATTTATGTATTTATGTTAATTTAGGTATAATTTATGTATTTATATTAATTTAGATATAATTTATGTATTTATGTTAATTTAGTTATAATTTATGTATTTATGTTAATTTAGGTAGAATTTATGTATTTATGTTAATTTAGGTATAATTTATGTATTTATGTTAATTTAGTTATAATTTAGGTTTTTATGTTAATGTATGTAATTTTTAGGTTTTTATGTTAATTTAGGTAATTTTTGTAAAATTTATTTTAATTGTATAATTTAGGTGTAATTGTATAATTTATATGTATAAATTGGTTATTATATAAATCGGTAAATATTAAAATATGTTAGTATTATTGGGTATTATATTAATTAGAATTTGTTATTTAATATAATATAATTTAATATTAATTAATGTATTAATGCGTCTGGCTTTAGATGGCCGATGCATTTAGGCAGTTGTTCGGAGGTCGTCGTTCTAGATCTAGAGGTTCTGGAAATGCTGCCGGTTCCCCAGACTCCGAGAGGACGGCTAGCCAGCCTGAGAGGACCACCAGCCAGCCGCGGAGGAGTGTGGATGCAGCCCAGCCGCGGCGGAGTGTGAGTGCTCGGCACCAGACCCTTCTCCAGGCGGGGCGGCCGTCGAGCACTTCACTTCCGCATGTCGGTCCCTCTGTGGCGCCGAGGTTTAGTCGGCAGCTGTTTCACGAGGAGATAGCTGCCGACGTTCCTCAGGTTCGTATGCCTGAGGTTCATCGGGAGCCGATGCCGAGTCCGACTCAGTCTGCTGGTGACTCGACTGAGGGGCCTACTCTCCCAAACCAGCTCTTCCTCCCCTACAACATTCCTGCGATACCCGAGGTCGACTATCAGGGTCGGCCCCAGTGGCCTGATATGCCTCAGTTCGTGAGTGCTGCGGAGAGCCCTGACCTCCTGATTTCGGCGAGGAGAAAAGGAAAGTCGACGGCAACCGAATCATCGGGTTCAGGTAACATTCGATTTTATTAATTAAATATTTTATTAAAATTAACGCACTAATATTTAATTTTATTAACCAATCGTCGTTTATGTGATAGGGACAGGCGCTAGCAGTTCAACCCAGAGGAATACCAGAGGTGTCATCAGTTTTGAGACGCTCAGGAGAACGGTTGAACTGAGCGGGAGGATCCAGATTGACGAAGCTCCTAATCAGGAGGTTGGGGCGAAAAAGAAACGCGACTACTCGGGTTGCGTGGGTGCACTCATTAGGGACAGAGTCCCTATGTTGTGGGCTCGGTGGGCTGATGTGCCCGAAGAAATCAAGATGGAGTTGAACAACGCCGCGTCGGTGAGTAAATAAAAAAATTTAATTTAGTTATCGTAATATTTAAAAATTTTCGGTATTTTTATAATTATAAAACTAATAAAATATTATCTTTCAGACATACTTTGTGGTTGCGGAACACAAGCGGGGTTGGGCGGACTCCCAACAGAGCTCGAGGTACGTTGGGAATGTCTTATTTGATAATTAGAAATATTTTATGATATTAATCATATTTCTAATGCACTTTTGTTTTTTTCGTAGGTTCAAAGAGTGGAAGAACGAGTTCCGTTCCCACTATAACGAGTACGGCAACCGTGGTCGTATGGGTACTCCCAGAGAGTTCATGTTCAGGGAGTACGAGTGGCGTTGGTTGAAGACCGTAGTCTTCGACAACCCGGCTATGATGGTAAATACTAAACTTCACTATAAATGTTTATTTTATTAAAATTTTAATTATTAGTTTAAATATTTTATAATTATTTCAGTTATATTTTTTGATGCATTTTTCTAATATTTTATTATTTGTTTGAAGGAACGGTCTCGGATAAACTCGGAGAACCGCCGCCGTAACACAATCCTCCATCACGGCGGTTCAAGGCCGTTTGCACAATATCAGGAGGAGGCGCTCAGAGATCATCCTGATTGCAACCCCTACGTGGAGACGTTCAAGATCGCTTATCCACAAGCGACAGAAGATCTCGTAAGTCGTTCATTATGATTTTAAAATTTAAATTATTAATTTTACTTAACTATCCATTTGTTAGAATATTAATTTTTTTTCCCCGTCCAATTAGGAGCGGGTGACCCAGGCCGAACAAGAGGTGTTCCAGCAAATAGTTCGGGAGACACAACCGGACATCTCAGAGGCAGATATGGAAGAAGCCGTGCGCCGGGTCGACCGCACCAATATCCAAACGGCGGCGAGGATGTTCAACGCAGCCTTCCCACAGCAGTCCAACGAGTACTACTGCCGGGGTTTGGGAGGTTCTGGACAAGGGCTCCTGAAGACCACTAAGGGAGGTCAAAAGAAGGGAGGCGGGGAGACCCAACATATGAGGGGGGAAGTGCAGCGATTGGCCGCAGAATTGGCGACCTCGTCCCAGACAGTAGAGGAGCTGCGCCGCAGACAACAGCAGTACCAGCAGTATCAGTTGGATATGGTCCGTTGGAATGCTGAGTGCGCCAGAATTCGGCAATACAACTACGACGGCCAGCAACAGTGGGTTTATGAGATGTTCGCGGCACAACAAGAAGGTCGTCCACCCCCGCTCCCGTTTCAGCAGTTAGTGGAGCCTCCAATGCCTGAACCTCTCGAGTTCGGTCAGCAGGATGATGCGCCTGATGCTGTAGATGACATCCTAGACTTTAGTAGTTTAGGGGATAATTAGGGTTATATTTTATGTATATTGGAACGAATTTAATAAAAATGGTATTTAGACGTGTTTCTTGTTGGTGCAAATGCATGAATTGTTTTTGTGATTTGCAGCTTGCTTGGAATGGTAATTTAGAAAATAATTTAATTTTTTTTTTCCCAAATGCAAGAATAGCCGACGATTTTTGCATTATTTCGTCGGCTATAACAAGTATAGCCGACGAATTTTACCAATTTTCGTCGGCTATAACTTGTATAGCCGACGAAAATTGCCTTATTTCGTCGGCTATAACTAATTAATACCTATTAAAATAGTAATATATTTCGAGAAAATAGCCGACGAAGTTTTATTAAATCGTCGGCTATAGTTAAAACACAATAGCCGACGAAATTTTATTAAATCGTCGGCTATAGTTAAAACACCATAGCCGACGAAATTTTATTAAATCGTCGGCTGTAGTTAAAACACAATAGCCGACGAAATTTTATGAAATCGTCGGCTATAGTTAAAACACCATAGCCGACGAAATTTTATTAAATCGTCGGCCGTACTTAATGGATTTCGTCGGCCATACTCAAAAATACCCGACGAAATTCGTCGGCTATTTCACCCACGTTTGCCCGACGAATTTTTTGACTCGTCGGCCATACTTAACTATAGCTGACGAAATTTTTTTTTTCGTCGGCCATTGGTATTACCGACGGCGTATTACCGACGACTTATGGCCGACGAAATTTTCGTCGGCAGAGGGTATAGCCGACGAAAAAATGGATTGGCCGACGAAAAAATTTTCGTCGGCTATTCGGCCGTATCTGGTAGTGTGCTTTGTGGAAGAATGTCGACCAAACTTGTAAATATTAGACCTAGAATTTATTTTTCAGCATTTTATTTCGTGTTACCTAGTTCTAGGGCAGCTTGCTGCCGATTCATACCATCCCCCATATGTGACGTTTATGTGTATATATATGTATATTTTGGTTTAACAATTTCATATCTCAGGTACCCTTAATCCCCGGCTTAGAACGATCCCTACTTATATCTATACTACTAACGATTGCAGGGTTTATTATTGCATGCGAGCTTAGGCTCCCGTCAGTCACAGTGTTGTAGTACGCACCAATGAGCTTCAATTAGCTCAGCATTTGTCAGTCTTTCTGAACTTGGTAAATTACCAAACGGACGTACCACACTTGAAATGACTAAAAGTTTTAACTCTGGTACTGTAGACGCTGCTGTAGAAGATTATGCTTCGTCACTGTTACGGAGATATAAGTTGCAGTATGTTACACATTCACGTGTAATGTACAACTCCGCTATCGATCCTTCAGGGTTACTCTTGCTTTTACATAACTGTTTGTATTGAAACAGTTGTTTGAAATTACACGTACAATTATTAGTGAAGTATATATACAAGACAATATTATAATGAATGGGGAAATACGAATAATAAATAGTACCTTTCTTGAGGATACATCCAGGTGCAATGAACTGGACCAGTAAGCAGTGCTTGATCTGGAAGATGGATCATCAGATGAATCATACTATCAAAGAAAGCAAGGGGGAAAATCCTTTCCAATTTGCACAAAATGTAGATGATGTCTTCTTTGAGAATGAGAACATCTGACTTCTTCAGCTCTTTAGCGCATAACTTCTGAAAGAACCTACACAACGCTATTATAGGTTCGACCACATCTGGATGCAAATAGGGTCGGATAACCACTGGAATAAGACGTTGTAGCAATACATGACAGTCATGGCTCTTCAATCCGTTAAACGTATTAAGCCCCAAGTTAATACACCGAGATATATTTCCTGCATACTCATGAGGATACTGTACTCCTTTAAACCATATGAAAACCTACTTCTTGAAAGCCGGTTTAACTGTGTAAGGTGCAACAGGTATGAAAGTCCCTGACGCCGTCTTCATTGGCCACAAGTGTTTTCGTATTCCGTTCTCCTTCAGATACTGACGTGCTTTCAAAGTGTCCTTACTCTTTCCTTTGATATCAAGAACTGTTCCCATAATGCTGTCACTTACATTCTTTTCTATGTGCATGACATCTAGGGTATGCCTAATAATCAATTTCGGCCAGTAAGACAAACCATAGAATGCACTCTTATGTGTACAACACTTGTACTCGTCAGGGCGTTCCGGAACTGGTATTGTGGTATCACCGCTCAACACGCCGAAATCGAAAGAGTTTGGCTTCTCCAAAATTTCATCACCGTTCCAGGGACGGGGTTTAGGACGAAGCTCTACTGTTTTATCAAATGCTAGAGCATGAAATCGCCACTGGTGGTTAGCTGGAAGCCATCTACGGTGACCCAAATAACACACCTTCCCAGTGCACTAAACAGAATGGACTTCGTTCAAGCAAACAGGACAAGCTTTGTAACCTTTAGTCGCCTGAGACGACAACATCCCATAATCAGGAAAATCACTTATGGTAAACATCAACATTGCTCTCATCATAAATGATCTTCCACTGTGCTTGTCAAAAGTAAGAGCTCCATTTTCCCATAAGTCCAACAGCTCGTCGATCAAAGGTTGCAGATAGAGATCCAAACACTTTCCTGGAGATTTTGGGCCGGGAATTAACAGAGACATCATACTAAATTCCTTCTTCATACACATCCAAGGAGGCAGGTTGTACGGCACAAGAATAATAGGCCATGTACTATGACTCAAACTCATATTTCCATGGGGATTGAATCCATCTGAGGCAAGGCCGAGTCTTACATTTCTAACATCTCTTGCAAAATGTGGGAATGATCTGTCAAAGGACTTCCACGCCTCGCCATCTGCAGGGTGTCTGAGAGTATCATCATCTGTCCTTCTCTCTCCATGCCATCTCATTTCTTTTGATGTGTGTAAAGACATATAAAGACGCTTCAATCTAGGAAGTAAAGGGAAATGACGAAGTACCTTCACAGGAACACTGTTTTCCTTAACTGTGCCTTGCTCCCACCTCCACGCGTGGCATATGAGACATTCATCAAGCTTGGCTTTCTCTTTGTAAAACAAAACACAATTGTTCTTGCAGGCGTGGATTTTGTTATAACTGAGACCGAGATTGCCCAATATCTTCTGTAGCTTGTAATAACTATCAGGTAGATAGTTAGGTTGTGGAAGGTGTTCCTTACACTGTTTTAGAAGACTATCAAAAGAGTCATTTGTCCACCTACTCTTGACTTTCAACTGCATTTGTGAGATGATGGTCTCTAAAACAGTGTGAGGACTACCCTCGAATAATGAGATCTGCACTTGAGTAAGGAGTCTGGTATACTTATCATAATCAGCACTGTCAACAAGAGAAATTGTGTCATCCTCAAAAACTGCCTCTTGGAATTCCTCTTCCTCGCGTACTGGAGCAAAAGTAGGAAATATGTCATGTAGAATGTTCATAGCCGGGTCTTTATAAGGCTCGAAACCACCACTAGCTGTTCGGTCATGGTATCCAGCTTGGATTTCGGCAACCGTAGGTTCATAATCTACTGCTTCACCGTGTTTACTCCATGTTGTATAATTCTGCATAATACCTCTATTACACAGGTGATCGTAGATTCGGCCGATCGTCTTGCACTTAGTATTCATACAACTTAAGCAGGGACACCTGTGTGTTTTCTTTCCTCCACCATGTTCACGTACAAAATTTATAAAACTTTTACACCTTTATGGTATTCTTCGCTCTGTCTTGGGTACTGCATCCAACTCCTATCTTTATCCATCGATCACCTGTTATATATATTAATTAATATAAGACAAACAATAAATAATCACAAATTAACAAATAAACAATTTATATACATGTTTTTTCTCGACCTTATGCCTCCGGTTAGGGTCCTAATCCCATTTAGGAGCACAAGACTTTATTTCACAGTTTGTAGATCTTGTGTATTCGTTTTCAGTCGTGGGAAAATTTCGGTAGCATCTCCCCACAGTTCCTCAAGTGCACGAATATCTATACACCTAGTATGTACTCGAAGAACAGTGATGGGAGATCTCGTCGAAATATATTCCCACGACCGCAAACGAATACACAAGACCTATACAAACTGTGAAACAATGTCCTCTGCCCCCAAACTGTCCAAAAATGGGACAATTCAAGAATCTCTCCATGATTCTCGAACGGGATTTCTAATGATCGATATATATAAATGCATGTATATCAGTGAATAAAAGAATGATTTATTCTTTTATTCACCGCTTATTATAAATCATATAACAATGATTTTCGTAAAATAATTATAATTATTAATTAAATTAATTAAAGCATTATTAAAATATATAATTAATATATATAATTCACTAATTTCACAAAAACTAACAATTTAATTGAGTATATATAGGTATGGATCAACAAAAGCAACATACTATCACCTCACAATATATATATACGTACACACTGCACACAACAATATATATTTATATAATTCTCTACCTCAAAAATGAAATATTTCAATGGAAAAAATTAAAATTATTGTTGAAAAAGATAAACAAAGAGATCATACCAAGTTAAAAATCAATGGGTAGTAGTGGAGAAGGCTTAGGAAGATCCGATTTGAAGCTTTTCACATCCAAAAATGAAAATCGACGGAAAAATTTGAGGGGAGGAAAAATTTTCAGACTTTTGCCTCTTTTTACGATCTGGAAAACGAGTGCAGGTTATATAGTCTGTATTTACTTAGGTGACGAAACTTTTTTTTCGTCGCCTAAGAGACACACTTAGGTGACGAAACTAATATTTCCTCGCCTAAGTGTAAATCTTAGGCAACGAAAAAAAAGTTTTGTCGTCTAAGAAAAAAACCTACCGACGAAAAAAAAATTCGTCGTCCTTATATTTTCTTAGACCAAGAAAAAATAAATTTCTCGCCTAAGATTTTTTCTTAGGCGACGAATTTCAAATTTTCGTCTCCTAAGTAGAAATCTTAGGCGACGAATTTTTTTTTCGTGGTCTAAGAAAATATACGGACGACGAATTTTTTTTTCGTCGGTAGTTTTTTTTCTTAGACGACGAAACTTTTTGTTCGTCGCCTAAGAATATTTTCTTAGGCGAGAAATTTTTTTTTATTTCGTCGCCTAAGGTTTTTTTCTTGGTAGTGCTTATAGATCGACTACAAAAATGTTATAATTTTTTTTTTGTATTCACTTGATCAATCATATTCATTAATTAACGAGAATCATATTTCTCAAATTTGAAAACACTATAGATTTGACTCGATTCTTAGAAAGAAAGAAAATTAAGTTTTATAATTAGGTGCAGATGATAATAGTTATGTTATATGTTTTCATAAATAAATGAGAAATAAATTTTAAACCGAAATAAAGAAAAAATAAATTCAACGACAATTAACATGTTGCCATAAAATGTTGATTATATAAAATACTATAGAAAAGATGGGAGGAAATAAAAACAAGAAAAAAAGATGATATGTTATTCAAAAAAATAAAAAATAAAGAGATGACATTCAAAAAGTTTGTCGTAGACTTTTCAAAATCTCTCGTTTGGAGGCTAGAAATATATTGGAGTTTGATGTGTATAATTTACACTACAAAGTCCATGATTTTCAATGAGTTACAAATTGTATATGTGTGAATGATATTCTGAATACCAGCAAATTCTACTTAGCGTCCGACATTCGTAGCACCCAATTGGAAATGATGTTTTTACGCTTCCACAATCTCTAACATCAAAATGGACGACGTCATGTTAAAGATTCATGTGTGTGGCTCTGATTTCTTCTTCTTTGTAGGCTCACCTCTTTCTCTTTGCATGCTTTGCCAATTCTCAGAAACAATAGCCGTTGGACAAAAGTCTCAATGATAACATTCTGACAAATTGAAAATTGAAGAAAGTAGTGTAATTATAGAAAAGGTGAGTTACATTTGAAGCCAATGTCAAAACAAAAACTTTATAAGGGTGTTGTATGATGAGCAAGTCTTCCTCTGTCTATAACCAAGATTTGGATCCCTACCGCCAAAATCTTGGCTCTATGAATTTTTTCATCTTCTTCATAATCAAGTTAGATAAGACGATCTGAGTTTTTGTTCAATAAAAAGATCTGGGATCTTGACTTCTTGACTTCATTTTTGATTCCAGTGACGAGTTCATCCTCCACTGTTGTCAACAACAACGAGGATGAGGATGAGAAAAGTACCAAAAATTCTTGAGGGGAAAAAAAAGCATCAAAGCCGGAATTTTTTTTTTTTTACCCCCCTCAGGTTGGGGTGTTGGGTTTCACGCGCATGGAAAAACAGAGTAACAGAGCATTTGGCACGTGGCTAAACCAGTTATGAGGGTAAAACAAACATACAAAAAATTCATTTGTGAGTCCAGTGACATGCGCTAGTGACGCTGGGCGCTAACCAGACGTTTCCCTGAATACCCTCAAATTTCTATTCATTTTTAAAAGTCCTTTGAATATCCGTAGATTTTATGGAATTTATAAAGACTTTTAAAAATCCTAGATTTTTATGGATTATTAAAAGTTTGTATTGAATACACCCGGACTTATAAAGTTTAAGGATTACTTAAAACTTCCACTAATTCCATACACAATACACACCTCTTACGTATCCTAACCGATATATCTTTATGAGTCATCTCGGTTATGTTATCTTCTTTTTTATATTAATAGATTTAATACCTCCTCATTTCTAAAAAAAAAAGAAGAAGATTTGATACCTCTACGGTATTTAAATAAAAATGTAAGAATAATTGGTTAAGTTATTTCTTAATTTCTTATCTTTCTTGTGCATATATCACGCTAGAGAAATTTTATTTACACATGATTAAATTCTAGATACATACTCCATTATTAATACACCACCTATTTGCTTTATTGTTCTTACATTTTATTAAACACACAATTCCGAAATTCTTAAATGATCAAAATCATAAAATCATAAAATTTGTGAAAAATATGTTCTTACTTTAGTCCATGTTGAAGATTAGTAATTCTGACAAAAATGTATATGCATCTTCAATTCTCATTTTTTAAGGAAAATGGATAAACGTCATGCATCTTTTCATTTTGTTTCTTTTATGGAAGAAACTTGTGTCCGTACTAGACGTCCATACTCTCTAATTTGTATATTTTAGGTAATGTTATCAACAATTTTAACCGTTCTAAAGTTGAATTAATCAATAAAAATCATTTATGTAAAAAATCGGAATAAACTAAAGTCGTTTGCTCCTTCGATTGCATCAAACAAATGGACGGCTGATCATGAGACTCCCAACTTTTTCTAGAACTGTTCATTTGTTTGATGCAATCGAATGAGCAAATGATTTTATTTTATTCTGAATTTTTACAGAGATAATTTTTATTGATTAATTCAACTTTTGAACGGTTAAAATTGTTCATAATATTGCTCATGATATATAAATTAGAGAGAGTATGGACGTGCACGTCTATACTGGTATGAACACAAATATTTTCGTTATTTTATTCATCTTCACACTCCTCAGTTCAATTTTAACTTTTCATAATCATCGCAAGTTTGCATTTTTTTTTTTGGAAATTTACTTTGAGATGTTCTATTCATACCTTCTAAATTAGCACTTGGACCTCTTTTTTTTCTTTAAGTTTTAGTTGACAAATGTGTAATTACTAATAAAACTATATAAGAGTAAAAGACAAAATAAAATTGAATTTTTTTTATTACGCAATCTAATTATTCTGATATGTCTTAAATACTTAAATTCTTTCTTAAAATAATTTACGATAGATGCTATAACTTTGGCTTAATTCATGCCGCTCTGTTTGTTAAAAAATTTAACTTCCATGTACGTAAGCTATCAAGGGTGGTGTTAATCACACGTTTTTTTTTTATTAACACACCTTATCTATTTTTTAAAATATTTTTTTATTGCAAACTAACACTTTAAACTTGATTCTGATTGGCTCAAATCATAGAGGGGATGTGGAGATAATAGAAAAGGGTGTATTAATAGCACCTCCATATTATCAAAGGGCAAGTGTATTATTATTTATTTTGCAACAACTTATATAAGACATGCAATGAGGGTTTAATTCCTAGATGCTAAATTCATGCCTCCAACCTTCCAGCATATACTTTTACCATCAAACACAAGATTTCCACACTTGATATGCTTCACGCATCAACGTATAAATTAAATAGTCATTTGTAGAACGTACAATATGAACTAAAAGTATCTAGAAGATAGATAAGTAGAACTATATATATATATATATATATATATATAGAAGAAGGGAAATGTTTGTATGCAGCAAATCACTTGCATACATAATTGGCTATGGCTCCCCCAAAACTCTTCTCACACATCTACGACTCAACTTGAATGTTTTGCTTTTACTCTTCCAAAATTGAATGTAATATGATTGTGAAATATTCAAAAATTAAAGGACGTGAATAGAATTTTTTAAGAGAACTATTATTGATTTTATTGATTAATGGATATTTTCGAAATATTAAGTAGGTGTAATAGTATTTTAGTATTTTACAAAAGTAAATTGGAGGTCTAAATGCCATTTTTAGAAATATGAATAGAAGCTCCCATCTACTTTTCAATTCAAATTGTCTACTTCGGTTAAGTAATAAGCCACATATTAATGACTGATATACTTTAAATTAATTTAATTATGAACCATTCCATAACTTACATTTGTAATAGATTTAGGAAAGGAAAAATTAACTAATTCACAGGAAATTAGTTATGAATCATGACAAAATTTCTAGGGCCAATTATAAAAAAGGGCTATTGAAAGTCCATAATTAGAAAAAATGCCTAAATTATAAAGGCCTTATAAAAAAGGGCAGTAGTTAACAAATAACTAAACAAGCTCATATAATTACACAATATGCCACTGGAAAACGGAATGGGATTGGAAACGAAACGGGAAACGGAGTGGGTACACTACCCGTTAAGTGGTTACGCACAATCACTCTCTCTTTCTCTAAATACTGTTCATTCTCTCTAGGTCAAAACATTTCTCTCCTGTTCTTGTACGAATAGTAATCTCTGAAGCCGAATCTCCGTCGCGGAATCTCCGAAGCCGAATCTCCACCGTCACTGGCTCAGGTCACTTCTCCACCGTCACCGGCTCACGCAACTTCTCGACTCTCACCGGCTAAAAAGGTGAGAAATCAAAATCGATGAGATATATGAAGTTTGAAATCAAAATTGAGCAAAAGATGAGAAATGTAAGATGATTAGATTGGGTTGCAGAGAGTGAAGAGGAAGAAGGTGGAGGATGGATAATGATTTTAGGTTTGGGGGGATTAACTGACAAATTGGAAGATGGTTTTAGGTTTATTACATATATACAGTGTTTACCAATGTTTTATAGAACATTTTGTTAACGAAAAAATGGTTGGAACTATCAAAGTAACTATTATGTAACTGCTCATATATATTTTGAATTTTGCTTGAGTGCTAAATATTCTGACTGTTTGTGTGTGTGTGGAAGAATGAAATTGTGTTATCTACATGAAACTATATCAGTAACTATTCTAGTAACTATCAAACTGTTTTTAATTTATGTGAATAAAACTATCTTGTATAAGTATTGAATAACTGTGTTAGTAACTGTGGGATTTACTTATACATATATATGCAAAAAATGGCACCAAAACAAAGAAGTAGTCAAGAACAGCATCAGGTCACTAGCAGTGAAGATGATACGGAATTCGAGATAAGAACAAAGAACAGGAATGATGAAAATGCGCATAAAACAACTGGAAAACAAAAACAGCAAAAGGTAACTATCCATCTTTGTAACTGAAAGTTTATTTTTTCTGAAACTGTTAGTGTAACTATTAAACAGTTGGTAAATGCAAAATGTTAATGTATAAATCATCTAACTATGAATTGATTGGACCGCAGAAGAAAAAAGCAGAACAGCTAGAAGGGGAAGACAAACATAAGAAACGGGGAAGGAAATCACCACAATCAGTAAGTAACTATACTACTAACTATATTTCTTATAAGTAACTACCTGAGTAACTATGTTAAAACTGAAAGAGTGTCTCAGTATATGTGTTTATCAAATGTGCAGATACGCGAAGGTAAAGTATCGGCAGCTGCCAAAAGAAAAAGAAAACAAAATGATGAAAGCGACAATGATAATGATGCTGCTGATGGAAGAAGAAAAAAAAGCAAACACGACAATCAGTAAGTAACTGTCATAGTAACTGTTTTTGTTTTGAGTAACTATCTTAGTAACTGTGTTGTAATTGAAAAAACTATCGTAGTAACTTTGCTTATCAAATGTACAGATAAGGGAAGAAAGAGGAGCTCAAGCTAAGAAAAGAAAACTGAAGTAAAAGGATGATGTTGATGATGATAATGAATCTGAAGATCAAATTTACGAAGATGATGATAAATCTACACAGGAGCTCACCCTGATAGAAAAACCAGAAGAACATCAACTGAAAAATCCTGTAAGTAACTATTAAAGTAATTATCACAAAATATCTACTAACTATAATAGTGACTAGTAACTATGATAGGAACTAATCAAAGTAGACAGTAGCTATCATAGTAACTATGAAATTAACTAGTAACTATCGATGTAACTACCATTGTATCTATCAAATTAACTAATAAAAATATCAGAATAATTATTATTCAACTGTCATAGTAATTTTGTTGTTTTAATTGTGTTTTAAAATGAGCAGAAACAGAAGCAAAAGGAGCAGACCCTACAGTTCAGAAGCACCCTACCAAATTTCAAAGATTACGGGTGCCAAATACCACAAGAAGTTGTAGAACTGGTCCAGAGGACTCCATTTGCCAAGCTGTTTGAAGCACTCTACCAAAACCTAATTTATGGTTCAAAGTCAAACAACCAATTAGGGATGGTGCTAGAAGCTTACGATCACGTAACAGATGTGTTTCAGTTTGCTGAGACGAAGTTCAGAATAAAATCATCACATATTTCACAAATTCTGGGGCTCAACCGTACAGGAACGTACATTCAAAGAAAAGAGACTCCAAATTCTGATTTTGTTGTCAGATTTTTTGGACAAGTAAAAGAAGTCAACAAAAAGATGGTGAATTCAGCCATTATAACAACATTGAAGAGGAATCCTCAATCTGATGAGGAAAGAGTCAGCAGAAATACAGATATAGCAACGCTGATAATCATCGACATTCTGGTCAAGCTTCTCTTCCCAAATGCAAAGGGAACCCTCCATATAGATATGGTCAGAGCTGTGGAGGATTTAGAAGAGACATCCTCATATGCCTGGGCAAAAGAAGTAAAAATATTCTTGAAAAAATGTCTCACAATGTACAAGAAATCAAAACATGCATCCAAGAATACAGGAGGATGTGTTCATGTCATTCTGGTAAGCGCGCGAGTTTTTATATTCCTTTATTTTTTTGTATTATAACATTTTGCTTCTTATAAAAACTAACATTCCTTCTGCAACCAGTATTGGTTGTGCATGAAGGCGAATTTGGTGGAGCCAATTCCAGGGAGGGAAAATGAACAACGTCAGAAAATGGGACCTGGAAAAGTTGAAGAAAAAGATGTGGAAGTATCAACTGAAGGACTTGTCAGTAACTATCATCTCAGTAACTATGTCTGTAACTACCATCTTTGTAAAAATGCCTTAGTAACTATCCTAGTAACTATCATCCGAGTGAACTTTCTGTGTGATTATTGTAGTAACTATCTTAGTAACTATCATCCTTGTGAACAGTATCTACTAACTATAATAGTGATTAGTTACTATGTTACAACTGAACGAGTGTCTCAGTCTATGTGTTTATTAAATGTGAAGCTACGCAAAGGTAAAGTATCGTCACCTGCCAAAAGAAAAAGAAAAACAAACGATGAAAGCGGCGGCGATGGTAATGATGCTGCTGATGGACGAAAAAGAAAGCAAGCACGACAATTAGTAAGTAACTGTCATAGTAACTGTTTTTTTTTTTTTTGAGTAACTATCTTAGTAACTGTGTTTAATTGAAAAAACTGTCGCAATAACTTTGTTTATTAAATGTGCAGATAGGGGAAGAAAAGGGAACTCAAACTAAGAAAAGAAAACTGAAGCAAAAGGCTTATGTTGATGATGATAATGAAGATGATGATCAAATTGATGAAGATGATGATAAATCTACATAGGAGCTCACCCTGTGTGAAACACAAGAAGAACATCAACTGAAAAGTCATGTTAGTAACTATCAAAGTAACTATCAAAAATAAATAGTAACTATCATAATAACTATCACAGTATTTACTAACTATAATAGTGACTAGTAACTATCAAAAGGTACTAGTAACTATCATAGTAACTATCAAAAGATACTAGTAACTATCATAGTAACTATGAAATTAACTAGTAACTATCAATGTAACTACCATTGCATCTGTCACAGTAACTAGTATAATTATTATTCAACTGTCATAGTAATTTTGTTGTTTTAATTGTGTTTTAAAATGAGAAGAAACAGAAGCATAAGCAAACGGGGCCGACCCTACAGTTCAGAAGCACCATACCAAATTTCAAAGAATACAATACCACAAGAAGTAGTTGAGCTGGTCCAGAGGACTCCATTTGCAAAGCTGTTTGAAGCACTCAACCAAAACCTAATTTATGGTTCAAAGTCAAACAAACAATTGGGGATGGTGCTAGAAGCTTACGATCACGTAAGAGATGTGTTTCAGTTTGCTGAGAAGAAGTTCCGAATAAAATCTTCACACATTTCATAAATTATGGGGCTCAACCGTACAGGAATATACATTAAAAGAAAAGAGACTCCCATTTCTGATTTTGTGGTCGGATTTTTCGGACAAGGAAAGGAAGTCAACAAAAAGATGGTGAATTCAGCCATAACAGCCGAATTGAAGAAGAATCCTCAATATGATGAGGAAAGAGTCAGCAGAGATACAAATATAGCTAGGCTGATAATCATCGACATTCTGGTCAAGCTTCTCTTCCTAAATGCAAAGGGAACCATCCATATAGACATGGTCAGAGCTGTGGAGGATTTAGATGAGACATCTAACTATGCATGGGCAAAAGAAGTAAACATATTCTTGAAAAAATGTCTCACAATGTACAAGAAATCAAAACATGCATCCAAGAATACAAGAGGATGCGTTCATATCAATCTGGTAAGCGCGTGAGTTTTATATTCCTTTATTTTTTTATATTATAACATTTTGCTTCTTATAAAAACTAACATTCCTTTTGCAACCAGTATTGGCTGTGCATGAAGGCAAATTTGGTGGAGCCAATTCCAGAGAAGGAAAATGAACAACACCAAGTCAGAAAATGAGACCTGCAAAAGTTGAAGAAAAAGATGTGGAAGTATCAACTGAAAGACTTGTCAGTAAGTATCATCTCAGTAACTATCTGAGTAACTATCATCTTTTTAAAAATGTCTTAGTAACTATCATCCGAGTAAACTATCTGTGTGACTATTTTAGTAACTATCTGATTATCTATTAAAAGAACTGAGTAACTATCTTAGTAACTATTATCTGATTCACTTACATCTGAATATATGTCTTAGTAACTACTAAATATGATAGTAACTATCATAGTAACTAGAAAAAATAACTAGTAACTATCACAGTAACTATGAAAAATAACTAGTAACTATCTTATTAACTATCAAAAAAATAAGAACAAAATACTGGTCACTCCTTATATTTTTAGAGTCTCGACAGTTTAGTCCTCGTGCATGCTTTCAATTTCAACTGGTCACTCCTCGTAGTCTCAGTTTTCGACCAATTGGTCTAATCTGTCCAAAATGGTTGTTAACTATTTTCTAATTTCCTCAAATGCCCTTAGGTGTTATTTTATTATTTTTCTTCTTGATTTCTTTTCATTTTTCTTCAAAACTAAAACCAAAGAATACACAACCCACCATGAAAAACTATGTAGCCAAATTAATTTCGAGCCTTATTGGTAAAAAAAATTAATTAATTAATTAAGCATAGTGTAGTAGTGTTGTTTGTAAGCTTAACTATATGAAATGATAGTTATTTATATAGTTTTATTCATGGGAGCTCTTAATGCTAAGGATGATTATGAGAATTTTTTTTAATCTCATTTTGGTTTAAATTAATATGATGGAGATTTGATAGAATTTTATTTTATAATGATTATGGTGATGTTATTTGATTTTGTTAGCCAATATGTATCAAATCAATTTACATTTTTTTTTTCCTGATTGCAATCAGTTTGTAATTATAAAATTCTTAGATTAAAGATCAATAATCATAAACCAATATATTCTTGAGCTTCTATTGGTTTTGGTTTTGGTTTTGAAGAAGAGAAAGTATAAAGATAAGAAAAATAACCTAAGGGCATTTGAGGAAGTTAAAAAATGGTAAACAATTATTTTGGATGAAATGGACCAATTACTAGAAAATTGAGACTATAAGGAGTGATCAGTTGAAATTGAAAGCATAAGGACTAAACTGTCGACACAGTAAAAGTATAAGGAATGACTAGTAATTTGTCCACAAAATAACTAGTAACTATCACAGTATCACCTAACTATAATAGTGACTAGTAACTATCAAAGTAACTATTATAGTAACTAGTAACTATGATAATAAGTAATCAAAATAAATAGTAACTATCATAATAACTGTCATAGTAACTATGAAATTAACTAGTAATTATCATAGTAACTATAAAAAATTAACTAGTAACTATCTTAGTAACTATAATCGGATTCCCTTTCATCTGAATATCTGTATTAGTAACTATAATTGTTACTATGTTAGGAACTGCACTTATATGCTTACTCTGTCCGTAAATTGTTATTTTATTTTTTTCAGAAATATTTCGCAAAAATAAAAGACGAACTGGACGGGACCAGTGAGGAGGATGAAGATGAATCTCAAGAAGCCGAGCAGACTGAAAAAGACGATATCCAACCTGAAATGCTGAACGACGAAATTTCAGAACAGCTCAGGCAAAAAAATATGAAAATTGAAGATTTGGAAAGAAAATTAATAGAAAAAGAGAAGAAATTAGAGCAGCTTTCAGAAGAATTAGAAGCTGCCAGACTGGAAAATGTGGTGCTGAAACAGACAGCAACGGCACAAGAACAAAAAAATATTAAATTGAAGGTTGATTTAGAGAGCCAACAGAAGATTGTGGCCGCGCTGACTCAATTCTCCGACTCAATGGAGGTGACACCACAAGAACCTCGTTCAGCTGCCCTGGAAAACTTGGCAAATCTAGCAGAACAAGAAGGGCAGAAAAAATGAAGTGGAGGAAAAATCCAGTCAACAAAAAACAGAAACAGAAGTGCTAGAAGAAGATCAGCTGAAAGCCTTAGAAAAAGTAGAGGAAGAGAATGAAAGAAATCGTAGGCTGTCTGCAAAAAGAGCAGAGAAAGAAGAAGCTCAGAAAAAACTCAAAGGTAATTATTTTGGTTACATTAGTAACTACTAATTGTCAGTAACTATCTTACAAATTGTAGAGCTAACTATATGAGTAACTACAAAAAAAAGAAGAACTAGAAGCAAATCAGCTGAAAGCATTAAGAAAACTGGAGGAAGAAATCAAAAGAAATCGTAGGCTGGCTGCAAAAAGAGCAGAGGAAGAAGAGGCTGAGAAAAAAGAAAAAGAGCAAGAACAACTCAAGGGTAATTATTTTGGTAACTGCATTAGTAACTACTAATTGTCAGTAACTATCTTAGTAATTGTAGATCTAACTATATGAGTAATATCTGAGTAACTATCATTTTAGTAGCTATCATCTGACCAACTATTTATTGAGTAACTATCATCTTTGTAACTATCTTAGTAACTATCGTTCGAGTAAATATTTGTTTTAGTAACTATCAACAATTTCAGTAACTATCTAAGTAACTACCTTTGTAACTATAATCTGCGTACCTATCTTACTAACTATCTTAGTAACTATCAACTAATTTGGTAACTATATTTGTAACTACTTTTGTAACTATGTTAGTAACTATCAACTACCTGATTAACTACCTTAGTAACTACATCCTTTTACCTATTCTGTTTAACTACCTTAGTAACTATCTTAGTAACTATAATCCAAGTAACTATTATCTGATTCACTTTCATCTGAATATCTGAATTAGTAACTATAACTACCATCTGATTTCCTATCGCTCAGGTGCAAAGGTAAAAGCTCAAAAATATCATAGAAAAATCTCAAAGGAAACAAGATTGTCACCCAAAACACCAGTAACTGAATATCCTTCTTTCAACATCTTGCTGAGGATTATATCTCCTTGGGGATGTCACAGCACGTACTCTAACTGCATCACCGCAGCAACATATTGACATTCCAGTAGAAAATCTCAGGACTCCATCAGTTCTCATTCCTCTTGCAACTGGATCTCCAACTCTGAGCGACATGATAGCGGAACCTCACAAGTTCTAGATCATGGAGTCACCGGTTCGAATGGCTGTTTACAATCAATCAGAGGCAAGAAAAAAGAAAAAGGTGCATTTCAAATCAAACCAGAATGTGACGGAATTTCTGATTGACGAAATACACTCTGCGTGTTCGGCTGAGTCGCTTGGAATATATTCGTATGTTATGCGGATAAAAACCAGAAAGATGATGTCTAAACAGGACAACATCTACTGGTAGGGTGATGTCAAAGCTGAACGGGAGATCAGAAGAAAGAGGCAAAAGGAAAACAGCAGGAAGAGGGAAGAAGAGAGGAGGAAGAAGAAGAAGGAGGAAAGTCTGAGAAAGGTGGTCCAACCAGAGCAGATGGAATCTGAAAATGCTGTTCAGGCGTCATTTGAAGATCTAGCTGGGATCACAGAGGATGGTGAATCGATATACATCATTGGTGATTCAGAGGAACCTTTTCAACCCAGCCAAAGAGAGGTGCTGGACTGGGATGACCACATTGTTTACAAACAGTACATGGACGACAACACAAAGCTCAAGCTGCAAGACTACTGGAACAGGGCACCGAGCGGGTAAGCATAGAGTTATCCTACTATCTATCATTCTATCTGTCTTACTAACTATGTCCTGATATCTGTCTGGATAACTTCTTTAGTAACTATCAACTGAGCATCTATCTTTCTAACCACTACCAGAAAAAAGATCATTACCGACGAAAAAAAAAAAACGGCCGACGACATACTTTTTTCGTCGGCTATTCCCAAGAATGGCCGACGATTTTTTATTTCGTCGCTAAAAATAAAAATTCGTCGGCTATTCCACAAGAATGGCCGACGATTTTTTCTTTCGTCCCTAAAAAATATTTTTCGTCGGCTATACCCCTAGAATGACCGACGATTTGGATTTTCGTCGGCCTTTCTCTAAAACATTAGCCGACGAAAACTTTTAAAAGTTTGGCCGACGAAATTGGAATTTTCGTCGGCTATAAATCTTTATATTTTCAGATCTGGACAGAAGCTGCTCATTTAAAAAAAAACGAAAAAAAAAACGGGAGAAAGAGTGAAAAATCTGTGGGTATTGTTGAAATCCGTCCTCTCTTACATTGTGGAGCTATATATAGGTACGTATATGTGTATATATGTTGATTTTGAGTTTTAGTTGAGTTGATTTTGAGTTTTAGTGATTTTGATATAGTAAGTGATTTTTTGTTTTGTTGTTGTTTTAGTGTTAGAATGTATGTATATATGTTGATTTTGAATTGTAGTTGAGTTGATTTTCAGTTAGAGTTTAATTATGTGTTTTAATTTGATGTTATTTTAATTAGTGTTAAAATATATATATATATATATATATATGTTAATTAATGGTTGTTGATAGTGTAATGAACTTAAATAATGGTTGTTAATTAATGGTATATATATATATGAGTTGATGTTGATAATAATATATATGTGTTAATTAATTTCTTATTAATTAAGGTTATACATATATATTATTATCAGGCTATATATGGATCGAGATAAGAGTTGGATTTCGCTTCCAAGGCATGACCGACGATACACTACAGGAGTTGTGGATTTTTTGCAGTTCGTCGAGGAAAATGCAAATGGGAATGAATACCATTATTGCCCGTGCAAGAAATGTAAGTGTCGCAGTGATATGTGTCGATTTCCGATTAGGACAGTATGGGAGCACCTAAAGAGTAATGGGTTTTGGCCGAAGTACTAACGTTAGATATATCACGGTGAGCCATCATTAGATGGATCGCATGATCATGGGCAGTTTTTTGAGGCGGACAGTAGTAGTACATCCAACGATCCAACAATGGCATTCGTCAACGACGTGTTTCCTTTTAAAAGCGGTGTACGTGGAGAACAATATATGCATGACCCGGTGCAGCCGTTCCCACAAGTTGTCAACACTGCTGCCTTTGACAAGTACAACAAACTGATTGCATTGCAACAGACCCCTGTGTCTTCAAGTTCTGAGAAGACAGTTCTTCAAAGTGTGATGGAGGTAATGAGGATTAAAGTCGAGACAAAATCGAGCATCAGGCAAGTGGATGAATATCTACAGTACACTTCTTCGTTGTTGGAGGAGGGTCATCGTAATCCTACCAATCACCGTAAGGTCCGAAGTATCCTCAAAGATCTAGGGCTTTCCTACATTAAGATCCATGCATGTGCATTTGACTGCGTTCTCTTCTGGGGTAAAGATGCAGAAGGGAATGACCTTGCTAGCCTTGACTCATGTCCGATATGTCAGTCTGACCGATATAAGTTGACGGGAGTAGGCAATAGGAAACCTGTGAAAGTGCTTCGGTATTTTCCGTTGAAAGATAGGCTTGAGCGGTTGTACATGTCAGAAACCACCACAAAAGCTATGAGATGGCACGGTGAGCGGGACGCGGGAGACGCAGATATCATGACACACATCTCTGACGGAGCGGCTTGGAAGCATATAAACAATGAGTTTCCTCATTTTGCGTCAGATGTCAGAAACGTCAGGCTCGGGCTCTCAACGGACGGGTTCAACCCTTTCGGCACCATGAGTCTTTCATATAGTATATGGCCAGTGGTTTTGGTACCTTACAACCTTCCTCCGTGGATGTGCATGAAGAAGGAATATAATATGTTGACGTTGTTGATTCCGGGGCCTGGTTACCCAGGGAAATGTCTCGATGTGTATATGAGACCTGTTTCTGCCTAAACCCGGGGGTCTTGGTAGATACTTGATGAATCCGACTCGATCTCCTGCAATCCTGCTTACTAAGGGGAATACCGGGCGGGCCGGCCTTCACCTCTCCGATGCTTAAGTTAGTATAGTTGGAATATATATAACTCGGGCACGTATGTAAGCAGGGAGGGAGACAAGTTACCTATTTATGGTGGTAGTTGAGGCCCATATATAGGTGGTCGAGGGTGAGGGCTGGCCTTACCCTTCGATGTGGGACTGGTTCCCTTCTGTTTGGATATTCTGGTGCCCTCTTTGGCAGGCGGGCGCCCCTGGTCCCAGGATCCCTGGAGGCAGGATAGACCGCTGGGGCCCGAGGCCTGGTGCTGGTGGTCCGATCCTGGGTCGTGGTCCGGGCTCTGGTGCGCTTGCTGCGGGTCTGTGGGCCCTGGTGTAGCCTCTCTGGCTACTGTCAACAAGTCCCCCAAGTTCCCGGTCAAGTGCAATCTTGAATGGGGACTTAAGATCTGTCTTGCTCTTGGCCTGCAGACCCGCAGGGTTACCAACCTACCGGTGCTCAGTCCCCCAAGTCCGCGTTAAAGATTGGGCGTGACCGAGGTGAGTATCTGGATCTTGAATGGGCGTTCCTAAAGTATCGAAACGAGTCCCGGATGAACCATATTGGTGCGGGGCGGAGTTCACGGGAGCTCGACGGGCGTCCTGCCGTATCGGAACGAGTCCCGGATAGACTTGCAGACTAGCCTTCGGGGAGGCCTGTTGGTGCGTGGAATAGGCCAACAGGTGCCCGAAGGGTGTTATGGCCGCGCTGAGGCGTTGTTTTAACACTTGCTAGCTCTTCTCAGCTTTTGTTGTTTAAGCGTTGAGGTAATGTGCAGGTTTGTTAGCCTGCGGGGAGACTTGCTCTGTGTTAGAGAGACAATCTGCCCAGTGGAGTGGCGTTGAGATAACGAGTCTCGCCATGTATCCCCAAGGGTATCACAGTTCAGTGTGATGCAGGGTTTTTATCCTGCTGGACAAGAGTACATTGGTTAGATGTAAGCTCGCCCGGGTTTATAAAGCCCATGCGTTTTGAAGCCTCGCGTTGTTGCTGGCTCGCACCTGCCCGTAGGCGTAGGGAATGACATCCGGTAGAATATTTTGGAGCTGGTTGAATGTCACATTCCCGGTGGAATGCCATAGTGCTGGGCGGATCTCGATCGGGCGGGCTGCCATATCGGGGTAAGTCCTCCAGTGAACTGGCATTCAGCCGGTGTAAGTAACCGTGACACGTCATGGTGTCGGGTTGATTCGAAGTTTGACCTTTGTGGAGCGAGGAGAGGGGACGCCTCGTTGCGTGCTCCTTGCTTACTAACTGTTGTTTGTGGGTGGGGTATGTGGCTGACATGCAATGAAGGGGGAGCCCATCAGTTCCATCAGTTATGATGGCATGGGGTCCTTTATTGATGCCGTGGACACGTGTCGGCAGGGGGCGGACTGAGATGGAGGGGATCGACGGCTGGGGTTGCCTGACCTTTGTTGTTGCCCTATTTATCGTCTCATCTGCTTTCTTCCTGCCGCACTTTGCTTTCTGCTCTCCTCTTCCATCTTTCGGCAGAACTGAACTTTTGTTTTGAGGTTTAATGGCGTCTGGGAGGTCTGCGCATTATGGCAGTGGCGTTCGTGGGCCTAGGAGGCACGAGCTGCGGGATGGTGATGGGACGGTTGTCTGCGACGAAGCAGTCAGAAGTATGGACGAGAGGGAGATTAGGGAGTTTCGGTCGAGGTGGGATATCAACTCTTCCGTAAAACTTCGAGGCTTGCATCCTGGCGAGCTGGCCTGTAATCCGGAGCCGGGCTGGGTCGCCGTTTTTGATGACCAGTTCCGCAACGGTCTATCGCTGCCGTTGCCGGGATTTGTCCAGTACATGCTGAGCTCACTGAATCTTTCCCCAGCCCAGCTTCCGAGCAATCAGTGGAGGCAGTTGCTTGGGCTTGGGTGCCTGTTCTGTTTGAGTTATATGGACTGGCCCACAGTTAATGAATTTCGGGCGCTGTACCGGATTTCTTACTGCAGAAAGGGCCAGTGCCGTGGTTGCGTGAATTTTGCCACGCGGGAGCATGGTGCTGCCATTACACATCTGCCGGCGACGGTTTTGGATGGCTGGAGGAGGTCGGTGGTGCTGGCCGGTGGTAAGTGGCAGCGGACCTGGAGGGGTTATCAAGTGCCCGGGGCATATCAACCGATCGGGGACCAGACCTATGAATTGGAGGACCTGGAGAAGCAACGGTTATTCCGTTTGTTTTATGGCTGGGACCATGATAGCCGGAGCACCTATAATTTCACTCGGTGGAATGTGCTGGAGGTGCTGGGGATGGGGAGAAAACCTACCAACGGTCCTCGGCCCGCGCTTAAAGTTGAGGAGACTATCGAGCCGGATGAGGAGCTGATAGCAGCGCGGTTGATGGAGATAGGGGAGGAGGCCGCAAAAGTCGTTCTTGACGTGGCTACCCAGAAGCGTACGGAGCATGCAAGGCCGGTGCCGCTAGTGTTCTCGGACGCGCATTATGGGAGGCGGCCGGGCGGTGAGAACAATTCTCCACTCCGTATTCGGGAAGTGCGGGCGGAGGGCCTCCCGGGGCCAGACCCTGTGGCGCGGCAAATGGCAGTGCGTACCTCGCGGGAGAGGGAATCGGTGGTTTTGCCCGAGAACCGTCGAAGCAGCTACAGTGAAAGTCCGGCAAAGAGAGCGAGGGTATTTGATGCGGGGGCGTCAAGCTCAGCTGGGCCGACGGGGCGAGCCATAGTCCCGATTGTGGAGGCGGGTGGTCGCAGGAGTCAGGGACCGGAATCCGTTCGTAGCTCTGGTGGTGGATTTAGCAGGCTTGTGGCTGGTATAATCGAAACCTTGGGGCTCGACCGGGAGGGGTCCTGGACTGAAAATCCGGGTGAGAGTATGACGGAGCCCGTGGGGCTGGCTCTACAGGTAAATGTGTTTCTGTGAGTCCTCTTCCGTGATGTGACATGAGCTGATGCTCTTTTTGCTTTCTTTTTGGCAGCTGGCTCAGAGGTTTTATGTCGCCGGCCCCAGAATGGAGGCTGCCGCTATCCTGGAGAAGCGGGTGGAGGAGCTGGATGTTAAGGTGGGTGTGGCGGAAGCCGAGCTTGCGAAGGAAAGGGAGGAAGGCGGCCGGCTGAGCGCGGAACTCGTGCGGGAGAGAGAGGAAGCCAGCCGACTGCTTGCCGCCCGTGATGGGAGGATTGTTGAGTTGGAGGCAAAGGTTTTGGAGCTGCAGGCCCAAATGACGGCGGTCGTTCGGGGACGGGAGAGGCTGGTGGAATCCGAACTTGCTGGAGTGGCCGATAAGGCCGTTGACGAGTTTCGGGAGTCGCCAGATTTTGAGGAGATGCTGGAAAAGGCTCGTACGGAGGGTATAAGTGACGCCTATCTGGAGTGGCGGGAGAAAGGGTGGCTCGACGCCGAGCGGATGGAGGCTGACATAGCCCTGATCGTGATGAGGGAGCAGGAGCGGGAGCTAAAAGGTGGCGGGTCGGGGGTTGTGGGTTCCGGGGGTGCTAGCTAGGGGTGTGTTCTGTACATATATCCTGTATTTGGTGTAGTCTCTTTAATGTCATAACTGCACATTGCAATGCTTGCCAATTACACTTTCGTTCCTTTACTATTGCTACTATTTAGGATAAAAGCGTAGGTGTTCGATATTCCACGGCCTGGTAGAATAGATGCCCGTTGCGTCTATGATGTGGAATGTTGCCGGGCCTACGGCCGCGGTGATCTGGTAGGGTCCCTCCCATGTTGGCTGCAAGGCCAATGGCTTTTTCTGGACCTTCCTCATGACCCAGTCGCCGACTTGCAGCTTTCTTTCCCGGACCCTTCTATCGTAGTACCGGGCGACCCGCTGCTTGTAGGTTTGGTTTCGCAGGTGCGCTCGGTCGCGCCGCTCCTCGATGAGGTCCAGGTTGAGTAGTAAGCCGTCGGCGTTTGTGTCGGCGTCGTAATTCTCGACCCTGCCGCTGGGTATCTCAGTCTCCACAGGGAGCACTGCTTCACTCCCGAATGCCAAGCAGAACGGGGTCTCTCCTGTTGCCTCTGCTGCTGTTGTCCGGATGGCCCATAATACCGCGGGGAGTTCCTCGGCCCAGCATCCCTTTTTGGCATCCAGCTTCTTTTTAAGAAGAGTTTTGATAATCTTATTGACCGCTTCTGCCTGGCCGTTAGTCTGCGGGTGTGCTACCGAGGCAAATAGCATCCGGGTCCCCAGGGAGGCTGTGTACTGGATGAGATCAGCGTTGTTGAATTGCGTCCCATTATCCGTGATAATAGTCTGCGGCACCCCAAACCTGCAGTAGATGTTTTTCCACAGGAATTTCTTAACCCGTTCCTCAGTGATTTTTATCAACGGTTCTGCCTCGACCCATTTAGTTTGGTAATCCACTGCCACAATGGCGTACTTGTATTGTCCTACTGCCACGGGGAAAGGGCCGATGATGTCTAATCCCCATTGTGCGAAAGGCCAAGGTGCCAACAGGATTGATAATGCGACTGCCGGGGCATGAGGTACCGAGGCATACATGTGGCATTTGTGGCAGCCGCGTGATATTTTCCTGGATGCTGCCGCCATATCGGGCCAGAAATATCCCGCTCGGAGTGATTTGTGGGATAATGACCTTGCGCCGGAGTGATTACCGCATACCCCTTCGTGGATCTCTCGCATGATTGCTTCTCCTGCCTCCTTAGTCACACACCTCAGCTGGGGGAAGCTGTGGCCCCTTCGGTACAATTGGCCGTTAATGAGGCCATACCGGGCACACCGGAGGTGCAGCCTCCTGGCTTCCACCGCATCCTGGGGGCTGGTTTTATCGGTCAGATACTTGACTATTGGGTCCATCCAGCTTGGTGGTACCTGTTCTACCGCGAATATTTCGGAGATGGTCTTGTTTATACTTGGCTTTTGGAGGGTCTCGATTTTAGCTCTCCGGTACTCTGGGGGGTAGTTTCCGGTTGCTAGCCTCGCAAGGGCGTCTGCATGCCTATTTGCATCCCGGGGAATATGTTGGATCTTGGTGCCGTGGAAGAACCCGATCAGTGTTTTGGCCAAGGCCTGGTAGGAGGATAGCTGAGGATCTTTAACCTCGAACACCCCGTTCATCTGGTTGACTACCAAGCTAGAGTCGCTGTATATGTCCATGGATGAGATTCCCAGCTCCTTGGCCAGTTGCATACCGGCTATGAGGGCCTCGTACTCGGCAGCGTTATTGGAGGTGGTAAAAAGGAACCGTAGTGCATACTCGTACGATTGGCCGTCGGGCGAGATTATCAGGACCCCGGCCCCACTCCGTTTGGCGGTTACGGAGCCATCCACGTAAAGTTTCCAGCCGGTTGGCAGGTCTGGTTCGATCTTGGCGGTTTGTTCTGCCCCTGCGTCCTCGAGCGGGGCGGGATGGTCTTCTACCGCCATTGGGGTGAGCTCACATATGAAGTCCGCAGCAGCCTGTCCCTTGATGGCTGTTCGTGGGGCATAGGTGATGTCGAATTCCCCTAATTCGACTGCCCATCGCACGAGCCTCCCGCTGGTGTCTGGCTTTTGCAGGATCTGCCGCAGGGGGTGGTTGGTATATAAGGTGATGGAATGAGCCTGGAAATAGTGCCGGAGCTTCCTGGCGCTAACAATCAAGGCTAGAGCCAATCTCTCTATATCGGGGTACCGGCCCTCGGCTCCCGTAAGTCCCTTTCCCGCGTAGTATACCGGAAGTTCGAGCGTGCCCTCCTTTCTGACGAGAGCGGCGGAGACGGCGGCTGCGGATGCGGCTATGTAAAGGTACAACATTTCTCCCGGCAGTGGTTTGGATAGGAGAGGAACTGCAGCCAGGTATGCTTTGATGGACTGGAACGCTGCCTCATGCTCCGCAGCCCAGAGTATCTTCTTGGTTTGCTGTGCCTTGAGCAGTTTAAAGAACGGGACGCACTTATCGGTTAAACGGGAGATGAATCTGGCCAGGGCGGCCAACCGGCCGGTCAAGATCTGGACCTGGTTTCTCTCTCCTGGTGTTTCCATATCAAGGATTGCCTGGACCTTCAGCGGGTTGGCTTCTATCCCTCGCTGGCTGATGATGTGCCCTAGAAAAAGACCCTCTGAAATCCCGAAAAGACACTTCTTTGGGTTCAAGCGCATTCCGAATTTGAGCATTTTACCGATGACCACGGCCAAATCCCGGACGTGGGCCCCCGCAGTTAAGCTTTTGACCAACATGTCATCAACGTAAACTTCCACGGTTTTGCCCATCTCTTGTTCCAGCATTTGGTTCACCATCCGTTGGTAGGTGGCGCCGGCGTTTTTTAGACCGTACGGCATCCTCTTATAGCAGTAGGTGCCTCGGTCGGTTGTGAATGACGTGTGTTCTTCATCATCCGGGTGCATCCGTATCTGGTTGTACCCGGCGTAGGCGTCCATGAAGCTGAGCAGCTTGAAGCCGGATGTGGAGTCAATGAGCTGATCAATCCGAGGGAGCGGGAAGCTGTCCTTTGGGCATGCCCGGTTTAGATTAGTGAAGTCCACGCACATACGCCACTGACCGGCTGCCTTCTTCGGTACCATGACCACGTTGGCGAGCCAGCGCGGGTACTGGACTTCCCGGATGAAACCTATGCCCATGAGTTTCTGCACTTCTTCTCTAATCGCCTCATACTTTGCCGGGCTGAAAGACCTCCTCTTTTGCCTCGTCGGGGGGACGCTGGGTAATGAGTTTAGCCGGTGAACGGCTATCTCTGGGGATATGCCCGGCATGTCTTCGTAGGACCATGCGAAAACCGAACTGTGGGCCCGGAGAAAGGCGATGAGTTCTTCCCTGACGACCGGGTCGAGTTGTGTCCCTATCACTATGCTTCGGTCTGGGTGGTCTTTGGAAATACAGACGGCTTCGGTTTCCTCCACGGCCGAAGGTCGCTCTGGTTTCTCGGTGAACGTGAACCGCCTGACTCTACCTGGAGCGATGTCATCACGGGGGTCAAGACTCAGATCCGGCGCTGGTACTTGCTGAGCGGCTGTAAAGACCTCGGCCCGCTTCCTCCCGTGGGTCAGGGCTTCTGCGTAGTACTTACGGGCGATTCTCTGGTCCCCGCGTATAGTTATAACTCCGGCTGGTGAAGGCATTTTTAACATCAGCATGTGGCCGGCAATGAACGTTTTGAGCCTCCATAACCCTGGCCGACCGATTATACCATTGTACGACGACAGGCAGTCGACGATGATGAATTCCAAATGCTCTGTTTTCGTTCTGTCTCCCTTGCCGAAAATGATTGGTAGGTAATCGGATCCTAGAGGCTGGACTACCTCACCGGAGAAGCTTATCAGCGGCTCGTTATCCTGGGATAACTTGTTCCTCCCTCTCTGCAATCCTCGGTACGCGTCTCGGAACATTACGTTGACAGAGGCTCCGGTATCGATCAGCATACGACTGGTTATCCAGTGGTCTATTTGGACCGTGATAAGGAAGGGGTCGGTGTGCGGTTGGATCACATCCTCCGGCTCTTCATCCTCATAGAAGGTGACCGAACTCCATCCGGTTTTAGCGGCTTGGACGCTTCGTTCTCTGAAGGCGTAAATCTCCCTCCCCCGGATTGATCTTAGGCACCGCTTTTTTGAGCTCCGGGTGAGCTGACCGATATGGTCCCCACCGTGGATCATGTTAATGCTCCCGTGTACCTCGATCCACCCGGGGGTTCGCGTGCATATGGTCCCTATCGGCCGAGCTCGTGGTCGGTCCGCCCTGGGGCTGTCGGGGCGGGCTTGGTCTTGTACGACCGTCTTCTGCGGTTTCCGATCTGGGGTCCGAAGGTCCGGTTCATAGGGTCTTCTTGCTGGCGATGGAACCGGGGCCCGTGGTGTCCGCTCTGCTGACACAGCTACCTGGATCCGAGCTGGGTGCCCAAAAGGTGGTCCTCTTCCTGGTCGGGGATCATTGTCGCTGCTTCGCCGGGGTTGCCACTCCTTTCGCGCTTCTATCCCCCTGGCGGCTACAGGTACCCGGCTGATATGTAGCCGCCCGGCTTTGCCTCCGTGAGTGGATGGCGGTATGCCATCTGAGATCCGCTTGGGCGCCTTGTTCCCATATGTCTCTTGTTCTGCCTGAGCATGCCTAACGGCCACGGTCATCAGCTCGTCGTACGCCAGCGGCCCCTGCGCTTGTAAGTCGTATGAAAGTTCCCCAGCCCTTAATCCTTGCTTGAAGGCCATCCCCGCAATCCTCTTATCCAAGTTTCTTACCCCGGACGTGGCGACCTGCCACCGGTTAACGAAGGCGCGTAATGGTTCGTGGCTAGCCTGCATGCAATCGAAGAGGATCGTCGATGGCTGGGCTGTCGTGGCTTTAAGGACGAACCGGCCGACAAACCTATCGGCCAACTGTGCGAAAGTTTCGACCGAGTCCATCGGTAGCTCGTAGAACCAACCCAGTGCCTCCCCTACGAGCGTTTCTCGGAACATGTTGCAGCTCACGGCATCCGAATAGGCCCTAGCGCTTGTCTTCGACCTGAAGCTATCCAAGTGCCGGTACGGGCAGCTCGTTCCCGAGTATGTTAACTTCAGAGGCCTTTGGTCGCCAGACCCCCCCGTTTCCCGGATCCGGCGTGGGAAGGGTCCAGTGCGCTCGGTAAACCGCGCGCCGTCCTGCGGTCGTCCCGCCTTCCGCTCGCTGGTCTCCATGCGGCTTTTTATGTCCGATACCGAAGCGGAAAGTGCCTCGATCGTTCGCGCGGTGGAGCTATCCCGCTCATCTGAGGCCTGATCTGCGCGGTACGGGAGCTTGACTGGGCCGGAATCTTTCAGAGCCTCTGAGAAGAGGGGTATGGGCATATGGACGGTCTTCCTCCTGCCCGTAGGCAGCCCTATCTCGAGATGCGGGAATTCGCTGGCCTTGCTCGCCGTGTGCGAGGCCGCCCGAGGAGTACCCAGCTGGCCTTCTCGCTCCAGGGTCGCTAACAGGGCGGTGGTTACCGCCTTCAGTTCCCGACTTCGGGCCTCTGCTTTTAACCGATCCTGATCGCCCTCCTTTCGCAATCGCTCAATTTCTGCCTTCATCTTTCTTATTTCCCCCGCTCCCACTGGGTCGGGATTCTCTGAGACTTGACGATCGTGAGCCTTGTTCTGAATAAGAGGAAGTGCGAACCTCGCACCGACCTCGGCCTTTATGCTACGGGCCGGGCCGGGGAACTGAATTCGCGCTTCCGGACTTCCTTTGCGGTCGGGGGAAAGAACGAACCTCGCACCGACCTCGGCCCCTGCGTGTGGGGCCCGGTCGGGGAACTGAATTCGTCCTTTCGATCCTTCCGTGTTTGTCTCTATCTTTCTTCTTTCCATGGCTTCCGGACTGTGGTTTTAGCGATCTCTTTAAAGGGTCCCCAGGGCCCTGCTTTCCGGCACAGCGACACTGACTTTTTGAACGAGTTCCCACAGACGGCGCCAATTGTTTCTGCCTAAACCCGGGGGTCTTGGTAGATACTTGATGAATCCGACTCGATCTCCTGCAATCCTGCTTACTAAGGGGAATACCGGGCGGGCCGGCCTTCACCTCTCCGATGCTTAAGTTAGTATAGTTGGAATATATATAACTCGGGCACGTATGTAAGCAGGGAGGGAGACAAGTTACCTATTTATGGTGGTAGTTGAGGCCCATATATAGGTGGTCGAGGGTGAGGGCTGGCCTTACCCTTCGATGTGGGACTGGTTCCCTTCTGTTTGGATATTCTGGTGCCCTCTTTGGCAGGCGGGCGCCCCTGGTCCCAGGATCCCTGGAGGCAGGATAGACCGCTGGGGCCCGAGGCCTGGTGCTGGTGGTCCGATCCTGGGTCGTGGTCCGGGCTCTGGTGCGCTTGCTGCGGGTCTGTGGGCCCTGGTGTAGCCTCTCTGGCTACTGTCAACAAGACCATTGATTGAAGAGCTTAAGGTATTGTGGGACGTTGGTCATCCCACTTTTGACAAGTACAAGCAGGAGACGTTCCAGATGCATGCCATGGTTATTGGTACCATCAGTGATTTTCCTGCTTATGGGATGTTGTCGGGCAGCGTTGTTAGGGGATACAAGGCTTGTCCAGAGTGCCTCAGCGATTATGGGAGCACCCCTCATTGCAACAAGATATGCAGAATGGGTCATCGTGTGTTCCTTCTGGCGGATCACCACTGGCGTTACGAGTCCGCCGCATTTGATGGAACCGAAGAACACGGTGGTCCTCCCAGAAGATGGACGGGAAGAGAAATTTTAGCAGTGCTTAATGAGTACGATTTTGGGCCCCTCAGCAATCATCCCGATATTGTAGCGAAAATACCTGAAAGGCCTGAGGAGTACAAATTCTGGACACATAAGAGCATATTGTGGGAACTCCCGTACTGGTGTGAGTTGCTGATCCGTCACTTCCTAGACGTTATGCACATAGAAAAAAATATTTCTGAAAGTGTGGTGGGCACAACGCTGAACTTGGAGGGGAAGACGAAAGACGGTCCTAAGGCTCGCACTGATCTGCAAAACATGAATATCAGAAAACAACTATGGTTGAAACAAGGGAAGAGAAAAATGGCTCAAGCTCCTTACACCGTCAAGCCTGAGCATAAATCAGAAATTTTCCATTGGATAAGTCGGGCCAAGTATCCTTCAGGCTTTGCTGGAAATATAGCCAAGTGTGTGAACAGACAATTCAACAATCTTTACGGGTTGAAAAGTCATGACAATCATATCCTGCTACAACGTCTCTTCCCTGTTTTCATTCGACCGTTCCTTCCCCGTCACGTTGTGGAGCCGTTAGTAGCGTTGGCAAGATTTTTCCAGAAGGTATGCACACGGGAAGTGAGAAAATCTGACCTCCGGGAAATGCAACAAGACATCGTTCATATCATGTGTAAATTTGAGATGATATTTCCTCCAAATTTTTTCGACATCATGCCTCACCTCATGATCCATCTTCCTCGGCAGTTGTTGCTTACCGGTCCTGTGCACTTCACTTTGATGTATCCGATGGAAAGGTACGTATTTTACACCTTATGTTAATTTCCTCATCAATATATGTGATATAGTCACTACTACAGAAATCGATTCAGATGACGGTTTTTAACCGTCATCTCATATGCTGCCAAACTGTCATCTATCGCAATGTCATATGTTGAAAACGCATTCAGATGACGGTTAAGACCCAAAAAATACTGTCATCTACCGATCATAAGGATGACAGTTGTGTATTCAGATGACGGTTGGCATTCATGGTGCCAACTGATGCCAACTTACGTGCGCATTTTCAGTGATGAATGGCATATATTTAGATGACAGTCGACTGTCATCTAATGCTAATTTTTATGTCAGTCAATATATCAAAGCAAGTGTCGTGTGATATCTTCTCAGACGTCATCTTTCATTTTTAATGACTGTCATTTACATCTTCTAAGGATGACGGTTGTACGTTGTTCAGATGACGGTTGGCATTCATGGTGTGCGCATCTTGTGTCTGATGGCATGTAACCTGATGACACTCAAACCGTCATGTAAAGTACAATGTAACGTCGGTCATATTGTCAAGGCGAATGTCATCTGAATTTTGAACAGATGTCATTTACACTATCATATAGTATGTCATCTGAGCCCTCTTAGACGTCAGTCTTGCATAATGTTGTTTGTGTCATACGATTTTGGTTCAGATGTCACTCGTTTGTGTCATATGAATGTGTTTCTAACGTCAGTTATTTTATGACTGAGTCTGTCATTTGAGTTCTGTCATTTGAGTTCATTTGATATGTTACCAAATGAACAGTACTGACCAAATCCACAGTACTGGTTCATCTCCACATATAAAACCTGAATTCATGCAAATAAACCAAAACTGTAGGATAGTACTCAATAAACCTGCCATATTTATATGTCTCTACCTAGATCTGTTTTAAACCATGAGTAATACAATCACTTCTAAAAACACATGCATTGGCAGCAAAACCAAAATCAACTTCTTCCATCACAATTGTAGCTGCCAGTAGCAAAAAAATGACCAATTCAAGTCCACATAACTGTAATAGGATTGGCCATATACTATAGGTACCACTAGAATTCTGAGCATCCTATATACCAAAACATTTAACCTGCTTGTTACTCATTCAAAGCTTCACATGGTTCTTCAATAGATAGCTTGCAATCTCATCCCTTACTTGGTCAATATCTTCTCGAGTGTACTCGTTTGCACGTCGATCTCTTTTTTCCCACTGATATCATTACACATATATATATATATCAAAACTGAAACTCAAAGAAGGTGGCAGTCATCATATGCAAACAGAAAAATAGGTACAGATTTTACCTTTGCAGCAAATGCAAGTTCCGTGTCATAGATAATATCTCGCATTAAGCGCATTACATAATAGCTACATTGTATGCCATCAGGTTGGTGTGGAATGCCCTGTACCATAATTTGATGCACTGAGTAATCCAGAAAAATCTAATAGATAGCAAAGGTACTACTTTGTACTATTAAAATAGGTAACATACCCCCATGTTCTTCCATTTAGCCTTAAGGCTTCCCTTCCTTTTCCGGTGATCATTGAACTTTGATAATGCACTACATAGTAACCAAGTGATCATATTAAACAACCATTTAGAAAACTCCAAATTAAACCCTGATGCCTAAAATGTAAGTTTTAATATCAGGAAAAAGGAACCTGTCTACGATAGTACGGCCTTCTCCAGTGAGCAGTCGCCTTGTAGCCGGATCCATAAAATAAACCACCTCCTTGTCTGGATGAATCAACATTAACATCCAATGTTGACTACAAGGACACATAATATTTAAAGTTTAGACCCAATCAGTTTACAATATACGGTATCCAGTGATAGGGTTATAAAAAAAAAAAACAAAAATTATCAACTTACTTTGCAAAGTAAGGCATCAAGAACATTTGACCATCCTTTGCTGAGATGAGTCGCTTCTTTAGTGCATTGCCCCTACTTATCGGGGAACTATCAGCACCAACAGTTGCTGGGTCAATGTACCCTATCATGTCCTCCATTTTTGAAGCCTTAAGAATATCAAACAGGTACCTACATTGACATAAACACACATAACCTAAAGATATTATTGTTTCTTACATAGAACTAGATGCATTACATATACAGAGACACATAAGAACATGATATAGGTAAATTTACAAAGTTACACAACTATACAGTTCCCTGTAACCATTTCCATCTTTGCAAGCCTTAGAACATCAGTGTCCATCATGTAGGTTTTACAGATACTGCCAAACACATTCTCTTCAATCTCAAACTGAATACTTTGCCGCTCTGTGAATAACTGCTTACCCCAATCACAGAGTTGTTTCAGTGATGGTGTAAGTGTGTCAGCGATTGATCCCAAGTCGAATGGACATGAAGACTTGTCACATTTCTTTTTGAACTTATCCTTTGCAGGTTCCTACAAAATATATATATATATATATATATATATATATATATATATATATTGAAGCTTAGGATAATTGCAGTAATGATAGGCTTAGGATGATTTGCAGGCTCCAACATAGAAAAAAAAATTGTGGCATTTTTCTACACTACATTACCTCTTCAGTAGCTAGCACCTCCTCATCCTCATCTTCGATAACTATCTCCTTATCTACCTTAGTTGCTTCCACATGTACCTCCCCATCTCCCTTAGTTGCTTCCACAAGTACCTCCTGATCTACGTCCTCATTTACGTCCTTATTGACTACGTCCTCATCAAATATGACAAACTGTTTTGGCCATGCCACCCAGCTTCCACAAGCTTGAACCACAGTTCTGATTTCTTCTCCAACTGGAACTGGAACCAAAGCTCTGTCTTGAAGAGGAAAGGTCACAGAAACACGCCAATTTTCAGCTCCCAACGGCTTTCCATGACAAACAAGTGAAGGATCATTGGATTTAATCATTGTTGCTGTAGCAACAATGTTATCGATGGAACCCACTGCCAATTTGCAGTTCACCTCAACATTGCTAGCCTGTTTAAGAAAACACATAATAATGCATTAGATCAATTCTTTCATCAAGCATTAGAATATTTCAAGTACTTATCCATGGCTGTTTAAGAAAACACATACCGTTGGACTTGGCATTTGTACGAAGCATGCCATGTCTGTAGGTGGGTCTTTACATCTATCACCACAAGGCGACTCCAACTTCTCATCGTCAATGTTCCCAGCAAGTGTTTGACCTTGAATTTCATCTTTCTTGTCCAAAACAGCAGCCTTTTTCTTGTCTAATTTCTTCTTCTTGGTCACAACACGGGAATTGTCATCATCATTTTTATCCTCCTGTACACTATCCATGGAAAGATGCCTCTTCTTTTTCCCAAGCCGTAAAGATGTTTGTACACCAACTGCTCCCTCTTCAGCATGTTTAGAACAACTTGCTTCAGCAGACTGCATTGGTGAAACAACCCCAAGAGCAGCATTGAGTCTTGCTTCCATTACTGCGAGTTTACTCTCCCAAAACCTTTCCTTTTCCGCTGATTTTTTCCTTTCTTCTTCTCTAATCCTCGTAGTTATATCTTCCAGCATCTTCTCATTATTCTTCTCCAAAATATGCTCCATTGTATCAGTAACAGTCTTCACAATGCTCTTGTTCTTTTGGGAAGTTGAGAGATCAAAGAAGGTGGACGGCGTAACCAAATATCCGCCCATTCCACGAACACGGCCTGTATGTTCTGAAGTCCCCAAAGCCAAAGTCAGCACATCTTCAGTGCCATGGATTTCCAATTCCCCTTCCTGTTCCTTTTGTTTTAGTTCTTTCTGCCATAAAGAAAAAGTAAGGTTGTAATTAGCACTGAATCTAATTCTAAATGTACATAAATGCAAGTAAGCATTACAATTCTTACTATTTTATCAGCCGCTTCCAGAATCCGGGGATCTTTACATGAACCATCTTTACCTAAGTGCCCTTTTACCCACAACGTAGCTCGGTCAATGTCTTTTTCATCCATGGTCGCACACTGCAGAGACAATGTAGAAGTATGTACATTACAATAAGAATAAATCTATAAACAACTGAAACTGTAAACACAAGGCATATGTACTGTAATTAACAAGAACATACCAATTCTTCTTTCAATCCAACATATCCTTTACGCGAAGTACGGTGGTCGTAATCATTTTCATATCTTCTGCCTCTGTTTACTTTACTCAAATTCTGAAACAAATTATATCAAGTTATGAACTGGGAACCATAAATATGTCATAATATATCCCTACAAGTAGAATGACATGTCCAGCTAGCTACCTGAAATTTAAGGCATTTCCTCTGTGCCACAAAAACATCCCATTGAGCTTGCGTTATAAACCTATAATCATCTAGGGGAAATTTCATGCTTTCCTCATCATCCAGAAATGGCCAAACATAGTGTTTGGTGAGCATCCCCTTAAAATTCCTCCATTTGACGCCAACAGATTTCAGCACCATGTCCCGTTTATCACTTGATAATACGAATGCCTTCTGCAAGAAACATATGAATTAGAAAATTAAGATTCCAAAGCATAAACAAGTGCCTTCAACATTTATATTTTAAATATTAGAACACCAAAATACAAACAAAAAAAAATTTACCCTGATAGTATCCCAGATTGTTTTTTTATCTTCTTTGCTCACCAACCTCCAATCAGAAACTGTGATTGGGACTCTAGTTCTTGCTAGCACACCAATGTATGACTGCAGCGTACTTCGCTCCTTCCCAGATGGATTCCCATACATATCATACAAAACCTTCAACTTATGCCTAAGTAGCTTTGCAGCTGTCAGCTTAGACATGGTAACTGGCTTACGTTTGAGCCGCTTCAGACCTCCAGTACTCCCTTCATCTTCCTCAAGTTGCTTTCTTGTCTTCGATGTTGATGACTTTGCGTTTGATAGTGTCGACTCCATACCCGACTTGTCAGACTTGGTTTTCTTTACTCTCCGAGCATCTTTAGACTTGGACTTGTGAGACTTGGACTTCCTTATAATCAGAGCATCTTCAGTCTTGGACTTCCTTACAGTCAGAGCATCTTCAGTCTTGGACTTATGTGACTTGGACTTCTTTTTTGCTGGCGATGTGGCAGTTTTTGAAGGAGCCATTTCCTACACATAAGCCACAATCAATGTCAGTAAGCCATTTCGTACACATGTGCCACAATCAATGTAACTGTAAGCACATGAGCCACAATCAATGTACACATCCAGAATGCATAACCAACAGAAAGAGCAACATAATACATCATCCATATCATAAAATTGCAGTTATTAACTGTCATATTACAACCCAGCAAAAAAACCATGCAACACAGAGGTAAGCAAAGCATGAAAGACATAGAGCCACACACATGTGAGCCAAAACAAAAGGTGAAGAACCATTGTGACAGTAATAAGGCCTATTCTTCTACAATCAAAATTCCCTCATCGTTATCACGCATGTATGGGATTTCTGATTCTTCAGTAACATCTGGAACTTCTGGCATCCTATCAACCAGAGGCCGATGATCGCCTACCACATCCCCTAACTCATCATCATTGTCCAACTCATTGACTTCTCTTTCTGGGGCTCGTAATACTACTGACCAACTAGGATTGACGGTATCTTGCACGTAAAACACTTGTTCTACACTATTTCCCAACACAAATTTGTCACTATTATGTGCCTTCCTATTGAAATTGACTAGTGTGAAACTGAGGTCATCGACTTTGAAGCCCCTGGAAGTGTCACACCAATCACACATAAATAGAGGAAAATTGAACATGATATAACCGAGGTCAATTTGCTCTTCCGCATTAGTATCCCCCTCTACACTAGAGTCTTCCCCTACAGAACTAGAGTCTTCCCCTACTGATACAGATCCAGACTCCTCACTTCCCGAGGAATCACTGACTACCTCCCCATGTTCCTTCCAAACAGTATACGTAACATCTATCCCATTAAAATACAAATGATCTTTAATCATAGAAATTGGAATAACTTTCAGATTTCCACACTTAGTACAAGGACAGTAAACATTTTTAGAATCCTTAGCATTCTTCAAGGCAAACTTCAGAAAACTAGTGACCCCTTGCTGATAAGCTAATGATGTCCTACTAGCATACATCCAGGACTTATCCATAGCTAAAAAGAAACAACAACAACAACAACAAAAAACCAACCAGCATACATTACTAGCATTCAACCAACAATAAGCAACCTATTTTCAATCACACACACACACACACACACATATATATATAGAGAGACAGAGAGAGTATGTGTACCTACTGCAAGAAAAATCCCAGCAAAAATACTACGCTCCAAGCAATGTGTGCCTTATGCTGCAAATCCCCGGCTTATTACCTTCACCCAACCTCGAACATAGAAAAATCACAGATATTAGATTCACAAAATAATGGAAAGCAAAGAGGGATAACATCAGTTTTGGTATCATAACAGTCAAAGGATAACACAAAAAAATAAACCAGCTCTTAAATTATCACAAAAATAAACAAGTTCTTAAAACCACATATCAACAAAAACAACTTGAAAAGTCAGTAACCCCAGTACCGATATAATTCAGCATGTTTCATATACAACATCCATTCAACAATAAACCAATTCTGAACAAAATAAATCCATGTCCAAACACCACTAATATATATTTGTCAATCAGATACACCACAAGATCAAATTGAAGTCTCATACATACCACAGCACCACTAATCCAGGTCCATCACACAACATTTTACTTCTTCAAAGACAACAGACACAGAGAACAATCGAGATGAAAAGCATAATCACACAGAGAACAAGAACAAAACCTAAGTCGCAAAACCCACCATATGAACAAAACCCAAAACGAAAATGAATCAATCGAGATGAAAAGCCCTAAACCATAAAAACCCTAAACCAAAATCTCATTTTTCATAAAACCCAACCATATCAAAAACGTAATTCAGGCTAAACGAACTCAATCGAAAATTTGGGGCAAAAGAATATACCTATTGAGATCTGTGTTAGGGATTTGAAACACGACGGAGGTAGCTAGGTCCTTCTTGCGGTTTAGTTTTGACAGCAGATGGGTCTTTGAGATTCAGTTGAAGCTGAGATTTTGATGAGGTTTGATTTTTGACGGATCAGAGTTGGGGCTGAGAAGAGGTTTCAGACTTAGTTAGGGTGTGAGTGCGAAGGAGTTGGTTTTTTCACTTGTTTTGTTCTTTCCTCTCTTTTTTTCACTTAAGACGCTTTTGAGACAATTGGTTGGTGTGGCGCGCTAGCTATAGGTTTCCCAAAATTGGTTGGTTTTCGGAGGTAAAAATGCCGCCATTTGTTAAAATTTCAGCCCTAAATACAGACGACAGTCAAACCGACATCTGATTGAGTGCATTATTCTAGTGAGCCTACTAGGAAAAATCCCAAAACCTGTGCCTTCAAGTAAAATTTTAACAAATTTCGCACCCAAACATTAGATGACGTGCAACCGTCGTCTGATGTTTCAACCTTTCAATTTTTGATGGCATACCTAGGCTGAGTTTGGGAGGGAATTTTCCCGCTTATAACTTGGTAGAAACCCTAAACCCTCAGATGACAGTCAACCGTCATCTGAATTAAGTATAATTTTTGAACGATGAGTTTTTGAGATGTCTACCATTGCCAATACTAAATTTTGGATGTTTTCCTCATAAACTGAGAAAATGTGATGTCTAAAAGTGATTCAGATGACGGACAAACTAGAACCGACGTCTGATTATTTCAAAATCAATCAGATGACGGTTAATTTTTTTGCGTCATCTGAAAGGCGTCATCTGAAGGTGTTTTTGTAGTAGTGAGTATTAATGTATTATCATAACACTTTAAAAACTTGATTTATAGGCAACTTGAACAATACAGTGATTTTGTCCAAAACAGATCCGCACCTGAAGGATGTATAGCTGAAGCATATATTGCGCACGAGTGCGTCACCTACATGAAGCTGTATTTAGGAGCGTTACAGGAAAGCATACCGGAAGATGTACCTTCAAAGTTCAATCTTTCCATACTCTCCGACGATGTTGTACTCGGTGGAAACATGCCAGTTTCCTACAAGTTGAAAGATTATGAGGTAGCCATTGCACATTGGTGGGTACTAATCAACTGTCCAAAAGTTCAGTTTTGGAAGAACATGCATCTAAACTGTGACCAAGTAGGAGGTGATCTCGATTACCACAACCGGACATTCGCAGAGTATTTCGGCCGCTGGGTACGTAACTTTAACACTATTCTATACGTGTTTATATATTATTGTGTATAATTATTCATATTTATAGTTGATTCTTATGGTTGCAGATGGACCTTATTAAAAATGATAATCACCCAAATTGGTCACACGAACTCAGACTTCTAGCGATGAGGCCGGTCTATACAAAAGTTTATGCGACGTGCAAGGTGAATGGTGTGTTATTTCGATGTGAAGAGAGAGACCTCAGACTGAAAACACAAAATTCAGGGGTTATGGCACATGGTGGGGATGATGTAGTTGACTATTACGGTGTTCTCCATTCAGTTGTGGAACTGCATTATGGGGAAGGCATGAAAGTGCACCTTTTCAAGTGTAGATGGTTTGACACACGGCCGCAGAGCATGAAAACCGATCAATACAGCATAACTTCTGTGAACACTAGTACATCATGGTATGAGGACGACCCGTTCGTTTTAGCCACATGGGTGAAACAAGTGTTTTATCTTGATGATCTCGCCAAGGGGACCCGTGGAAAGTAGTCAACACTATCCACCATCGCAACATTTACCGGGCGTCTACACTTGGAGTGGCTGAAGAGAACGAGGAAGGTGGCACCGCGTATCAAGAGCCCAACTCAAACGGTATTCCTGACTCCTCTTTTATTCGCCTAGACACGCCGGTGCGAATTCGACGTGAAGAGCCACTGCTTGTTGATGTTGATCCAAGTGAAGAAACTAACGAGGACTCTAGTGGTGAGGAAAGACATAGATTACCCCTATCGAGCAATTTAGAAACCGAAGAAGACTCATCCGATGATTCCGATTACAATCCGACGGATTAAGTAATTTAGATGATGTAATCCTTTCATTTGTAATCCACTCATTTCTAATGAACGGGCGTGGGGATGAGCCTCCCAGCTAGGCTGGGTTCCAAACCCCTTAAAAAAAAATTTTGAAATATGTTGACTGTTGGCCGTCGAGCAGTTCACTTCCGCCTGTCGGGCCAGATGCTCCGAGGTTCAGTCGGCAGCTATTTCAGGACGAGATAGCTGCAGACGTTCCTCAGGTTTGTATGCCTGAGGTTCATCGGGAGCCGATGACGAGTCCGACGACGTCTGCTGCTGACTCGACTGAGGGTCCTACTCTCCCAAATCAGCTTTACCTCCCGTACAACATTCCTGCGATAACGGAGGTCGACTATCGTGGTGTGCCCATATGGCCTGATATGCCTCAGTACTTGAGTGCTGCGGAGGCATACCAGCAGCAGCCATTTGAGAACCCTGACCTCCTGATTTCGGCGAGGAGAAAAGGAAAGTCGACAGACGGGTCATCGAGTTCAGGTAACATTCGATTTTATTAATTAAATGTTTTATTAAAATTAACACACTAATATTTAATTTTATTAACCAATCGTCGTTTATGTGATAGGGACAGCTGCTAGCAGTTCAACAAGGAACACGAGAGGTGTCATATGTTTTGACACGCTCAGGAGAACTGTTGATCTGAGGGGGAGGATCCAGATCAACGAACCTCCTAATCAGGAGGTTCAGGGGAAAAAAAACGCGACTACTCGGGTTGCGTGGGGGTACTGATTAGGGACAGAGTCCCTCTGTTGTGGACCCGGTGGGCTGATGTGCCCGAAGAGATAAAGAGAGAGGTGAACAACGCCGCGTCGGTGAGTAATTTAAAAAATTTAATTTATTTATCGTAATATTTAATAATTTTCTGTATTATTACAATTGTAAAACTAATAAAATATTATTTTTCAGACATTCTTCGAGATTGCCGAACACAAGCGGGATTGGGCGGACTCCGTGCAGAACTCGAGGTACGTTGGAAATTCCTCATCTTATAATTTGAAATATTTTATGATATTAATAATATTTCTAATGCACTTTTGTTTTTTTGGTAGGTTCAAAGAGTGGAAGAACAAGCTCCGTTCCCACTATAACGAATACGACAACCGTGGTCGTATGGGTACTCCCAGGGAGTTCATGTTCAGGGAGTACGAGTGGCGTTGGTTGAAGACAGTAGACTTCAACAACCCAGTTATGCAGGTAAATACTAAACTTCACTACAAATGTTTATTTTGTTAAAATTTTAATTATTAGTTTAATTATTTAATAATTATTACACTAATATTTTTTTATGCATTTTTCTAACATTTTATTATTTGTTTGAAGCAACGTTCTCGGATAAACTCTGAGAACCGCCGCCGTAACACACCCCCCATCATGCTGGTTCTAGGCTGTTTGCACAATATCAGGAGGAGGCGCTTAGAGATCATCCTGATAGCAACCCGTACGTGGAGACGTTCAAGATCGCTTATCCACAAGCGACAGAACAGCTGGTAAGTCATTCATTACGATTTTAAAATTTTAATTATTAATTTTACTTAATTATATATTTGTTAGAATATTAATTTTTTTTTTCCCGTCCAATTAGGAGAGGGTGAACCGGGCCGAAGAAGAGGTGTTCCAGCAAGTAGTTCGGGAGACACAACCGAACATTTCAGAGGCAGATCTAGAAGAAGCCCTGCGCCAGGTCGACCGGTCCAATGTCCAAACGGCAGCGAGGATGTTCGACGCAGCCTTCCCAAACCGCTCAAACAACTACTACTGCCGGGGTTTGGGAAGTTCTGGACTAGGGCTCCTGAAGACCACTAAGGGAGGTCAAAAGAAGGGAGGCGGGGAGAGCCAACAGGTGAGGGGGGAAGTGCGGAGATTGGCAGAAGAAAATGCAAGGTTGGCGGCCGAGTTCCAGAGATCACAGGAGGAACAACGCAGATCACAGGAACAACACCGCAGAACACAACAGTATTATTTAGATCTGTCCAGTTGGCATGCTGAGGGCGAGAGAATTCGGCGACACAACTACGCCGGCCAACAAAACTGGTGGTATGATATGTTCGCCGCACAACAACAAAACCTTGAACCCCCGCCCCCGTTTCAGCCGTTAGTTGAACCTCCAATGCCTCAATCTCCCGAGTTCGGTCAGCAGGATGACGAGCATGATGGAGAGCAGGATGTTGGGGATGACCTGGTGGACTTTAGTGGTTTAGGTGATGATTAGGGTTATATTTTATGTATATTGGAACGAATTAAATAATAAGTCATTTAGACGTGTTTCTTGTTGGTGCAAATGCATGGACTGTCTTTATGATTTGCAGGTTGCTTGGAATGGTAATTTAGAAAATAATTTAATTTTTTTTCCCCAAATGTAAGAATAGCCGACGATTTTGGCATTATTTCGTCGGCTATAAAACTTATAGCCGACGAAAATTACATTATTTCGTCGGCTATAACTAATTAATGCCTATTAAAATATTAATATATTTTGACGAAATAACTGACGAAATAGACGAAATCGTCGGCTATATTTCAGAAATAGCCGACGAATTTCGTCGGCCATACTCGCAAATACCCGACGAATTTCGTCGGATATTTTGCCCACGTTTGGTCGACGAAATAATTTTTCGTCGGTAACATCGTCGGCCATACTCGACTATAGCCGACGATTTCTTTATTTTCGTCGGCCATTGGTATTACCGACGGCGTTTTCCCGACGACTTATAGCCGACAAAAAAATGCCATAGCCGACGAAATTTTTTTCATCGGCTATTCGCTCGGATCTGGTAGTGAACTATCTGTAATTAATTAAAGTAATTGTCTAAGTAACTATCAACTAAAAATCAATCTTTCTAACTATCTGTGTGACTACCTTAGTAGAATATCGTTTGAGTAACTATCTGACTAACAATCATCTGTGTAACTATCATCTGTGTGACTATTTTAGTAACTATCTGATTATCTATCAACAAAACTGAGTAACTATCTTAGTAACTATTATCTGATTCACTTACATCTGAATATCTGTAATCGTAACTACTAAATATGATAGTAACTATCACAGTAACTAGGAAAAATAACTAGTAACTATCATAGTAACTATGAAAAAATAACTAGTAACTATCTTACTAACTATAAAAAAAATAACTAGTAACTATCAGAGTATCTACTAACTATAATAGTGACTAGTAACTATCAAAGTAACTATGATAGTAACTAGTAACTAGTAACTATGATAGTAACTAATCAAAGTAGATAGAAACTATCATAGTAACTATCAAAGTTACTTGTAACTATCAACTTATTTAATATCATGCGTGCAGAGTGTTCTTTTGGTAAGGGAAAGAGGTGGGAACAAAAATTTCAAAGTATGAAATAGAACAGGTGGTGTTCGGAACTGAAGTTGCGAACAACATGATTGATGCATTTGCTGCTCTGTTATATACTGAAATGATTGACAAGGACAATCCAGATGCATTTAAAATAGAAATTATGCAGACTCACTCTTGGGTAAGATACTAATTAACAAAAGAATTATATATTTCTAAAAAATTATGAGATAACTAATCATAGATTTTGTTTGAAAACAGATGTCCACAGAAGAGCTAGAAGCAAAACCAATGCACCAGTTCCTGTGTGAACCACTGTACGAGAAGCTTGGTAAAGCGGATATGATTCTGATCCCACTTACACATAAGAGAAATTTTCACCATACTCTTCTGGTTTTTGACAAGGAAGCATGCAGATTTGCCCACTTAGATTCCATGAGATCCAGAAGAGCAGAAAGCGGGCAAAGTTATAATGATGCTAAAAAACTGGTATGTTAGTAACTATCTTAGTAATTATGGTCTTTGTAACTATATATGTAACTATGTTAGTAACTATCTGAGTAACTATCATATTACTAACTATCTCAGTAACTATCTAACTAACTATGTCTTTAACTATCTGAGTAATTATCATATATGAACTATCTGACTAACTATGTTATTAACAGGTTGCAATGATTGACATATGGATGAGAGCTGTCCTTGATCAATCAGATGATATGCTGGAGCAAGGATGCCTGTACAAAATAGACACCAACAAGAGCTCCAGCACCGAATTGAAGATGGTAGAAGAGGCTCTTACTGAAGCTGAAATTCAAACTATAAGGTGGGTCAAGGACAACTATAAGTCGAAGATGACTCTAAGTCAGTTCAAGGGAAAATTGCCTCAACAACAATCTGATTCGTAAGTTCTAAACCCAGGTCTTAGTAACTATCAACTTGTAACTGTCTGTGGAACTACGTTAAGTAAATATTTGAGTCACTATCATCTTTGTAAATTGCTTGTGTTTTTATAGTAGTAACTATCATATCTGTAACTGTATGTGAAACTATGTTTGTAACTATATGAGTAACTGTCATCTTTATAACTGTCTGACTTTTAGTAATCTTTTTATTTTGACAAAACAACGTGGACTGTGGAATACATGTGATATACTTCATGAGCGTCATAATGTCACAAGGTAATTTCACAAAGAAGTTTGGGAAGCAAAGAGGCTGACAAGTTTATGGCTCACATTCTAAAGCGGTTTGCGGACAATCGGCATAGTTGGAGGCACTCTTAGATGGATTAAACAGATTTTTCATGTTTTATTTGAACGGATTATTTCATGAACAGTTAAATAGATTATTTCTGAGAAACTATTCAGGAAACAAGTTTTGTAAAATAGCCCAGTAAATATCAAGTAACTAAAGTAACATTTTCAGTAACTATATTAGTAACTAGCCCAGTAACTATCACATTTTCGGAACTATCTTAATAACTATCGCATTTTTAGTAACTATCAGACTAACAATCACTTTTTTCATATACTATCAAACTAACTATTATCTTAGTTTATATCGTTTTCATTTACTATCTTAATAACGATCACTTTTTCAGTAACTAACAAATTCAATTAATCTTGTTTCTTTAAAACTGAGTTAGTAACTAGAACAGAAACTATCACTGTTTAAGTAACTATCTTACTAACTATCATTATAACTATCTTTCTAGACAAATGATTCTATGCATAGTACATCTGTTCAGAAAGTTATTTGATTACAAACTATCTTTCTAACTATCGTTATAACTTTCAAACTAACTATCATATCAGTAACTATCAAACTAACTATCATTTTCGTTACTAACTGTACAAGTAACTATCTTTTGAAGTTACTAACTATCATTTTAATAACTATCTTTTTGAGTTACTAATTATCTAAGTAACTATCTTGTTTAGTCATTAACTATTTAATAAGTATATGTTGTAGTTTCTAACTATCTAAGTAACTATATTTTTCAGTTTCTAATACATTTTCTTAACTATTTTTTTTGTTACTAACTATCTTGCTTAGTCACTAACTATATAATAACTATCTTTTGTAGTTACTAACATTTTAGTAACTATTGTACTAACTATCATCTTACTAACTATCAAAAATAACTATCGTACAAAACTATCATTCTAACTATCTAAATAACTATCGTTCTAACTAACATTTTAGTAACTATCTTACTAATTATCATTTAAGTTACTAACTATCAAATTAACTATCATCTTACTAACAATCATCTTAGTACCAATCAGACTCTGTGTTAGTAGTTATATAAGAAACTATGAAAAAAAAAATTGCTGGACAGAAGAGCAACTTATCCAAGTATGAAAAATGCAGGACACAATGCAGCGTGCCGCTGCACCACACAACGGCAGCGGAACGCTGCCGAAATCAACATGAATAAAATAATAAAAGTAACCTTTCAATAATAGTAAAACAAATAAACAATCCATGTACATTTCCATGTAACTTTCAATGTAAATTTCAAAAAAAAATATAGAACTGCCTGATTAGCTATCTAAGGAACTATATAATTTCTCTACAGCTTGTTCTGTTGTGACCAGCATATTTGTTACACTTGCTGCACTTGACTGTCCTTTTCACTTCATTTTTACTTCTGCACCTCTGTAATTTTGGCCTTCCAGGTGGTCTCTTTGTTAAAGGTGGTTGCACCAACAATGCAGGCTGAGCTAGATCCACCGACTTTGAAATAATAGGAACCGGGTTGTGATGGGAGCCGAAGCTCGCATGCAATAATAAACCCTACAAAAGATCGTTAGTAGTATAAGCAAGTAGGGATCGTTCTAGGCCGGGGATTAAGGGTACCTGAGATATGAAATTGTTAGACTCAAACATATACATATCTACAAAAACACGTCACAAAATATGGGGGAATAGGTTCGGCAGCATTGCTGCCCCTAAACTAGGTACGGCATAAAAACAGAAAATAAAATCCTAGGTCTACTATATACAAATTTGATCATCATCTCTCACGCATCACATAGCACAGAACACAATCTAACACAAAGATTCACATGCAAGAAAGTAAGAAACAAGTATTTAGCATGTTCAAGACCTAACTTAGTTTCAACCTACAACCAGAACGTGATCCGATTTTTACCTAGTTGTGAGACTTTTTCTAATGTTTTAAGATCGAGCTATTCGCATGGTGATCCTAAAAGTTATGCTACCTTATACAAGACATAGCATTGAAGCACACAAGTCTATAGCCGAAAACACGTAAACAAGTAAGGTCGTCAATCTTCTTATTTAACATGCAAGTCCTAAGGTTAACCACTCTAGGTGAGCACAGCAAATCAAAGTGATCATACGTCTACTTAGTTCATTATAACTCCAGCAAATTAAACCTAATACCTAGATCATGTTCAAAGACAACACTAAGTACCGATTATAAGCCCTCACCTTAGGTCTAACCAATTTAAATCCTAAACATGCTTTTAATACCACTGCTCTAATTATCATACATATGAAATCCATGCATTAAAAATTGCAAAAGTCATCACATAAATTCCAAATAAAATCATAATTCATGTTCATCATACAAAACCAAACGAAACAAAGTATTTTTATAACAACAATATGTGACTAAACCGAAATTAAAAACACAAGTCATAGGGATGGATCACACTTTAGAAACCTTGGAGAGCTTCGTCTTGGTGTGGTGGAAGAGATTCGGCAGTAGCTAGGCTAGGGATTGGGATCGGTGGTGATTGGTGGTGGTGAATCGGTGACTTGGTGTTTCTAGGGTTTCGGGTTAGAACTTTGGTAGGAAAATTTGGTAGAGTTTTGGCTAGTGCCACTACCAGAAAAGGCGTCATAGCCGACGACGCCATCTCGTCGGCCGTTTCCATTAATTCGTCGGCTATAGTCATAGCCGACGATACTTCGTCGGCTATAGTCTCGTCGGGAATGCTCCGTCGGCTATAGTATAGCCGACGACACACGGGGTAAGTCGTCGGCTTATGAAACACCAGGTATAGCCGACGAAAAAAGCGTCGTCGGCTATACTTCGAACATTGCCGACGAGAAGATCGTCGGCTTTAAAAATTACGTAACTGCCCCTAACCCGAAGTATAGCCGACGACACTATCGTCGGCTATACGTCCAATATAGCCGACGACACTATCGTCGGCCATAACAATCGCCGGTACCAGAAACGGCTTTTTTTTGCCGGAAGCCGGGAGGGTATAGCCGACGACATATGTCATGTTCGTCGGCTATAACGGGTATAGCCGACGAAATTTGGTAAAAATCGTCGGCTATAACTGTTATAGCCGACGAAATAATGCCAATATCGTCGGCTATAACCCCTAAATATTTAAAAAAATTAAAAAATTTTACTCGGGCCCAATTTCTCTTCGTCTTCGGGGGCTGCAGAAAATGCACAAACAAACATCCAAATATCCAACAAATATCCACATCAATCCATCCCTAATATCCTACATACTGTACAAATTAACCCACTATATATATCTACTCATCATCACCCCCTAAACGCGTAGCGTCGTCGACCGGATCGTTCGAGTTCCGGTGGCTATGGCTGTCCTGATCGGCTGGCGTACTCCGATGCGGGGGGGGAGTGGGGACGACGAACTGGGGCATCTGTGGCGGAGGCGGGGGCTGGAGTCCAGCCTGCTGGGCCTCCCAAGACTGCTGCATCCATCGGTACATCTCCGCCACAGATGCGTCTCTGGCCTGCTGCGCCGAAGCCTCCGCAGCCCTCGCCAACTCCGCCTGCTGGAGCGCCTCCACCGCCCTCGCCAACTCCGCCTGAGTCCTCTGCAGCTGCGTCTGCAAGTCTCCTCTCGTCGAAGCCGCACGCTGCGTGCTGGGATTGGCCGGCGTGAACTTGAGAACCCCATCTCCCGCCGCGCCTAGGCCTCTCTGGTAGAAGTAGTTGTTCCCCGTCCCTACCGCCGCGTGCATGATCTGAGAGGCCAAGCGCGGCTCAAGGGTGTCGATCGTGGAGGCAAACTCCGCGATCGCCTCGTCGGACGCCCCGTCTCCCAGAGTGTCTCGCGCGATCCCGAAGGTGATCGCGTCGGTCTCCGCATCTATTTCCGCCTAATTGACAAGAAAATATAATAAACGAATTAAAAATTATATATATAAATTAATTTCATGAAACACTTTTATTTAAGATGGACGAATACTTACCACTTGGTCGGGACGCCCCGGATATATCTGCGCATGAATCCACGACAACGGCCTCAGCGGTCGGTCCCTCCTCGCCATCTCTGCCCACTGCCTCCAGGAGCGGGCGCCGCCGTGGTGGGGGTGCTCGTTCCTCCTGCGGTTGTCGCTGTTCGTCCGCGAGATTTTCTGTATTATAACAACAAACATATAAACGCAAATATAAATTAGTAACTAAATTAAAATATTAGGAACTAACCAAAATAAAATTAATAACTAATTTAGTTACTAACTAATTTAATTTAATTAGTAACTACTTAACTAACTAATTTAATTAGTAACTACTTAACTAACTAATTTAATTTAGTAACTAACTAACTTACTAACTACCTAATTTTATTTAATTTAATTTGATTTAATTTAGTAACGAACTAACTAACTATGTAACTAACCAACTGACTTAATTTAATAACTAATAACTAACTAACTAACTAATTAATTGAATTAAGTAACTACATAATTTAATTATTAAATAACATTAAAAAGTTATATACTACCAGGCTAAATTTTCTTACCGAGACCCTGTCGCTCCCGAAGTAGGCTACCAGCCATAGCCACTCGTACTCCCTGTACCGGAACTCGTGGGGGGTTGCAGCTCGCCCCAAGCGCTGCTCCACATGGTACGTCCTGTAGTGCGTGGACAGCTCGTTCTTCCACTCGGAGTACCTATATTAACAGAACACAACTGTTAGATATATATATTCGTACACTGCCAATAAATATATTTATACAAAAAAAAGCAAAACACATAACCTGTTCTTCAGCTGCTCGTCTCTCCACCAGTCCAAGGTAGGATGGACTCTAAACCATTGCTGCAACATTATAAATTAATTAGAAAATATTTTTATATAGTTATAAGGACTGAATTCATAATTGTTTATTTTCTATAATAAAAATCATATTTAACTCACCGACAGTGCATTGTACACTCGCGCCTTGATCTCATCGGGCACAGAGCCCCAGTCGGGCCACAACAGTGGGACCCTGTCCCGCACGAGCATGCCCGTCGCGTTGATGTACTTGGTGGTGGTGTCTCTCCGCTCAATCGGGCGTCCATCCTCACCGGGACCGGGCAGGATCTCTCTGATCCCACCGGCCAGCTCCCTCTCCAGGGTGGACATGTTCGCTGGCCCTCTGGTCCGTCTCGTCCCCGCGGGTTTATTGACGAGGACGCCTGTTAAAATGAACACATAGTTAAATAATTATTTAAACTAACTAATTAAATAATTAATTAAACAATGTAAATAATTAATTAAACTAACTAATTACCTGCGTCGTTGTACTGCTTGTCCCTCTCACGAACGGCCCACAGGCCGCGGCAGTCCTCTGAGTCGAAAGGACTGTAGAAGTAGGCCTCCTCCCAGGGAATCTCGTGAGGCCGGTCGTGCCTCCAAATCTGCCTCCCCCTGGCGTCGTACTCAGGGATGGCAGGGAGGAACTGGACCATGTACATCCCCGATGGCGGAGACATACGGGGCGTGGACCCTGAGGGGCCTGCTCCCCCTGACGGTGGGCCCCGTAGCTGTGGACGCTGTCGCTGTGGGGGGACAGGGAGCATCTCTGGAGGGTCCAGATCGGCGCGCGGTGGGGTCGGCTGCCGATCCTGGAACAGTGCTGAAGTGCACTGGGGTCTGGTGGCTCTGCGTCCTCCTCCGACACTCGAGTCAGGGCCCGCTCCCGTCGACTCATACGAGGAGCCCCCACGTGGATCGCTCGGCGTCAATCCCATCAACGTCTCCTCTCGTCGACTCAAAGGCCGGCCTAGGCCCCGACGACCGCTGGATCCGCTCCCCCCACGGCTGGATCCTGCCTGAGCGTCGGGGTCGCTCTCGGTCCGTCTGCCAAGCCATCGGTCTACAAAGCGACGGTTTCCTGCACAATTAGTATATAAATTCCATAAATTGCACAAAAATTCCACAAAAAAATTAAAAACTTCATTCAATGTATATATACCTAAATATATTTATACCTAATTATATATATATATATTCCGAAATATAACACAAAATTCCTTAAATTTCACAAAAAAATAAAAAACTTTTTTAAATATATATATATACCTAATTATATATATACATAACTATATTTATACCTAAAGGTATATATATATACCTAAAAATTCTTGTTAATTCCTCAAAATTAAACAAAATTCTACACAATTCCATAAATTTCACACAAAAATAAAAAACTTCATTAAATGTATATATACCTAATTATATATATACCTAAATATATTTATACCTAATTATATATATATATATATATATATTCCGAAATATATATATATATATATCCTCCTAAAAATTCCACAAAATTAACAAAAATTTCACAACATTAAAAAAATTTCCACAAACTTCCATATACCTAATTATATATATATATATATATATATATATATATATATATTCCGGAAAATATATATATATATATATATCCTTCACAAAATTCCACATAATTCCAAAAAATTAACAACAATTCCACAACATTCCATAAATTGCACAACAACCCTAAATTCCACATAATTTCACAAAAACCATAAAATTTCACAAAAATACCTAAATTCCACAAAATCACAAAATTCCACAAAATTAACAAAAACCCTAAATGAGGGAGAGGGGGACTACCTGACATGGTGGTGCGGCTAGGGGACGAGGACGGCGGTGCGGTGCGGCGGCGACGGCGGCTAGGGAAGGACGGCGCCGATCGGTTCGAGTTCGGGTCGGGGAGGGCTCGGGAAGGCCGGGGACGGGGTGGGGAGGGGTGGGGGAGGGCCGGGGAGGCTTGGTCGGCGTCGGGGAGGCTCGGACGGCGTCGGGGAGGCTCGGGGAGGGGTGGGCGGCGATTTAGGGGTTTAGGTTTTCTGCAGAAATGGGGGAGAGGCGCCTCTGTTTCAGTTTAAATCGAGGGACTATAGCCGACGATTTCATTTTAATTCGTCGGCTATGACTATAGCCGACGATTTCGTCGGCTATAGTCTCTAACTAAATCCGGGCCGGGCCTAAGTTGGGCTTTGCGGGCCGGTTATAGCCGACGAAGTGTGCATATCGTCGCCTATAGTATGCACATCGTCGCGTATAGTATGAATCTCGTCGGCTATAGTCACGGACCTCAGCAGCCGTCAGATCTCCCCCATCCAACGGCGGACAATGAAACGGCGCGGATCGCAACACTTTAGCCGACGAAGTTCTGTATGTCGTCGGCTATTCTTTGGTCAAACTTTCGGTCAAACCTCTGCGTGCTTTAAAACAGCAATTGGCCCGTCTAAATGACGTGTTTTGGCCTGACCTTCAACAGAGAATAGTTTCAAATCGATCCGACGCAACTAACCGTATAAAAATTTTCCTCCAAATATTTACCGACCGGCAGGCTACCCATAGGAAAACGGAAGTAAAAAACACATAACCGCAACATTCGGCACACAGATTTTGTCCGAATCTTCCCATTTTTCAACCGTAGTCGTATTTCAATATTTCGGTCGTATCTTATTTCACGACACTTTTGCATTTGAACGGTCTACGTATGGTAACTATTTGAAACTATACATTCACTTAAACACTTAGTAAATAAGTTAAGGAACATTAGTGCATATGTTCCAATTTCGAATCTAAAAGTTTTGAAAATCTATTCCAACCGTCAGATATCACCGTTAAGATTAAATACATGTATGAAAAAAAATACAACTAAATCTGACAACGTTAAAGGCTCGATCGGATCGGTCAAACTGCTTGGTCAAACCTCTAAACGCTTTAAAACGGCAATTGGCCCGTCTAAATGACGTGTTTTGGCCTGACCTTCAACAGAGAATAGTTTCAAATCGATGCGATGCAACTAACCGTATAAAAATTTTCCTCCAAATATTTACCGACCGGCAGGCTACCCATAGGAAAACGGAAGTAAAAAACACCTAACCGCAACATTCGGCACACAGCTTTTGTCCGAATCTTCCCATTTTTCAACCGTAGTCGTATTTCAATATTTCGGTCGTATCTTATTTCACGACACTTTTGCATTTGAACGGTCTACGTATGGTTTCGGTCAATATACTTTAGCCGACGACTTGCAAGTCGTCGGCTACAGTATGGGAATTATAGCCGACGAATTGCAAGTCGTCGGCTAAAGTATGGGCATTATAGCCGACGAATTATGGTCCATTTCGTCGGCTATAACGCTGATCTTTCTGAAAATTTGCCATTTAGGGCCTGAAAATTGCCTATTTCACCTGATAAATTCCTGAATATCGCACAAACAAATCAATACAATTTCCCATAAATTCGAAAAACGGTAATTAAGGACAAAAATTATTTTCATACATGCATGCACCATCGTACACAAATACATACATAAATAGTATACTAAGGATAATAATCAGAATCATCCTCATCACTTGAGTCAGACGTAGTATAGTAGTTAATATCTGGCAACCGGTGCTCGTACTCGTCGTCTGAGTCATCGTCGGCCTGATATAGACGATTCGGATTAACATCATACATGGGCACCTGACCCCTAGGAAGTCGGACCACTCTGCCCGGCGTCACATTATTATCGCGGATGGTGGAGGATTCTGGAATGTCGCCGGCGTCAGACTCTTGGTATGCGGTCGCTTCTTGACACTCTGTGCTCACACCAAGTGTGGTAGCACTGTATATGTCTCGCTGAGACACATGGTTCACTACCTTCCACGTGCCTTTGTTCAAAGGATCGTCAAGATAAAAGACCTTTTTGGCCGCTGTGGCGAAAACAAAGGGGTCGTCTTCATACACACTAGTGGCGGTATTCACCGAAAGTATGCCGTACTGATCGATCCGTGTGCGGTGCGGCCTAGTATCAAACCATCGACACTTGAACAAGTGGACTTTCATGCGGTTCCCATAAATGAGTTCAACAACTGACTGTAGGACACCGTAAAAATCCACGCCCCCCTCTGCACCATCGACCATCACCCCACAATTCTGTGTTTTGCGTTCCCCGTCTCTAGCTTCACATATATACTTAACGCCGTTGACATCACACATTGGGCGGACTGTGGAAGATATCGGCTTCATCGACAACAGCCTCAATTCCTCTGAGTAATTTGTATGACCACCCCTCGCAGCCACTTGCATCAGCTGAAAAATATAACTCAAATCACTCGGTGTGTTTATGATTAAAGAATAGGGAACTGTAAAAGAAAGCCATCTAATATATATATTTATACACTTACCCATTGTGGAAAATAGTCTGCAAACGTCGTGTTGTGGTACTCGACATCACCGCGAACTTCCTTGCTGTGAAGATGGTGACGTTTCCAATATTGTACCTCCGGACAGTTTATTAGAACCCACCAGTGGGCAATCCCTACCTCATGGTCAGGCAACTTGTCCACACCCTTTTTCTTGAAGCTTCCGTATGGTACAACAGAGTTGGCGACGATAGATAGGTTGAACTCGGGGTCATCTCGACTTGGATGTTGTGGGGGGTCCTCCATCGCTCCCAAGTACAACTTGGCGTACGTTACACACTCATGCGCAATGTAAGCTTCAGCAATACACCCCTCAGGCGCAGATTTATTGTGCACATATTTCTTGTAGTCTCCAAGTTGTCTGCAAGGTTAACAAGTGCGTGTTAAGAGCATGCAACTTTTATTTAAAAACATGTATAAATCAAATTTATGAATAACATGTACCTTTCGATGGGATACATCCAAGTGTAGTGTACGGGACCGGTAAGCAACAATTGTTGGGGAAGATGGATCATCAGGTGAGGCATGATGTCAAAGAAGTTTGGGGGAAATATCCTCTCGAACTTGCACAAGATAAAAACGATTTCCTCATGCATTCTCATGAGGTCTGATTTTCTAACTTCTCTAGCGCATAACTTCTGGAAGAATCTTGACAACGCCACCAACGGCTCAACCACTTCATCCTCCAAGTACGCTCGAATGAAAATAGGGAAGAGGCGTTGAAGCAGTACATGGCAGTCGTGACTCTTCAATCCGTACATCTTGTTGTCTCGGTAGTTAACACACTTGCTTATGTTACCCGCATAGCCATAAGGATACCTGCATAGCCATTAACAACAATTAGATTTCATGCATATATAGTCGTCCAACAACAGATGGATTCTTTAGGGAATACATGCCTAATTAATAAAAACTTACCTGACATTACTCAGCCATCCAAAGATTTCATGTTTCTGGTCCCTGGTGACGGTGTAAGGAGCTTGGGGCATTTTGCTCCTGCCCTCTCTCAACCACAAATGGTCCCGCAGTCCCATATTTCTCAGATCAACGCGTGCCTTGGGGGTGTCTTTTGTTTTCTTCTCCCAATTCAAAACTGTGCCAACCACGGCTTCACCCACGTTCTTCTCTATATGCATGACATCCAGGTAGTATCTGGTAGCCAACCTGGCCCAATAAGGAAGTTCCCATAAGATGCTCTTGTGTGACCAGAACCTATACCGATCCGGCCTCTCTGGAATCGTGCGCAACACATCGGGATGATTGCTAAGCGGACCAAAGTCATACTCATTCAACACTGCCAATATTTCCTCCCCTGTCCATTGCTCCGGTGCCCAGCCCCTTTCTTCAGTCCCATCAAAAGCCTGTGCATCGTCCCTAAATGGATGGTCATGCGGAAGCCAACGACGGTGACGCATCTGGACAATCTTGCTGCAATGAGGACTGGAGCAATCAACAGTCATGCACTCTGAACAAGCCCTGTAACCCCTGGTGACGCTGCCCGACAACATACCCCTCCCAGGAAAGTCACTGATCGTGCCAACAAGCATGGCATGCATCCGGAACATCTCATTTTTGAACCGGTCGTAGACGAGGTGGCCGTTCAGACTCAAGTACCGAAGCTCCTCAATTACGGGTCTCAAATACACATCGAGACACTTTCCCGGATAACCTGGGCCTGGAATCAACAATGTGAGCATGTTATATTCCTTCTTCATGCACATCCACGGTGGAAAGTTGTACGGAATCAAAATAACTGGCCACACACTGTACTGAAGCTCTTTCTTGCCAAAAGGGTTGAAACCGTCGGATGATAGCCCTAGCCAAACATTTCGAACCTCTGATGCAAATTCGGGAAACTCCAACACGTTCTTCTTCCAAGCCTCTCCGTCGGCGGGATGTCTAAGGGTGTCATCGTCAGGCACATTCCTCTCAGCCCACCATCTCATAGCTTCGGCCGTGAAAGCACACATGAACAACCGCTCAAGCCTATCAATCAGCGGGAAGTACCGAAGTATCTTCACAGCTTTCTTGTTCCCTTTAGGAGTGAACTTATACCGCTCTGTATTGCATAATGGGCAGTATTCAAGATCTGCAAGTCCTTCCCCGTAAAACAGAACGCAATCGTATCTGCATGCATGAATCTTGATGTAGGAAAGGCCGAGATCTTTAAGGATATGTCGCACCTTATGATGACTGGTAGGAAGCCGATGTCCGGGGGGCATCGCCCCACCCCATAGCCGAAGCCAATCATCAACCGATTTGACAGTGCCTTTGTTCTCCGTTTTGATCTTCATCACTCCCATGACAGATTCAAGGACAGTCTTACTGCATCCGGGGTACAACGGAGTCTGTTGCAATGCGATCAGGTTGTTGTACTTTTCCATACCACTTGTGTTGACCGGAGATCGGGGTAATGGCTCGAGTGGCTCAATATCAGGGAAACACTCCATCTCCGGAGGTGGGAGTTGCACATCTGGTGCTTCCTCAAAGACACCGCTCTCACGAGGAAACATATCGTTGATCCAGTTCGTTGTCGGATCATTGGAGGAACTCCCTCTCTCGGCAAATTGTCCATGATCATGACGACCCGCAAACTCTGGTTCACCGTGATAAATCCAATTAGTGTATAGGACCCAAAATCCATATCTAGCCAGGTGTTGCTCCACTGTCTCTATGGAAAACCGGTGACGTGGGGTGGCACACTTGCACTTTTTACACGGACAATAATGAAGTGTAGTGTCTCCACAGTTAGCCATCACAAAATCCAGGAAACTCCTAACTCCATCATGATACGCCTGATCCCATCTTCCAAGGGTAATCCAACTCTTGTCCATCCTGTAAATTCAAGAAATAAATATAGCTATATATAGATATGTATATATGCACGTACTACGTACGTACTAATTAATTAAAAAATTCATCATTACACACACACACATATATATATATATATATATATATATATATATATATATATATATACACATGCATCCCTAAATTAATTAAAACATCGTCAATCTCCCTAATTAATTAAACACAATGTATTTTTTATATATACCAACAATATATTTTTAATTACAATTAAATTAATTAATATATATACATTTTTTCATCAAATTCATCTAAAATCACCTATAAATCAACATTAATCAATCACTAATCTTCAACAAAACTTCAATTCTATCTAACCAATACAACATATATATCAACCCATTAATAATCTCATCTCAACACATATATATATATATATATCAAATTAATCACACATTTATTCTAATTAAACTCTAAATTAATACACCTCTGCATATAACCAACTAAATCAACACACACAGCAATATACGTACCTTTCAAGCTTATGGCCGAGGTTTTGGACGATTTCAGAGCGTTTTGGACGATTTCATGGACGAATGAGCTCCCTGATGCAGAAGGTCGATCTGATATAAGAGTTATAGCCGACGAATACCCCCCTCGTCGGCTATAACAAAAACTTTTCGTCGGCTATAACTTTTATAGCCGACGAATACCATCCTCGTCGGCTATAACTAAAAACGTTTCGTCGGCTATAGTTATAGCCGACGAGTTGTCGGCAGTCGTCGGCTATAATATTATAGCCGACGATGTGGCCGACGAAATAGTAGTTCGTCGGCTATAACGGGTTATAGCCGACGAGGTACTATTTCGTCGGCCGTTTTTTCCCATATCGTCGGCTATAACCCCTTTTCTGGTAGTGTGCTTTGCAAGAGATGAGATGATTTTTCAGAATGAAAAGTGGGGGTATATATAGAGGATAGGGAGAGAGGCTGCCGGCAGTCCCTATTGCACAAAGATTTCAGAAAACCTCATGGGATTAGGTTTTGCAACCTTCCTTTCATAGTTCAATTAGGTTTTCTTTTTCTGAATTTTTCTTCAAGGCTTGGGCTTCACATCTTCATGGACTTCTTGTATGATCTTGGACTTCATTTGACATGTCTTGGTCCGTCGAAAAATACCCCAATTGCCGGCAGCACACAAAGGCATACAATCTGCCTCTATTCGGCAGCTTCTCCTAGTGTGACTAGGAGAACGTCTTTCTTCAAGTTTTTCTTCAATGCCATGGCCTAGTGTCTTCCTCTTCCCTTCATAAGGCTTGAACCATCTTCACATATGCATTTGTGCATCATTAGGTCCATCAAAAACAGAAAACACGAAAAGGGGGCAGTAGGTTCCTGGAATCGGCAGATTTGACCTTGTTGCAGTAATTCCGGCATATCTCCATCCGTGGAGCTCCGATTGATGCGATTCCAAGTCTCAGATAAACTAGACACATATGGCCATCTCCCCATAAAACAGTTTGATAAAAATCCTTGTGAGTCGACGGGAATGAGTTTTCGAAGTTGGGACACAGTCCCAGGAAAATCCTGGAAGTCCCTGGATTGGAATGCTCGGACTGCCGTTTTGCAGCCAACTTTTGGGTGACTTCCCGAACTCCGATTGATCTGAAATTTTAACACAACATTCCTCAGCATATGAATATTAAGCACGCCGAATTTCATAGAATTTGGACAAGGATAGATCATAGTTTCATTCATCTCAAAATCACGAAAAAGACATATTTTACACTATTTTCCAGATTTCTCAAACTTAGTCATTTTTCGGATTCTTAACCATTTTTCACAAAACTCTACCAAAATTAACACTAACTACATTATGACTCAATCTTAGACAAATAAGGGTCAAACAAAGCATGAACGAGGGCATAAGCATATAATATCGTCGCACATTGTGCTCCTATCAACTACCCCACACTTATCATTTGCTAGTCCCTTAGCAAACTAAATTAAACTACGACTCTAAACAAACTATTGCCCCTAACAATTTGTCTCAGGCTCGTATGTACACATAGCTTTCAAGTTAATGCATGAGAATGCTGTCCACGAGAATTCCAAGTTTCATGAACATGTGACATCAATATAAACATATAAGAGCAAAAAGGTAAGCATGTAAGCATGTTAAAGCTAATCCAATCCTCCTCACTAGGCATACTCTTTTTTTTTCTCTCGAAGCATGGTAATTCACACATAAGTATATGCAAGCGAAAGATAATGAATTACAAAGAGTAACTTGCATATATCAAAGAAACGAAAGCACTTTGTGAAATCTTATGGAAAAACCTCATATGATAACTATATGCACCAATGAACCAAAACCATATGCTTACTCTTGAGATAATCTCCACAAATCAAGTTTAACCATCTTAAGAATCATGAAAAAGATCAATAAAAGGGTTGTAATGGGGCTAGGCTAAGAGGTATTCGATATTTGGATAAGGAGGCTCAAAACGTCACCGTGCGCTTTAGCAAAGCTCGAATCTCCACAAATCAAGTTTAACCCTTCTTTTTCTTCTTTTTCTCACGGCTCTTTTATTTTCTTTTTAATTCGAGCCTATTATTTTTTTCTTTTTCTAGGTACGGCATGCATACATTTTACATACAAATTCATGGCTAAGTCTACCCCACACTTATTCTTCTTCATCACACACGCGAAAACGCTTTCAAAAATCAAGCTTTGCCGGAACACACAGTAAAGGCATCACTATACTAAGTTCATGGAAAGTGTTTAAGGGTGATGAAAGAAAAGGCTCAACGTAGGCTCAAAGGGGGTTTACTAAGGTGTCCCACGACGGGCTCCAATAGGGCACATGCTTTATTTGGCTTTGGTGGTGAACCTAAATGATCTTTATTCAATCACATTCAAAATCAAGGTATTTTATGACTAAAACGTTTCGAAAATCGACAAGAGTAAGTTCTAGCATACTAGAGTTCATTAAAAAGCTATGGCACATAGTCATCGAATATGCAAAGAATTATGAGGTTTCATGCTTCCTACGAATCTATCGAATTTTATCTTTGTATCGCTCAAGAAGAAAGCAAATTGGCTCTAAATCTCACATAGGTTATAATCGAAATAAATTAGCTAAAACATGCATGCTTCGTTAATCAACAAGTCCTACATGCTCCTACCAATGCACATAATCCATGAAACTTACAATTTTAAAAGTATGCACAACCATCATCTATGTATGCAAAGAGGAGAAAAACATCATTGACATATTAGGGGCATCCTAAGACTCGAAACAAACAAATTTAAACACTCTATTTTTGTGTTACAATTTTCTGATTTTTTCTTTTCTAAACTAAGCACACAAAAACAAAAACAAAAACGGAATACGTTATCCCACCCCACACTTAGAAAATTACATTTCCCTCAATGTAAGCACAAAACAATATCAATGAATTTCCTAAGCATGCAATCGACTAACATATTCCAACAATTCATCACAAAGCAAAGAAAAAGAGAAGGGTTAAGAAAATTCAAACTCTCGGTGATGGCTCCTTCACTTTTCTTTGATCGACATGGGTTTCCTCCCAAGTAGCGCTTTGTGTTTATAGTCCATAGCCTAGACTTTTCACCGTGTGTTGCATGTGTTCATCGTGTTCCAAAGCATCTCAAATTGGTTTGAAGAAGTTCAATGAGAATCTCGTGGCATAGTGTATCCGATGCTTGGTTTTCCTGCGTGTCCGGTGCGGGTGGCGTGTCCGGCCTCGGTACTGCCGTATCTAGCGTATCCGAGGGTGTGTCATCCTTGTGCTCGGCCTCTTGTGATCGTGTGTCAACCCTGCCGGCAATGGCAGGTCCGGCAGGGGGTGGTGGTGGTGGCACGGGATCATTCAAGGTTTGGAAAGCAATGGTGCATTCTTGGAATGAATCATAGTACGGCTTCAAGCGATGCCCGTTAACCTTGAACTCTTTGGTGGTGCTCGGGTTAAGGATCTCAATGGCTCCATGTGAAAATACTTTAGTGATTATGAAAGGACCAACCCATCGAGAACGAAGCTTTCCCGGAAAGAGTCGAAGTCGAGTATTGAATAGGAGAACTTTTTGACCAACTTCAAACTTTTTACCCCGGATCATCTTATCATGATAAGCCTTTGTTTTCTCCTTGTATATCCAAGCGGCATCATAAGCTTCATTACGGATTTCTTCAAGTTCGTTGAGTTGAAGCTTTCTATGAAGACCGGCATCATCTATGCTCATGTTGAAAGCCTTAATCGCCCACCATGCCTTATGTTCTAGCTCAACCGGTAAGTGACATGCTTTGCCATAAACTAACCGAAAAGGAGACATACCTATCGGTGTCTTGTACGCGGTCCTATAAGCCCACAAAGCATCATCGAGACGATCACTCCAATCCTTCCTTGAAGGTCCAACCGATTTCTCCAAAATTTGCTTGATCTCTCGATTACTCACCTCGGCCATACCACTTGTTTGGGGGTGATAAGGTGTAGAAACCTTATGTGTGACTCCATACTTCCTCAATAAGGCTTCAATGGTGCGGTTACAAAAATGGGATCCTCCATCGCTAATCAAGACTCTTGGAACTCCAAAACGTGAAAAGATGTTGGTCTTGAGAAACTCGGCTACCACCTTGGCATCATTGGTGCGTGTAGCCCTTGCTTCGATCCACTTTGACACATAATCAACCGCAAGCAATATGTAGAGAAAGCCCTTACTTTAAGGAAACGGTCCCATGAAGTCAATACCCCATAAATCGAAAATCTCAACCTCAATGATAGGCGTGAGCGGCATTTGGTCTCTAGCTCCAATGTTCCCCATTCTTTGGCATCTATCACATGCTTTACAAAACATGAATGCATCTTTAAAAATCGTAGGCCAAAAGAATCCACATGAAAGCACCTTCAAAGCCGTTTTCTTCGGTCCAAAATGACCACCACAAGCTTCACTATGACAAAAAGCAAGGATGGATCGATGCTCATTCTCCGGCACACATCTTCTAATAACTTGATCACCACATTGCCTCCATAAGTACGGATCATCCCACAAGAAGTGTCGAGCTTGCTTCCTTATTCTCTTTTGGTGGTGGCTCGGCATTTCTTTGGGAAATCGGCGTGTGGCAAGAAAATTGGCATTGTCGGCATACCAAGGCTCATGTACTTCAAGTCGAAAAAGTTGTTCATCCGGAAAGGTTTCACATAGGGGTAGCCGATCCTCCATCTGTACAAGGCGACTCAAATGATCGGCCACAACATTCTCTACTCCTTTCTTGTCTTTTATCTCAATATCGAACTCTTGAAGTAAAATAATCCATCGAATAAGCCTCGGCTTAGCATCCTTCTTCGTCATAAGATATCTCAAAGCGGCATGATCACTATAAACAATGACTTTGGAATTCAAAAGATATGATCGAAATTTTTCCAAAGCAAAAATTACCGCTAAGAGTTCCTTCTCCGTTGTTGTGTAGTTGAGTTGTGCATCGTTGAGAGTCCTTGAAGCATAGTAAATGGCGCATGGCTTCTTCTCAATTCGTTGTCCAAGTACCGCTCCAAGTGCATAATCACTAGCATCACACATCAACTCAAATGGCTCATCCCAATTAGGGGATACAAGTATTGGTGCCGTACATAACAAGGTCTTCAATCGGCAAAATGCAATCTCACAAGCCTCCGTCCACTCAAACGTCACCTCCTTTTGTAACAAGTTGCTCAATGGCTTGGCAATTGAAGAGAAGTCCTTGATAAATCTTCGATAAAACCCCGCATGGCCAAGAAAACTTCTCACATCCTTCACACACCTAGGGCTCGGCAATGCTTGTATTAGCTCCACTTTGGCTTTGTCAACCTCTAAGCCTCTTGCCGAAATTATGTGCCCTAGAACAATGCCTTGCGTGACCATGAAGTGACACTTCTCCCAATTGAGCACAAGATTTGTCTCTACACACCTCTCAAGTATCTTCTCCAAATTCCCCAAACATGCATCGAAGGTGCCTCCATACACACTAAAATCATCCATAAATACTTCGATAATGTCTTCAATAAAATCCGAGAAGATAGCATACATACATCTTTGAAAAGTGCCGAGTGCGTTGCAAAGTCCGAATGGCATCCGCCGATAAGCAAACGTGCCAAATGGACAAGTAAAAGTGGTCTTCTCTTGATCGTCCGGGTGTATCATGATTTGATTGTAGCCACTATATCCATCAAGAAAGCAATAGTAAGAATGGCCGGCTAACCTCTCTAGCATTTGATCCATAAATGGCAAAGGCATGTGATCCTTCCTCGTTGTAGCGTTGAGCTTCCTATAGTCGATGCACATCCGATGACCGGTTACAAGTCTTTGTGGCACAAGCTCATTCTTCTCATTCTTGACAACCGTTACACCACTCTTCTTCGGCACTACTTGCACGGGAGATATCCACTTACTATCCGAAATTGGGTAGATCACCCCACAATCAAGCAACTTGATGATTTCTTCTTTAACAACTTTCATCATGGGAGGGTGAAGTCGACGTTGAGCTTCCTTTGTCGGCTTAGCTCCTTCTTCTAACAAGATACGATGAACACAAGTAGTAGGGCTTATTCCCTTGATATCCGCTAAGGTCCAACCTATGGCGGTCTTGTACTTCTTTAGCACACGTATCAAATCCACTTCTTGCTTCTCACTAAGCATTGAAGACACAATAACCGGTAGTGTATCTTCTTTTCCAAGATAAACATACTTCAAGTGACTAGGGAGTTCTTTTAGTTCTAACTTTGGGGCCTCTTCCACACTTGGTCGAAATTTTGTTGTGGCACTCGGAATTGACAAGAACGAGTTCTTTGGATACAATGGAGTGGCGTCTAGCTCGGCAACAGCCTCTCTAATTCTCGGCATCATGGCATAAGGCTCGGCATAATTGCTTAGCTCGGCACCACCTTGCTCGACATGGTTTGGCTCGGCTTCATCTTGCACTCGTTCTCCCCTCTTGTCAAATCCGACCCCTTGCTCAATCGCTAATTGCTATGCGTCGAGCGAGGTCGACATAACTTGCTCGACCTCCTCCAAAACATCAATGGCACAACCCTCCTTTAAATCAACATTGGGGAATTTCATGGCATCAAACACATTGAACTTTATCACCTCACCATCAAACTCCATAGTTAGGTTGCCCTCGGCCACATCTATCTTTGTGCGCGCGGTCCTCATGAATGGTCGCCCTAAAAGCAATTGAGTGTTGTTGACCGGCGAATCCTCCATCTCAACCACATAAAAATCGGCGGGAAATATCAATTGGTTGACTTGCACCAACACATCCTCTACATAGCCCTCCGGATATTTGCTTGAGCGATCCGCAAGTTGAATGATGACATTGTCCTTCTTGAGAGGCCCTATACTCAACGTTTGATACACATTGAGTGGCATGACATTGATCGATGCTCCCAAGTCCAACATAACACACTACAAGAAAAAAGGGTTTTGCCGACGAAAAAAAAAAAACGGCCGACGAAACACTTTTTTCGTCGGCTATTCCCAAGAATGGCCGACGAAAATTTTTGTCGTCGGCAAAAAAAAAATTTCGTCGGCCATTCCCATAGAATGGCCGACGATTTTTTTTTTCGTCGGTAAAAATGAAAAATCGTCGGCTATACTCCTATAATGGCCGACTATTTAAAGTTTTCGTCGGCTATAAACTTTTGGAAGAATGGCCGACGAAAATTAATTATTTCGTCGGCCATAAGTTTTTTTTAAAATAATTATTTTACGAACAATGGCCGACGAAAATTAATTATTTCGTCGGCCATAAGTTTTTTTTAAAATAATTATTTTACGAACAATGGCCGACGAAAATTAATTATTTCGTCGGCCATACGTTTTTTAAAAATAATTATTTTACGAACAATGGCCGACGAAAATTAAGCATTTCGTCGGCCATAAGTTTTTTAAAAAATAATTATACGATTATTTTTGACAGAAAACGACAAAAGAATAGCCGACGAATACTAGGTTTGATTTCGTCGGCTATGATTAAAAAAAAAACAAAAAAAGAGCAGTTTCCATTTTCTATCACTATCGACAAACCATTGCTTCATCCTTCAAATGCAAATGTGTCGTGAAATAAGACATGACCAAAATATTGAAATACGGCTACGGTTGAAAAATGGGAAGATTCCGACAAAATCTGTGTGCCGAATGTTGCGGTTAACTGTTTTTTACTCCCGTTTTCCTATGGGTAGCCTTACGGTCGGTAAATATTTTGTGGAAAATTTTTATACGATTAGTCGCGTCTCATCAATCTGAAACTATTCTCTATTGAAGATCAGGCCAAAAAACGTCATTTAGACGGGCCAATTTCCGTTTTAAAGCGTTTAGAGGTTTGACTCACCCGGTTGACCGTCCCGATCGAGCCTTTAACGTTGTCAGATGTAGTTGGATTTTTTTTCATACATGTATTTAATCTTAACGGTGATATCTGACGGTTGGAATAGATTTTCCAAACTTTTAGAATCAAAATCGGAACATATGTACTAATGTTCCTTAACTTGTTTACTAAGTGTTTAAGTGAATGCATAGTTTCAAATAGTTACTATACGTACACTCTTCAAATGCAAATATGTCGTCAAATAAGATATGACCGAAATAATGAAATACGTCTACGGTTGAAAAATGACAAGATTCCGATAAAATCCGTGTGCCGAAATAATGAAATCAGTCAAAACCCGGTTTACTGTAGATTTGGCGTCCGGCGTCCGAATGACGATTGTGATACCATTCCGGAAAGGGAACGACGCCAGGAATCAAACTCATAGCTTTGCCACGACGTGTGGGCTTTTTCGGGCTTTCGAGTTCGTTTAGGGCCTCAAAACCGCAGTTTAGTATGTTTTCATAGAATAGCCGACGAAATATTCAAATTTCGTCGGCTATTCTCTAAGTATAGCCGACGAAACATTCAAATTTCGTCGGCTATTCTCTAAGTATAGCCGACGAAACATTGTATTTCGTCGGCTATTCTCTAAGTATAGCCGACAAAACATTCAAATTTCGTCAGCTATTCTCTAAGTATAGCCGACGAAACATTGTATTTCGTCGGCTAAACTCTTGATCCGCGCCTTTTTATTGTCCGCCGTTGGATGGCTCAGATCCAACGGCTGTTGATTTTCCAAAGTATAGCCGACGAAATATATTAATTTCGTCGGCTATTCTCTAAGTATAGCCGACGAAACATTGTATTTCGTCGGCTATTCTCCTTCTAAATCTTTTAAATCTTCCTCCCGACTTTTTTCTCTCATCCTTCCCCCCCTCCTCCTCCTCCTCCGGCCTCCTCCTCCTCCTTCCCCTCCTCCTTCTCCTCCTCCTCCTCCTTCCCCTCCTCCTCCTCCCCCTCCTCCGGCCACCTCCTTCTCCTCCTCCGGCCACCTCCTCCTCCTTCCCCTCCTCCTCCTCCTCCCCCTCCTCCGGCCACCTCCTTCTCCTCCTCCTCCTCCGGCCACCTCCTTCTCCTCCTCCTCCGGCCTCCTCCTCCTCCGGCCTCCTCCTCCTCCTCCTCCTCCTCCGGCCTCCTCCTTCTCCTCCTCCTCCGGCCTCCTCCTCCTCCTCCTCCTTCTCCCCCTCCTCCGGCCTCCTCCTCCTCCTCCTCCTTCTCCCCCTCCTCCGGCCTCCTCCTCCTCCTCCGGCCACCTCCTTCTCCTCCTCCTCCTTCGGCCACCTCCTTCTCCTCCTCCTCCGGCCTCCTCCTCCTCCTCCTCCACCTCCGGCCTCCTCCTCCTCCTCCTCCTCCTTCCCCTCCTCCTCCTCCTCCTCCGATCCGGTATTTTTTTTTGCCCAAAATGCAGTTATAGCCGACGAAATTGACATTATTTCGTCGGCTATAACTTTAAAATATTAATATATTCCGACGAAATAGCCGACGAAATAGCCCAATTCGTCGGCTATACTTCAGAACAAATAGCCGACGAAACCAAATTTCGTCGGCCATACTCGAACAAATAGCCGACGAAATCATTTTCGTCGGCCATAATTCGTCGGCCAAGGTTGGAATGGCCGACGAAATTTTTTTTTTCGTCGGCCATTGGTATTACCGACGGCGTATTACCGACGACTTATGGCCGACGAAATTTTCGTCGGCAGAGGGTATAGCCGACGAAAAAATGGAATGGCCGACGAAAAAATTTTTGTCGGCTATTCGGCCGTATCTGGTAGTGACATCCTCAAATCGTGTATTGCCTATGACACAAGGCACATTGAAGCTCCCCGGATCCTTCATCTTTGGTGGCAACTTCCTTTGAATAACGGCCGACACCGTCTCGCTCATGGTCACCACACGAGTCTCCCTCGTATGCCTCCTTGCCGTGCAAAGCTCTTTTAAAAACTTAGCATACTTCGGCACTTGCTTAATGCACTCCAACAAAGGAATGTTGACTTGCACTTTCCGGAAAATCTCCAACACCTCTTCATCGGATTTATCTTTCTTTGTTCTAGCAAAACGTGAAGGGAATGGGGCACTAGATGATGGCACCCCTCCCTTACTTGCTTGGCTCGGCAACACCTTATTATTTGATGTGGCGGGATCGTACTCAAGCTCGTTACGCAGCCCCTTGTCGTTCATACTATGGTTGGCGTCATACCCTTGCTCGTTAACTCTCCCCTTCTCGGCAACATGAGTGTTGCCGGCAGTACCTTGGCCGGTTGCTTCATGCTCGGCTGCTGCCTCTCTTCCCTCAATGTGGCTGCCGGCAATGACAGGTCCGGCAGCCCTCTCATCGTCCTCAATACCCTTAAAAGTTACTCGCTTCTTCTTTGGACTTGTTGGAGGAAACAACTCTCTTCCACTACGAGTTTGAATCACTTTGGTTTGCTCGTTCCTCGGATTTGGAATAGTATTGCTTGGCAACTTTCCTTGCTCATTGAATCTTCCCATGAAATCCACAACTTGCCCCATTTGAGTCTTGAGCTCACCAATGTCCTTTTGATGATTTTGTTGCCCCGCGAGTAATGCTTGAGTAGCACTTGACAAAGATTGAATTAAAGCATCATAGTTAGGATTACTTGGCGAGGCTTGACCTTGGCTCGGCAATGCTTGGCTTTGGTACGGCACGGCTTGTGCTTGGTTCGGCAAGGCTCCAAAATTTCCTTGGTTCGGCATATAAGGTTGCCGAGGCACAAATGGTGGCCTCGGTGCAAATGGCGCTCCTCCCTCTCTCGGTTGCATAGGTGCCCTAAGCACGTTGTCATTATTTGCCCATCGAAAGTTCGGATGATCATTGAACCTTGGATTGAAATTTCCAAAACGTTGGCCTCCTTGAAAACCAATTGCATTGCACTCCTCTACTCCCCCATTAACTCCAAATTGAGGGCATTGTTCGGTCTCATGGCCCTCGGTGCAAATTCCACATACACTAGCACGCTTCTTCATCAAATTACTCACCAAGTCGGTAAGCTTGTCTACTTTATCTTCTAACTTTGAGCTCGAAGACGTCTCATGCACTTTTTCATTGCTTTGCACATTGTTTCGTGCCATGCCAAATTGTTGGTTGTTCAAAGCACGAACTTCCAACAAACTTCTTGCCGCACCAGCATTTAACTCCAAAAAGCTACCTCCCGCGGCCGAGTCAAGAAACTCTCTCTCCATGACGCGCAATCCCTCATAAAAATATTGTAGCAAGAGTCCATCGCTAATGCCATGCGATGGACACAAAGAAACTAGGGACTTGAACCTCTTGTAGTAGTCGAAGAAAGTCTCATCTCCGGCTTGCTTCACACTTGTAATTTGCTTCCTCAGATCAGTGATACGTGAAGCAGGAAAGTACTTGAGCAAAAACTCATCCATCATAGTACTCCACGAAACAATGCGACCACTAGGCACCTCAAACAACCACTCCTTCGCTTGATCTTCTAGAGAAAACGGAAATGCCTTCATTTTAAAGTGTTGCAAATCGGTCCCTCTTGGACACATAGACTCCGTGGTGAAGTTAAACCACTGTAGATGCTTATTAGGGTCCTCACTCGGCATCCCATAAAATGACTTCAGCTTATGGAGGAATCCACTCCTCAATTCAATCTCTCCAGTCTTGTCAGTTTCCAAGGGAGGATAAGTAATATTAGAAGGAGCAACTCCAGCTCCAGCAACATGACCATTCTGTGATCTGATTGATGCCATGATCTCTTCTTCTTCTTCTAATTCGGCAAAAGCTTCAAATTCTGGATTCTGAAGATCACACGACGACGAAACAAACGATGGGGAGCTCGGCACTGATGATGATATTGACGGCACAGATGGTGAACTTGGCAAGGATGATGATACTGATGAACTGGTTGGTGACGATGGTGGTAATGGCACAAAACGAGCAATAGCGAGTTCTTGGTCTAAACGTTGCAAACGGCCTTGAAGATCTCTTGTCCAAATACTAGATTCGGACATGCATTATTTCTGAAATTTGCAACATTTAAACAAGTTAGAACATCGTAAAGAAATAGAAAGCAAGAATATACATCATTACAAGCCACGGCATTGGCGATTACACAACAAATTTCAAACCATAACACATATACACATTCGGCAAACATACAAAATTTCGGCAAAGAACAAACATGGTTTGGCAATAAGAGATCAAAAGTTGGAACGTTCATGATCATGTAATCGCTAAGTCTAATTCCCTTTAAATTTGTTCTAACTCTCGAAGTACGTGGAGCAGAGGAGATAACGGTGCAATGGACTGATACAGCCCCCGGTAGTATCATGCTTAATCCGATATACCTCAAGAGTTTGAACCACATAACATGTTTTTATCTTCGAAGAAAATAGGCTACATATGTCAAGTTATGTTCTAGCGTTTAAAGTGAGGTGATGCTTCGGCACAAGCTGTCGACTAGGTCGTGCGGATTTTACGTTTCAAAGGTCATTAAAATCACGGAGGGCGAACCCCCTACAGGAACCAGGCAGGACTCGTTGTTGGACACCACGGAGGGCGAACCCCCTATCGACTCACTCACCGAGAATGAACATCAGTCTATGGGCCTTGAGATCCAGTTAAACAAACCTGAGAACCATATCTATGATAATAACTTCCCCATACTTTGTAAAACAAACACGGATCCCTAGCGGTCTCAAGTGTTGATTAAAACCGCCCTCAACCTCATAGAAGTAATACTATTACCGAAGAAACGCTTATATGCGTGGGGGGGAAGTATCCCGCATTTCCCAATCTACATAGAAACGGCCTCCGATATAGCACCATTCACATGAAGGGTTTTGGTTATGATCAACAAAAGAGGCTTCACCTACATGTTACACTTTAGAAACTACAATAAACTCAAACATACACAAAACTATCAACTCCCTAGAAATTAAACTACATGATTACCAACATACAACAATATACATCATGCAACTTCCGAAATTTAAACTCTACATGCCAAAGCATATTTCTACTTTACAAAATCCCAAAATAAACTTAAAATTACAACTTTACAACTTCACAACAAAAAATTTCCAGCAACATTATATACACAACAATAACATAAAACAAGCTTTTATAATCCCCGGCAACGGCGCCAAAAATTGATGGGAGCCGAAGCTCCCATGCAATAATAAACCCTACAAAAGATCGTTAGTAGTATAAGCAAGTAGGGATCGTTCTAGGCCGGGGATTAAGGGTACCTGAGATATGAAATTGTTAGACTCAAACATATACATATCTACAAAAACACGTCACAAAATATGGGGGAATAGGTTCGGCAGCATTGCTACCCCTAAACTAGGTACGGCATAAAAACAGAAATAAAATCCTAGGTCTACTATATACAAATTTGATCATCATCTCTCACGCATCACATAGCACAGAACACAATCTAACACAAAGATTCACATGCAAGAAAGTAAGAAACAAGTATTTAGCATGTTCAAGACCTAACTTAGTTTCAACCTACAACCAGAACGTGATCCGATTTTTACCTAGTTGTGAGACTTTTTCTAATGTTTTAAGATCGAGCTATTCGCATGGTGATCCTAAAAGTTATGCTACCTTATACAAGACATAGCATTGAAGCACAAAAGTCTATAGCCGAAAACACGTAAACAAGTAAGGTCGTCAATCTTCTTATTTAACATGCAAGTCCTAAGGTTAACCACTCTAGGTGAGCACAACAAATCAAAGTGATCATACGTCTACTTAGTTCATTATAACTCAAGCAAATTAAACCTAATACCTAGATCATGTTCAAAGACAACACTAAGTACCGATTATAAGCCCTCACCTTAGGTCTAACCAATTTAAATCCTAAACATGCTTTTAATACCACTGCTCTAATTATCATACATATGAAATCCATGCATTAAAAATTGCAAAAGTCATCACATAAATTCCAAATAAAATCGTAATTCATGTTCATCATACAAAACCAAACGAAACAAAGTATTTTTATAACAACAATATGTGACTAAACCGAAATTAAAAACACAAGTCATAGGGATGGATCACACTTTAGAAACCTTGGAGAGCTTCGTCTTGGTGTGGTGGAAGAGATTCGGCAGTAGCTAGGCTAGGGATTGGGATCGGTGGTGATTGGTGGTGGTGAATCGGTGACTTGGTGTTTCTAGGGTTTCGGGTTAGAACTTTGGTAGGAAAATTTGGTAGAGTTTTGGCTAGTGCTTTGCAAGAGATGAGATGATTTTTCAGAATGAAAAGTGGGGGTATATATAGAGGATAGGGAGAGAGGCTGCCGGCAGTCCCTATTGCACAAAGATTTCAGAAAACCTCATGGGATTAGGTTTTGCAACCTTCCTTTCATAGTTCAATTTGGTTTTCTTTTTCTGAATTTTTCTTCAAGGCTTGGGCTTCACATCTTCATGGACTTCTTGTATGATCTTGGACTACATTTGACATGTCTTGGTCCATCGAAAAATACCCCAATTGCCGGCAGCACACAAAGGCATACAATCTGCCTCTATTCGGCAGCTTCTCCTAGTGTGACTAGGAGAACGTCTTTCTTCAAGTTTTTCTTCAATGCCATGGCCTAGTGTCTTCCTCTTCCCTTCATAAGGCTTGAACCATCTTCACATATGCATTTGTGCACCATTAGGTCCATCAAAAACAGAAAACACGAAAAGGGGGCAGTAGGTTCCTGGAATCGGCAGATTTGACCTTGTTGCAGTAATTCCGGCATATCTCCATCCGTGGAGCTCCGATTGATGCGATTCCAAGTCTCAAATAAACTAGACACATATGGCCATCTCCCCATAAAAAAGTTTGATAAAAATCCTTGTGAGTCGACGGGAATGATTTTTCGAAGTTGGGACACAGTCCCAGGAAAATCCTGGAAGTCCCTGGATTGGAATGCTCGGACTGCCGTTTTGCAGCCAACTTTTGGGTGACTTCCCGAACTCCGATTGATCTGAAATTTTAACACAACATTTCTCAGCATATGAATATTAAGCACGCCAAATTTCATAGAATTTGGACAAGGATAGATCATAGTTTCATTCATCTCAAAATCACGAAAAAGACATATTTTACACTATTTTCCAGATTTCTCAAACTTAGTCATTTTTCGGATTCTTAACCATTTTTCACAAAACTCTACCAAAATTAACACTAACTACATTATGACTCAATCTTAGACAAATAAGGGTTAAACAAAGCATAAACGAGGGCATAAGCATATAATATCGTCGCACATTGTGCTCCTATCAGGTTGATTGTGAAAGAATAAGTTTCACAATATTTACCCACCTAAAAAAAATGAAAAAGAAGGAAAAATAAAGGATATAATGTCAGGTTCATGTAACTATACAGGTAACTTCACTAGTATCTATCAATGTAACTATTTAATTTGAAGTAACTATCTTACTAATTACCTCGGTAACTGTTTAAATAATGTTAAATTTAGGAAAAGTGGTGCAGCTTGAAAATTGGATTGACATATGAGTACACATTAGAACCGTGTTTCTGAATCACGACAAGGGCATATGAGCAAGGAAATCCGTGAACTTGCCATTCTCCACATGAACATTATAACGCTTCCAAGTTTACCATCACAAAATACTTTTGGCACTGAACTTCATAAACGTATGTATCAGATCTTCTCACTAACCAGTGTCTACCCAACTCCAAGTTATCAACCAGCTTCTTTTCCAACTTTGGACACAACTCAGTAACCCATCTAGCAGATTCTTTCTTCCGAGAAGCAATTAAAGCCATAGACTTAAGACGAATGCCTTCGTTAAATTCAATAATGGGAAGCCTCTTCAACTCCTTCACCCAATTGTTGAAACACTCGGCCAAATTATTTGTTATTTCACCAAACCTTTCACCATTAAAAAAACTAGAAGCCCATGTTTCCAGAGGGAGATCCTTCAAAAACTGATCAACAACCACTACCAGATACGGCCGAATAGCCGACGAAAATTTTTTCGTCGGCCATTCCATTTTTTCGTCGGCTATACCCTCTGCCGACGAAAATTTCGTCGGCCATAAGTCGTCGGTAATACGCCGTCGGTAATACCAATGGCCGACGAAAAAAAAAATTTCGTCGGCCATTCCAACCTTGGCCGACGAATTATGGCCGACGAAAATGATTTCGTCGGCTATTTGTTCGAGTATGGCCGACGAAATTTGGTTTCGTCGGCTATTTGTTCTGAAGTATAGCCGACGAATTGGGCTATTTCGTCGGCTATTTCGTCGGAATATATTAATATTTTAAAGTTATAGCCGACGAAATAATGTCAATTTCGTCGGCTATAACTGTATTTTGGGCAAAAAAAAATACCGGATCGGAGGAGGAGAAGGAGGAGGAGGAGGAGGAGGCCGGAGGAGGAGGAGGAGGAGAAGGAGGAGGAGGAGGAGAAGGAGGAGGAGGAGGAGGAGGAGAAGGAGGAGGAGGGGAAGGAGGAGGAGGAGGAGAAGGAGGAGGAGGGGAAGGAGGAGGAGGAGGGGAAGGAGGAGGAGAAGGAGGAGGCCGGAGGAGGAGGAGGAGGCCGGAGGAGGAGGAGAAGGAGGTGGCCGGAGGAGGAGAAGGAGGTGGCCGGAGGAGGGGGAGGAGGAGGAGGAGGAGAAGGAGGAGGGGAAGGAGGAGGAGGCCGGAGGAGGAGGAGGAGGGGGGGGAAGGATGAGAGAAAAAAGGCGGGAGGAAGATTTAAAAGATTTAGAAGGAGAATAGCCGACGAAATGCAATGTTTCGTCGGCTATACTTAGAGAATAGCCGACGAAATTAATATATTTCGTCGGCTATACTTTGGAAAATCAACAGCCGTTGGATCTGAGCCATCCAACGGCGGACAATAAAAAGGCGCGGATCAAGAGTTTAGCCGACGAAATACAATGTTTCATCGGCTATACTTAGAGAATAGCCGACGAAATACAATGTTTCGTCGGCTATACTTAGAGAATAGCCGACGAAATTTGAATATTTCGTCGGCTATACTTAGAGAATAGCCGACGAAATTTGAATGTTTCGTCGGCTATTCTATGAAAACATACTAAACTGCGGTTTTGAGGCCCTAAACGAACTCGAAAGCCCGAAAAAGCCCACACGTCGTGGCGAAGCTATGAGTTTGATTCCTGGCGTCGTTCCCTTTCCGGAATGGTATCACAATCGTCATTCGGACGCCGGACGCCAAATCTACAGTAAACCGGGTTTTGACTGATTTCATTATTTCGGCACACGGATTTTATCGGAATCTTGTCATTTTTCAACCGTAGACGTATTTCATTATTTCGGTCATATCTTATTTGACGACATATTTGCATTTGAAGAGTGTACGTATAGTAACTATTTGAAACTATACATTCACTTAAACACTTAGTAAACAAGTTAAGGAACATTAGTACATATGTTCCGATTTTGAATCTAAAAGTTTGGAAAATCTATTCCAACCGTCAGATATCACCGTTAAGATTAAATACATGTATGAAAAAAAATCCAACTACATCTGACAACGTTAAAGGCTCGATCGGGACGGTCAACCGTGTGAGTCAAACCTCTAAACGCTTTAAAACGGAAATTGGCCCGTCTAAATGACGTTTTTTTGCCTGATCTTCAATAGAGAATAGTTTCAGATTGATGAGACGCGACTAATCGTATAAAAATTTTCCACAAAATATTTACCGACCGTAAGGCTACCCATAGGAAAACGGGAGTAAAAAACAGTTAACCGCAACATTCGGCACACAGATTTTGTCGGAATCTTCCCATTTTTCAACCGTAGCCGTATTTCAATATTTTGGTCATGTCTTATTTCACGACACATTTGCATTTGAAGGATGAAGCAATGGTTTGTCGATAGTGATAGAAAATGGAAACTGCTCTTTTTTTGTTTTTTTTTTAATCATAGCCGATGAAATCAAACCTAGTATTCGTCGGCTATTCTTTTGTCGTTTTCTGTCAAAAATAATCGTATAATTATTTTTTAAAAAACTTATGGCCGACGAAATGCTTAATTTTCGTCGGCCATTGTTCGTAAAATAATTATTTTTAAAAAACGTATGGCCGACGAAATAATTAATTTTCGTCGGCCATTGTTCGTAAAATAATTATTTTAAAAAAAACTTATGGCCGACGAAATAATTAATTTTCGTCGGCCATTCTTCCAAAAGTTTATAGCCGACGAAAACTTTAAATCGTCGGCCATTATAGGAGTATAGCCGACGATTTTTCATTTTTACCGACGAAAAAAAAAATCGTCGGCCATTCTATGGGAATGGCCGACGAAATTTTTTTTTTGCCGACGACAAAAATTTTCGTCGGCCATTCTTGGGAATAGCCGACGAAAAAAGTGTTTCGTCGGCCGTTTTTTTTTTTTTTCGTCGGCAAAACCATTTTTTCTTGTAGTGAACCTCACCACCTTCATGCTTCAACTTTTGGAAATTAATCTCAAAATATGCACGAGTGCGAGAATAAGCACACTTCATAAACAACAATGGAATTCTTTTGCTCAGATAAGAACCACATGCAAACTTGTTGCTCAGATTAGCCTGAAGATGCCTATAAAAAAATCCATGAGGACTATTGGGAAAGATTGTACGAACTGCATTTAGAAGACCAATATTACGATCAGATATGAAAGTAATTTGCCTTGTAGAATATCTCGACAACTCTTCAGACAACATCTTAAGAAAGAATGTCTAGTTGCTCTCATTTTCAGAATCGACAATAGCATAAGCAACTGGATATAATCCTAAACAAAAGAAAGAAAGAAAATAATGTCAGATTCATATAAATAACTATCAAAGTAACTATTTGCTCTGGAAGTTCCTGTAACTATAAAAGAATTTCAACTAGTATGTATCAAAGTAAATATATCATCTGAAAAATTCATTTAACTATACCAGTAACTACAATACTATCTATTAAAAGTAACTATTTGGTCTGGAGCTTTCTGTAAATGTAAAAGAAACTACCATAGTATCTATCAAAATAACTGTTGGTCTGAAAGTAATGTAAATGACAAACAACAACAATGAAGAAAGGAAAGAACAAAACAATGAAGAAAGTGATGTACCACAATTTGCATCCTTTGTCAAAGCAGCAAGAAGCATGCCTTTGTATTTATTTTTGATGAATGCAGCATCAATACAGAGAATTGGTGTGCAAGACTGAAAACCATTCAACCAAGCAGAATACGTAACAAACATACGCTGGAACCTTTGTGTTTCAGATTCGTATTCTACAGCTAGCCTAGAATATGGGTTGCATTCATATGTGCGCTGGCAAAACCATGATAAATTCTGGTAAGACTCAGAATCAACACCAACCACAGCATCCCTTGCAAGTTCTTTGTCATACCAAGCAGTATGATAGGGGACATCTAAGCCGTAGTTTAGTTTTATGTCTTGCAGTATATCAAAACCTTTCTTACTGGGATTATCACGAATCTTGTCAAGCATCACCTCTCTAATAATCTTGCTGCACATCATCTTACTATTTTGAAGCCGGATGACACAACGACAACTATGTTCGTCCACCAATTCATTAATCACAAAGAAACCATTATACCTGAATAAAAGGTGCAAAACTCAATCACCATATATACTTTTTCATAGTAACTATCAAAGAAAAAACGTAACTATATAAGTAACTATCCAATTAACAATTCCTGTAACTTTAAAACTGAGAAATATAGAAGTAACTATCTAAGTAACTACTAACTATTCAAAAAAAAAAAAACAGGTAACTCTCAAAGTAACTACCAAAATAAAAGTAACTATTTAAGTAACTAAGAAATATATAAATAACTATCTAAGTAACTATCATGATTAAAAATGAAGCACACAATGCAGCGTGCCGCTGCACCGCAAACATGGCAGCGTAACACTGTCAATATCAACTATACAAAATATGTGCAACGGCTAATGAAAAAATACCTGCATAAAGATGCCTTCACACACCAATTACAACCTTGAGAATGTTTTTCTTGTAGAAAGCAACAACACGTTCAAGCTTATTTTTATCAAAATAATACTCAAAACCAACCTCCACAGCATACATTCGCAACTTCAGTCTAAACTCTTTTACCCCACCCTCAAACGCCTGACCCTTAGAGTGAATAAGATCTTTCCATCTTTTAGAAAGATACATTTTTGGGTCCTCACGCCTATAACATCCCAAAAATTTATTCTCTTCCACCAAAACACTACTCTCCTCACTAATAATATTATTAACTGCACTTCCCGAAACAGAAGAAATGGCATCCAAACAATGAACATCCACATCAACAAAATCAGATTGATATCGTCCCAAAACTCTAAACATCATGCTCATATCAACCTCATTTTTCAGACTATAAACAATAGGATCTGGATAAACATTGTACTTAAGTTTGAAAACCAATCTTTCCAAGTAGGGAAAACGATCACGTATCTTAAGACAAAAATCAACAAAACTACAATTATGAACAAACGAAAGTGCTGCTCCTTTACCAGAATACACAAGCTTAGCAGTATAAAAACGGTCCATTGCACCTACAGAAAAAATCATAATAACATCAATAATTATCATACTATCAGAGGCAGCATAATTATATCTGTTACTATCTTACTAACTATTCTAGTACCTATTATCGCAGTAACTATCTTACTAACTATGAAAAATAAAAAATGCAGCAACTATCAGCTTAATAACTAGCTTACTAACTATCGTAGAAACTGAAATACTAACTATGAAATTGGTAACTATCGTACTAACTATCATCTTGGTAAATATCTTACTAACAGTAACTATCTCACTAACTATGTAAAATAAAAAATGCAGAAAAGAAAAAAGATGATGAGGAAGTTTTCAAGGCAGTATGCTCGTAACTAACGAATAACAGATGCAAAGTTTCAAAGGTAAATCGAAAATCGCAGAATGAGCAAATCAACTGAGAAACTACAGACGCAAATCTAAACAGCTGCAAAACATTAACATACCTTCAGAGACAAATCGCAATCGCAGACGCAAATCTTCAGAGACAAATCGCAATCGCAAAATGAGCAATTAAACAGATGAATTGCAGATCGCCGGAAGAAAACGAATTACAAAATCGGCGGCAAAAACAGAATTGCAGATCGGCGGCAATGAGGAATTGAAGATCAGAGGCAATGAGGAATTAAAGATCGGAGGCAGAGAGAGAGAGAGAGAGAGGCGGCACTGAGAAGAAGAAAAAGAAAACAGAGCTGAAAGAGGGAAAGTAATAGAACGGGAATACAAATTTGATGCTTAAGGGTAAAATCGTCCGTTGGAAAATCAAAAACAGCCATTTTTTTATAATTTAGTAAATTTGAAAAGAGCCTTTTGTGATAAAAATATTAAAAACATGCCCTTTTTTATGAAGTGAAAAACATGAGGCTTTTTTTTTCTAATTTACAAAACTAGATGGTCCTTTTTTCTAAAATGAGCTAATTTCTATTGGTGGTAGATCTAAAAAAGGGAAAAGAAAAAAATGGCAGATATAAACTATCTAAAATTTGGTAATTTAACATATATACCCACAAAATCTAATGTTGGGTGTATGAAAAAAAGGATGTATATCTAACATAATACAATATATATATATGAATAAATTTTCTCATCACACTCTTGCTTCACTCGATCTATTTTGTATCCAACTTTTTTTTTTTTTTTTTAAATTATTTTCAAGGGAAGAAAACTAGGAAAATTTAATATTTAATGTGAATACAATTTAAACTAGTAAAGTTATTCCTTTAAAAAAATAAATAAATAAAACTAGTAAAGTTGTGTTGTTTGGTTATAAGAGATATTAAACTTATGGATACAATAGTATCAACAATTTCTCTCTCAATATGCACCACAATTAATTTAATAAGCAAGAATATAATCATCCATCTTACTTCACAGATTTTTGGGGTTGACATTATCGGCCAAAGGCTGTCGGGCTGCCCTCATTTTCTTGACTGAATCTGGACGATAGCTGGTGTCCACTACAAAAAAGTTGGGCAAATGTAACATTTATTTTGTGGCCAAATGTGGTCTTTGGAGGTGTGTCCAACTCAAAAATAACCCACATATGTCACTAAATGTGATTTTTGTATTATTATATAATAAAAAAAAACCACGTTTAATGAGATATGTGGGTGTTTTTTAGATTGGCCACACCTCCGAAGGCTACAAAAAAAAATGTGGCATTTGCCCAACTTTTTTGTGGTAGTCAGTTGACCCAGGATGCTCGAATGCCCTCTTACTCTGTTTGCGACGGTGGCATGATCTTTAAGATTATGTATGTGGAATGATGTAGATGATCAGCAGACTCCGGGAGGTAGAATGTTTTTGCATCTTAATGGTGAATGTGGTAAATGGATATGTAGATTCCGAGGTGAAACTGTGGATATACTCTATTATATGCGAACTTCGGGATGAAGCGTGTGGACTTCAAGGTAATTACACAATGGGAGCGAAAATGATACGGTCACGCCCGGAGGTTTCCGGGCATTGACTCTTTAACGCTTAAGTGAGAGAGGAAAGACATCGCTAGAAAGATGAGTAGAGAAGAAAGGATCTAATACCTTAGATGGGCGCTGAGCCCATGTATTCATAGGCAGACCATGCATCTTGATCACTGCCGACGTGCGACAACTTTCCTCTTTTAAAAGACTACGTATGCGGCTGAACGTTCTTTAAGTCGAGGACGCTCGCACTCTAAGGTGATTGGACGCTCAACGGATGGTATGTACCAACATGCAGTCCTTGCTAGTGGATATAGGTTAGATGACGGTGTCATGCAGTTTGATGCAGCAGCTGATGATAAGAAACCAAATCTGGATACGGGATCCAGGCTCGATCTACGTTTGGGTCTAGATCTAGGGTCAGGTTTGGGACCAGTATCGAGGCTAATTGTGGGCTTCTTCTTTTAGATTGTTTTTGCTTGAAATTTCAGTTTATTTTTAGATTTCGGCTATCTTCTGTCCCAACATTTATGATTTCAAGACAACCTTCGTACTACAAACTAGATTCATAGAGTTTTTTTTTTTTGTACTTTTTTTTTTTAATTGATAAGGAACTCAAATGCTATAACTAGTATATCTTAAATCACAAAGTGTTAGAATAGTCTTTATATGTTAGTAGACCAAATGTTACATGACCCTTTTTTTATTTTATTTTTTTTATAAAGACTATTCTTTCAATGATGTACAAAGATTTTTTGTGATTCTCAATAGTTTTGCTCTAACAACAATAAGAAAAGCAAAACACAAAGTGATAGTAAATTTAGTCCCGTATGAAATCAAGGGTTGACCAAAATTTGAAGGCATCACTGATAGCTTCACTTTCTGGAGGTCTGGATCATCTTCTTTTGTTTTATCTTTTTACTTTTATTTTTCTTAATTTTTAACCAGTGGATAGTAGCACTTTTATCCTAGATGAAGATAAAAAATAATAACAGAGTAAAAGCTCCGAAAGGATCTTTGAACTTCACTTTTTCATTTCTGTTTGCTCCATAATCGTTCATAACTTATAAAAGAACCTACAACTAATGAGAATCTGAACATGGCATATAAGCAAGATACAAGCCGTGAAGTGCAATCCCAAGTTCTATAAATCACTACACAGCAACGCTCATTCTTATATATACTCTTGAGATATGTTAAACAAATAAAAGAAAAATTACATTTACCTATTCAATAAGAAATACGATAATATCTTGCCAACGGAAAGTAGGACGTGACTGCCCACCGACGGACACAGCATGTGAGAAGCAGATGAGACCAAGTGAAGTAGTCTTGTCTATACATTATGGTCAGGCAGTTCATAGAGCTTACAATATCCTTAGCTCCATCATCATCACACACATTTGATTTATCTGCATATTGAACCAAAGTATCAATGAGGATGCAAATTTACCTATTAGCACAAAGCTGAGTGCTAATGTTCGTTTAAAAAATAATATGTATACTGCAGATAATATGTTTCACAGAATGGTACTGATGAAGAATAATATATGCTTCAAGAATAATATATTGACCAGCACACATTCTGAATCAGACAGATGAGCTTGCTTGTTTACATAGATATATCAATTGATTTCCACAATTGTCTGAAAACTTAAGAGATGCCTATTTACAGATTGAGCTCTCAGAATGTTAATTCATATCCCACCTGGGCAGCACCATGGCACATTTTCACAATTTAAGAATAATGCGGCTTCTAGTGTGTTTTTGTAGCACTGGCCAATCATGTATGTGATGATCACCGTTGTTAACAGCAGTAAATGAACAGGTGGTAAAGTAAATATTCTCATGTAGAAGGTTTATATGGTGCTTAGTTCACCTATCCAATAATTGCTACTATCTCAAAAGGCGAAAAATGTGGCCGAAACATTACCACTGAGTATCAGTCTCAACTGAAAGAAATCTTACAACAGGTTTATCAGTTGTTCAGCAATATTGCAGAAAAAGATTCTTTATGGATCCAACTGGGATGTGCAATATCAATGTATCTTTAACAAAGACAACTTGAACTGTGTGACTAAGCAAGTCACCGGCTGAAAATAAAATGAAATAAATGGGAACTGACACATCGTAAAAAAGAGATGCACACACAAAACAAGCAATAATTATAACCCCTGGCTGGAAAGACTCGAACAAACTATAAGCAAAACTGCTTTTATTCTTACTATTAGGAAAACCATTTATACATCCCCACCTGTCAAACAACTACTCCTAAATCTATGTCAAGAGAGATTGAAAGACCCGAAATTATAAATAAATAAAATTATGCTAACCGCAATAAATATTTTAAAGGTTCATCAAAGTCACTCCAGAGTTTATCATTATTAGTATTTTTCTAATTGTTTAAAGAGGAAACTGCATTTACATGAGCTTTTTTTTAACAGCAGCAACTAGATGTAATGGGAAGGAAAACAAACAAAGCTTCGACTTACCATTTGTTAATCTCTTCAATAATGCCAACTTTGTTATCCCCAGTTCCATTAGCTTGCGGTGAGCCTAAGCTAGAGCCATTTTCTTGGGCACCTGGATGAAGATAATGGGAGAAACCCTGCCCAAGTGATTTCCATAGTCTGGTAGGCAGAGAAGAGTGCAAAGTGCCAAGACTCCTATCGGAAGATGGTTCAGCGGGCCTAGCCACAGCAGGGTCTAGGTTAGAGAATCTTACAGCACCCAAGAGCTGTTCTGGAAGCTCTGACTCAGTTTGACTCTCAATCAGAAAGGCAAGGTCTACAGTCAACGTGGTGATATAACCAAATGCCAGATGAACTATTGCACTTGCAACCATGGAAGATCCAATATCTACATCTACTTCTAGAAAACTGTCTGAAATACTATAGTTACAAGAGAGGGCACGACCAATTATGCATATGGCCTGCTCCCCAACTGCTTTTCTCACAATCCAAGGGCCCTTGACAATGTTTGCAATCAACTTAAGCCTTGAATTCCTAAACCCATCATCACCTTTTAAAAATTGATTCATCAAAGACCCCTCGGGGATAGGCTTTGAGTTTGTAAAATAGGCCACTGCACTGTAGTGATCCTTACTCGGAACTTGAAGATTGAAAGCCCAAATAAAAGGCTTATTACCCGACAGAAATTCATCCTCAATAACCTTCCTGATGCGACTGTTAGGATGTTTTAAGATGTCTGCAATCTTTGTAGAGCTTTTAATCCAGTCGAATCCAATAGGCTTGAGAAGACATGTACCAGCAGGAACTTTAACCTTGGTTGACAAGTAATCTGGGCCTCTGACCATGAACTTTTCTGTGGGTGGGGAAGCCCAGCCAGTTCGACAAGTGTCTGCATCAACAAGTGGAACAGCTCCCTCTGATCTCACTCTCTCTATCCATTCAGCCTCCCTTTCCTTGGCCATAAGATATTCCTTAAGCACATGACATTATAAACTAATAAGAAAAAAAGATTCTTGAAACTTATAACAGTAAGCCATGTATAAGCATTCAACAACCACAAGATTCATATATCTCTCTCTCTCTCTCTCAATCTTCCACAACTCTGGCAGCTAGAATAATCGAATATGAGCTAAAATCATACAATTCTTACCAAATCAATCCAATTCAAAAACTAATTTTAGATCATATTGACGACAATATTGCAATAAAAAAAAGAAGAGCATGCAATAATCCGCGAGCACAAAAATGTTCAATCCAACTCCATTTTCAGAGACAAAATAATACAGAAAACCCTAACCTTAGAGCAGTGGAGAAGAAATGCAGGTAAGTGCAGGCGCCTGATTCAAGAAATTATCACAGGAAGTGGGGAATAGGGTTTTGCGCTCAGAAATTGGGAAAGCAAAAGGCTTCGGAGAGAGCCTTATTTCTTGTTTGGGTTTCTTTCCTCGCCAAATTGCCATGTTTGACTTGCAACCCATCATCAAGCCGTTCCCTACTTTCTTTACGAGCTGTAAATAAAATTTACTAAAAACCCGCTTCCAGGCATTTTCTATTATTTTACACACACTTCCATTTTCGCTTATTTTGGTCAAAAATGTTTATTTATATATATGAAAGGAACCACACCGGAACTGTTTGAGCTTATTACGGTTAGAGTTGGATCAACCATTTGGTTTCCGGTTGCTGTAAGCTGCAACACGACAACACTGCTGCAACACAGCAACAGTCCATTGAGAGCTCAAGTAATGCCACAATTTGAATGCAATGTGAATGCAATGCTAAACAGAAGGCATCCAGACTTGAAGTAATGCAACAATTTGAAATGGAAGAATGCAAAACAGATTAACTGGATCAAACAACTAATTACAGCTTGAAATGGATCAAAACATGAAAAGTGCTGCTGTTCAATAGTCTCATTACTCTCATAACTGCGTACACTGGCTCAAAAGTCACAACTCAAAAGACTCAAAACTCCAAAGTCATCAACCTGTCAAAGACTCAAACTGAAATACTGAAAACGAATATTCAACCAAGAGATGTTCCAACAATCCAAGTTATCCAGCAAGCTTATTTTTTTTGCCAGTCTTTGCAGTTCAAAAATTTTAAAGTTTTACTCTCTGCAGCTTTTCAGCTAATTGAGTGATTGCTTCTTCTTCACCTTGGACTGATATTTGGAGATTCTCCAATCCTTTTCAGTCTTCAGCTTGTTCTGCACACAAATGACAAATCACACAAATGACAAATCAGTTCACCATCTCACATTATGTGCACATACAAAGCAGAAAACCAAAAATCAAACAAGCAAGCAAGGCTGCAAGTTACATACCACTTTCAACATCTTCAAACCACCCCAGTTCCTCAATAGTAAGAATATACTCGAACCCATGATTGCATCAGATTAGGGCCTCAAATGTTCTTGCATACAATCCATCTAGTTCATCTTTTCTGTCGCTTTGAAAACCTTTCTCCTGGGTCTAAAGTAGCTTCCCTAAGAATCTCTGGCCATAGAACTTCAAAATTCTTCTGGAAACTATCCTTAAACCAGTCCTTGATTTCTAAATGCAATTCATTAGGATTATTTTTCCAAACCTCTCTTAACATAGCACAGCTGTCTATCTTTTTTATGTTCAGCTTAGCCAACAAATTCACAACCCGTCTTTGGCCTTCTGCCTCTGGCCGTAAAATACTAGCTGCAGGTGCCTTCATAAACTCATGAGCCCGAGCATGTTTCAAGCATGGCAAAACCTGGCCTTCCAGCAAAGCATAAGCAAAAATTGTCACACGAGAGACATAATTAGTAATCGGCAGACTATGTGGGGGAAGCTTCCATAAATGAGGACCAAAGGATGGAATAACATCACGTAACACTCGGTCAGTCACAGGATCATAATACTGTTTGGTATCGGTTGAGGTTGCAGAGAAAGTGCATAAAGACGGAGCATACTTAACAAGCCATTCTGGTTTTACACTAGTTACACCATGCATGTATGGACGTCTTGTTTGTATTAGCTCAGTATACACCAAAAACTCGGGGGCAGCATTGGAAACAGATGACCAACGGTGGAGGAAAACAGTCTCCTCAACCATGCAGGCTTGATACCGCACAGCGTGAACTTTTTTATCTACTTCAGATGACCTTGAGGTACCTCTAATGCGTTTCGCCACCCTATCTGCCCAACCAGCACATATAGCTTGGCCTAAGAGGTCTTCCTCATACAATGAAAGAGGACTCTTGTCATGAGAAACCCTCCAAACATGTTCAACATCTTCCAGATTTCCAAAAATGCATGAAAAATCCTTCTTATTGCCAGATACACCACATTGATTAAACATAAGTTGGAGGAGTTGCTTTCTCAGCTTGGACATTTCCTCCATTGTTTTCGGATGTAGGGCATTGTCATTGCAGAACTTTACTGGGCTCCTTGAAAGTTCGTAGCACTGCAAAGCATAAGCTACAGATAGAGCATCACTGATAGGATTAGAAAATTTTTCCCGAAACACCTTCACAGTTTCTTTTAGTTTCTTCCTTCTCAACTTTTCTTCCTTCTCTAACACCTTATTGTTCACAGGAGCGCTAGTATTTCCATCCTGATCCAAGTCATGGGTTTTTGAGTCATTTTCAAGCTGCCTCACAAAAGGATTTGATAAACTCAATGCGGCCGCAGTTGCAACTGCATATGCTAGCACTAATTTACTGCGGGAATAACTTTTCTCCTCGTACATGATTTGAATAACAGTAAGGAGCATCCTAGAGTGGCGAGGACTCATGGGGTAACGAGCCATGGCATTCCCCAAAGGTGTTAATCTGCTATTGCTGTCAAGTGCTTCAAGGGCCTTCAAGCAACGTTCTGCTTCACTCAAGGCAGCAACATCAGGTGGAGTTGGAAATGGAAAATTGGATACCTGGATTCCCACAACACAAGGTCATATACTAGAATAACAAAAGACGAACAAAAATAAAGACAAATAATAACAAAAAGGAATATTACTTTTATATGTAAAACAAGTAACTACAAAAAAAGTATACTTTCAGATAGTGAAGACAATGACAAAGAAAGCAATAAAAGCATCCATACATGAACTGTAGAAGACGAATAATACATCTACCACTAACAAAATTGAACAGATATGGACTAATCTAACCGGAGGTAAGTAATGTAGTTTATGGGAATGTAAAAAGTAAATAGAGAGGAACCTTTTCAATATTCATAGATTTCATAAGAAGGACAACACCATCAATAGGGACCTTCAATATTTCAGCTGGAGAAAAGTCAGGAAATTCATTATTAAATACTGCAGATGAATAAAGACAATAACAATGCCCGGGTCCCGTTCTTCCGGCTCTTCCTTTACGTTGAGCAGCTGATGCCTTACTTATCCACACTATGCTATATGTTTCCATACCATTCGAGGAATTGTAGTTTTTCACTTTTACTCTGCCAGTATCAACGACATACTTTACACCAGGTATAGTTAAAGATGTCTCAGCCACATTTGTAGCTACAACTACTAGTCGATCTCCTTTCTTCACTTCTTCAAATACGCGAAGCTGAGAAGCCGCGGGAAGCATGGCATAGAGAGGGAGAACATGCATGCCACCTGGAGAATTATCAATATCAACCTCATTGTTTTTCCCAAGACTAGTATGAGATTCATTACAGCAAGCATCTACTGTAACTGAACTGGGCTGTTTCCCATCAGAACTAGATTTCAGTTCAGTTTTACTGGCCAAAGCTTCAAAAGCAGCTTTCAGTGAAGCAATGCTCCCCATCTCTCTTAAAACATCTTCACCAACACCGTCAATTTCTGAGGTATTGTGTAACAATAAGTCCCCATTATCATCAATTTCCACTTCACTCTCTGTTTCTGAATCATAAGAAGCATCCAATTCATCCTCATATATTTCACCCAGATCTTCATCAATGGAGCTAAATCTGTCAATTTGATGATTGGCTGAATTTTCATCAACCTCAAATGCTTCATTAATCTCATTCATATCTAATAGTTCAACATTTAGTTTAGAGGCATCAGGGGTATTACACCCAATTTTCCCTCCAGAAGTTTTCATGACTAGTTCTGTCGAAGCTTTACGTAGTTTTCGACACAAGAACTCCACTTCCCTCTGTCCAGTGACAAACACAAGTATGCCCCCAGGGGGCAGCCTCTTGTGAATTGCCAAGACTTTTTTATATGCTTGGTCAATGTAGTCCGTCTCAGTTCGTTTTGAGAAGTGAGTGGTTACTGGAAACTGTCTGGTGGGAACTTCTATAACAGGAGGGACATCACGAAACAACTTTTTACCAGCAATGAAGTCTTCCACTCGCATGGTGGCACTCATCAGCACAAGTTTTAATGGAAAAACTTGTTGTCTAGGTTCTATAGATTTTCCAGAAAGCAGCTGCCTAGCATATATTTCCTGCAATTACAAGTACAACAAATGGTTCATATAGTTAAAATAGTAAAACTTTCAGGTAATAGACACCAAACGCAAGGTTCACCTGGCGAGTACTAATTACACGAGAAAGCATTCCAATAAGTATGTCTGTGCTTAAGCTCCGCTCGTGAGCTTCATCAAGAACTATTACAGAGTATCGCCTCAACAAAAAATCACTCTGCAAAAATAGAGGGTTTAGCTACCATGTTGCATAGAATCTGACATGAAAAGAAAAAGTAATTCAAAACAGATCCCCAATCAGTGCTACTCCAAAGGGAAAGAGGCAGGTCCAAACAAAGAGATATTATGTTGAGGCTCAGCAAGGCTTAAGGTTCAACTTTCAAAGGTCCATAGGTGAAACCCTCCAACTAGGACCCTCTACATTAATTCATGCAATTATAAAATTCTGGAGGGTATTGTAAATTAGAACAAATTCATGATAGCAGAGCAATAGAGATAAACTAATGGGACCTTTGACGAATTTCAAAGATCCATGCAATCAAATGTGCGAGGGAAATTCTAATGAGGATTTGCTCAAACCTCAATTTTGAGAATCCTCCTATTCTTGCATGTAATCCGTTCTCCACTATTTTTTTATGAATCGTACAAAACATTAGTTAAATATGAAACCCTTAGCCAGTATGATTACGATCATTCTACATTCATTTGCTTTTAATTATCTAATTTCTGATGGATAGTTGTCCAAAATTTGACATTAAAAGTAATGGTGGCTGTGTACCTGAAGCTCGCGTAGCAATATTCCATCTGTCATGAACTTAATAGAGGAATTTTCGCCAATTTTTTTGTCAAACCTGACTTGAAAGCCAACCTCTTTACCTAGATGCAGACCAAGCTCATATGCGACTCGCTTAGCAGTTGCAAGGACAGCAACACGACGTGGTTGAGTGACACCAATTATCCCGCTTCGATGACAAGAGTCACTTGAACCAAAGCCAGCTTCAAATAGAAACTACAAGATATAAACAATAATTCAGGAAATTAGGAAGTTTAGAAAGAATTAAGAAAAGATACTGTAAGATGTCAACCAACTCAGCAAATTAGGAAGTACAAGGAGAGCTGAAAACTAGCAAAACAATGGGTCATAATAATGATGATGATAATTCTCTTTATTTTTTTGTGATATAAAAATTATAACCCACCTGAGGAACCTGAGTGGTTTTACCACACCCTGTTTCTCCACATATAATAACAGTGGAGTGGTCATTAATAGCCTCCATTATTTCCTGTTCCATCATTACTATTGGAAGATCCTTCCTTGTGTTTTCAACTTCAACAGGCCTTGATACGTGCACTATCGTTGGAGCGATAAGAGACCGTGGCTTAACAAAATCTGAAAACTCACTTGTCCGGCTTGAAGTTACTTTTGGGCTCCCTTTTACTCTATCCTACACCATGTCCAATCTCGAATGAGTCAGTAAATATACCAATAAATACAATCCTGGAAGATACAAAAATTGGTACATTGACAGTTGTTGTTGTTGTAAATATGTTTTTTTAGTTGAGAAACAGGGCCATCTACACATCTTGCTTTGCATGGTGCATATAGTTATGATGTAATACCCTATCCAAAATAAAAAGTGATCTCAGATTGCCTATTGCAGCACACGGAACAAGATTCTGACAGCACTACCATAATGAAGAGAATACATAAACTAAGAGTAAAACAAGTTTTCTTCTTAAACAAATTTGCAAGCAAATTAACAATTTTGTAAATTTCACAATATGATAATGAAAAGTACCATTGTCTCTGTTCCTTCAAGGTCATCAATTGCATTGGGAGCTATGTCTTCTGGCAAAGACACGTCATGTTCCTTGTGAATAACAATTTTTGATGGCGAGCCGACAGCAAGACCACCTTCTGTTACATGTCCTATGCTATATTCTATCTCCTGCGAGCAGTTCAAATATGCAGATGTGGTCTTTTGGATTTCTTTTTGTATTACCATCGATTGTACTTGACCAATATTGCTAAGTTCCTGCCTTTGTTGAGTTCTTTCTGACTCAGGTTCACTTTCAATACAAGCATCTCCACCGACTTTCTTTTCAAATGGTTGGTCGGTATAGGGATCATCTAATCCGGCTTTGGAGAATAGTAAAGCCTTCCTACGTCTTTCCTTCTTTGATTCAGCCTACATTGAGAAGAAAAAGTCAAGAACGAATACATATGCAACACATTTGATGAACATTTTCATTTCGTCTGCTTCACAAAAGGGTCGTCCCTAAAATTAGAGTTGTAGTGTTCCTGCTGTCATTTGAGTGCTCAGGATGAAGAGAAATAGAAGGATCTTTGAAGATTACTTTACGTGTAGGATATTGGCCAGGTTTTGCGACTCCTATTGGTATTCAAATTCTAGTCTTTCTTCCATTCCATAAGATTGGAAGGCAGCTATAATCTACAGTCCTTGGTTGTTCTAGGTACCCTAGTTTTGCTGCTGTTGTTAGATTGTTTGGAGCTTTGTCATGTAGCACCATTCATTTGTGGACTACTTGTCCACTTTTTTTTCTTCTTTTGTATCATTCATTCATTTGGATGAATAAAATTTCTCTATATGAAATAAAATAAAAATAACGATGATCACTTTGATAAATACAAACCTGACCAATATCTTTGGATGACTGCAAAAGAGAATGTGCACCCTCCGGAAGCCTATACTTGCTGATAAAAAAAAAATGCATTAAGCACGTCCAGGCTATAGCAACAAAGTAAGACAGTAAATAATAACATGAAAAATTTATAAAGGTGGGAGAGGAGAGAATGGGGAAGATAGAGTTACCCTAAGGCCTGAATGCTCTTGGATAGAAAAAGGGCTTTTTCCTTGTCCTGCTGCAGATATAGAAAGCAAAGTAATGTATGTTAACCTAAGAGACTTTAACAGAAATACCGAAATGACTTTATAGACATACCTCCAACTTGTGCAACTTTTTTTGCTGGGATTTGGTGATGTTTTTTCTTGTGCTAAGTATTTTACCCTCCTATGAAAACCACATATGAGTATTTGTTTGCATGAGATAGAACGGAAAAGAAAGAAAGCGTCAAATACCTGAGTGATGGGTTTCCTTTTCCTGCTTTTGTTATTTGGCAAGATGAAGGCGTTGGTGTCAGCACCACCTCCAGAGCTGCTGCAAGGAACAAACAAGATAATTGTTACAAAAAAAAAAAACAAGTAGAGGTGTAATAGAAAGCATACCTCAAGTCCATAGCTGCTGAAGACAAGATGAAGAGAAAGGAGTGGATGCTTGTAGATAGATGTCTGAATCGAGAGAAAGAAAGAAGCCGCTATCCAACAAGAGAGAAGGGTTTTAGCCTTTTAGGGAGACGACGCCGTATCGAATAGACAGAGTATTTATTTTATTTTGGACTCGTGGAATATAAAGCTGACTCGACCTCGCGGAATAAGGCCTTATCAAATCAAATCAAATCATCAGAGGAGTTGGTGGTGGATCAACATGTTGATCATGCTGAGGCATCTCCGCTCGAGGAGGAATTGGAATTGGAATTGGAATCGGAATCGGAATCGGAATTGGAATTGGAGGAGCAGGACCTTGTGCAGTGAACCGCAGAGAGAGTCTATTCAATACGACGTCGTCATCGTCGGGGCGGGCCCGGCTGGTTTATCGGCGGCTATAAGGTTCAAGCAACTCTGCCGTCAAAATGATACTGACTTGTCCGTCTGCGTCGTCGAGAAAGGACCTGAGCTTGGTACCATTCTCTTGTCTTATCTTGTTGTTGTTATTGGGTATAGTTTTGTTGAGGTAAATAAATAAATAAGTGATTGGGTTATATATAGGTGCTCATATTCTTTCTGGAAATGTGTTTGAACCCCGGGCACTGGATGAGCTTCTCCCCAACTGGAGACAGCTAGAGGTACCCACCTAATCAAATCAAATCAATCCTTTGTTTCTTTCTTTCGATTTAAAAGTAACAATCTTTTTAATTTGATTTGCAGTCCCCCATCACCGTCCCTGTTTCCTCTGATAAGTTTTGGTTTCTTACCAAGAATCATGCATTTCCGTTGCCTTGTCCTTTTAATAACAAAGGAAACTATGTCATAAGGTACTCTTAATCTCCTTAATAACTTTGTGTCTACAATTCCATCATTTACTTACTGTCCTTGTTCTCCTGTTTTCACATGACTTATATTTTTTTTTCTTTTTTTGGAGAATGACATGACTTCTTCTTGAAAATAGAAAATTTCACTTTTATCACTTTTTGCTATTTATTAGTTATCTCTCCTCTATAATCTTTATTGAAAGACCAAGCTGTTTACTCTGGACCCTGTCATATAGTTTAAGTCAGTTAGTACGATGGATCGGTGTTAAGGCAGAAGAATTAGGTGTTGAAATATATCCAGGTTTTGCTGCTAGCGAGGTACTCCACTTCATTCTCTCATTAAGTTTCTTAGCCTGCTCTTCATCTTTTGGTTGGATACTTTATTTCAAATTTATGTCCTTGTTCAGATATTATACGACTCAAATGACACGGTTGTTGGCATTCGAACTAATGATATGGGAATATCCAAAGACGGTTCAAAGAAGCAAAATTTTCAACCTGGCATAGATTTGAAAGGCAACTCTCTCTCTCTCTCCCTCTCTCAACACGTGACATGCACGGATGTATGCTCATGCACATGCTTATACGTACAACATTTACTTATTTATTTATTTATTTATTTATAGGATCTCTACAAAAAAAATATTTACTGTATGTTGTAGTTGTCCCTATCCTGAGCACATGTGGTTCTTGTGCTGCTACTTGAATGTGATATTTGAATTTCTTATTTTGTTTATGCTTGTAAAGTAATCTAAGAAGTTTTATACCAATGGTGTGTATAGTGTGGATCTGTTGCTTTGTAAGTGATTTAGTGTTGTGAATAGGTCAGTAAGTGTGTCGACATACCCAAACAAGCACGGCAAACCAACAGAAATAACCACAGAGAAAAGAAAACAAGAACACATATTTAAGGTGGTTCAGCAAAACTTTTGCCTACGTCCACCAGGCAGAAAACACTCTTCCACTAATATATAATGGGTACATCCAGGATGAATAAGAAAAGGGTAAACATTTATTTAGTCCTTATAGTTCTGGTCGGTCGTCTATTCAGTCCCTAAAGTTTCAATTTCATCTATACAGTCCTTTAAGTTCCAACTTTTAATCTGAAATGTCCATTCTGTCAAATCCTCTGTTAAAGACCCTTCAAAAAATTGTAAAATGACCAAAATACTCCTAGAATAATATTTCATTTGATTTTCTTTAATTATTTAAAATAATTTATCATTTTTTATTTAAGTTAAATTAATCCGGTGTAGACATAAAAAAATAAATGGAAAGGGATTTTGGTGAGTAAAAACATTCACTTCTCCTTAAAATAAAATGAAAACAATGAAGAAAGACATTATTGAAGGAAATCTAAGGGAAAACTAATACAAGGGTATTTTAGTAATTTCAACATTTTTTTGGAGGGTCTTTAACAGCCACCTCATCATATTAACGGAGGAATTAATAGAATTGACTTTTTAAATTAGAACTTAAAAGACTATATGGATTAAACTGAAACTTCAGGGACTGAATAGATGACCGACCATAAGTATAAGGACTAAACAAACGTTTGCTCATAAGAAAACAAGGACTCTGTCTCGCTCTTCTCTTGCTATCTGTCTCCCCTCTGCCCTCTCTCAATCTCTAGCTCCAACAATGGTATACCCTTTTTGCTCTGTGTCTATGATGAAAAAGTGAGCAGAATTCTTCCTTATATAGCGTTAAAGATATCAGCTTTCTTCACCAATTAGGAATCCTATATTTATAAGTGGTAGGCAATAAAGCCTCCTCTTTAATCAACAAGGATTACAGGTACTCCAACATCAGTATCGTGGATATCCTTTCCTTACTGGAACACCATTCATCTGTAGGAATCGAAAACCTACTGGGTAAAAAATTCTCATGCTCTAATCATCTTTGGAAAAAAAAATCATGGCCTGGAAACCTAACTGAGAATTGCTTATAGTTCTTATGTTTACTGTATTAACTGATTTGCCATTATGCTGTCCTCTGTCTTCTTGGAACTTTCACTTCAAATTTACCCAAGATTGGGAAAAGTTTATATTTCGTTGTCTCTAGAAATAGCTATAAAACGGGCTTATAAGACAATGCGATTGATATGCAGGGCGGGTCACACTTCTTGCTGAAGGGTGTCGAGGATCATTGTCAGAGGTTTCCAAAAACATTTCTCTTGCCTCCAAGATGCTCCATTGTCAGTCAGACCTAATTTTAATACTAGTAACTCTGATTGTAACAGAAAATAATGGATAAATACAACTTGAGAGAGAAGGGGAATGCGCAGCATCAGACTTATGCTTTGGGAATCAAAGAGGTAGCAAATCATTAAAAGAGAATAGGATAACGGGAGAGAAATCAACATGCCCTTCCTTTTCTACTTGAAAGATCCTCTATTTTTTGATGCCTTCAACACACAGTAAAGGAATGATTGTGGATAGTAACACAGGAGTGTGATTTTCAATATAAAAGGTCTGACTTTAGACATCAGTTACATTTTTTACGTCTGGAATGGTAAGCTGTGTCAGCTAAATGTTATAGGTTCTCTTGATAAGCCCATAATGTACTTGTTCTTCAGCAATCATACCGAAGGTGTGATATTAATATTATATATATATATATATATGAATACTTTTGCATATGCCTAAATTAACCCCACTTTGAGACTCTGAACTGTAACTTGGGCCTGCTAACACACTACAATCTTTGGGCAGCCTAAATATATATTTGGGTTGTACCTTGATCTGGTCCGAACTACAGAGCACGTGCGAGCAAAGCACCATCATTACAGTGAACCCTTTTTGGTACTAACACAAATTTTGATTGGTTGTTTTCAAGCTCCAATGGTTACCCCCCCTTTTCTGTGAAGGTTATTTGTATTGTAGTCCAAAATTATATCATCGCGTTACTATAGATTAGTTAATGAAAGTTTTGTTATTTGGTTGATGAAAGTTTTATTATTAGCCAAAGTTGCGCCTTGTAAAAATACGGTGTTTAAATTATATATATATATATATATATATATATATATATATTTTACAACGAACAGAAATCTTACCTCAAAGAAGTACTAGTCATATATGTAGGTTTATCTGGATTCTTTTTGGGTTTTGACGTAAAGAATCTCATGATACCAGTACTGAAGCTATTAATTTTGTTACAAAAGGTTTGTGTAGCTTTTCTCTAAGCTCTAACATTGTGATTCAGGTTTGGGAAATTGACAAGGATAAGCACAAACCAGGGGATGTGATTCACACTCTGGGTTGGCCCTTGGATAAGAAGACATATGGTGGTTCATTTCTGTACCACATGAAAGATAGACAGGTAAGCTAATATAGTTTCCTCTGCTACTCAGTAAAAAGTGTGGCTTTCATATGTAGAGCATTATTAATTGGTTCGTCGTTTTGATTTTTCAGATTTCCATTGGCTTTGTGGTTGCTTTGAACTATCAAAATCCTTTCTTAAGTCCATATGAAGAATTTCAGGTGACTAATTCGTTGATATCTCTGAATGATTCACACTGTGATTTTCCTGCAGCTCTGATAAAACTCTAATGACTTGCTTATTGTGTAAGTCGGGTGGTTGTACACATAGTTAAGCACATTGTGTACTAATATTTTTTAAATGACCACTATTTGTTCTCGCAAGGCAGACTGGTTTCTAATACTTTTTTTTGTTAAACTTGTTGAGTACTTAAAAACTTACCGCTGTTACTTAACTAGATAGATTAGTTGCTAATTCGGACTCTTTTTATTGTTATCTTGATTGTAGTTGGCTGGTTAGTGAGAATGATTTCTCTCTTTAGCTTCAGTCATATAGCTAATGTCCACAAATACTGTAGTCTTACTGAGCTAATATTAATTTATTTTCGTGCTGGCAGAAATTTAAGCTTCATCCTGCAATTAAGCCACTGCTAGAGGGTGGGACTGTTCTTCAATACGGTGCTCGCACCTTGAATGAAGGTGGCTTTCAGGTATATTAGTAGTTCTTATTTCCTTGATATACATTCCAGTATGCAAACATCAAATAATTTTTCTTCACATGGTGATTTTTAGTGAAAATCATCCTTTTTACCCAATCTGAAATATTTTAGTGAAGATTATGGGCAGAAGGATTTAAGAACTGAATTTCATTAATAATCTACGTCAATCATAGTGATTTCATTGTAGATGCAATTTAATGCACTTCATGCAGATGGAATAATTTTTTTATCTTTCGTACGGTTTCATATTTTGAAATAATGTTACATTAGACCTAAGAAGCATTGATGCGGATAGGAGTACGTGGATACGGTATAATGCGATACGAGAAAACGATTGGACTAGTTCTGCACTGATGGATACGCCCATTGTTTTCACCATAACTCGACTGTTTCATCTATTGAAGCTTCTCGTCTTTCATTCATGTTCGGATGTTCCGGGAGAACACATTTCTTTACTTATCCGGTTCAGTTTTCGAGGATTAAATTAAAATGAACAATACATTATATCCAATCAAAATTACCTATCCGGCCTACAAAGTTGAATTCAGAAGAGAAGGAGAAGGAGAAGGGGAAGGAGAAGGAGAATTGTCAAATCCCATCTCTGCTTGGGCAAAGCAGAAGAGAAGGAAAAATACAGATTGAAGAATTCTTTATTTTTATTACCTTCTTCTTTTATTCTTGAGGGTTAGAAAGTTTAACATACAGCTGCTTACCCTATTTATTTACCAAAAAAAAAAAAAAAAAAATCCTGTTCAAGTTAGATGCGTAGTGTATCCTGTAGCTTATTTAAATTTGGGTTAGTCAGATACATGTATCAGGGTGTATCCAACGCCTATCTCACCTGGTATGGGACGGTGTACGCTATCAATTTCGCGTTTCCATGCTTTGTTGCGTTAGACATTCAAATATTATATTTGGGATTATAATCTTTCTTCCATTATTCTTAATTGGCAAGCAGTTGTAGTTTAAGTCCCAAAGCCTAAATCCTTGTCCGCCTTCTTGTAAATTGCCTTTGTTTTAATAAAAGCTGTTTTTTAAAAGAATAAATATTTATATTTTGGGTCTTCATCCTCCACCATCTAACTCAATGATTAGAAACATTCAATCTATAGGCTGTTTTGAAAACTTATTCCAGCAAAAGACATTGCCAATTGCTGCTCATCCCAGTGCTTAAAATATTTCTGATCTAGATGCCCATTAATGATGCCAGAAAATGAACCTAAAGTGCTTTACTTCCATAATTGAAGACCCTCTCCTTCTACAAAACCCAAAAGTTGTATAATTGCTAAAATTTTAATTGAGAGTTGATAGAGCTATAACAAACTAAATGTAGAATCCCCAATCAAACATTCCAAAATCTCTCTTTCCCCGGTACTCGCATGGAAAGGAGTAAACAGAGAAAGAATCTGCCGCTTTAGATTTTCCTTTCCATTCACACGGTCTTTGTCTTTCCTCACGAAAATTTGGACCACCAGCATTTGTATGCAAACAGGAAATTTTTAAGGTATCTAATTGATTGATCAAGTAGACGAAAAAACTATTCTCAATATCTGTGTGGCATTATTATATTAGCTGGCTAGATTTATATAAGATTTTAGCTGAGATTATGCCAAAGTGATCTTAGAGCGCCTCCTGAAAATAAAAATGAAACGGAAAATTATGTGTAATCCCTCAAATAGACTATATAACCCATTTTCAGTATATCTAACCGATTAATTTAGCAGACCAGCAGAATCTTGTCATGGTATCATTATGGTTAGTGGCTTGATTATTTCTGATTGGCCGATTGTATGCCAAAGTATTCTTTAAGTGGTGTCCTGAAAATAAATCAGATGGGGAATGCATGCTGTATTCCATGTGCAGTCCTAACAAAGGATCACTCTATAGCCCATTTTCCTTAAAAATGAGGTTTTACGAGAATTTGAAATATAAGAAGTGCAATTGTAAGATCGACAGTAGTGTATATAGGTTCTACCGATTTTTTTTTTTTTTTCTGGCTGTTTGCTGGTACATGTATATAATTGGAAAATGATGCTTGATAAATTTCAGTCTGTCCCATATCCAGCTTTCCCTGGAGGTGCATTGATTGGATGCTCTGCTGGCTTTTTAAATGTACCAAAAATCAAGGGAACACATACTGCAATGAAATCAGGTATACTCCGCCAGTCTTGTTGAATTTGAAATTTTCGTTGTATTCACATTGTGTACTCACCTTAAAAAACAAAATTCATAATGTAATTATTTTATAACTTTTTTTTGTTTTTAAAAAAAAACTGTATAAGTTATAAATATTGTGATTTCTTTGATGCATCCAAAGTGATGTGAGGATAAAGAAGCTTGAAGTGAAAGGCGTTTTAAACAAGAATTTTTAAAAGAGCAGCATTGGATTTGTGTCATAGTCTTTTTGATGAGTAATAACCAACGATGTTTAGAACGCGTTCCGATTTTTATTTTTTTTTGTTTTTTAAATTATTATTTACTGGAGTTTTCCTAGGTAGCTTGGAAATATTAAGAATCATCTTTTTCGATCTGTTTTAGAATTGGAGTCATTGTAGTAGGAGAAAAGGAAGACTCGACTGATCAATATTATAAACTTCTTAAATTATGTTCTCTTACGTCTCTCCAGTCTCCCTATTCTCTTCTCAATTCTGTAGCTGAATTGTTTTATTTAAATTTGTCTACTTTTTAGGCAAATATGAGCTCCATTAGAATTGTTGAAAGATTGCTAAATTTATCAATTTAGCCAAATTGATAACAAGAATTGACTAATTTATCAATTGAGGAGAGAGAAATTAAACCCTAAGTTAAATTTTCATCAGTTTACCAATAGTGCTAGAGCAAAAGTTTAAATTTTATTACATTAAATTTAACTTGTAACAAACTTGGCCAAAAAGATAACTTTTTTATTGGAGATGCTGTGGACATTGATGATACTGGTGCTATTATATGAGTTGGTCCACTTGATGTGTTTTTGATTCTGTAGAAGGGAATAATTGCCCATTTACTGGATAGTTGATACTAAGACTGAAACCACTGTTTTTGATGCGGCAGAAGTAAATAATTATTTTGTCCTTTTCTTAATTACGATATTGCCCTATTTATAAACGGCCTGGCTCATCCTCAGAGCCAAAAGCATTCCCTGTCAGCCCTCACCTCGCAGAAGCACTTCTGCCACCCAAAACTAATATAGATCAGATTGATATCATTCCACTTATCAATCTTATCTGTGAATCTTTTTCTCCTTTCTGTTCATTCTATCATCAATAGAGTGGAAGCGACGGAGGGAGTTACTGATAAGAGGTTCTGGGTTTGTGCGTGTTTTCATCTATTATATGAATTTCACTGGATTTTGTTGTGATATCGGCCAATTAGTGTGTCAAAGAACCCAAACAAGCACAACAAACCAAGAGAAACAACCACAGAGCAAACAACACAAGAACACAGATTTAAGGTGGTTCAGCAAAACTTTTGCCTACGTCCACCGGACAGGACAAACACTCTTCCACTATATTATAATGGGTACACCAGAAAGTATAAGAAAACAAGGACTCTCTTCTCAACCTATCTCTCTCCTCTCTGCCCTCTTTCACTCTCTAACCCTGAGATTGGAACACACTCGCTCTTTGTCTCTGCAATCTCTGTGATGCCTAAACCTAGAGCAGAACCCCTCCTTATATAGCCGTAAGGATACTAGATTTTTTCACTAACTAGGAATCTAATTCCTACTAGTGGTAGGCATAAAGCCTCCTCCTTCTCTGTAATCAACTAGAATTACAGGTGAACCATCATCAATAAGGATATCGTTTCCTTATTAGAACACCACTCTAAAACAAGCATCTTAGGAAAAACTCATGGGCTGGAAACCCAACAGATTTGATACATCATTATTAGGTTTCGCTCGCCTTCTCCTCTCTCCTCAATCTCCTAGTATATACCAGAAATTAATTTCAGAAATAGAGTAGAAAACAGTAAGTAGCATGAAGGGGATATTAGTAAAATCCTTTTGAAGTGTTAGCTGTTCACTTAATTGGGTTCCCTGTAATGGGTGCTGATTGAGAGATTTCTGGCGTGAAGGCTAAACTATTAGCTCTCCCTACAAGGTCTGAACGAAGGCCACTTTGTTTCAAAACTTGTGGCTAGGCGTGGGCACTATTTGCCCATGCGGAGCTATTGACAGGATACTGGTCCTGATTTAGAAAGTGTATCATTGTCGATGTAGAAACCGATGCATACCAATATAGGTAACATTTTGAGGGCCTATACATTTGTCATATGGGTGGTATTTCAGAGTCAGATCACTTAATGTTTTGTTAGTACATTCAAACAGAGTTGATATGGCCCATTTGGAATTTATATATACACTTCAATACTTCTGTGTTGATTGTATTATTAGTGCCTAACGTTTAGAATTGCTTCTAAAATTTGACATAACTAACTTACTACTTATAGGCATGCTAGCTGCAGAAGCAACATTCAGTGTTCTTCATAAAGGCTCCAATATGGAAAAGTACTGGGATGATTTAAAGACTTCTTGGATATGGGAAGAACTATATAGAGCACGGAACTATCGACCGGTTAGTAAAAGTGTCCATTTGGTTGTCGTTTTTTGGTTTTATGTTATCTTTCTGTGGCTAGACTACTTATTCATTAGTTTTCCACCACAGGTGTACTACTTTTATTGCTGTTATCTTTGGGATGTGTAATATCTCTCTGAGCCTGATAATACCTGATAGCCTGATGTTACTCACAAGCCACCTCCTGTATGAATGTACTTGGATGGACCCTATCTAAAACTTCCACATTAGTTTCGGATTATAATCCAATTCTAAAGGAGATGCTAAAGACAGCAGTAATTAGGAACAGCATTGCGAAGATGCACATGATATCTTCCGCTGCCATATACAATCGTTCCAAATAAACACATGCAGCGAATTCTCATATTAGGTTGAAAGGATCAAGAAAATAATTAAGCAGTCAATAAAGAATCTTTAAGAAAAAAAAAAAAAACCTGTAAGATCTGTTGATGCGGGCCCTATAATGATTCCTTTCAGTCCCCTAGAAAAAAAAAATATAACAGACTAGCTCTTACTCATCTCAGTAGACGTATTCCACGAGACTATTGCTAGTTTATGTCATAAACTGATCCATGATTGTCTTGTCAGACGACTCTCTAGCTTGTTAATGTGATTGTGGCATGACCTCAATTCATATAAATAAATTGCTGTCAGTAAACTTTCATATGCTCTTGTTATTTCAGGCATTTGAATATGGACTTATTCCTGGCTTGGCTATAAGTGCATTAGAACGGTGAGATCTGATTGCCATCTATCACTATGACTGATCACTCTGTTTTCTCGTTGTCTAAATTTGCTTGTTGATATCTCACTCATCAATATTTTCTGGTTATCAGCTATATAATTAAAGGGAGAGCCACGTTAACGCTGAAGCATGGAAAACCTGATAATGAAGCAACAAATGTGAGTCAATATTCTGCAAAATGCAAACTATAATGAAGCATTAGTACTGACAGATATATAACTTTTAGGGTTCGATTTGGTTGACATTGTAAAAGGTAATCATTTCTAAGGGGAATATGAAGGTAAGTCCTGATCCTCCTTGGTAACCACTTTGACTTCGTTGAATTGAAGACCCACCAGGGAGTCAATATTAATCCACATATTGTTCATAATAGTAAGGGTTTAGATAATCTCAAATTCATGTTGCTTTATGGCCAAGCGAATTCACGAATTGTCATATGTGCTAATATTTATTTACGAATTGGGTCAGACTTGTTATATTATTTACGTCTTCTGTTGTGGAAGCTTATGTAACAACAGCTTTGGTTAAATATTTATTATATTGTTGTTTCTTTTATGCCTTCTTCATGATTTTTTTCAAGGGACCAATTGATATTTGTGTTCCCGGAATATCTGTGTTCCATGATATTTTAAAGCCTTCTTCATTTTCTTCAATGCTGCTCAAAAGCTTCTTCCTGAGTCATCAACAACAGTTTATAATCTTTCTCTTCAAGTTTAACACATTGATAAAGTATCTACTCAGGCTTCATTTTTTGCTTAAGTTACCAATTCTGAAACTTATCATAACCATTGGTTTTTATTTGCTGATGAACTTATTTATCTGCTTAGAATGAACTGATTTGTGCAACCTTTTATATGCAGGTCGCAAAGTTTCACCGTCCAATTAAATATCCAAAGCCAGATGGGGTTATATCATTTGATATTCCAACCTCCTTATACAGGTTTTTAAAAAACTTCTTTTTTTTTTTTTTTTTTTTGCCGTATTCTTCTATGTCTTATTTATAGATTGCAAAGAAACATGCTAGAGTGGTAGCACTTACTGTTGTAAATGGGTCAATATGTGTGTCGAAAAACGCAAACAAACAATCGGTCAATATATGATGAGGACATCACTGTCAAACCATTAAAGGCTTATGAGGAAAAGAAATGGATAAAGAGTGCACTTAATCATTCCCTTTCCATAGGGCTTCGTTGATGGCTTTCGATATGGTTTTAGCCGCTTGGAGGGAAACCTGAATCTATTTCTAGAAGTCTCTAAGCATTGGGGTCCTTTGGAATTTCTGTTTTGTGTCTTTTCTGATTTCGGTTTCAGTTTAGGAGTTTAACGTTTTCCTTTATTAGGTCTTTATGTTTCAGTTTTAGAAATTTAAGAGCTCTAATGAGTCTTTAATGATAGTTGGTGTAAATAAGTGTAAGTGCCAAATGGCAAAGGTATGTTTTGATGAATAAGAATATTCAGAGTTTTCCTGTGAAAGGATTGGTGTGAAGCCTATATTAGGGTGTGAAGCCTGGATGAGGTTGAGAAACCTGGGGAGTGAATCCTAATTCCTAAAACCAGTGTGTGTTTATCCTCTAAACCTTAGAGTTTGTTGATCCTGGTCCTAAGCATTGAGTATGCTGCATCAATATATATGTCAAAAAACCCAAACAAGCACAGCACACTAAGGGAAACAACCAGAGATACGAGTACGAGAACACAGATTAATAAAACTTTTGCCTACGTCCACCAGGCAGAAAAACAATCTTTCAGAAAAAATAAAAAAACAAGAACTCTGTTCTTTTCCCTCTCTAACTCCAGAAGTGTACTACAGTTTGCTCTCTCTCTCATGCAAAACCAAGACCAGAATCCCTCCTTACATGGCCATCATATTAGTGGTAGGCGATAATGTCTTCTTCTTTGTAACTGACAAGGATAACAGGTTGTCCAACATAAATAAGGATATTCTTCCTTATTGAAACACCATTCATCAGTAGGACACGAAAAACTTACTGGGTAAACAATTCAGAGTGACACTCGTATTAGGAAAAGCTTATGGGCTGGAAAACCAACACTTGCCAACGTGTGTTGTAGAGTAGCGTTTTATCAACCTATTCTCCTTCATCAGAACTTAGTTCAAAATTATTGAGAAAAGCTTATGCACTCATCCTTTTCAGACCCTAAAACCTTAGGTTACCAATCATCAAATGATCTGGATATTAAGGAGCTCACCCCCATCTCCATGAAGTTCATCCACAGGAAACACAGTACGGAGGAGTCACTGGCACCCCATCACTTTTCTGTGGGAGTTTGGAGACTTCTTCTCTGCATGAGATTTTCACTTGCTTAGAATTTTCTTTTGGCTTTCTCAAAGATCACATGAAGAAATGTTAGTTATAACTCCATTAGATTGGAAATAGAATGCAGATCTAATATAGCTCTTGCTGATGTTTTGCTTCATCCTCTGCACTTCCATCCACTGGAGCTTTAATTAGACCTCTCTCGATCATTTCTTATAAGCTCGCCATACAGTTGCGTATGATCTGCCTCAACGTGGGTTCACAACAGGTGGGATTTACTATATTTCAACAGAAATAGTATGGTTAGACATATCTCCATAAATTTGCCAGATTCCTTTCAGTATTGGCGTGGAAGGGATAAATGAACAAGGATCTCACTGTTGTTTAAGTAGGCAAATAAAGAGTCAAGAAGTAAAGATTTGCTAGGCTGAGAGCTTAGCTTTATGTCAAGCCAAATTCTATCCCAAGGTTGAGGAAAAGAGTAAAGAATTCAATCGGATAACCTATAACGGAAAAGCTTAAATAAGTTGGGGATTTGTGTGCACTTTCCAGTTGGGTACTAGTGGTATCTTTTTTGTTTTAGTCATGGGTGTTATTTGTTGTCATTGGTATATTTGTGGCTCTTTTAATAATTTGCATATTACCTATTGATCCTAGTGGGCTTATGATGAAAGGCTTAATTTGACTGCCTAAGATGAACTCACAAACTGTTTCAGTTGGCCGAGATTTCTACTTTGATTATTTGCTAAACTATGTAGTGAATTGTTGATCTGGATATCTGTGAAATTTTTATTTAAGTGATACGTTTGCAATTTTAAAGGAGCAATACAAATCATGAGCATGATCAACCAGCTCACCTTCAGTTGAAGGATCCCAAGAAGCCTGAACTTGTCAACTTGCCAGAGTATGCTGGTCCTGAGTCACGATATTGTCCTGCACGTGTTTACGAGTAATTCCGATTCTATTATTGATTTTATTTGACTATTAATAACTTGGTTATCTCTGATTCTTACAATCTTGTAAGTTTTAGGTATGTCCCTGGTGAAACGGGTCAGCTGAAGTTTCAGATCAACGCTCAGAATTGCCTACATTGCAAGGTAATATTAAAAGTTAGTGGGAGCTAGTTGTCAAGTATGTCGGAAGTTTAAATGATGCACATTGAATGACTGCAAACTCTTCTACTAGACTAAAAGAACAAAGAAAAAAAAAAATTTGTTTTTTTGAATAATGATTCCATTTTATTGTCTAGTTTGTCATCATTCTTTAATAGTGTTATTCATGCATATGACATGTACCCCTCCCCAAGTCTAATAAATCACAGTAATAGGGTTAGTGCACCCATGTTTTATGATTTAAAAGCAGGATAATAAAGACAAAATATATAAAAAAAACAACTTTTGTTTTTTTCCGTTGTCTATTGAATTCCATCTTTTATTCATCTCTTTATCCCTTTTTCTAATTTTTTTTTCTTCATTTTTTTAAGAATGAGCGCCCTGTGCTCTTTATCTCGTGCTACTGTATGTAACTGTGAAATTCTGCCAACAAGGCTCACATCCACTGTTACATGATTATAGCACATAGAATTGGGTTGTGAGAGGACCCAAATTATCAACTGCTTTGATATGGAAATTCATTCTTTCATCTTTTGGAAATTTTGAGGATTTGAGGATAAACCATGAAATCTAATGAACTTCTCTGTCATCTAATTGTAACAATTTGAGCATGTTTCAGGCTTGCGATATTAAAGATCCAAAGCAGAACATAGTGTGGACTGCGCCGGAAGGAGGTGGTGGCCCAGGCTATTCAATGATGTAGAAGAAGCACAGTATCTATAAAATTGTTTCTTGCTAACAATATCAAATTGCTAAGGAAGGGATTCATATTTCACGTGGAATTTACAATAATCTTATTGGTGCATAGAAATAAAAAGTTGAATAAAAATAAGGGGTGATGATAAAAAAAAGTCATTTTAGAGCAACCTAATGATAAAATGGTTAGTAACTGTTTGTTAATGATAATTAAGTCACCCAATTAAAATCTTCAAAGCGTTGCTCATATAGTTCGTGAATTTACAATATGTTATTGAGCTAAACCTAATTAGTTACAGATCTATTTATCTCCAAGCCATCGTCATATAGCAACTCAGCTTTTCTATTTATCTCTACTGGCGCTACTGCAAATCATTCCCTTATGCACTCTGCAAGGTTTGCCAACCCCCTCCGTCAAGGTCTCCAATCTCCGCTCTCTAATCCCCAACGACTCCGACCAACCACACCCCTCCGACGCGCCAAACTCACCGTCCTTCTCGGCCGCGTCCAAGCCAAGCCCGACTCCAACCCCGCCAAACTCATCACCTTCTCGGCCGCATCCAAGCCAAGCCCGACTCCAACACCGACATCCTCAAGTCCAGCGTCGTCGTTCATACATACCATCTTACTCAACAAGTGAGTTTGATTGCATTCTTTAGGGATTTTTAAGGTTCGAATTCAATTTAGGGATTCACATCAGGTTTTGTTTTATTTTGCATTGAATTTCGGTTTGTTTTCTATATGATTTGTTGTGATTTGTAAGATTTGGTGCGCTGCTTCAATTTGTTTATGAAACCTTCAGATTTTGGCATGGCTCATATAATGTGGAAGGTTTGTTTACGAATTTATGGAGTTGTGGAACTGAAATGTCATATTATGTATGATAGTTCTTTATTCCGTGTGAAATTGTGTCATTTTTGTTGAGAAACTGTGTTGGAAATAAGTATCAATGTAACTATCGTTGTAACTATGTTTGTATTAGTAACTATATACGTAACTGACATTGTAACTAGAATTAACATGTCTCTGTTTATGTAACTATCGTTGTAACTATGTTGGATTGATCATTTTGTGCATCGAGAATTTGAGATCATGTAATGCATTGTAGTTTGCAGAGAACTAACTGATCATTAAATTTGAGGGGTGTCTCAGCAGGCTCATAGGAGAGTTTTCAAGTATAAGTAGTTGCTTACTTTAATAAACACAACTATAATAGTTTTATTATTGTGTCCACCAGCCTCTTCGACTGCCTTTTGTTTTCTTGTTTGTTAACCTCCCAGTTCATAGCCTACTCAAGGCTCAACCGCTTGTAGGAGCCAACTTTAGTTCTAGTCTCCCTTATTATTATGTAATTAGTAATGTACATATAAAATGTAACTGCTTTTGTAACTACTGATGTAACTACAAGCAAAAAAGAATAATAATGTACCTATAAAAAGTAACTGTGCATGTTAAATTGCTTTTCTAACTGCTTCTGTAACTACAAGCAAATATGAATAATAATGTAACTAGTAATGTACCTATAAAAAGTTACTATGTAACTAGTAACGTACATGTTACTGACTATAAACACCTAGCTAATTTCATGTAACTAGTAATGTACCTAGTTGTAGTCTCTATTTGATCTTGTTGTTAAGTTTGTTTGTGATTAGCATCTGTTGTGGTTTTTTATTATTCTCTTTTACTGGACATATAATTGTTAATGTACTTAACTATTATTTGCTATTGTACTATTCAGGAAAACAATGGCAGAACCAAAAGGTAAAAACATTGAATTCAATGACGACATTGACTATGAAAACAGAACCCAAAATGAAGAATGATTTGAGAACAAGAAAATCACCGAGAATAATGGAAACAAAGAAGCATAAAGTTGCTGATACGGAGCAGCAGGTAATGTAGCTGGTATTGTAACTAGAAATGTAGATGACATGTAACCGTCCATATAATCTGATAGTACATTTACATAGGCAGTTACTTGGGCTATTGTTCTTACAAATATATGCATTTGCAATTCTAATATTTTTCTTTCTTTAACAACATTGTGTAGAAAAAACAAACAAGAGCTAAAAGAAAAATTGCGGAATCCAATAATGATGGAGAAGATGCTCAAAATCAATAGAAGAAGAAGACGAAGAAGAAGAAAGGATCTGAGGAAGGAAGAAATGAAGAGAGTGAGGAAGAGCAAGAAGTTGTAATGGAAGACGAAAGAGTGGGAAAAATACAAAGAATACAATACAGATGTCGTCTGCCAAACTTTGCAGCATTCAAAAAAGGAATAAAGAGGTGGTTGAGGAATTAATGAGCGGGCTTTTTTATAAGTTGTTTGAAGCCTTTTATGAGAAAAAGTAAGCAGTAAGGTGATTGGAAAAGTCGACAGGCAGGTGTGGCTGATTTTGGAAGCATTTGACCCCAAGGAAGAGATGTTTGTGTTTGGTGGAAAGAAGTACAGAATTACCGATACCATTACATCTGAAATTCTTAGATTGCCCAAGACTGGAGATCGGGTAGAAACTGCTGAAAAGGCTGAAGATGTGTGGGTTCAGTTATTTGGTGAGAGGGGAAAAAAAAAAGACAGGGTTCAAAGAGACATGGTTCAAAGTGCTATTCAAAAACTACAGGATCAAAAGCTGGAAAGTGAAGAAGGTAGAAAGAGAAAGATTAAGAATCTGGCCAGACTTGTTGTTTTAGAGATATGCATTGAATTCCTTTTCCCCAATGTTTCTGGTTTTCTTTCATGGAAATTCGTGAGAGCTATTTGGAGTGATTATGAAAAATTTGCATGGGCTATTGAAGTTTGAGCTTTTTAAAGAAAGACCGTCTTACGACAGAAAAACAATCGGGTGACAACCAAAACCATCAACTCTGGAGGATGTGTCTTCCTGATTCTGGTAATTTTTTAGATTCTATAAACTTCTTTATGTTTGGATCAAACAATTATAATCATACATGGAACTAATTTATTTGGATCCATTCTTTAAGCTCCGGTTGTGTAGTGTAACAGTGCATGTAACTTCCATAATTAGATTTCTCTTTATACTATGGTTATCTGCTTCTGTAGTTGTAACTATGAATGTAACTGCCACATATTGATTACTAACAAATATTTTTAATTTTCTTTCTAGTATTGACTATGCGAGAAGACAAAAGTTGTGGCGCCAATTGAGGGAAGAGAACAGGAAGAACACATGATGAGGAAATGGGACCCTAAAGCATTGGCAAAAAAATTAATGAACTATGATCTCAAAGCATACACGATATGTGTTCTTTTACTCTCGATCAAGTAACTATAAATGTAACTAAGATTGTAACTAGTGTGGTAATTGTGCATATAACTATCCTGCTTATCAAGTAACTATAAATGTAACTAGCAATGTAACTAGGATTGTAATTAGTGTCGTAACTGTGCATGTAACGATCCTAGGTATCAAATAACTGTGCATGTAACTATCCTAGATATCAAATAACTATAAATGTAACTAGTATCGTTGTGATGACCCTGATCTGACCTGGCTAGGGAAGCTAGCAGGTAGGCAGGTCACAAATCCCACATCGCCCGGGGAAGAGTGGATGCTGTGCTTATATGTGCAAAGTTAGCTCAATACTAAAAGACGCGTTTTGGGGGCTCAATGGCTTGGAAGGGGATGAGAACTCCGAAGTTAAGCTTGCTGAGCTCAAAGCAATCCCAGGATGGGTGACCTACTGGAAAGTTGCTTGTGAGCTCGCAGAAACAAAACTGTGAGGGGTGATTCACAAAGCGGACAATATCTCAAAGTGTGTCGGGCCATTACAAATGGTATCAGAGCCTGTCCCCGGCCGAAAATGTGCCGACGCGGACGTCGGACCCTAAGGGGGGTAGATTGTGATGACCCTGATCTGACCTGGCTAGAGAAGCTAGTAGGTAGGCAGGTCACAAATCCCACATCGCCCGGGGAAGAGTGGATGATGTGCTTATATGTGCAGAGTTAGCTCAATACTAAAGGACGCGTTTTGGGGGCTCAATGGCTTCAGAGGGGATGAGAACTCCGAAGTTAAGCTTGCTGAGCTCAAAGCAATCCCAGGATGGGTGATCTAATGGGAAGTTGTTCGTGAGCCTCCAGAAATAAATCCGTGCGGGCCGGTGGGCTCAAAGCGGACAATATCCTGAGTATATGGGCTGGGCTGTTACAGTCGTAACTGTGCATGTAACTATCCTGAGTATCAAATAACTATAAATGTAACTAGCATTGTAATTAGAGTGGTAACTGTGCATGTAACTATCTTGGGTATCAAGTAAATATAAATGTAACTAGCATTGTAACTAGTCTGGTAACTACAATTCATGCATACTAACTGCTTGCTGCAATTTATTTTAGAGATTGTTTGCCAATGCGATATCATATCCTAAAGACAGTGATGATGAAAATGAAGAAGCAAATCCCATATCAAATTTGATTGAGGATTTGACTGTTAAGGATGGAGATCTGCGAAAAAAGGATAAGATTATTCAAGAAATACTTCTGGCCAACCAACACTTGGAGAAAGAGTGGATGAAAAATAAGAGAAAGATTGAAGAGTTGGTTGCGCAAAACGAGAAGTTGTGCTTGGAAAGTATGACTTTGAATGAGATGAGATTGGGGATGTGCAGCAAAGAAGTTCAAGAACAGATGATGAAGCAGAAGGAAGAGATACACAGAAGAGACGAGCAAAGCAATGGAAGATATGTTGAGAGAAATTAAAAAGAAGAATGAAGAAATCAACAAGTTACACAAAATCATTGATGAACTGTCCAACTCTGAAAACTCACAACAAGGTGAAGACATTGGAGCGCAAAAGGATGAGGAAGCTAAGAAAAAGGGTAATTTCTCATCTAAGACGTACCAAAGGAGGAAACAGAAACAAATTGAAGAGATGGTTTAGATTATGTGTTCTTTTTCTATTTTTATTAAGAGATGTATTTAGACAAATTTCTGGATTGATATTTTATTAATTTTTTAATCAAGTATAAAGTATTGAAATCTACTTTAAATTAAGTATTATATGTAATTGTACGTATACGTAACTATTTATGTTATATGACTGTATATTTGATATGTAACTGGCAGTTGTCTAGGTGATTGTATTCGAAAAGAAGTTGAGGAAAATGTTGAACAAGATGGAGAGAAAGAGGCAGATGAGGAGGGTAATCTGAAGACTTTTTGTTGTTGTTGGGATTATCTTTCCAATTTTGTAACTAGAGTTGTAACTGTCAGTGTAACCAGAGTTGTAACTCTATCAATAACTGTCAGTGTTCCTTAATTTGCAGTTTACTTGATAGATGAAGATCTAGAAAGAGAGGTGTTGAAAGTTGTGGAAGACATCGAGTGGGATCATATAGAAAAGGCGGCGCAGCAAAAAGATGAGAATAATACGTAATTCACCAAATCTACCGTGTTAAATTATGTAATGATTGTTAAAGAGTAATATTTATGAGAAAAACGTGATATACATGTGTGAAGAACACATGGAACTGTAGGTTTTGGTCTATTGCTATTTATGTAACTCGCAGTGTAACTGCTCATGTAACTTGTCATATTATGTATGTTTAATATGTAACTATTTTAGTAACTGCCAATGTTCCTTACTCTGCATATTACACGACGGCAGAAAATATAGATACAGTGATTTTTGAAATTGTCAAAAGTATTGAACGAGAGGCACAGAGAAATAGTGATTGCTCATTCTTAATATTTTTAATGTAATTGTTGGTGTAACTGGACTGTTTTGCTTACTCCAGTTTCATGTAACTGTTGTTGTAACTTGATTTGTAACTGACAGTGTTCCCTACTACGCACAGGGAAAAGTATGAAAGCACAAGTACGATCCCCACCTCACTCAATCTCCAAAGAAACTAGAGGCTCACCGAAAACACCAGTGACCGAAATGCCAATATTTGATCTTATGCTAGGCATCATCTCTCCTTGGGCATCTTCGAAAACCCCACCGGCACCTGAAATCAGCAACATGGATGCTCAGCCGCAAAATTACCAAATAATTGCAACACCATCTCCTATTAGCTATATGTATCCTGAGGAAGTGGAAACGAAGAAGAAAGAAAAGATCCATTTGAAGATAAGAGATGAAGTATCTGGCAAGATTGCAGAGTTAATGGGTTTGTACTCATACTCATATATAGCACAGATTAAAAGCAGAAAAAGGGTGAAGATAAGAGATACAAAAACAATATACTGGTTAGGAGAGGTGAAGAAAGACAGAGAGAAGAGAGCAAAGGATAGAGAAGAACTCAGAAAGAAGATGAAACAGAAAATAGAAAACCAAAAGGAAAAAGTGAAGGGAAAAGGAGGCGAGGCTATTAATGAAAACAAGTATGGATTCAATGAAAAATGAGATATATTAGAAGTGATCAATGACAGTGAAGTTGAAATCCCTAAGCCTACACACATAGAAATTGAGGATTGGATGAGTTATAGAGGTTCTAATCTCATGGATGACAGCACAAAGAGGAAATGGATAAGATTATGGAACACCATACCAGATAGGTACAAACTTGAAGGAGATTTAATTTTTTTTTTTAACTCGCAACGAGACGTACTGTCCTTTCTAATATTACTCTAATTCGTCTTTGTAGGGAATTCGTTTGGAAAGGCACAATGCCTGGGTTGGAAGTTTCAAAACATGATCTGACGGAGTTGATGATAGAGAAGGGAGTAATTGCAATGAACGTGATAGACAGCTATGGAGATGTTTTAAACGACGAATATTATATACATGATTCTCAAGGTCACCCTACACCAAGGTGTATGGCAAGCTTGTCATGGGTAAGGCCCTGGAACACCTAATTTCATGTAACTAGTAATGTACCTATAAAATGTAACTGCTTTTGTAACTACTTGTGTAACTACAAGCAAAAAAGAATAATAATGTAACTAGAAATGAACATATAAAAGTAACTGCTTTTGTAACTACAAGCAAACATGAATAATGGTGTAACTAGTAATGTACATATAAAATGTAATTGCTTCTGTAATTACAGGCAAACATGAATAATAATGTAACTAGTAATGTACCTATAAAAAGTAACTGTGTAACTAGTAACATACATGTTGCTGACTATAAACACCTAATTTCATGTAACTAGTAATGTACATTTTGCTGACTATATTTTTGTGTAACTGTTTTGCTTGAATTAGTATTCGGTGGAGAATCTACATGCAAGGAACCTTCACTATTACATGTGCGAGAAACTGTTTGAACATTTAGGAGAATCAACAATGTTGTTTTTCCCGATGACACATCAAATCAATTTCGCCACACGTTATTAATGTTTCAAACGGATCCGCCCCAATTTTTCCACCTCAACTCATGGCAGCCAAGTAGACCAAATCGTGACAACGGCTGGAAAGATGCAAAAAAAATGGTAAGCAGATTTTGCCCAATTCTAATATGTAATGCATGCAAAGAGAAAGCATTTTCTTTAGATTTCTCGTGGCTGTTTATATGACACTTAAAATGCAGGCAAAATGATTGAAATTTGAATTAAGGCAGTAAAAGATCAAATCAGGGAAATGCTTAATGAGGGTTTTAAGATGAAGTATCATGATTCAAGCACCCAAAAAGAATTGATATTGAAGAGAAAGAAGCTCACCGCAAAAGATGTGAAGACGATCAGATATATCCAAACAAATTTTGAAGAGAGCGAGATCTATATCCATAAGTTTAAAACAATGAAAGGAGAAAGCCCACCTCAACAACAAACCTGATAAGAGCATAAAATGCGACGTTCTTAATGTGATTTACCCTCGTTTATACTTTAGTTTAACCCTTATTTGTGTAGAATTGAGTTTGTATTTGAGTCACGTAATAGAGAAAAAGACAAAAATTTGTCAAAACCGATTTATGAGTCTTAGAGATGTTTCGTTAGTTCTGTAGAATCTCGACTTTGCTTTTGATGAATTTTTCTTCTCTCATATGTAGTAAACATGTTGAGGATTGAGAAATGGAAGACGTCATAGCAATTGGAGCAAAAGAAGCTGCCAGGAATTACAAGTGCACATCGGATGCAAATCCAGCAAGTTTCAGTAAATTCCTGGACACATCACTCAATTTCTAGAATTTCTCCAGGACGATTCACAAGGAACTAGAAGGCAAGCCATATATACGCGGAAAGCTCTGTGAGTCTTCTATAGAATTTGGAATCGCATCAAAAGCTACAATGAGAAGAAAGTTATGTCAGTCAAAATGCCGGAAGGTCGCTGTCTGTCGAGAACGAGAAGCTACTGCCTTCCGAGAAGAATTTCTGTGTTTTTGCATTAAAGGCTTGACCAAGTGCATCAAAGGAGAGCTGCTGAGTTAACTAAAGCATAGGGAAGTCAGCCAAGCTAAAGGCAAAGTGAAGATTAAGGAAAGAAGAGCTTCCCTAGTCCTAGCAGGAGAAAAGAAAGAAATTGGCTGACTAGGAAAAGGCTTTCCCGGTCCAACAAGGGAGATTTGCAGCTGCTTCGTGGATTATTTATCCAACTAGAAATGAGCTGAGTCCATCAAAAAGTCCATGAAGCAATAGTCCATGAAGAAAATTGGATTAGAAATCGGTATATAAAGAAGAAGAAAAATCGTAACAAATCCTGATTAAATTCGGCAGAATTCATGTGCATGTCATCCAGCTTCCACAGACTCTGCACGACAGCTCACTTTGAACTAGATAGCAAGCCATATATGGATAGAAAGCTACGGGAGTCTAGTTTCCAAATCAGTTGGAATCACATCTATAGCTATTTTTTAGAGGGAGATATTCTATAATTTTCACACGAAGGCCAAATCTGCCAGCAGGATAAGTTTGAGAAAAATTAGGTTTTATAAACCCTAGTTGCTGCCGAATCCTTTCAGCTTTGGCCTCTATATAAAGCACGGTTTTGACACAAAAAAAATGATCTTCTCTCTCTCACTTTCACAAGCCAAAGCTCTACCGAGTTTCCACCATAAAATCCCACATAAAATACAAGCCGAATCACCACCAACGTACCATATCCATAAAATCGTACCGTCCATAACCACCAAATCCACACCTTGCCGAATCCTATTTCAAGGTTCTTTAAAGTGTGATTCACTCTCTCATGGCTTTGTTTTATTTTCTGTACAATTACAATACTTTGTTTATGAAGGTTGTAAGGATTTATGGATGTTTATTTATTTTTATAAATTATACTTTAGATTTCCGAAATTCTGTTATGTGTTTTGGTTTTCTATTTGTTTAATTTCTGAACATAATATGTAATTATTTGTATTTAAGATTTTAGGACAGTAGGTAATCGCATGAGTTCTTGATTTTGTTTGTTTTATTTTCTGAATTTGTATGTACCACAAGTCATATGCTTGAGGGCTGCCTCGGCCATGGTAGTACCTTGAGTGTTGATTTCATACGCCGATTTAATATTAGTTAAGCCATACGCCAAGTTGGTTTGATTTGTATTTGTTTTAAGGGTTAGAGTAATTCTGAAAATATGCATGTTAATAAGGTGAGGTGACGCCATACTTGTTACTTGTTTCTAATTCGACTCTTGTGCTTATGTGTTCTTCGTATTTATTTTTTACGTCAAGTGTTCTTAAACCGGATTGCATATGTTTAGGATTAAGCGCAAAGATAATTCTAAATACTTGAGAAGTCTTGCATAATTAGATGAGCCGCCAAGGACTCTAATTAAATTAGAACTAAATAGAATCATGAATCGGTGATAACTTGATGTCTTGTTTCCTTATTCGAATTATTATATGTTTTGTGAGTTTTGTGTGTAGTGTTATGTGTGAAAGATGTTGATCATGTGTATATATTAATTTAGGATTTTAATTTTCATAATTTTCAGTAGGATTTAGATTCAATATTCAACCCCAATTTGATTATGTGATACTTCATGTGATTGAATGCCCTTGATTTCCTCGGACTAAACGATCCATATTTATCTTATACTACATTTAATACAAAAAGGGTAATATATGTATGAAGGTTTTTTGCAGGTACAATGTGCTTGGAAATAATTCCATCAAACCCTCCTCGTAAGTAAAAGTTTTTCAACTTATAAGTTTACCTCTCTGCATAGAAGTCATACAGAAAAAATGTAACTGAAGATGTAATTGAAAATAAATAATATAACTGACAGGGTAACTGTGTAACTATGTACGTAACTAACTAGATTTTTTCTTTGGCAAACAGATTAGATTGCGGCACATTTGTAATGTACTACATGAGCCGACTTGCCGATGAGAGAGATTTTGAAGATAAGCTAGATATTACGAAGTTTCGAACTGAAGTGATCAAGAAGTTACTAATCAATCATAAGCAAAGTTGAATATCGATACAAGATAGGAAAGAAATGTGTCGTTTAAGTAGAGACTGTTCATTGACTTTCAGATGCTTTAAGGAAACTATATTATATTCAGAGTTATCTAAAATTGTTGACTTGTAACAATTCAAGTAACTGGTCATGTAACTAGAGTTGTAACTGTGTGTATAACTATCATTGGTATCAAGTAGTTATAAATGTAACTAGCATTGTAATTAGTGTGGTAACTATATATGAATGTAACTATCCTGGTGTCAATTAACTATAAATATAACTAGGCTTGTAACTGTGCATGTAACTATCATGGGTATCAAGTAACTATAAATGTAACTAGACTTGTAACTGTGCATGTAACTATCCTGGGTACCAAGTAATAATAAATGTAACTAGACTTGTAACTGTGCATGTAACTATCCTACTTATCAAGTATCTATAAATGTAACTATAAATGTAACTAGTGTCATAACTGTATATGTAACTATCATGGGTATCAAGTAACTATAAATGTAACTAGCAGTATAACTGAAGTGGTAACTGTGCGCGTAACTATCCTAGGTATAAAGCAACTATAAATGCAACTGAACTGAACATGAAACTGACACTTTAACTACACTAGTAAATGGTTATGCAACTGATTATGTGCATTGTCGTTTCATCATATAACTGATTAAAATGACAAAAAGAAATATTTCATGTAATTAGTAATGTAACTATCTAAAGAACTGTGCATGTAACTGCTTCTGTAACTACTTCTGTAACTGCTTATGTAAATACTGGTGTGACTACAACTTAATATGAATAATAACTGACAGTATATGAAAACAAGACCTTGAGAAATCCATTCACCACATGAATATTACAAGATTTCTAGATTATATATATATATATATATATAATATATTTCCTTTAAACTTTACAGCGTGCCGCTGCACCGCAACGGCAACGTTCCGCTGCATAATGCATATATATATAGAAGAAAATTTTTAAGGAAATATAATTGAAGATGTAACTGGAAATGAAAAAGACTGCTGATGTAATTATTGAGATAAAGAAAAGAATGAAAGAACAAGTCAAAGATTCTTTCACTTTCTTATAGTCGAATATAATCCAATTCAGAAACCAAATAGCTATAATATAACTATCAGAGTAACTAGAAATGTAACTGTCGGGGTAACTATCGCTATATCGGATTTTTATAACTTGTTCTGTTGTGCCTGCCATATTTTCCACACCTGCTGCACTTTTTCTGTTTTCTCAGTACTTTATCCTTACTTCTGAACCTTTATTTTTTTAGTCTTCCAGGTGGTCTCCTTGTCAATGGTGGCTGTACTAAAATACTAGACTTGGGAATCTCCAACGGCTTGGTAATATAAGAAACATGATTTATTGTGTAAAAATAGATTTGACGGTATTTCTCCACCTTGAAGCAAAAAAGAAGAGAATGATTACCTACAACTTAACTACAACAAAACAAGAATAATAATGTAACTAGTAATGTACCTATAAAAAGTAATTGTGTAACTAGTAATGTACATGTTGCGGACTATAAACACCTAATTTCATGTAACTAGTAATGTACTTATAAAATGTAACTGCTTCTATAAGTACAAGCAAACAAGAATAATAATGTAACTAGTAATGTACCTACAAAAAGTAATTGTGTAACTAGTAACGTACCTGTTGCTGACTATAAACACTTAATTTCATGTAACTAGTAATGTACCTATAAAATGTAACTTTTTTTGTAACTATTAGTGTAACTACAACCAATAATAATGTAACTAGTAATGTACCTATAAAAAGTAATTGTGTAACTAGTGATGTACATGTTGCTGACTATAAACACTTAATTTCATGTAACTAGTAATGTACCTATAAAGTACTTTTCATGTGACTGTATATGTAACTACTGGTGTAACTATAATAATAATAATAAAAAAGTAATAAACTAACAAGATGAACAAGGATGAAAAAAACACCTAGTAAAATGGAGTGACATATGAATACAGTAAGGCACCAGCATTTTGTATAACAACATGACCATGCGAACAAGAAAAACCATGCGAACAAGTAAAATGGAGTGACATATAATAATAATAATAAAAAAGTAATAAACTAACAAGATGAACAAGGATGAAAAAAACACCTAGTAAAATGGAGTGACATATGAATACAGTAAGGCACCAGCATTTTGTATAACAACATGACCATGCGAACAAGAAAAACCATGAGAACTCCATTCACCACACGAACAATATGAGGTTGCCAAATTCACTAGAACTCTATATTTTTGACAATGAACTTCATAGAGATTAGTATATGATCTGTTAACTTTCCAATGTCTTCCTTCACCCAAGTTTTCCTTAAGCTTCTTTTCCATCTTCGAACACAAAAAATAAAACCTTTCCTTTGCTTCTTCTTTCAGAGCAGAAATCATCTCCATATTCTTCACACGAATACCTTCATTCATCTCAACAATATGAAGACATTTCAAAGGCAACACCCAACTGTTAAAACACTCTGCCAGATTGGTTGTCATTTCACCAAATCTGTCCCCATTGAAAAAAGCCACACACCAGCTCTCCTTCGGAAGAGCCTTAAAAAAATCTTCAGCTGGTTTGCCACCTTCTGCCCTCAACAATTCCATATTGCTCTCATACATATCCGGTGTGCGAGAATAAACACAAGACATAAACAACTGCGAGATCCCACTACCAGAAAAAAGGGTTTTTCCGATGAAAAAAAAAAAACGGCCGACGAATTAAAATTTTCGTCGGTAATTCTAAGGAATAGCCGACGATTTTATTTTTCGTCGGGTAAAAAAAAAAATCGTCGGCCATAGTTTAACCATAGCTGACGAAACCTTTTTTCGTTAGTATTTTCAAAAAATCGTCGGCTATATTCATATTTCAGCCGACGATTTGTATTTTCGTCGGCCTTTCTCCGAAACATTAGCCGACGAAAATTTTTGGAAGTATGGCAGACGAAGTTGACATTTTCGTCGGCTATAAGTCTATATAGCCGACGAGTACTATATTTGATTTCGTCGGCTATGATTAAAAAAAAAAACAAAACAAAAAAAAACCACCTTCCATTTTCTATCACTATCGACAAACCATTGTTTCATCCTTTAAATGTAAATATGTCGTCAAATAAGATATGACCGAAATAATGAAATACGTTTACGGTTGAAAAATGACAAGATTCCGACAAAATCTGTGTGCCGAATGTTGCGGTTAACTGTGTTTTACTTCTGTTTTCCTATGGGTAGCCTGACGTTCGGTAAATATTTTGAGGAAAATTTGTATACGATTAGTTGCGTCTCATCGATTTGAAACTATTATCTGTTGAAGGTCAGGCAAAAAAACGTCATTTAGACAGGCCAATTACCATTTCTAAGCGTTTAAAGGGTTGACTCACCCAGTTGACCGTCCCGATCGAGCCTTTAACGTTGTCAGATGTAGTTGGATTTTTTTTCATACATGTATTTAATCGTAACGGTGATATCTGACGGTTGGAATAGATTTTCCAAACTTTTACATTCAAAATCGGAACATATGCACTAATGTTGCTTAACTTGTTTACTAAGTGTTTAAGTGAATGTATAGTTTCAAATAGTTACTATACGTACACTCTTCAAATGCAAATATGTCGTCAAATAGGATATGACCGAAATAATGAAATACGTCTACGGTTGAAAAATGACAAGATTCCGACAAAATCTGTGTGCCGAATGTTGCGGTTAACTGTTTTTACTTCCGTTTTCCTATAGGTAGCCTGACGTTCGGTAAATATTTTGAGGAAAATTTTTATACGATTAGTTGCGTCTCATCGATTTGAAACTATTATCTGTTGAAGGTCAGGCCAAAAACCGTCGTCTAACTAGACTAATTTCCATTTTAAAGCGTTTAGAGGTTTGACTTAGTGGTTTGACCAACGGTTTAGCCGACGAAAATTATATGTCGTCGGCTAAACTCTTGCGATCCGCTTATTGTCCGCCGTTGGATGGCTCAGATCCAACGGCTGTGATTTTCCAAAGTATAGCTGACGAAATATTTTAATTCGTCGGCTAAACTCTTGCGATCCGCGCCTTTTCATTGTCCGTCGTTGGATGGCTCAGATCAGACGGCTGCTGATCTCCTAAAGTATAGCTGACGACATTCAAAGAATAGCCGACGACATTCATAGTATAGCCGACGACGTTAAAGTTTTCGTCGGCTATAGTTAAGAATAGCCGACGAAATCTTTTTTAATCGTCGGCTATTCTTTCGGGTATAAAGCAGAAACTGTCGAACCCTAGCCGAATTTTTCCTCTCTTCCTCCTCCTCCTCCTGCTGCTGCTCCAATCTGCCGCTCTCCCGTTCGTTTCCGCCGCGCTGCTCCTCCTCCTCCTCCTCCTCAATTCGGCAGCTTCTCCTCCTCCTCCTCCTCCGATCCTCCTCCTTACTCAAATCCTCCTCCAAGCCGCCGGCCTCCTCCTCCTCCTCCTTCCTCTCCGCCTTCCCCTTCTCGTCCGACCTCCTTCCCCTCCTCCTCCGGCCTCCTCCGATCCGGTTAAATTTTTTTTTTTTTTCAATTTAGTTTAATTTTATAAATTGTTATATATTTAATTTTAATTATATAAATTGTTATATATTTGCTTATAAATTTAATTTTAACAAATTGTTATATATTTGTTATATATTTTATTTTAATTATATAAATTGTTATATAATAAATTGTTATATATTTGTTATATATTTAATTTTAATTATATAAATTGTTATATATTTGTTAATAAATTTAATTGTTATATATTTGTTATAATTTAGGTATATAAATTGTTATATATTTAATTTTAATTATATAAATTGTTATATATTTGTTATATATTTAATTTTAATTATATAAATTGTTATATATTTTTGTTAATATATAAATGGTTATTTGTATTTATATATATGTTAATAATGAAATATAGTTATATTTGTATATAAATAGTTATATTTAGGTTAATGGTTAGTATTATTTGAAATTAGTACAAATTTAAATATTAATTTGTTAGTATGTTTTGAAATATGTTAGTATTATTGGTTATTATATTAATTAGAATTTGTTATTTAATGTAATATAATTTAATATTAATTAATGTATTAATGTCTCAAACTGCAGATGGCCGATGCATTCAGACAGTTGTTCGGAGGCCGTCGTTCCAGATCTAGGGGTTCTGGAAGTTCCGCCGGTTCCGCAGAGTCCGACAGGACCCTTAGCCAGCCTGAGAGGACCACCACACAGCCGTGGAGGCCTGTGGATTCATCACAGCCGCGGAGGAGTGTGAGTTCTCGGCACCAGACCCTTCTCCAGGCGAGGCGGCCGTCGAGCAGTTCACGTCCCCCTGTCGGGCTAGATGCTCCGAGGTTCAGTAGGCAGCTATTTCAGGACGAGATAGCTGCAGACGTTCCTCAGGTCCGTATGCCTGAGGTTCATCGGGAGCCGATGACCAGTCCGACGACGTCTGCTGCTGACTCGACTGAGGGGCCTACTCTCCCAAATCAGCTCTACCTCCCGTACAACATTCCTGCGATACCCGAGGTCGACTATCGAGGTGTGCCCATATGGCCTGATATGCCTCAGTACGTGAGTGTTGCGGTGGCATACCAGCAGTAGCCATTTGAGAACCCGGACCTCCTGATTTCGGCGTGGAGAAAAGGAAAGTCGACAGACGGGTCATCGAGTTCAGGTAACATTTGATTTTATTAATTAAATGTTTTATTAAAATTAACGCACTAATATTTAATTTTATTAACCAATCGCCGTTTATGTGATAGGGACAGCCGCTAGCAGTTCAAGCAGGAACACGCGAGGTGTCATATGTTTTGACACGCTCAGGAGAACTGTTGAGAGCAGCGGGAGGATCCGGATCAACGAAACTCCTAATCAGGAGGTTCAGGGGAAAAAACGCCGCGACTACACGGGTTGCGTGGGGGCACTGATTAGGGACAGAGTCCCTATGTTGTGGACGCGGTGGGCTGATGTGCCCGAAGAGATCAAGAGGGAGGTGAACAACGCTGTGTCGGTGAGTAATTTAAAAAATTTAATTTATTTTACGTAATATTTAATAATTTTCGGTATTGTTATAATTGTAAAACTAATAAAATATTATCTTTCAGACATACTTCGAGATTGCAGAACATAAGCAGCATTGGGCGGACGCGATGCAGTCGTTGAGGTACGTTGAGAATTCCTTATCTTATAATTCGAAATATTTTATGATATTAATAATATTTCTAATGCACTTTTGTTTTTTCCGTAGGTTCAAAGAGTGGAAGAACGAGCTCTGTTCCCACTTTAACCAATACGACAACCGTGGTCGTATGGGCACTCCCAGAGAGTTCATGTTCAGGGAGTACGATTGGCGTTGGTTGAAGACAGTAGACTTCAACAACCCACTTATGCAGGTAAATACTAAACTTAACTATAAATATTTATTTTGTTAAAATTTTAATTATTAGTTTAATTATTTTATAATTATTACACTAATATTTTTTTATGCATTTTTCTAATATTTTATTATTTGTTTGAAGGAACGGTCTCGGGTAAACTCTGAGAACCGCCGCCGTAACACAACCCCCCATCATGGTGGTTCTAGGCCGTTTACACAATATCAGGAGGAGGCGCTTAGAGATCATCCTAATAGCAACCCGTACGTGGAGACGTTCAAGATCGCTTATCCACAAGCGATAGAACAGCTCGTAAGTCGTTGATTACGATTTTAAAATTTTAATTATTAATTTTACTTAATTATATATTTGTTAGAATATTAATTATTATTTTTTTCCGTTAAATTAGGAGAGGGTGAACCGGGCCGAAGAAGAGGTGTTCCAGCAAGTAGTTCGGGAGACACAACCGAACATCTCAGAGGCAGATCTGGAAGAAGCCCTGCGCCAGGTCGACCGATCGAATGTCCAAACGGCAGCGAGGATGTTCGATGCAGCCTTCCCACACCGGTCAAACCAATACTACTGTCGGGGTTTGGGAAGTTCTGGAATAGGGCTCCTGAAGACCACTAAGGGAGGTGGGGACAGCCAACAAATGAGGGGGGAAGTGCAGAGATTGACCGCAAGATTGGAGGCCGTGTCCCAGAGATCACAGGAGCTACGTCGTAGGACACAGCAGTATCATTTGGATCTGGCCAGTTGGCATGCTGAATGCGACAGAGTTCGGCAACACAACTGCGCCGCCCAACAAAACTGGTGGTGTGATATGTTTGCGGCACAACAACACGCCCTTGAACCCCCCCCCCCCCCCCCCCCCCGTTTCAGCCGTTAGTTGAACCTTCAATGTCTCAACCTCCCGATGATGACGAGCATGATGCTGGGGATGACGTGGTGGACTTTAGTGCTTTAGGTGATGATTAGGGTTATATTTTATGTATATTGGAACAAATTAAAAAATAAATCATTTAGACGTGTTTCTTGCTGGTGCAAATGCATGGATTGTCTTTGTGATTTGCAGGTTGCTTGGAATGGTAATTTAGAAATTAATTTAATTTTTTTTCCCCAAAATGTAAGAATAGCCGACGATATTGGCATTATTTCGTCGGCTATAAGTGCTATAGCCGACGATTTTTACCAAATTTCGTCGGCTATAATCGTTATAGCCGACGAAAATGACATTATTTCGTCGGTTATAAATAATTAATGCCTATTAAAATATTAATATATTCTGACGAAATAACCAACGAAATAGATGGAATCGTCGGCTATATTTCAGAACAAATAGCCGACGAATTTCGTCGGCTATAGTTTACGATATCGTCGGCCATACTCAAAAATATCCGACGAATTTCGTCGGATATTTTGCCCAGATTTGGTCGACGAAATTAATTTTCGTCGGTAACGTCGTCGGCCATACTCGAATATAGCCGACGATTTCGTTATTTTCGTCGGCCATTGGTATTACCGACGCCGTTTTCCCGACGACGTTTCGTCTGCAGAATAAATAGCCGACGAATTCGGCATAGTCGACGAAATTTTTTTCGTCGGCTATGCCCTCGGATCTGGTAGTGTCCTCTGCTTTAGGTAGCAATCCTTAGGATACAATTGAGTCAGATTCTTAAGAAGGTGCCTAAAACAAAATCCTAAAGGGTTATTAGGAAACACTTTTGGATATGCACTAAGAAGGCCACTATTACGATAAAAAACAAACTCTTTTGGAGCCAAGTTAAATCACACAACCTTAATTCCAATTACGTTACCTTATAACACAAGTGGGCTATGTACCACAAGCCTAACACCTCCTTAGAGCAATTAAACTCATGACACAAGCATTAAGTTCAAAGTAACAAATCCAAGCAACTTAATACTTCCCGTAAGAAATACTAAACCACCACCTAAAGGCTACTTATGCTCACGGATTCAAGAAGTTGTCAATTTTATGTTCCGATTAATTACTTACCTAAACATGTTTTCTAGGTGACAAAGCTAACTAACACATTTAGTAAGCATAAAGAGTAGGAACTCATAGATTCAAACATGCATCAATCATCAATTTAAAGAAATTTCATTGTTTGCTGAAATCCACTACTCACACATGCACATAGACATATACATAAAAGCCTTACAAAAGTAGTACACGATGAAAACAAAGAGAAGGTGAGAAAGAACCACAATACCCATGAGCTTTCTGCATGTAAATAAAGAGGGTGTGAAGTTTCAAAGTATAGTATTTTCGGTTTTCTCAAACCCAAAATACTATACAAATCTACATACACAAAGGGAAATTAAGAACAAGGCTTCATGGATCCACCCACAAATGTGATTGATCAAAGGGTGTAGAATCTTCGGTTTTAGTTATCAACCAAAGATGCTACACCCCTCTCTCTACACAAGGGCTAAATTAAGCTAACAAAACAAACTAAAAGATGAAGAGCTATAAAAAAATGGAAAGGAGATGAGGGGAAAGAGAGCTTAATTTTTCTAAATGAGAGATGGGGGGGGGATAAATAGGCCTTAAGTGGTGAATGGAGGGTGGAGATGCAAGGAAATGAAGGGCTAGATGTTATGGACAAAAATGAAGCACAAATTGTGGATCTAGTCTTTATAAAATAACCAAAAACCTCAAAGATATTTTGATGGAGAAGGAAAAGGTAAGGACGCTCTTGATATTTGGCCATAAAGACAATGAGACAAGGTCAACATCAAAGGGAACAAAGCTAAAGATGTCCCTTTCACCTGTCTTCTTCTCATTTAAATTTGAATCAACAAGTCTTCTTCCCTCCAATGCTCTTTCACTTGTTGAATATCTGTAACGACCCGAACCTTGAAATGCCCCCTAAAAGTTTTAAATTATTTTTGACGTTTCGAAAGATTCAAAGGTTGACTTTTTATAAGTTGACCCGACCGAGAATTTTATTTCTCGACGAGATAGAGGACGTTATAACGAGCTCGTGGACACGTAGTAGGTTTAAATTGGAATTCGTATGAAAAAGTTATGACGTAAAATCGATAATTGTCTAGTTTTGGTCGAGTATAATTAGTCGAGGGTGGAAAGTTCTAGAAAAAGGGGAATATTCTAGATTCCAAGGGGGAATATTCTTTTTCCTTTTCTTTTATTTATTATTTTTTTTTTCTCTCTCTCCCCGATCTGCCGAACCCGAGCCGCTCCCCGCCTCCACCCAGCTCCGCCGTCCGGTCGAACTAGACCGCCACACCGATCACGTTCGAACCGGCTCGGCCTTCTTGTCATGCCTGTGGCAGCGGCATGGCGGGGTTCGCCACCGTTCGGCCGTGCGATGTCCTTGAAGCTCGGCCCACTGATCGAACCAATTTCCCTCCTCTAGCCACCAATCGGTCCGATACCGGGGGAGGGGGGGTTGGTGTAATATCCCACATCGGCCAACGGAGAGAGAGTAATGTGTCTTATATGTACATCCCTACCACCATCTAACACGATGCGTTTTGGGGGCTCAATGGCTTCAAAGGGGATGGGAACTCTGAATTTAAGCTTGTTAAGCCCAGAGTAATCCCAGGATGGGTGACATATTAGGAAGTTGCTCATGAGCTCCCAGAAACAAAACCATGATGGCCAGAGATGAGAGTGTCCAGAACGGACAATATCGTGTTACGGCTGAGCTGGTCCCGGGATGTGAGAGGGAGACCTCGGTCTGCACGTCAATTCCATGGAAAGAATTGACCCGATTCAGCCCAGGTAAGGAGAATTTTGGATTCAAAATTCTAGGATTTTCAGGTTCGAATTCAAAGGTTGTGTAATTGGTGTTTTTGGTGAATTTGGAGGCTATAATTGTGCTCAGAGCATTGAAATGAGTTGATTAGGTGTTGTTGGATGTTTAATGAGTTGGTTTTTGGTGAATTTTGGGGATTTTTACAGTTGGGACGCCGTATCGGCCGATGTGTGCGGTGGCTGCAATGATTTTTGGCGACGGATGTTATGGTGATGAGGTTCTGAGGTGAAGGTGATTGTTTTAGGTTGAATTGGGTTCAATTAGAGGAATTTTTTGGCCTCTGTGGCGGGGCTGCCGACGGCGGTGGTGGCGGCGCTGCTGCTGCCAGCGACGAGAGGAAGAAGAAAGGGTAAAAAAGGTGAAAAGGTAAAAGGTAATTAGTAAACTTTAAAACAGTAATTCAGTAAATAGTAAACAATAACAGTAAAATGGTAAACAGTAAAGTGAATAGTAAATAATAAAATTCTTGCTTTGACTTTTACCGTTGACTTTATAAATATTAATGCTGACTTTCCGTAAAAAGGTAGAATCTGGTTAAAAGAATATTTTACGTCTAATTAAGAAATAAAAGAATTAATGAGTCTTTGTTCCCAGTGGGTGGGCGGTTGCGGTTTGGGAGCAAATTGACTCTTTAGTTTGGTTATCTTATTTTATTTTCGAACCTGTTTCAGATTTTCTAAGGGAAATTTTGGGACGGGTTCTTACAATATCAGCTACTACCATCTTCCGACCGCCGGAGTTTGACCGGAGTTCTACTCGTTGACCAGTCAAATTCGTCTTTTAGTGTAATTTCTGGTTTTGCTCCTTTGGCTTCAATTCTTCACCCGGTTTCTTCAATATGTGCTAGATCCACCATTTTGACTCGTTTCTAATCCTTAACTCACTTTCCTAGCATGAATAGGAAACGTAATAAGAAATAGATAAAACACAAAAGGATATAGCAAAAGAATAAGAATAAGGCAAAAATTACTAGGTAAATATTGACCTAACAAACTACCTCATACTTAAACTTTACTTGTCCTCAAGCAAAACTGATAAGAGCATAATATGCGACATTCTTAATGTGTTTTATCCCCATTTATGCAATTGTTTAACCCTTATTGTTGTAATATAGTCATTTAGTTAAGTATAGAGTCTTTGGCAGAGTTGTTGATGAAAAGAGCTTAAAACGTGAAAAGTGTGCAATTCTTGAAGAATCCTAATGAAAGCAGGAATCCCTATCGAATCAGGACTTGTTCTTAAGATATTGTGCTACATGTTATCTTCTTTTATTAATATATTTTTCCCTATTATTTTTCAGGAATTAAGAGGAGATAAATGAAGAATTTTGGAAGCAAATTAAATGAAGAAATCGGAAAGGAAAAGAATTAAAATGCAACAAGGACAAGGAAAGATTTAAATGCTTTGACCAAGAAAGGAATGCATGAATTGATGCCGAAATTTGTATGGCAAGTTTTCAAACAAAATAAGGGAAGCATTCAGCCATTTAAAGGAGTTCTAGAGCTACAAGGAAACAAGGCTGAATTAAGAAAGAAAAGGTGGAGCTTTGTATGGATTAATTCGGCAACAAAGCTTGGAAAGGAAACAAAATTAAGGACGAATGTGGACTGATTTTCACCCATCGTTCAAAGGAAAGTTGGCTGAATTATATCAAGAATAAATGGAAGAAATATTGCAAGATTATTCAGCATTTATTTAAGGATTATTTTGGCAACAAACCAAGAAGAAAATCAAGGAATGTCGAACAAGAAAAGGGGGAGGAATTGAATTCGGATTCAAGCACCTAGGGTTGCCGAACTCTCCCTCATGCTTCTCCTATAAATGGCTCGGCATAATTTCAGAAAATCATCTTTTTCTCTCACAAAATACTAGCCAAGACTCTACCAAAGTGCCTCCACAAATCCTATACAGAAACTGAATTGCCGAACCACCTTCACCTCTCCAATTCGCACCATCCTTTCATCTTTGAGTTCATCCTTTGCTGAAGCATCTTCAAAGTTCTTCTAAAGTGTGATTCGACTAAACTCTTGGCTCTTTAGTTTTCTGTATAAATTACAATATCATGTTGTATGATTTGTTGGATTATAACTTTTGGTTTGTATACTTTATTAAGGATTTCCGAATTTTACTTTGGATTCATATATTGATTGTGAATTTGATTCATGGTTTATATGTGATTGCTGAATTTGATTTAGAGTTCTTATGATATATTGTATATAATTTTACATGTTGATTTCGTAATTAATAGGTTTAGGGCAGTAGGTTTTTATATATGTTCTTGATGATATTTGATTAATTTTCATGAGTTCGAGCATCACAAATCGTGTGCTTAAGAGCTGACTTTGTGGCTTCTCCTTAGGTGCCGATTTTATATACCAAAACAATTTAGATTGCTTTATACGCTGAGTTGCTGTGATTTAGATTGTTTATTAGGGCGTTTATAACCATGAAAATTTACATGTTATAGCAAGGTGAGGTGACGCCATACTTGTTGCATGTCTCTGATTCGACTTATTGTGCTTATGTGTTAATCGTGTTTAATTAAGAAATACGTGCCGATTTGAATGCTAGAACAAATCGTGTGCTTAAGGGCTGACTTTGTGGCTTCTCCTTAGGTGCCGATTTTATATACAAAAACAATTCAGATTGCTTCATACGCTGAGTTGCTGTAATTTAGATTGTTTATTAGGGCGTTTATAACCATGAAAATTTACATGTTATAGCAAGGTGAGGTGACGCCATACTTGTTGCATGTCTCTGATTCGGCTTATTGTGCTTATGTGTTAATCGTGTTTAATTTCTACACTGAGTGTCTTTAAACTGATTAATACTACGTTTAGGGTTATACGCTGAGTTAACTCTAGATAATTAAGAAGTCTTAACGATTAGATGAACCACTGAGGGCTCTAATTAGAATTGGAATTAAATTTGTGTAAGTGCTATGTGAATTATTGCTGCCTTGAATCTCTTATTTTCGATTAATGCATGTGTATGTGTTTTTGTGTTATGTGTTCTTGTGGAGAAGATGATCATATGTAAATAATAGTTTTAGGTTTTATTTTCGTTACATTTAGTAGATGATTAGATACAATTCTCAAACCCCCCATATTAATATGTGATGCTTTGTGTGAATTAAATGTCCTTGATTTCCCCGGATAGAACGATCCCTACTTGTCAATACTACACTCGACACAAGAAGGGTAATATATATGTATGAGATTATTTTGCAGGTCCAAATTGTGCACGTATTATGGTCTCATCAAAAACCTAAACTAAAAAAGCACAAACAAACAAAAGGTTCACTTGCATTCTTGAGGAGACCAACTTTCCTTAGAGATTCATTACTTGATGGAATTACCTCAATTGAGCATGTTTAGAGACCAAATTTTCGAAATGCAAGGCTAATAAGTAGCTTTGGAAAGTGCTCAACAATGTGTATGCATATGATATGTATGCACCTGAAAAGGATTCATATATGATTACCTTGAACCACATTTGTCTAACCATCAAACTCACATGGATATCACTCAAGTGTTTAATGGCTAGTGTTTACACTCAAATGCAATTCAATTGACATGCTTTCCATAAGCTTGCTCTTCAATATTTTCTCCCCATGATCATTGCACAAGTTCTCTTGGATCACAAGGTCTTTTATTAAGGTTGTAACGGGGCTTAAGGCGGGGGTTCAAGTAATTAAGGGAAAATGAATCACATATTCTAAGCCTCCTAGTCAGTAATTCTCTTATTGACATCCTATAAGACTCTTTTTTTCTCTAGGTGCTTAATAACTCCCTCTTTTCCATAAACCCATCTAAACCACTAAACTAAAAATATTTATTCTCACACTCTTTTTTGTATTATTCTTTTTTTTTTTTTTTTCTCTTTCCACTCACACAAATAACACTTTTTCTATTGTTTTTTTTCATTTTTTTTCTTTTCTTTAGTGACCCTAGTCCATATTAACTTTTGAATAAATCTTTTGATATTTTGAACATGTTTCTAGGGTCACTATTTTCTTTTCTTGGCTACACAAAAATATTCTACCCACCTCACACTTATTTGTTTGCTCCACAAATCCATTTACAAGCACCGAACTAATTATATGACTCACATTGCTTACCACTTGGCTTAGAAAAAGTAGGAAAAAGTGTTTAGGCTTTAAAGGGTAGACATTTGTGGTGGTGAAAAAATGAAAAAGGCTAACACATAATTACAAAGGCTCAAATTGGCTTACTAATGGATTTCATTATAAGAACAGAAGTTATTTGGCCATGGTGAATACCTATTGCCTTGGTCTTCTCCCATAATAACTCATACTTTTTGATATAAAGTCTTGAAAGATTTTAAGCAAGTTCTAGATTACATGCACAATGAATTGATCACACAATGAAAGAACTAGTGCAAGTGAAACTTGTATGCACTCTAATAGGCCTAAAAGCTCACATATTTAGGCAAAGATAGTTTCAACAAATTTAATCTCCATCTTTCTCACGTGAATAGGCAATATGACTTTAATGCATGTGAGCACAAAATGCCAAATCCTCCTATTAGCAAAGCATTGATCTTCAATTGTTCAATATGCTCAAAACAAATCTATCCCATTAAGCATAATTCCGGTCGGGGGTTTGTTTCCAATTAAGAACCAAGCAAGCAACCACTTATACACTTATTTTTACAATATTTTTGAATTTGTTTTCAATTTTTATGATTATTTTTTTTAACTAACATAAGAAAAATAAAATAAAGAAAAAAGGATAATGAATGAAATGACAATGGTGAAATCGCACATTGTCTTCGATGTGCAATGGACAATGGTGAAACAAATTTTAGGCATGAGACACTAAGCTTATTAACTACCATCACTACAAGGAAAAAAACCTTAGGTGACGAAAAGTTAAAAATTTCGTCGTCTAAAAAGTCATAGGCGACGAAACAAATATTTCCTCGTCTAAGAGAAGAACTCTGACGACGAAAATAATTATCATCGTCTATGTATCTTCTTAGACGAGGAAACATTTCTTAGACAATGAAACTTTTGTTTCTTCGTCTAAGTGAAACACATAGACAAGGAAAAAATTGTTTCGTCGTCAGGGTGCTTCTCTTAGACGAGGAAACATTTGTTTCATCGTCTAAGTATTTGTTTCCTCGTCTAAGTGAAACACTTAGACGACGAAACAATTTTTTCCTCATCTAAGTGAAACACGTAGACGACGAAACAAATGTTTTCTCGTCTAAGTGGTTCAATTGGGAGAAAAGAAACATAAGTATTCCGCAAAAAAAAAGTCAAATTGAGACCAATTCAAGAATAATTAAAATTAATCAAGATATATCTATAATCGATATCGAGAAAGTCAATTAATTTATTTTTCGTTCCATGAAGGTTTATAGATAATAATGACTAGTATTTTTCATTCAATAGGGAAATTTATTGAAAAGATTATGATAGCACGTATGTATGTGTATGTATGTATTAATAGCGTCAATCTTTTTTTTTTTTTTTTTTTGCAATGGATATTTCCTTCCATTTAAGTTCGTAGAAAATTATTACTAATTATAATAAATTTCTATTAAACTTTGAAACTATATATTATTAATTAAGAAACGATATATTGATCGAGAATGTCAATATTATTTATTTCTATTAAGGTCTTAGATAATTAACACTAATCTTGCAAAAAAAATATTTTTTTTTAGTCAAAAGAAAAATGATCCGTTATATATATTGATGAAGAGATTACAAAGTTAATCAATCCATTGCCTTGTTTCGATTTAGGCTCCTCAATCTCTTTCGTCTTCTTTTTGGACCTAAAACGTCATCTTTTCTTCTTTGATGCTCTAGAGATCCGATTTGAAATGTTGACAACCTTGGAGGTTAATAACGCAAGTGAGGCCGCAAACGATTATTTGACGCATTTAAAGGATGATGACATTGGCTTGGAAGCATATTTAGTAAAACGTTTAATTATTTTGCCCACTTTAGTGACGAAAAGAAAAAAATATATGTTACTTTGATTTATGATATTAACTCAATATCTTAAATATGTATCGAACAATATATAAGGGAACTTTGAAAATATTCATATTTATAATACGGCAAATATATTTATAATACGGCAAATATTGTTAATTTCATTCCATTGAAGTTCAATGTAATTAAGACTAATCAACTAAACGTAATTAAGAGTAGCTAAACATTAAAACGTAAGACAAGCTGGCTAATGATCTATATATGGATATACTGAGAATGTCAATTTTATTTCATTCCATTAAGGTTCATAGATAATTAAGACTAATTTAGAAATTTTTTGAAAGCATGTACTTATATGTACTTCTAATAACAAGTATTTTTTTTTTTAGTATTAATTAATATATAAATATGTATATTTGGAGTCCGAGTCGACGAAATGCACCTATTAATTCATCTCAAAAGTTTTTATTACACATTTGGCGGCTTAATTTTCCGCCAATAAATTTTCCTAAAATTCAAAATTAACTTAGACGACGAATAAATTTGTTTCGTCGCCCAAGTATTTTACTTAGGCTACGAATAAATATTTTCGTCCTTTAGGTATCTAGCTTAAGAAACAAAATCTAATGTATTCGTTGCCTAAGTTAAACGCATATATATATACACACAGGATTGGGATCGAACTGCCCTAATCCCTTATCTTCCTCCATCTTCTTCTCTCTCTCTCTCTCTCACACATTATTCCATGGCACAAGAATCCGAACATCTCAAGGACGAGAAGAACCCTAGACCCCTCGATGAGGACGACATCACTCTCCTCAAGACCTATGTAAGTTTCCCCCTCAATTTCTCAAGCCCTAGAATTGGTTTTCCCCCAATTTGACAGACAACCTAATGGTTGAGGTGAAGCTGATTTTTTATTTCGGTGTGTAGGAAGCATGGTAAAGACAATGCTTTCAGGTGCACGTATGTGTTGCCTGACGGTGTTACGCATACACAAGGGTATGTTAAGGACCCTGAAGAGGCAAAGAGGTACTTGGCCGTAGGAGACGGTGATTCGGTTGAACAAGTGGCCAAGAAGATGGAGGTGGATCGGGTTCAAGTTACGGATAAGGTGGAGGAGCGAAAGAAGATTGATTTGAGCAAGAATGTAAGTCTGCTGTTGATTTTGGTTTTGAATTACTGGAGCATTACTTGTGTTGGTTTGAAAAATTCTTGAGCTGTTGGGTGTTTTTATTTTTTATTTGTGTGCGTAGGAATTTGACTTAACCAATGAAAGGTTCCTTGTGCCGGAGATGATTTTCCATCCTACTGATTTGGGTTCGTGTTATATATTACTCATTAGCTTTCCGAACATTTGGAATTTTGTTTAGCTGTTATAAATGAATCTGTTGTTGGCTTGTTGCAGGGATGAATCAGGCTGGACTAGCAGAATGCACTGTTTGAGCTGTTAGTTTATGCCATCCTCATCTTCATCCTGTCCTTTATGAAAGGTAACCTTAAAAAGTTCGCATATTTGTTTGAATGGAATTCGTTGTCAATACTGATTACTGTGACTGAATTTTGTTGGCCAACATCATTTTAACTGGTGGAAGCACGTTGTTTCCTCGACTTGCTGATAGATTGTATGCACTGATCTCCTTCTCATTTAAGTTCATAGGAGTTAATATTTGATAGGAGCACAAAGTGTCACGATATTAATGAGTATATACCCCATTTTAACCATGTTTTTCTCTTGGTTTTGTGTTGTTGAGTCATTTAGTCATTTGGAGAGTGTTTGGTGTGAAATAGGCAGAAAAATGTAAAATTCATGAAAAATCATAATTGGATAAGGTATGTTGACATGAAATTGGGTATAGACCCATGGGCTTGAGGTTTAAGAAAGAGAGCATTAATCTGAAAATAAATTATTTTGATTCTCTTTACTTTCTCTAAAGGAATTATGATATTACTTCTTTGTTTGTAGGAAATGATGAAGAATTAATGTAAATTATTACTCTTTGAACAAGCAATAAAGAAAAGAAATAAAAGAGACGGAATAAAGGTAGTCATAAGTGAGACGTTTCTGGCTGTTGGGAAATTAAAGGAGCAGCCACATTATGAGAAATGAATGCCATAAAGTGACAATTATGAGGAATTTGAAGCGGTGCAATCTCATCGGTCTAAATTTGCTCCAAAATTTGCTCCATTATAAATAGAAGGGCATGATTGACAAAAACCAACATTTGCTCCATTATAAATAAAAAACATCCACAACATAATTTGGCATCACTTCCTTACCAAAAATCTTACCAAAATTCTTCCAAAATTCTTCCAAGTTTATAAAGAAAAATACAAACCAAAAATACCATCACCATCTCCAAAATATCACACCATACCTAAGCTTCCATCCGATTTCACCACCTTTTGCCGAAAGTCTTTAAAGGTTTTCTTCAAAGTGTGATTCATCCTCTCATAGCTTTGTATTATTTTTGTAAATTTACAATTTTTATAATGAATATTGTTTCGATTTTGGTTTTGTTTATCAAGCATGGATTTCGGTTTCATTGGATTTCTATGTAATGGTTGTACAAACTTGAACATGTAGTGATTCGTGTACTTTGAATGGGGCAGAATATTTTCGTGTGAATCTTTGATTTATTTGATTAATTTTCATGAGTTCGAACATCACAAATCGTGTGCTTGAGTGCTGCCTTGGCCATGGCAGTACCCTAGGTACCGATTTCATACACCAAAATAATCTAAATTACATCATACGCGAAGTTGTTGTGGTCTAGGTTATTTAATTAGGGCTGTAATAATTCTGAAAATTTACATGTTAATAAGATGAGGTGACGCCATACTTGTTGCATGTCTCCAATTCGGCTTATTGTGCTTATGTGCTCTTTGTGTTTAATTTCTACGCGAAGTGTCTTTAAACCGATTAGCACCATGTTTAGGATTATATGCAAAGTTAATTCTAAATACTTTTGAAGTCTTAACAATTAGATGAACCGCAAAGGGCTCTAATTAGAATTGGAATTGAATAATCCTTGGATGAATCGGATTTGCTGCCTTGTTCTTGTGCATGAGTTTGTATCTGTTCTTGAGAGAATTTGTGTATTGTTTTGTGTGGAGAAGTTGATCATTTGTATATATATAATTTAGATTTAAATTAAGACAGTAGGAATATTAGATAAAAACTTTCAAAACCCCCCATTTTATTACCTTATTAGTTTAGGGTACCCTACAATCCCCGGACTGAACGATTCCTGTTTACCTATACTAACGATGACATTTTTTCAGGGTTAATTGTGAGGCTAATTTTAGCTGTATCAATACTAAAGAGCATTCTTTTGGACTCAAGGTTTGTATTGATATTGTAGGGAGAGAGAGCTGCGGCCACTTGTTGCTGACAACTATCAAGTGAATATAACTCCCCAAGAAGAGTAAGTTTTCACCTAACTCATAACACTCTACTCATGTACCTACTTCCATTCCATTGAGGTTTTCCATGTTTACTCCAGCCCCATACTAGGCGTTTGGCGAAGGGGATCAGTTTTGGCATCAAGTAATGATTGATTGGAATGCAGACTAAGATCCAAACATGCCACCACAGACAACCTAAAAATAATTTTTTTTTACCGAATTTTGATCAGATGGTAGAATTTGTTTGCTGTTTGATAGGAGCATAAAATGCGACGTTCTTAATATGTTTTTACCCCCATTTATCCAATGCTTAATCCTTATTATTGTAAGATAGAGTCATGTAATTGAGTCTTGAGTTTTGGTTGAGTTTAATGTGAGAATGTGCTTCAATAGAAGAATTTAGACAGAAATTATCAAAAGCCTATTCGAAAAGTCTCTGAGATGTTTTATGGAATCTGTAAAACATAAACTTTGCTTTTGATAGATTTTTCTTCTCTCATATGTAGTTGACAAATAAAGGATTGAGCATGACAAGAATCACTGAAATCGGAGCAAAATAAGATGCAAAGAATCACAAGTTCAAATCGGATGCAAATCCACAAACTTCAGCAGATTTCAGTGCACGTCACTCAACTTCCCGAATTTATTCCCACCGACTGACAAGGAATTTGAAGGTGAAATTTATATGGATGAAAGCTCTGTGTCTAGTTTCATATGCAACTGGAATCGCAGAAAAAGCTTTCTTGAGCAAAACGTTATGCCGTTTTGAATGCACGGAGGTCAGTACTGCCGAGAAAGAAAACCTTCTGTCCGATTTTAGATTTTTTTGTTTTTCTTCACCAAGTTCGTGTCCAAGATCATTATTGAAGAGCTACTGAATATAATGGAGTATTAGGGAGTCATCCTAGCAAGGAGAAAATCGGAGAATAAAAGAAAAGCTTTCCTAATGCAAGTAGGAAATGAAGACACAAAGGAGAAGCTTTCCCGGCCCAACTAGGGAAAGCTACGGCCAGTTCTTGGATAAATTGTCCAACATGGAATGAGCCTAGTCCATTTACAAATCCATAAAGCATTGATCCATGTTTACGGAATGGAAAAGAAGAGAAGCAATCCGAGTTCTACATGGAGTTGGTTTACGAATGTAGACTGAATTCCATCCTTTGTGCAAGATTTTTGGCTGAATTAATTCATGGAAAACCTAAAGAGATATTGCTCAATTATTCAGTCATTATCTTGGGAATTTTCGGCAGAAAATAGAGGAAGAAAATCGCAACAAATTCTGATCAAATTCTGCAGAATTCCTGTGCACGTCATCCAACTTCCACGGACTCCCCCGGATAGCTCACTTCGAATTAGAAGGCGAATCTTATATGGATGGAAAACTACGGGAATCTAGTTTCCAACCCAACTGGAATCACCTCAATATCTATTTTCTAGAGAAAGATATTCCGTAATCTTCACTCGAATGTCAAATCTGCCAGTAGGATAAGTTTGAGAAAAATTAGGTTTTGTGAACCCTAGTTCCAGCCAACCTTTTGCCTCTATATATTGGACGATTTTTTCACAGAAAATAATCTCTTCTCTATCACCTTTCAAAGCCGAAACTCTGTCTAATTAGCACCATAAATCCATACAGAAATTTACAAAGCCGATTCCACCATTGTTCATCAATTTCGCAAGTCTTCATCTCCACTGAATCCTCTCTTGCCGAATCCTCTCCAAGGTTTCTTTTAAAGTGTGATTCGCTCATCTCTCATTGCTTGTATTTTTCAGTGTAATTACTTAACTTTGTCTATGAAGTTTGTAAGGATTTATGGATGTTTATTTGGTTTTATTAATTTAACTTTAGATTTCCGAAATTCTGTTATGTGTTTTGGTTTTCTATTTGTTTAATTGATGAACATGGTGTGTGTGACAAATTGAATGTATGATAATAGGGCAGTATTTATTTCGCATGGTTTAATGATTTTGTTTGGTTTATTCTCTGAATTCGTATGCATAACAAGTTATATGTTTGAGGACAGCCATGGCCATGACCGATTCTTGAGTATATGCTTCATGTTGCCGAACATGATATGAGGTAAGTTATACACGAAGTTGATTTATCTTGTATTGGTTCTAAGGGGCAGAGTAATTCAGAAAATATGCATGTTGAAGCAAGGTGAGGTGACGCCATACTTGTTGCATGTTTCCAATTCGACTCATTGTGCTTATGTGTTTCTTGGTTTAATTTCTACACGAAGTGTCTTTAAACTGATTAGCATTATGTTTAGGGTTATGCACGAAGCTAATTCTAAATAATTGAGGAGTTTTGAATAATATTATAGTGCATTGTTTTGAATTTGAGTGAGTGTTCTTGGTGCCTATTACTGTGTTGTTTTGTGGAGTTTTGGTTAATGTGGCTGCATTCCTACTTCATTGGTTTCCAGAATTTGATTATGGGTTCAGTTGATTATATGGGTGGCCTTAGTAAATTTGAGTACACCTAATATGATTGAATTGAATTGGATTTGATTTAGGAATTAGTTCTTGATTATGAGATGTTGCCATGTGAGACCATGATCATTAGCGTGATTATAGGTCCTCAGTTTGATTTTCTAGAGCATTAGAGGGGTTGATTTTACTACCTGGTAAAGCATTTGCTTCATCAAATAGTTCCATTTTGGTTCGCAATGGGACATTTAGGTTATCATTGAAAATATAGAACCTACCAGAACATGCTATATGATATCAATCTCATTGTCTTTTGAAACTGGTAGTCTCTAATAGTTTGGCATTTCATGGTTGGACCATGATTTATATAGTTTCTTAGTGAATTCTGAAGATACTCTTTGTTGCTAGTGAAGATGGTACTATGTACAGTTTGCTAGGGGCAGGTTTGATATATGGTTACGGATATGTTGATTTATTCATTCACATTACAGAAATAAGGATAAGCACATACATCAACTGTGAACTTGGAATTGGGTATAACTGAAAAAGAAAATTGTGCAGTTTTGTTCTGAATTTTTCTGGAGTAGCATTTATAATTCATGAGCAGTAGTGAGTTCACCTGGCCGTATTTAAAGTCTTTTTGGGTTTTTGATAGTGTGCTTTTACTTTTGGGAAACGGTGAATGTTGTTAATGCAACCCTTTGCGAGGTGAACAATCTGTCCATCTTACCAAGGGACATCTTAGAATTAGAGTACATGGTGTTGCTGTGCTATATTTAGTGTGAAGTACATGCAGATGCTCACATGAGTCATATCAAGTTATTTACATCTACCCATCTGGTGTTGATAACTTGGTATGATGCACCCCATATTTGGAAACTTTGTAATGTCCGTTTGTTGTCAGAATAGAATTAAACTACATGATCTTGGTTGAGTTTTGTTGATACTGTACTTGCTGAATTACTTGTCTATACTTTGAAATGACTTGTTAAGCGTATACATCTCTTAATTGAATCACTTTGTCAATGATACTTTTTGCAACTATAAGTTTTGGTCTAGGAGAGGTATCTGAATTAGTACAGATTTGGAGGACCAAATCTTTGTTGCTTAGTTATTACCATTGTGTATTTGAACATCTGGAAAATGTTGTGCAGTTTGATAAAGTGATAGCGAATTCCTAAAGTGAGTGTTTGGTGCTGGAATTTGCCGCAATATGCAGTCCAGCAGTCTTGAGTTCGAATTTTGATAAGGTTTAGGATTCCGTTTTATTTCAAATTTTGGTATTATATTCTGATTTGTGTGTGCAATTGATGTGGAGAATTTTGTGTTGTTTGGTAAAGTAATTGGCTCATACAAGTTTTTCTAGGTTAAGTGTTCAGAGCAGAAACATAGCTATGTCTATAGAACAGCTGTTTTTAGTATGAATTTGATGGAGATGTTATTCTATGAGTGTACTGTTGATCAGGAAATTTTCATGCATTTTGGTAAGGCTGCTTATTTATCGATGTTTTCTGAAGTTAAAAGTGCAATTCAGAAATCTTTTTGTATATTTTCAGTACAACTATTTTGGCTTCGAATTTGATTAGGATTAGAATTCCGTTTCGTTTGAAGTCTTGTGGAACTGTTCTACCATGCGTGTACGTGATTTGTTTGTTATTGATTTGGTTGTATTTCAATATCTGGTTTAAACTTATTGTGGCCTACAGCAATTGTGTTTAGGACTGTTTTGGAGATGTGCTTTGGTAACTAGCCATGAGGCTGTCTTGAGTATATTTTTGAGAGAGTTGGTATTAAAAGTAACGAGTTTGGGAGTTTGGCAGTTTGGCCTGATTACATGGCTTTACTCTCATGTGTTCTATGGTGGATGCACGACCTTAAAGAGGAGCTTGGCATGGCTGGTGTATGTATGTCTAATGTTGGTGTGCTTCAAATTATTTTTGATTGGCGTAAACTTGTTTAACTATCAATGTGTTCCGCTTAGCCATGGATTCCCTTGGTGTGAGCTTGAGTTGGTTTGAACATGTAGATATTTGCATGGAAATTACATGGCCTTGGTTAATTTAGCATGAACTCGGTATGAGGAATAAGTTCATACAATTAGTTAGGTGCCACATCTTAAGCTTGAATCTTGTTATGATTGCATACTACTATTATTTCTTCTAGATTTGATACTTCATAAATACTTCTCTAGTAGTTTCTCTTGAACCGGTGTGATGTCAAATAAGTGGTGATTGTGGCCGAACTACTATGTTGTTGTGCATGTTTAAACTTATGTAAGGCAGGTAGGTAGCCTTTAACATGGAAAATGAGATGAAATGAATATGATTGAGGGAATGAAAGATGCAGGGTATGAATTTAATTATTAGTTTAAAACTCCTGAATGCATTCTTAAACCTTATGTAGGATGACTTATGTTCTTATAAGATATGGAAATTTCGAGGACGAAATTTTATAAGGGGGGAGGAATTGTCACATCCCGAACCCAATTTAACTGAATTACTGAGTTTTATATTTGATACCGACAATTGCATCCGTGCTAGTAAATTGTCACATCCAGGCATCGCTAAATTTCAGAAATCGTAATACAAAAATAGAGTGTTTAAATTGTTTGTTTCGAGTCTTAGGATGCCCCTTGTGAGTCAATGATGTTATTTCTCCTCTTTGAATACATAGATGATTGATTTGCATATTTTAAAAATTGTGAGTTTCATGGATAATGTGCATTGGTAGGAGCATGTAGGACTTGTTGATTAATAAAGCATGCATGTTTTAGCTAGTTTGTTTCAATAAACCTTGTGAGCTTTAGAGCCAAATTACTTTCTTCATTAGTGATAAAATTGAAAATTTTCGAGCATGCTAAAATGTGAACCTCAATATTCTTTGCATATTCAACGATTATGTGTCATAGCTTTATAATGAACTCTAGAATACTAGAACTTACTTTTATTGATTTTTAAAACGTTTTTATCATGAAATACCTTAATTTTCAAAGTGAATGAAAAGATCTTTTAGGTTGACTACCATAGCCAAATAAAGCATGAGCCTTATTTGCGCCCATCGTGTGACATCTTAGTAAACTCATTTGAGCCTACGTTTAGCCTTTTCCTTCATCACCCTTAAACACTTTCCATAAACTTAGTATAGTCATACATTTACCTTGTCTCATTGATTTGGCAAAACTTGATTTTTGAAGGAGTTTTCGCGTGAAGTGATGAAGAAGAACAAGTGTGGGGTAGACTTAACTAAAATTGTATGAAAAGTGTGTTTATGCCGTGCCTATGAGAAAAAGTAAATGAAAAAGTTTGAGTCGGACAAAATAATTAAAGAAAAGAAAAGAAAGAAAATTTGAGTCCGAAAGAAGGTAGGCACAGTTTTGTTTCAAAGTGTAAATTGCTAAGTTTAGTCTTGTGAATTTGGAGTATGTATGCATGTGAAAGTCTAGTATTGTTTAAATTTCGACCTTTGTTTATATTCACTATGTTTTTGGGAAGTTAAGAATGAACAATGGGTCCAACATGATAAAATTCTACCATTGGCGAGAAGATATAAAGAGAGTCGAGCTTTGCTATATGTAGAGACTTTTTGAGCCTCCTTATCCTAAATTTCGAATTCCTTTTAGCCTAGCCTCATGGTATTCCTTTTATTGATCTTTTCATGATTCATAAGATGGTTAAATTTGATTTGTGGAGATTATCTTAAGAGTAAGCATATGGTTTTGGTTCATTAGTGCACATAGTTGTTATTTGAGGTTTTTCCTTTAAACTTTTCAAGAAGTGCTTTCGTTTCTTTGACATATGCAAGTTACTCTTTGTAATTCATTATCTTTCACTTGCATATACTTATGTGTGAATAGCCATGTTTCGAGTGAAAAGAAAAGAGTATGCCTAGTGAGGAAGATCGGATTAGTTTTACATGTTTACATGCTTATATGTTGTTCTTGCATGCTTATATTGGTGTAGCATGTTCATGAAACTTGGAATTTTCGTGCTTAGCATTCTCATGCATCAACTTGAAAACTATTTGTTTATACGAGCCTGAGACAAATCATTAGGGGGCAATAGTTTGTTTAGAGTCATAGTTTTATTTAGCTTTGCTATAGGACTAGCAAAAGATAAGTGTGGAGTAGATGATAAGAGCATAAAATGCGACGTTCTTAATATGTTTTACCATCGTTTATACTTTGCTTTTACCCTTAATATCGTAGAATCGAGTCATATATTAGAATCATCAGTTTTTGGTAGAGTTATAATGAAAATATGCTGAAGTGTTGGAAATTTACAGAAAATTGACAAATTAAGTACTGAAAATCAAAGTCTCTAAATGTTTCGTTGATTCTGTAAAGCTTCTATGATGCTTTTGATGAATTTTTCTTCTCTTTTGAGCAGTAGACATGTTAGGGATTGAGCATTGGAAGAAGTAGAGAAATTAGAGCAAAAGAAGCTACCGAAAAATGTTATTCAATTTCGGATTCAGCAAGTTTCAGGATTTTCCTGGGCATATCACTCAAATTCCAAAAATGCACCAGGACAAACAACAAGAAATGTGAAGACGTGCCATATATGCACAGAAAGCTCTTCGAGTCTAGTTTCTACAAAAATTGAAATCGCATTAAAAGCTTGGCTGATGAGAAAGTTATGCTAGTCGAAAAATAACAAAGTCACTGCCCTGCCGATAAGAGGAACCAACTGCCTATTTTCTAACTTTTCTGGATTTGAGCATCCAAATGGACAACCAAATGCATCGAGTGAGAGTTTCCAAGCTTAATGAAAGTCAGGGGATAGTGAAAAAGATGAAGAAAAGGTGATCTCCTAGCTCGGATAGGAAAAGCTGCCGGTTTGAGCATGTTTCTGCCGGTTGCGCAATGGAGGTTGAAACAGCCGATTCATGGACTTGTTATCCATCAAGAATATATTACCAATCCACAAGAGAGGTCGATGAAGCAATGCAGCCCGATCTATGAAGAAAATCAGCAAAAGAAGTTTCCTTGAAGAACCAAGAAAGGAAAGAACTAAAACCTTGTTGAACAATGATTGCTTTGCCGAGTTGTACTAGGTCTTGGTCCCTAGGGTTTCTGCCAAATTCTCCTCTATATAAAGCCTTGTTTTCCTACAGAAAAATCATCTCACCTCAAGCACAAGTACTAGCCAAAAGCTCTACCAAGTCTCTCAAACACCAAACAGAAAATTACTTAGCCATAAACCTGATTCTACCACATCCAAAATTCTGTTCCTTCACCCTATCTTCTGCCGTGCAGCTGCCATCCTTCCACCACATCTTTTGGAGTCTTTAAGGTTTCTAAAGTGTGATCCACTTCCTCTATGGCTTTTGTATTTATTCATGTTTGTGTAGTTTGTAAGAACTTGTTTTGATTCTTAGTTTTTGTTAAACTTTTGTATGAACTCGGTTTGATATTTATGTAATGGTTTTTGCGATTTTAACTTGTAAATTTCGTATGTGGGGTAATTAGGACAGTAAGTATGTGATGCATGTTTACGATTTAAATACGGTTAGTAATCTAAGGTTAGGGCATTAAACTGACGCACTAGTTTTGTTTAAAGCATTTGTTGTTTAAAGCATGTAATTCTAAATACTAGGTTTCATAAGCTAGATTAATTTGATTGAGTCATACTGGTAGTTTTCTTAAATCATGTTGCTCGCTTAGAGTTAGTAACCTTAGAACTTGCAAGTTAATAAGAAGATTGACGACCTTACTTGTTTGCTTGTCTTCGATTTGTGATTCATGTGCTTAAATGTTAAACGTGTAAAACCGGTTAGTATAACCTTAGGATTATACTCGTAGTTAATCTTAAGAACTTAAGTAATCAAACGATTAGATGACCTCATAGGCTCTAGTTGTGGTCAAAACTGGTTAAGTCTAAATTGCATCAATACTTGTTACTTACTTTCTTGCATGTGTGTCTATATGTTAAAGAGTCTTTTGTGTTAATTGCTTGGTGTGAAAGATGATGATCACTTATACATAGTAGAAATAGGTTTATTTTCGTGTCTTAGACTCTAGGGCAGCAATCCCAATTTGTCCCCAAAGTGTGACGTTTTCATATGTATAAATGTGAATATTTGTTCTAACATTCTTATGTTTCAGGTACCATTAATCCCCCACTAGAACGATCCTTACTTGCTTATACTACTAACGATCTTTTGTAGAGTTATTATTTGCGAAGTGCTTAGGCAACTCGTCAATTTTTGGTACCGTTGCCGGGGATTATAAAAGCTTGATTTGTGTGAATGTAGTGTGTATAAAAGTTGCTGAAAATTTTTCGTGTAAAGTGTAAAAGTAGTGTAAATTTCGATTTTATTTGGGATTTTGTAAAGTAGAAATATGCTTCGGCATGTAGAGTTTAAATTTCGAAAGTTTCATAATGTATGAAGAATGTATGGTTGTAATAACTTAATTTAAATTGCTAGGAAGTGTAGAGGATTATTTGTGTTGGATTTGTTTTGAGTTTTGAGGGGAAGAGGAATAGGCAAGGTCACTTTTGTTAATATTGGCCTTAACCCTTCACGTTATCTTTCGAGGTCTCATGAGGTTGAGAGCGGCTTTTATTGACACTTGTGGTACTGTCAACACGATTTTCCTTAACTGAGTAAGGGGCATAAAGATTCGCCTATTAGTGTGTGTTGTCCCGACTTAGTATCGTGGTTTGTAAAACTAGATCTCAGAGGCCCAAAGACTGATCATTCTTCTCGGTGAAGGGATCGATAGGGGACTTGTCCTCCGTGGAACCAACAAATGAGTCTTGCCTTGAGCTATTTTCGGATGATACATGCTAGCCTTCTGAAACCACAGAACAATTGTGTCTAGTTCCTAATTCACTCTGCAAATATATTTAGTTATGATTTGCTGATCTTTATTTTGTACAAAGGTAATTACTTGAGTCTAAAGACCTCAACTTGTGACTCGGATTTAATGTAATTCAGGACATCAACAGAATATATAAAAATTTATTAAAAAAATTAAAAAGAGAAAGATGTACCTGATCTACAACTCGCAGTGAATCAATAGCCATCGTGTTTGCTTCATTTAACATAGAGATGTGTTCGTCATCTTCAGTATCTTCATCATCAGAACTAGCATCCTTCTTGATCCCTCCTTCAATAAACTGCATGTAACGATGTGATATTGGATATTGGATATCAGTATCTCCGATGTGATGCAGAGACCATTTGTGGAAAATCAATCACGGTGATCTTCTCATCATCATCAATCTGAGAGGAGAAATTGTAAAATTATTACCAGCCTGCCAATGTGCTAAAAGGGAAGTCGAATAGTTATTTTGATCCATTTTAATTAATTCATTATCACTTACATAGCTGCAAGTACGAGCCGTAAGATGGGATTCATGTTTTACCAATCACAAGATTATGAAGGTTTCTTTCTTTCTCTCCCTTTTTCAAGATACAAATTTATAGAAGTCAATGCAATCTAAAAGGTGCAACCATAAAATGCCAGACAGCCTCAAAATGCATACCATTATGTTAAAGTCATTGAAGTCACAGTGAATCAAACCATGTTCTGCAAGACGAACAACGAGCCCAATGATAGTATTAAAAACCATCTCAGGATTTTCCAACTGCTTCACCTGCACACTGCATTGAGCAAAGGTTAAGCTCCATGGATCCAAGAATGAGTATGATTGATATTTTCTTTGTTTTCTTGTTATTCTTTTCTTAAGAAAGCTAACTCCAAAGGAAAACAATATACCTCCCAAGTACAATCTGTAATATGCTGTTCCTAGATTCCTCAATCATTTCCTTTAAACAACAACATTATAAAGAAGAAGCTTACAGTGGGTAGCCTGGTACTAGTGACATAATCACACAATGCTTGTTACAGTCTATAGCATTTGGAACAGGAAAACCATGCTCTTCTAAAGCCTGCTCAAGTCAAGTGACAACGTAAAGTCAAAATCAACATGATATACACAGAATCAGACCCATAAACAAAACTAAAAATGATGTAAGATAGAGATAAAGTACCTTCATAAAAGAAAATTCTCTGAGTGCCGCAAGACGGGACAAGTATAGCCAATTGAAACTGCTACGGTGTTTTAAATAATCACGCTTACACTTAACAGCCCTGAAAGATGTTCTACCAAGCCTGTGCAACTTCATGGCCATCACTGTACCATCTTCAGCAGCCACCTCAAAAATATCTTGAAGAAAAGAGTTGCTATTAGTATTAGAACAGACCAGTATTTGTTATATCAAGAAGAAAGGAAAGTACAAGACTCTTTTCCAACACCAAGTTGACGACCAACGGCTGAAAAGACTCCACGGTTGACCAAAGTCTTGATTGCAAGAAAATCATAACCGAGATACGTAGGCCGAAACCCATCATCTGGATGCACACAATGAAGGAAATTATAAAATATCAAAACAATAATTCTGGTAGTTAGAATACGAGTATATATTTTACATTTAGAGGCGTCGTGGTGCAAGAGCTTATACTTGAGCAGGATTTTTCATAACTTTATAAGTACCACCATGCCTACATATTTTAACAATGAGCCCAGAGTTAGAGAAGATGTAGACAATTACAAATTTAAAGAATTGAAAAGAATATATCTGAAATCAAGATACATACTTGAGTGCAGCGGGTACGATTTCATGCTGAAAGAAAAGGAATAATTAAAGGATTCAGTACAGGGCTTTAGAATACTTGCAATATATAAATAAGATAAGAGTGACATTTACATTTCTCATTCCCATCTCGACAGCGGTTAATACCCTGAAATCCTCTTTCGTGAGGTATCTCAACACAACCACATCCAGCTTCATCTCTCCTACACTCCTTCAGCTTTTGGATGCTGATTTCTCGAACAATAAAAGCAACACATCTCAGAAACATAGAGTAGCGTTCAACTCACAAACATAACTTACTAGATTAATGTTCTGGTGTACAACCCAATATAGAAGCAGCCTGGATTGTACTAGCTCTACAATAATGCCCAAAACGATGTAAAAAAGCAAAGCCTTTTTCCAAAAAAAAGCTGCAGCTCATCCCAAATTAAGACCAAGCAAGCAAGCAACACAATTCACTGGATAATCCCAACTCAGATTAAGCATCAGCCCAACCAAAGCTTACACTAAAAAAGTAGCAAATCAGTGGATTAAAACTACATTCAGGTACCTAAACGAGATGATCTTCACCCACATCAAGGTAACACTTGTTAGTTGTCTCAAAGTAATTAGTGCAATAAAATTAGAGAGAGAGAGAGAGAGAGAGCTGTCGAATTCAATTCAAAGTGGGACAAATTGAACAACAGTGTAACAGGCACATTGAGACAACAGAAACTTGAAGCCGAGAGTCGATTAGTTGAGTGGTTTTGTTTTTAAGGGTTTACTTGTACGACCAATTTTGAGGTGTCGTATTATGAGGCCCCGTGGCGTATGCTATATAACGGTGGAGCGTGGAGTTGTTTGCTGAGATTAATGAACAAGGCTCCGCCTAGTGGTGTCGTGCCCAGGTGACAAGCCCAAACACCAACACAATCATAGCCATGGCCTCCTCCTCCGAACCCAGCTCAACCGCTTCCCTCGCCCCCATCTCTTCTGGGACGCCAAGCTCGCCGCCCGCGTCGGTCACCGAAGAGCTCTCCAGACCTCTCCGCCTCCGCTTTTCTCTCCGTTAAACGTTATCGTTCACGGCGCTGATAAGCTTAGTTAATTTCTTTTTGTTTTTTGTAATATTTAGCAACATTTCGAATAATAAAATTTAAATTACAATTTTATCCTTGTATATTCACGTACAATATAAAACAGAGAAGAAATAGAGAGAGAAGCTAGAATGGCGAACGTCAAGGCGGTGATCAGAGCGGCGAGGCCGACCTTCCGCAACCACAACGATAGGGTTGCCTTTGCAGTCCACGCCTCTTTCGTGGCCTCCGGTTACGAGCTCATCGCCACCGGCCCTCCTGCTTTTTCCGGTTCCGCCCTCTCGTCTTCCTCAACTGGTAAAATAGTTTTGTAAATTATCGAAACCCTAAATCTGTAATGGCGGCTGTGATTTGATTTGGGGGATGTTAATGTGTAGACGAAGTAGGAATTGATGGGTGGAACGAGCTCGACGACGAGTACGCTTTCGTCTACGCCGACTCAGACAAAAATAAGTTACTGGTGAAATGCCTTGTGATCAACGATAAGTTGTTTGTGGATGCGTTGGCTTCTGACTCCTCGTCTCTCCATCTCGAAATCAAGTAGGCTGCTCCTTCTTCTCTTTTTCTTTTGTTATTTCTGTGTGTGAATTTGCATTTCCTTTGTTTTACGTCTCCGAATTTGCAGGGTGGGTGACTATGTTGGAGAGAGTGGCGCCGCCGGCAGCAGTTACTTGTCGCAGTTCAGAAATTTGGAGGCGCTTGTGAAGAGTCTGGAGGCTCAAATTTTGTCTAGATTAGATGGCTCGTCGAAAGCCGGTTCAACTAGTAACAAAGCCTCAAGGTAAAATTACTGTTACAAAGCACTGTGCTAAACATATATGCATTCTATGACACGTTTTTGTGGTGCAACTTTGCAGTTCGGAAACAAGTGAGAGACCAACAATTGAGCCTCGTACTGGACTTTCAGAACCCCTTCCTTCCAGGTCCCTCTCTCTTAAACACACATTCATTTGTATTGTAAGGAGTGGCAGTTTTTATATCTCTTATATTCTTCATGGTAGTTCAACATGAATGTCAATCATAACTAAACAAGAATCTGCTCCAAGGTTTAGTTTTCAGTTTGCCCTTATTATATATTTAAAAGAAGGAAAAACAAACCACAATGATTTGATATCTGGGAAAAGATGGGGTGAAAGTGAGCTAAGAGAAAATGCAAGAAACTAAGGACTAACGCATAACATAATCTTTGGATTGTGCTTATAAAATAGTGTCTTTGGACTGAGGTAAGACGTACTAGGACTGTTTTGTTCTCTTTGGGAATTTGGACATGTCTTATGTGGAGGTAAACATAGTTCCTAAGATATTAACATTGGAAGACTGAATTTCTTGAGATGTTGATATCCAAATGATCTATCAATGAAAATAGACCTAGAATGGTATTGGAGGAGTCGCATCTAATACTAGTGCAACTGCTGGTGGTAGCTAGTGAAGTTTGCAAAGTTCATGTCTTTCCAGGTTTGTCTAGGAATTGAAGAGTAGCAGGGGGTTTCATGCTTCCTACTTTTCATTGTAGTTAAGGCTATTCAGTCTGCCAACACTTTTTATTTTAGCAATGATCTATACTCCCTTGGTTTTTATGTTGAGGAATAATTCTTAGTGCATTTAACCTCGGTTGATAGTTTTGATCCTCTGGTGCTCGAACCTCCTCTTGATACCTTGCAATTTGCTAGACTTCCCTGCCTCCTGAAGATTTTAGGATTCTGCAGTAGGCTCCAATTTTGAGTGTCGGTTTGTTAAGCAGGGTTTCTGGGTATCAATTGATATGAAAACAAAATTTTGCACCGGTATACCTACCAGAATACATTGCATTACCGCTCAAAATGTTGCTTTGCACCTTTGCAGAATTTTCTATCCTCCTGTCAATCCTAGAGGTGATAGTGATCGTTTCCCTGGGCTTGGTGCTGGAATGTATCCTGCCAGGTATTTTACCTATACAAGTTTGTTATTGTTCTTCCTCATTATTTCATCCCATTTTACTGTTCCAGTTTAAAACTGATTTGTTATATCTGTTCATCAGAGGTGATTTTGGTGGTGTGGGCATGCATCTAGGTTTGTGAGATCTTCTTTTTTTCTATGCTGGAAATTCACATGGCATTTTTGTGACTCAGTTCATTCATTCATGTAATAACAGGACCAAATGATCCTCGGTGGTTTGGTGGCATTAGAGAGCCAGGGTTTCCTGAAGGACTACCGTAAGTTGTTTTAGACTAGTTTCCTTCTCACCCCCTCCTCCTTCACTAACCACACACATACACACACATGCATATGCTATGCTATGCTATGCAATAATGTCCAAATTGTTGTTTTTTGAACAGGGGGTTTCCGCCTGGTGCTCGTTTTGACCCCTATGGCCCACCTGGTGTTCCTGGTTTTGAGCCCAATAGGTTTGGGAGGTAAGCTATCTTTTTACTTAATTTATTTATTTTACTAATATCAGTAATGATAACAAGGCACTGAAAGTAAGTGCCATGTGCATTATCGTCTGTCTGGATACTCCTCCAGCTGGCTTAGATTTGTGAATATCTTGGCATGGCTTGCAGCTGTGGTTCACAGCTATCACTATGGTTTCAATGGTGTATGTTAGATTCCTCGTGTCGAGGAAAAGTTAAATGAGCTATTATGATTCTCTGCTAAAAGTTATCAATAACGTTCATTAAGTCCAGATTTTGTTCCTTCTTTCACTCGGTTTTTCACATATGTAAAGCTGATGGAATTAAATTGGGTTCAAAATTTCCCGATTCCAGTCGGTAACTAACTTTATTTCTACTCTTGTTTCAATGAAAGAAAAAGTAGTTGCTTAGGTGTTCCTAGTAGTGTTTCTGTTTGTGGGATTTTCTTTTTCTATAATTTTGACAACCAATCTCTCACAGTTTGTGGTTATGTGACTGGCCTGTGAAGTTTGTTTGGAGCAGAGAGAATCCATTTTTTTGTTTCCTTGACTATTCTATGTTTTTTAATCCGTACATAAATGTCTTCAAGATTATCTTGGGGTTCACATTTGGTTTGTACTTGGTGTGTACATATATTCCACAATTATGTGTAATAGTTTTGTGTCATTTTGGATTTTTCCAGATAATGAAATTATCCTTAATGAAATTATATGACCAAGGTTTCCTTAATGAAATCTGACCAAGCATATTGACCTATGTGATGATTCGTATGTGTTACAGGAATCCACGGAGGCCAGGGAGTGGCCCTCATCCAGATTTGGAACATTTTCGGAGTGGATCTGATTTCATTTAGATGTGGTTAGAAAACAACAATGATGTGTTTATACTCGGTGCTCGTAAATTACTTCTTCCCCATTAGAACTCAATTCTTGTACTGGATGTTTAATAGCTTTACCAGTACTCTTGAGAATGTTGGTCACAAATTCTTATGCAGTATGGTTAACATGTGATATGATTGTATCAACTTAAGATGTTTCATTGGATTTTCACCTCCCATAGATATATGTTTGTTTTTACTGCAATGTATGTTGATAGTGCTGTCTTCGTATGTAATTATCAGGCCGGTAGTAATGAGAATCATTTGTAATGATGTGTTTTGGCTGCAACGTATGTTGATGTCAAAGATCTATTCGTTTGATGGTGGAAATGTTTTCAATGTCCATTGCTTTTTGTCGGGGTTATGATGGTGGAGTGGGGCTTGTAATTTGAACCCGTTCTTTAGTCTAATAGAAAGAATTTGCCAATTTGGTCATGGTTTAAATTAGAGATACCGAGCAATTCTGTCTGTTCTGATCTGCACATAGCATAAATTTACTGACTCTAGACTCTACAAACCTATTTGTTTGTCGGAAACGAACTTTTTTTTAGCACTGCTAAAGACACCAAAATAATATACAAAAATTGAATACCAAATGATGTGGTAACTGCCACATAATCACTGAATTTTACTAGAATTAAATCCTAAATTAAATATATAAAAGTGATCATCTTCTCTACATAAACACATAGCATGAAATCACTTAAACATGCATGACTCGAGATCAGGCCCGGACCTGAATAGAGGCCCATGAGGCAACAGCCTCGGGCCCAAAATTTTGGGGGCCCAATTTTTTTTTTTTTTTATATATATCTAATATATGTTAAAATTATCTAAATATACTTCTTTCTTCTCTGATTCTTTGCGATTCTCTATATCTCTTTATTCTCAAATCTTATGATTCTTGCCGTTTCAGTTTTTCACGAGTCCCGCAATTCATGGAGAAGCTAAACAATCGAATGCCCATCAATATGTCTAGGAAATCGAAAGCCTTAGCTGCCCAGATTTATATCCTCAGTGGCTTCTTCAATCTCTCTCGCCCTTTATCCCTTTCACTCTCTAGCGTTCGTATGCAATTACTGTGTCGATTGCTCAGGTAATTGTCTAATTGAACATTTGAACAAATGAACTATTGTAATCCTTTGTTTTTTGTTTGGATTTATCAATGGTTTATGTTTATATGCATTATGCGTTTCACACTTTCACTGTTTCAGCGTTTCTTCATCAATCAACATCATTCTTTTTTTTTTTAACTGCAGTATAATTGTTGATAGCTTCGTTTGGAATCAAGGATTGAAGGATACTGGATACATCTTGCTAGTCCATCCACAAAGGTTAGTACTTTAGTTTGTGTAATTGTGCTTCAATCTTTTAATCCCCTTTTATTAATGAATTAAATCAACTGATTATTTGAAATTTAGAATCTAAAGTACATAGATTGATAGATATAGCAACAACTCACAACTGATATATATATATATATAGAGACAGACTGACTGAGATGAGAGCCATTTGATTTAGAATTTTAGAGTGGCTGCAAATCAGGACAAACAAAATGCCTAAGTGTTAAGTAAGTGACTAAGTGTTACAGTAGCTACTTGTAGTTTTCTCTTTTTGATTGATTGGTACTTGACTCGTGGTTTGGATAGTTAGATAGTGTGTAAGTTTGTTCTGTAGACTAGTGCTAATATAATATCTTTGGCTTTCCTTCTTTTCTGGTTTAATATGGCAATGATAGATTTGGTTCAAGTTGTTTCATTAGTTATGTGAGTTGTATTTGATGTGAAAAAGCATATCAGTATGTACATATTTCTGTTTTTTTTTCTCAATAATCAGAGATTCAGTAGTGCATATCCTGCAATGCTCTTTAGTATTTGCTATTTAGCCTCTTTTGATGTTTGTTTCTGTTATACGCAAATGTCATATGTTTGTATATGACATTCATTGCTTCTTATATATAATCAAATATGAATACATTGAACTAAAGTAGTTTGTTTGTACAGGAATAAAAATTCTGATAAGCAATTTGCAAATTGCAAGTATGGCTCCTATAAGAAAACAATTGTCCGGGTGTGGAAAAAGAAAAAAGAGGGAAAGGGAACTAGCATTGATGCGAAGTCAGGCAGGAAGTCTCAACAGGTACTTTACGAGCAACCGAAGGACAGAGACAGTAGAGACAATAGAAGTCACACAACAAATTGAAAATTTGGTGATTGGCGAACAAGAGAACCAAAATGCAAATGATATCAATGAGTATCGCTAAAGGGCACCATCTTGGAGCTCGCCTCGGGTCCCATATTCTCAGGTCCAGCCCTGCTCGAGATTAATGACACACGACAGCAAACAACTTTCACATAGCACTTTGAAACATTCAATTCCAGTTCTAATTAGAGTCATTCATCTAATCGTTAAGACTTCTAATTTATTTAGAATCAATTCAGCGTGTAATCCTAAACATGGTGCTAATCGATTTAAAGACACTCAGCGTAGAAATTAAATCAAGAAACACATAAGCACTATAAGTCGAATTGGAGACATGCAACAAATATGGCGTCACCTCACCTTGCTTCAACATGCATATTTTCTTAATTATAACTACCCTAATTAAATAACCTAGATCACAACAACTCAGCATATGATGCAATTTAGATCACTTTAGTATATGAAATCGGCACTTAAGGTACTGCCACAAAGTCGGCCCTCAAGCACACGATTTGTGATGCTCGAATTCATGAAAATAAATTGAAAGTAACCAAGAACACATGCGAAACCTACTGCCTCTAATCAATCAATCACGAAATCATACACAAAAAGTTTGTAAATTAATCCATATATAGAAAACCAAAATAGAATTCAGAAGTCATAGTATAACATACAAAACTGAAAATTACAATCCATACATCCATACAATATCAAATCGTAATATATACAGAAAATAGAAAAAGCCATGAGTTTTTCAAATCACATTTTGAAAGAACCTTGAAAAGCTTCAGCAAAGGTGAGTTTGGCAATGGAAGAATGGTACGAATTTGAGGGTGGAAGGTGGTTCGGCTTCAACAATTTCTGTATAGGATTTTATGGTGATACTTTGACAGAGTTTCGGCAAGCTTTTTGTGAGAGAAGAGATGATGATTTTCTGTGTTGTATCGAGCTATATATAGGAGAAACAAAGTGGAAGAGTTCGGCTGCTCAAAGATCTCCAAGTCCGATTCTAATTCTTCCTCTATTCTTGGTTCGGCAATCTTTCTTTCTCCTCAAGTTGTTGCCGAAATATTCCTTGGATAGTTGCTGAATAATTCTGAAATATCTCTTCACTTATCCTTGATTTTATTCAGCAAATTTATCTTGAATGAAGGGTGAAATTCAGTCCACATTTAGTCACACTATCCACTTGGAATTCGGCAATACTTCTCCTTGTTTGGTTCGGCTTCTTTCTTTCCCAGTCGTGCTCCTTGCTTGTCTTGCCGTGCAAGTCTCCTCTATGCATGTGCTCGGCATGTTCTTCTCCTTGTCCTTGTTGCATAGCAATTCTTCTCTCTGTTTGGTTCGGCAAACAACTTCTTTTCCAATCCGATTTCTTTATTTGATTTGCTTCCGAAATTCTTCATTTAATTTCTGAAAAATAAGAGAAAGAATTATTCAAAAGACAAGATAAAATGTAGCATAATTATTTTATGAACAAGTCCTGATTAGACAAGGAGTTCTACTTTCATTGAAACTCTTAGAACCTTCGACGTTTTCAGAAACGTTGAGAAATTGTAGACTCCTTAACCTACTGAGATTCCTAATTTCATAAGGAGTCCTACTTTGAATCAAACTCTTGATGATCTTCGTCGTTTTTCGACGTTTAAGCTCTTTTCACAAATCAACTTTGCCAAAGACTTCTGATTAGACTCAATAACTCTATAATACAACAATAAGGGTTATGTTCAAGGAAGGTTAACTCCGTAACTTCCGTGGTGTGTCTTGTCCTAATAAGACTTGTAGTCTAGATACTCTATTAGATAGGGAATCCCTGTTCGCCAGGGATACTTGATGTAATGCCTATATAAAGGCCTCCTTATCAATGAATAAACACAGAGAGATTTATCAATCTATTTCTCCTACAACACGTTATCAGCACATTGCTCTAGCCTCCCGTCTAATAAACCCTAGAAACCCTAATTCCGAATTTTTTTTTCGAAACCCTAACCTACCGTCGGCCGCCGATTCTTCCCTTCGGCACCGTCGGCCTCTTCTTAGCAGCATCTGCGCTGTTCGCTTGCCGCACTGTACCCTCGAGTACTGCTCCTCCTCTGCCTCTAGGCAGACAACCCGCTCGCCAGCAGCTCTCCCTTGCGTGCTACTTTTTGCACGCATCCGCCAGACGATCAAAATTGCTCGCAAGCCAAGCAAGCGATCCGCGAACCCTTATTCGTGGTTAAGAAGAAATCAAGAAAAGTCGAAGAAAACAAGCTTCCCCAAGAGTCAAGTTTCGTTTGATCAAGCTTCTCTTGAAGAGGTAAATATTTTCATAAACGTTCCCGCTTCTGAAATTTCAATAGTTGGGTTTTGTTTTCTCTTCCGGGACCTTTCCGTGTCCCTGCTTCTTCATCCCGATTCTATCGCTTCTCGGGACGGCATACGGGGATTTAGTCACCCCGGTGCCAACGTTTATTGGGGTAACTGTGATGTTACCGGCCACCGTTATGCTTGTGACTGTGATGTCACTGTGAACCATAACGTATTATTCTTTTTTGGAAAGAAAACAAAGGGAAGATATCGATTGTGACTTGAAGTCACGTTAAGCATCGATTTATGTGACCATGATATATCTTGGCACTGTTCTAAAAGAACAATCAAACTTGATTAGTATTCAAACATACTAACGTCTCCCTGTTTGTGTTCTGTAGATGGCTGACACTCAGCGTCCAGAATTTGACATCTTGGATGTCCAAGGCAAGGAATACAAGAGGTGGGTCTCAGATGTTGAGAACACTTTCATTGGTAAAAGATTTACTGCCACCATCAACCCTCCTGAGGATGAAAGCTTACACGCTTCTCCTGAACAGAAAGCACAAGCCCTGATGTTTCTCAGGCGCCATATCCATCCAACGCTCAAGAAGCAATACCTGAGGAAAACTGATCCCAAAGAGCTATGGGATATCCTCAAGGACCGCTTCGACAATGTGCATGACGCACAACTCCCAGACCTCATGTCTGATTGGGAGCAAATCCGCTTACTGGATTTTGATTCCGTCCAGGAATATCATCAGACTATGCTAAACTTGCAATCTGATTTGAGCTTTTGTGGGGTCGAAAAGACCGATGATGATATGATGGAGAAGACTTTCACGACGTTCCCAGAATCTGCGTCCATGTTGTCGCATCAGTACCGCGATCTCCGCGAGAAAGGCACTATCAAAACCTTCAGTGATTTGATGAATGTCCTTCAAAGAAAGGAGAGGTACCATGAGTTGATTCTTACCACCAATAAGAGGCCTCGAGGACCGAAATCCATTGCGGAATCTCATCAAGCCCGTGGTAAAGCTTTTAAGCAGAAGCATCAACCTCATGAACGTCAAGCACCGCCACCACGTACGCCAAGAGCAATACGTGGCGGACGAGGAGGGAGAAGAGGCGTCGGCCGTGGCCGACCGCTTTCTTGGACAAGGGATGATGGCAGAGCCGCCGCTCCCAGAGGGAGGAACAGTTTTGGTTCCGGTCCCAGGCGTGGTGGCCATCCGCCGAACAATGCTTCGGCCCCTTGCTTCAAATGTGGTTCTACGAATCATCTCCAACGCGATTGCATAGCAAGCAGAGATATTCAAGCCGCTTACAAGAAACACAAACAATACATAGAACAAGAAGCACACTATGTAGGAGACTTTGAGGAAGAAGTATACGATGAGGAAAATACGAACTTCGCCATCGATGACTTCCAACCTACCAAGAAACGTAGGACTCAGGAGTATGATACTCCAGACTATGAATAAGTATTTGACTTAGGTCATGAGATACGTGTTCAAGTTTGATTTTGATTGTTATTTTGACAGAATAGTCAATAAATCACGACTTTGTTCGATAAGTCGTTCTATTTAGAACAACCTTGATGTATTCTTGAGTTGTCATCAATAAAATCTATCTTATTCTACGAATGATTTGAGATTTTTACATCCCTGAAAGCAAAATTGGTTCAATGCGTCCAATTCTCAATGGCATAATCATTTTGAGTTCACCAAAATTCTGGTGATGTTAACTCATATCCGAAAAATCACAAAGACAAAAGGAGAGATCCGCGAGCCGCGATACGCCATCCGCGAGCCGCGATGCACGATCCGCGATCCGAGATCCGCGATCCGTGATCCGCGATCCGCTATCCGCCAACTTGGCCGCGATCCGCCAGGCCTCGCTCGCCATGTCTATTCGCCAACTAATCCGCGATCCGCGATCAGCGATCCGCCAACTTGGCTGCGATCCGCCAAACCTCGCTCGCCAAAGCCTAAGCGCTTGGCCGCGACTTGCTAGGCCTCACTCGCCATGGCCATTCGCCAGCTTGGCTCAGCACCGAATCCGGTTTTTGAAACCAACAATCGATAGCCTATCGAACAAATGCAACTTTTGCATCAATGGCTCGGCAACGAAGTGTCTTCGGACTCGTCATGCTTCGGATTTAGCTCAACCGTCGCATCGCATTGCCTCAATGCCTGACCGACTCTCACCACTCGCCTTGCTTCGACTCGGCCTCTGGGTAGCTCCGGCCTTTGCCTTGGCCTCGGCCTTGGCTCGGCCACGCCACCTACGACGGTGTCCGGTCTCAATCTCTGAACTAGGCTATGATTATCAATGGTGATACTCAGTGATTAAAATGCGGCTTATATCTTTCTCTCAAGTTTTGTCGTTGCCATGGCTATGTTATTGGCCTTAATGCACTTCATTTTGTGATGATATATTGTTTCAGTACACTTACTTTAAAGTGTTCGCCAAAGTCTAAAGTAGACTATTGATTCAATTTACATTGTTTTTGTAGATGTATCAAGGCGAGATTGAGTGTTTGTTGGATTGTGCAACAACTCACACGATTCTGAGAAATCGGCAATTGTTTTCGGATTTTACGCCAAGAGAATCGTCGTTATCTACGATGACAGGAACTGGACCCGTAATTAAGGGTCGTGGCACTGCTCAATTCTTACTGCCAAATGGCACTGAGATTCGGGTAGAGGACGCCCTATATGCGCCTAAGGCGCCAAGAACCTTGCTAGCTTTCAAGGATGTGCGTGACAATGACTATCACCTCAGCACTTATGTTGAAGATGGAACTGAATATCTGTTGATCACCTCCACTCAATCTATGCGCACTCGCATTGTGGAGAAGTGTAAGCGAGTTCGCAATGGCATGTATTTCACAACCATTCGAGCCAACGAATCTCATGTTGTTATATTATGTGATTCTGATGCTTATAAGCTTTGGCATGATAGACTCGGTCATCCGGGTCGTGATCTGATGATCCGTATTTTGAAATGCTCCCACGGTCATCCATTTTTCCGATCACAAAAGCACAGAGGGCGCCCCGGCCTCGGTTCGGCCGTGCCGTCGATAGCCGCCTCTCAGCTCCAAGGAGAGGTTCGGCCCCCTCCTGCTTCTCATGCTTCTGTAGCGATGTCTAATGCTCATCGTTCGTTTTGCAAAGCTTGTTCACTAGCAAAACTTCAAGCAAGACCATCTTTTGCTATTGATAATAAACAGAATATTCCGTTTCTACAACGAATACAAGGTGATATTTGTGGACCTATAACACCAGAATGCGGACCATTTCGATATTTCATGGTTCTGGTTGATGCATCAACGCGTTGGTCACACGTAGCGTTGTTGTCCACGAGGAATGCTGCATTCGCTAAACTCCTAGCTCAGATTATTAAGCTTCGGGCTCACCACCCGGACAATCCGATTAAGTCCATCAGACTGGATAATGCTGGAGAGTTTACCTCAAAGTGTTTTGATGACTATTGCATGTCAGTTGGGATTGAAGTTGAACATCCCGTACCCCACGTTCATTCTCAGAACGGTCTTGCAGAAGCCGCTATCAAGCGACTACAGCTTGTAGCTAGGTCTCTTGTCATGGCCACAAACTTGCCAGTTTCGGCATGGGGATATGCAATATTACATGCAGCTATGCTTATTCGTCTACGACCCACAGATAGCCAACCATTTAGTGCGTACCAGTTGGTAACTGGTTACGAGCCTGATATTTCGCATCTGCGTACTTTTGGTTGTGCCGTATATGTGCCTATCACGCCTCCACTGCGTACCAAGATGGGTCCACAACGACGATCAGCTATTTATGTTGGATATGAAGCACCAACTATTGTCCGCTATATAGAGCCTATGACAGGTGATCTGTTTACTGCAAGATTTGCAGATTGTCACTTTGATGAGACATCCTTCCCGCCGTTAGGGGGAGATGGGGCCGCATCCGTCCCAAATGAACGTCAGGAATTGACGTGGTTCTCTCCCACTATGTCTCATTATGATCCCCGTACGTCTCAGTGTGAGACTGAAATACAACGCATATTAGAACTACAAAAGGTGGCGGATACGATGCCCGACTCCTTTACTGATATTGCGAAAGTGACAAGATCAACCATACCTGCTGCGAATGTACCTGCAAGGCTTAACATTCCTCGCCATGCGCGAGCACGCGCCGCCGGTCTCGGACCCGCAGCCCTAGGTGCCATCGGCAGCCTAGGCTCGGCACCTCCAAGTGGAGAGCCGGCGTCGACTTCGGATCCTCCTAGAAAGAGGGGGAGACCAATCGGTTCCAAAGACAATGTACCTAGAAAGAGGGCATGTGTCCAGGCACAAAGCGATCCGTTCATCATCGATACTGTGACGCCGTCACACGAGATTGTCTCCGACTATACCTATGTCCAAGAATCAACTCTGAATCATCTGGGGGACGCCTCAGACTCACTGTTGATGTTGGAGAACAAGGAAATCTCACTAAACTACTTATGCATGCACAATCTGATGGAAAGAAATTCCATGTATATCGATGATGCATTCGCTTACGCCGTTGCTCAAGAAGTTATTGACGACGACGATATGGAACCCCGCACTGTTGATGAATGTCAACGTAGGGCGGATTGGCCGAAGTGGGAAGAAGCAATCCAGGCTGAACTAGACTCTCTAAAGAAAAGGCAAGTTTTCGGACCGGTTGTGCCTATACCGCCGAACGTGAAGCCTGTTGGACATAAATGGGTCTTTGTCAGAAAGCGCAATGAGAATGGCGAAGTCCAGCGATATAAAGCTCGACTCGTGGCGCAAGGTTTTTCTCAACGCCCTGGAATTGATTATGAGGAGACGTATTCTCCTGTCATGGATACTATTACCTTCCGATACTTAATAAGTTTGGTAGTCTCAGAGAGACTCAATATGCAGCTTATGGATGTTGTAACTGCGTATCTTTATGGGGACCTAGATACGGAGATGTACATGAAAGTGCCAGAAGGACTTTCGTTACCCAAGTCAAGTGAGCAAAAACCACGAAGTTCATTTGCTATCAGGTTGAGACGATCTCTATATGGACTCCGACAATCTGGTAGGATGTGGTACACACGGTTAAGTGATTACTTGATTGGGAAAGGATACAAGAATGATGAGTTGTGCCCTTGTGTGTTCATAAAGAGAACAAGTTCAGGATTTGCCATTATAGCCGTCTATGTCGATGATATGAACATCATTGGAACTCTGAATGAGATCAATGAGACCGCTAGCTATTTGAAATCCGAATTCGAGATGAAAGATCTGGGAAGGACTCGGTTTTGCCTAGGCTTAGAACTAGAGCACCGAAGTGGTGGAATTTTTATACACCAGTCTGCATATGTCCGAAAGATGCTCAGGCGATTTAACATGGACAAAGTTATGCATCCTACAGGCACTCCCATGGTCGTTAGAAGTCTGGATATCAACAAAGATCCCTTTCGTCCGAAAGAAGATGACGAAGAGGTCTTGGGAGCTGAATATCCATATCTTAGTGCGATTGGAGCTTTGTTATACTTAGCTCAGTGTACTAGACCAGACATCGCTTTCTCTGTGAACTTGTTAGCTAGATTTAGCTCTGCGCCAACACAACGTCATTGGGTTGGAATCAAGAACATCTTCCGATACCTTAAAGGAACCCTTGACATGGGCTTGTACTATCGATACACTCATCAGGATTCGACACCTAGTCGATCTCTTGCATCTAACAGCACAAACCATGGCTCGGATCGCCATCCGCCAGCCATATCCGCCAAGACTGGCTTTGGTTCATCCATCCGCCATCTTGCAGCCATATCCGCCAACTTATCCGGACCCGCGGATGCTAAGTCGTGGTCCCGATACGGCTTTGGCGATACCCCCTCCTACTCAGATACACCAAATGATGTAATGGTAGGATTTGCTGATGCTGGATATTTATCAGATCCACACAAAGGACGTTCCCAAACAGGTTATGTTTTTACCATTGGGAATACGGCGATATCTTGGAGATCAACCAAGCAAACCCTTGTTGCTACCTCCTCGAACCATGCTGAGATTATTGCACTACATGAAGCGGTCAAAGAATGTATTTGGCTTCGCTCAGTTATATCTCACATTCGAGAGTCTAGTGGACTTGAGTCTACTACGATGGGACCAACTTGCATATTTGAAGATAATGCAGCATGCATTGAGCAGATGAAGTTGGGATACATTAAGGGTGACAATACTAAACACATTTCGCCTAAGTTCTTCTACAATCAGCAGCAGCAAGAGACTTTGAATATCCAGGTGAAGCAAGTCAGCTCAGAAGAAAATGCAGCGGATCTGTTCACCAAGTCTCTACCTAAATCTACATTTATGAAGCATGTAAAGCGCATTGGAATGTGTCGCTTATCCGAACTCAAAGACTGATTGACTATCAGGGGGAGTTCTCATCTAGACTTCAGGGGGAGCCTAGTTATGCATGTCTCACATACTTGTAGTTGGTGCGTTGTACTCTTTTTCCTTAGACCATGCTTTTATTTTTTGCCCAAGAGGTTTTTGTTTGCTGGCAAAGGTTTTAACGAGGCAACGGTTCATGCACCATTGAGGACGCGACACAAGGGGGAGTGTTCAAGGAAGGTTAACTCCGTAACTTCCGTGGTGTGTCTTGTCCTAATAAGACTTGTAGTCTAGATACTCTATTAGATAGGGAATCCCTGTTCGCCAGGGATACTTGATGTAATGCCTATATAAAGGCCTCCTTATCAATGAATAAACACAGAGAGATTTATCAATCTATTTCTCCTACAACAGGTTAATCATTGTATAATTGAGGGTAAAAACATATTAAGAACGTAGCATTTTATGCTCCTATCATGGGATCAGAAGAAAGTGGTTGCCGACGCATAGCAATAAACAACTTTGTATGAGATAAGAAATAAGCGTTTGCCGACAGTAGCAGACAAGCTTTGAAAAGAGAAAATGTTAAAAATCTTATAAGCAATAAGATTCCACCTGTCTCTATTTTCAAACTTGAATTCATTTGCAGTTGGAGTCCGGCCTCTATAAAAAAGAAGGAACCCCGGCCCTCAAAAGGATTCACTCGAGGAGAGAGCAAGAAGAGCACAGCTAGTAATGAAGTTTCATAAATCTTTCTAGAATAGTTCTTGTGAGTCAGTTGTGAGTGTCTTTAGAATAGTAAAATAAAAATGAGGAAGTGAGAGTGGGTGTCTGGAAGTACTATATCTTGCTGAGCACCTAGTGTGGTGTGTTTATTGTCAAGTAAGTTTGTATTTAATTTCAGTTATGAGTAGCTAAACAGTTTTTAGCTGTTTACCTAAGAGTGAGGCTCTAGGTTATGTATATGTATTTATGTTAGAATAAATAAATTTCAGCTAGTGTTCCCATATATCCGTCAGAAATTTTAAATTTTAAATTTCTGCTAGTTTCAAAATTTTGTTTTACAGAATTGGTGTTTTTAATAGAACTTAAGAAACCTTGTTTATTTGTTTTACTAGAATTCAGCGTATTCTCCACACCAAGACAATAGTAATTCTGTCAAATTAGTAACCACTTAGATAAAAAGTTGTTAAGTGAAAAAATTGGTATGTTTAAAGCTAGTTCTTAGGATTGGTAAGTAATTAAGTTTTAGAGTAAATGAGTAAGTAAAAAAAAAGAGAATTTTTTTTATCAAAAATCAGAATTATTAAAAAGGGGTATTTTGGAAAGTTTGTAGAATAGTTACAAGGATGTAGTTTACAATTTTAGGGACGGGGTCAATTCCCTTTATCATCTGCCCAAAAAAAAGCTGAAATTAACATGTAATAATTACAAGGATAAAAATTGAGTTTTAACCAAGATTATCAATGGGGGAGAAAAGAAAATTACAGGCCTGGCATGGGGGGATTTTGAAGCCTATTCTCCCCCTTGGCTGGTATCCTTTTACAGATCAACTTTCTCACACACTCTCTCTCTCTCGTTGCCTGGGCAGTCCGGATCGCAATCTCCAGCGCTTAAATTGTGCCAGAAACTGGTCCGTAAAGGTAATATCCAGATGATCAGATCGATCATGTTGTTGTTGAATTTGTGATTGATTGATATAATAATTGGAGCAGAGAAAATGGGGGTTATGTCGAGGCGGGTGGTGCCCGCCTGCGGTAACCTCTGTTTCTTCTGTCCCTCATTGCGTGCCAGGTCCAGGCAACCTGTCAAACGCTACAAGAAGCTACTTTCTGACATCTTCCCTCGCCATCAGGTTCGATATCTATTAATTCTCCTACTCCTACTTCTTCTTACTCTACCCTTCATTGCTCACTTTCAGCTTTACTTATTTTGTTGTTTCACACTTATTATACCGTCAAGGTTGTTTATGCTTGGCAGGATGCGGAACCCAATGACAGGAAGATTGGGAAACTATGTGAATATGCTTTGAAGAACCCATTGCGAATCCCCAAGGTAAGCTCCTCTCTTTTTTATTTATTTTGGTCTGTTATAAGAAGAAATGGCTCGATGGTCCATCTCATGTGTTTCAATCTTTCTCTCCACAGATTACTCAACACCTAGAGCAAAAATCTTACAAGGATTTGCGGAACGGACACTTTGGATCTGTTAAAGTCATATTGCGCATCTATAGGAAGTTGCTATCTTCATGTAAAGAGCTAATGTAAGTCTGGATTTTGGAGTATCAAAAATGATCAATCTGTTTTATCTAGTCTAACGAATATCAAACTGGCTACTTAGTCTTTCAGGGGATACAATCCCAATATTTTTTATCCTTACTTGGCTCGATGAATATCTTAAATTGCTTCTGGTGCCTTTTCATTCTAATAATATTGGTATATATTACACAAGACAAGGTACTGTGGCACTCTTTCTGTATTCTTCCACTTTTTTCCGACTGGATGTATTTTGTCAATTCAAAAAGACTATTTTTATTCAGTTTAGTTTTTATATGCTCACAATTTTAAGTATTTATATTATAATTTTCTATGAGATTTTTGTTTTAATATGTTACATTATTTTATTAATGACTTCTCCTGTCAATTAAATTGAATTCTGCTAGCTCTATCAATTTCTACAACAAGCATACCACTGACAAACTTCTTATTAGTTATCAGTGATGCTTTATCACATTCATTGATTGTAAGTTGAATGGTCAGTGAGATGCCATGTAAATTGTGATCCCTATATATAGAATTTTTCACATTCTAGAAATTTGTTTAGGTATTAAATGAGCATATGCCATCAAGAAGAGGAACAATGAACTAAAAATTGATATTATGCCTGCTTTAGTGCTACTTCCCCAAGTATTGTTGCTCTCATAATTGTATAGACTCATTCCATTGAATGTACTATTACGGTTCCACTGGTCCCCTAAAATGATAAATTCATCTTTGAACTACAATGCTTGCAGGCCACTATTTGCAGGTAGTTTACTACGAATTGTTCGTATTCTCTTAGAACAAACCCGACATGATGAAATGCGAATTCTGGGTTGCAATACGCTTGCCGATTTTATAAATAGCCAGGTACATACTCTAAGTATCTTATATCTGTAAGGTATATTATGCCAATTGCATGGCTGCATACTTGGTATATTCACCGAAATTTGTATTAATTTTAGTAATAGTTGATTAGATTAATTTGCTGTTACTTGGTTTGACTGGTAGATTTCCAATTAATTTTGTTGTTTTCCCTCATTTGGTTCAACGGTTTTTTGTTTTATTTGATATCAAACTTTGGACTTTTCAATAATAAAGATATTGAGTAAATATTGGTTGGAGGGGGTGGGGATTTTTTTATACTTCTGAACTTTTTGGTTATTGAAAGGTAATAGCTTTCCATTTAACCAAAAACATGATTGAGGGGATTTTTACAAAGAATGCCCTTGTACATAATGTAGAGATACCTAATAAATTATCCTTAGATTACTTTAGACTATTTAATTCAAGGAAAAATGATTATTTGATACAAATATGGGGACCTCTTTGCCCAAACCAATGACCACTCTTAAGATATTGCCCAATTGAACACAAGGTAACCACACTCATTGCCCATTTGAACAAATCTTCACTAAAACCTAATATATTATGACAATTTTACCTTTACCCTTTGTCACATGCATAAAGAGACTTTGTCGGACTCTGGTCACCGATTGCTGGTCTCCGGAAACTGATTGCCGTAATCCGATTGTCGGTTTTTTTGTTGTTTTCATATGTCGTCGGAATCTCACCGGATTTTTTATTTCACTGTTATCTCACCGGATTTTTTATGTCACTGTTATCTCACTGACCATTGCTGAAACCATACTAGACCCTTGCCGGAGTTTTACAAGAGAGTATAAACTGTATATATAATTACTGTACCCCAATAAGCCCAAATAATAAATTAGTGACCCCCAGTAACCCTAATAACAAATTACAGACCTTCAGTGACTCCAATTACTGACCTCTAGTAACTCCGATAATAAATTACTGATCCAAAGTAATCGCAAATACTACCCCCTAGTAACCCTCCATAATAAATTACTGACCTTCAGTGACTGCTAATACTGACCTCTAGTAATGCACGATTGCAATTTACGGACTTTCAGTAATCTCCGATGATAAATTAGTGACCCATAGTGATTTTAATTACTGACCGCCAGTAACTCCAAATTATAAATTACTGACTCATAGTAAATATGTTATTAACCCATAAATAATAAATTTGATATACATACAGATCAAATGCCAAAATTGATATACAAATATCATAAGAAAGTAGCTATAGCAGTCATTATCAACAACTAAAACAATAGTGGTACAATTATCAATTAGTGATAAACAGTGAGAAAGTAACCCCATTAATAAATTACTGATCCACTAGTAACCACAAATACTGACCTCCAATACGATAAATTACCGACCCCTAATAACCCAGAGTAATATGTTATTGACATCATAAAATATGCTGTTAACCCGTGATAAATTATTAATATAAATAAGAAAAATCCATATTAATTTACACCTGAAATTATTAATATAAAATATGCTGTATATTACATTAATTTACGAGGTAATACAGTAATAAATGTAAAAAAAAAATGTTGAAGAAGAGAATAGTGTTTGCCGAGAACTGTGAGAAGAAAATGATGCCATTTAATACCATTTTACAATCAACACCGAACCATTGGAGGGAGGGAGGGTATACAAGTATTTTTCCTAAGGATCATTGGAGTGGCTGGTAAAATTGCAATGGGCAATTTTTTCCCTAATTTTGACTAAATGGTCATTCTCCCTTAATTCAACTTAGTTAGCTTAAATGCATAATGCCATGAATTGCATATTCTACTTTTTCCATTGGTTAAGCCAAACTGACACTTTGAAATAAAAGTAGATTGATAGTACACACATGTTCAACCTAGAAGGCCTTATTCCTAAACTCTGTGAATTGGCTCAAGAAATGGGAGATGATGAAAGAGCTCTACGCTTACGTTCAGCTGGATTGCAATCCCTGGCTTTTATGGTACATAACCTTTTTTCTCTTGGCTTAAGCTCCTATGAATTAGTTCACTCATATGCATGCATGCTATGTTACATTCTACTGCACTTTCCCTTATTTTTCCTTGACTTTCTAGTGTCTTCAATATATTTTCTTAACAGTATATTTAGTTAATGACAATACTAGGAATTTTGTCTGCCCGTGTATATTAATTGCATTCAAGTTTACATTCAAGACTGTAACATTAATACAGTAGTAATGACACAGTTATTATCATCTTTGGCTAACTGTGCTGAATTGAGTTTGGTGACAATTATAGTTAGAGGTATGTTTGGATTGGTTCAGATTTTTATTTGGCCTTACGGAACTAAACCATCACAAGATGTCTACCAAAATGCAACCATTATTGTCTCGGTTTTTCAAAAGTTATTATTATTGTTATTGTTATTGTTATCGTTACTGTTGTTGTTTAATTTTGTGTGGTTTTGGTATATGTAACAGTACTAATGTACAATAACAATTTTCCGATATAGCACATTATCTTTTAATTGTTCATTTTCATTGATCCATTCTTAGTTTCTTCTTTTGTTTCCTCTTTGTTCAAATATCTCAGTTTTTTAACTGTACTCTTTGTTTGAAGGTGTGGTTCATGGGTGAGCACTCTCATATCTCGATGGATTTTGACAATGTGAGCACTCCAAACATTTCATCGCCTCTGTATTTCTATTTTTGGCATAAACAAGACATTATTTTATGGACAATACTCTTGTCCAAATCAATTTCGATACATCCGATTAGTGTTTTATTTGCATACATTCCACATTGTTGTTTCATATTCAGAACTAGGCATTTGTAGTTTCATATTCAGAACCATGCATTTTTTGAAGCACACTTTAATGATCATCAATACCTAAAAGCAACCAAATTTGAAATATTTTGCTGATCAAACTGTATCAAACAAATGGATCGTTTTTTGTACAAGTTAACAATCTCATGACACCATTCATCTCGTTGATGCAGTTGGATAAGGAAAGAGTGGTTCCTGTCATGAAATCACACTGTAAATAAAATGTATGAGAAGGGCATGTCCAAAATACTCATCTTTAACACTATACATAAATTTTGTTTGCTATGGTGTCCCTGTTGGATAGTCTATTGATTACAGATGATTCTTGACTTTTGCTATCAGTCTGAAATTGTTTTCTGTTCCGGAGTAGATCATATCAGTGACTTTGGAAAATTGCACGGATATTAATACTAAACCTGGAAATGCGAAAGAAGATGGACAAATTTCTGATTCTCCGCACCAGTGGGTTCAAGGAGTGCTAAAAGCAGAAGTTCATGATTCATCTATTCCAAATGTTAGTCAGAATGTTCCTTCATTACCAAACCTGAAAACCTTTGATTTGGATCCTACAATGTTAGTTTGTTTTTCTCCCTGTAATCACTTTCATATGTTGCTTGTAATTGTTTATGTTGCCGTTACATAATTTACATGATTACATGCCACTTTCACAGTGATAAAGACAAGAGTCCCTCTTACTGGTCAAAGGTTTGCTTGCGTAATATAGCCAGATTGGCAAAGGAAGCTACAACAGTGCGTCGAGTGCTTGAACCCCTTTTCCAAAATTTTGATGCTGCAAACCATTGGTCCCCTGAAAAACCACTTGCTTACTATATTTTAATGTATCTGCAGTCACTGTTAGAGGAATCAGGTTTGGATTTCTTTTGCGTTTTCTTTTATTATTGCACATTTGGTTTCGATTTACTTATGTTTTTTTTTTTTTATCTGAACACCAGGAGATAACTCCCATCTGTTATTGTCCATATTGGTCAAGCACTTGGATCATAAGAATGTTGTCAAACAGCCGCGCCTGCAAACAGATATAATAAATGTCACCACACAAATAGCGAAAAGTGCAAAGCAGCATGCATCAGTTGCGATCATTGGTGCAATATCTGACCTGATAAAGCATTTGCGAAAATGCCTGCAATATCAAGCTGAAGTGTCCAACCCTACTAGTACAGATAAATGGAACCAAGATCTTCAGTCAGCACTGGAGAGATGTATATCACAACTTTCATATAAGGTATGCCTCTTTCACGTGAAGATTATAATTGAGTGAACCATACGAGAATTTGGAAAATTTTATAAGTGTCCTCATGGATTCCGGAATGAAAATATGTGGAAACTTCATGAGGTATTCCTAATGAGTTTAGTTCTCTGTCCCTCTTTCTCTCTCTCTCATCAAATTTGTAAATTATACAATCAGGGTGTGATCTTTCCATAAGACGAGGTTCTGTTATATTAATTAGCATTTTTTAAATAAAGCACTTCCTATTTTGACCATGTGATGCAATTACAAAAGCTTGGCTCGATATTTACTCTATATGAAGAATCCTCAAATTAATCTCTAGTGTGTGAGTCTGTGGCAAATTTTAAATTGTTTGTTATTCTTAGTGTAACATGAAGATTTTATTATAGAGAAATCCCCTGATTAAGCTCTTGGTATAACTTGCAGTTTCTATAGTTTAGGTGTTTTGATAGGAATGGAAGATATAATGATAATCTATAAACTTTTTTTTCAAATGTAAAAATACATATCTAAACATATGGAATATAGTCGTCCTCAAGTTGGCGAGTTAAGGATTTTCACCATATTCTATTTGAAGTCTCTAATCTCAGGACTAGGTTTTTTAACTTTCGAAGAGTGCTAAGTGCAAAGGTTCAAGATTTATTTTTGCAGCTCTAATATTTTGGTTTGTCTTCTGGAACTGTCTAACTTTGTGTTGGATCAGAGAACATCTTGTAAGAGTTATGGTTTACTCAAGTTGGGTGATATTTGTGGAATGCATTCTGGAGTACTCATACTTGTTTGTATTTCTACCTGTTTGGCTTTTTTCAGATTTATAATTCATCTTTGTCTGATTTTACCATATGCTGAGTTCTGGTTGGTGATTGCTATAATTAGGAGGACCAAGAAAAAATTGCAGGATCAAATTTCAGTGTTCATATTTACTGTTTATTCACATCTCATTGCAATCACAATCATAGTCGTCTTAAATATTTTTTCCCCCGATTTAAAGTTTCTTCCATTCTTTTTTGCATCAAGCTGATTTGCATCCAAATATTCTTTCTTCCTTAAGGGGAGATGCTAATAACCTGGAATGAAACGAGAAGTTCTCGTAAGATGTCATGTAAAAGATCTTGAGTGAGTTATTTTGTTCAGTTCATTAGCTAGAATGTGAAGCAGAAAGAAAATTTTAACATTGACCAAACTTAATAGGACAAAAATGTGCTCTTTGATTTTCTTTCTCTGTGTGTGTGTGTGTGTGTTTGTGTACTTTGGGTGGCAATGGATCAGAAATTCAGTGTTGTTAAACTCTTGTTACCGTTTGATTTCTCAGGTTGGAGATGTGGGACCCATACTTGATATGATGGCTGTGGTGCTGGAGAATATCCCAACTAGTATTATAGTAGCTAGGACGACAGTCTCTGCTGTCTATCTAACTGCAAAAATAGTCTCTTCTGTTCCGAATATATCCTATCACAAGAAGGCAAGGGAAAAATTTTCAGATTTCAATTTCTTCATGTTCAATTTATTTATTTATTTTTTTAAACCATCTAAACCCCATAAACTTAATCACTTTTTCAGGCATTCCCTGATGCTTTGTTTCACCAGTTACTCCTAGCAATGACGCACCTAGACCATGAAACACGTGTTGGAGCACACAGCATTTTCTCTATTGTCCTTGTGCCATCTCTACTTGTTCCTTGGCTACAGCTGAAAATGAACTCTGTGCAGGCTGTTTCTGACTTTTCATCTGTCAGGAGATTGGACTTCGTAAATGATAGGAATTTCTCCATTAGTGATAAAGGGAAAGACACGGGAGCACCCATGAATGGAGAGGTGAGGGAAGAGGAAAGTCAAATATCAGATGTGTGTGAAATCCAATCTGGCAAATCTTACAGCTTCAAGAGTGCTTTAACGGCTGGAAGAGCAGTACGAGATCTTAAACTCTTTCAATTTTAGTGTTAAAACACAAAAATCACCGTCTTAGTTTATATTTTGTGCTGAAGTTTATTTGAAAACTTCCAGGAACTACCATCCCTTCGGTTAAGCAGTGATCAAGTGAGTCAATTGCTTTCATCCATCTGGGTTCAGGCAACATATGCAGAGAATACCCCAGCAAATTTTGAGGCGATGGCTCATTCGTATAATGTTGCTTTACTGTTTACCCAATCAAAGGTGGGAACTTAATGCATGTTATATATTGTTATTGGTTTAACGGGGACACCCTTTTTATCTTTTAATTGCTACACATTTTGATCCACATAATTCTTTTTATATTATACAATTTCTTATAAACATCTACTCAAAAATACCTCGATTATCTTGTAAGCCCTCCATCGTTGTTTTGGCAAAACTGGCTTGGTTGCCATCCTCTTAATTTTTTGCATAACTAGACATCCACTACTGAGAATGAATATCTGAAAATAAAAAAGTGAAAGCTCTTCTGGTGTAAAATGAATTCATGCGAATTATAGGATAAATGCGAGAATTATAAAATTAAGAATTAGTAAAATTGAAATTTACGTCCTAGGTTGTACAAACTCAAGTCACAGGTTGATTACGGTATTACTACAGCAACTTCTCGGTGATAACAACCAAGAGAAAGCACTCCATTTGTTTGATGAAGAGGATTTCATGTCGGTTATCAGCTGTGCAGATGTAATAAGTAATAACTGAAGAATTAGAAATATGAGTTGATCTGTTGGACAGAGTTTAGGAGTGTCTTTCATCAACTTGATGATATGATGAACTGAAATATCATTCTCTTGTTTTGCCGGATTGCCTTTTTCAACTGTAAGTGATCATGATTTTTCCCATCCTGTCTTTGCAGGCTTCAAGTCATATGGCTTTAGTGAGATGCTTCCAGCTGGCATTCTCCATCAGAACTATTTCTTTGGATCGAGATGGTTAGTTGAATTTATCATCATTTTTTTGTTACACTACATAGTTGGTGCAGAGAACATCATAGTGATAAGACTTTTAACTCCAAGAGGGGTTTAGCTCTTGTACACACACCAACTTAAATTACTGTTCTTATGTTTCCTGGTTCAGATTAGTCTGATTGCCTTTTGGTTAAAGCGAAGCTCTTGTATTGTCCCATGTATTTACCAAGTAATTGCTTAACTTTGATAACAATAATGTAACTTTGAGGGATGTGACTTCGTATGCATTCCTAGAACTCAGTTTTTTCCCGTCCTTGTCCCTTAGAGATTTTTTAAATTCACCAGTCCTTAGTTGCCTCCCCTTACCCACAAAAAATGTTGAAGAAAAAAGAATGGACTAGGAAAAAGAAAAAGAGTGCATCAGTTATTAGTCAGCAATATTTTTTTGAAATGCCTTTTATGACTGGCAAACAATGAGATAGCTTTGCCCTTGCTGTTAGAAATGGAAATTCTGAAAAGTCATTGATTGCCCAAATTTTTAAGCAATAGGGCATGTGTTTGACATCTATTTCAATACTTTACTTCACATGTAGGCTGCAATACCACATATGTGTGCCTAACATGTACAATTTGTAATGAAGGAGGTTTGCAAGAATCTCGTAGAAGGTCTCTTTATACGCTGGCATCATACATGCTCATATTTTCAGCCCGGGCAGGGAATTTCACAGAGCTGATTCCTATTGTTAAAGCATCGTTGACAGATCAACTGGTTAGTTTCTAGTTTGTACATTTTACCCTTCAAATTATTTCCCTTTTCAATGTTATGGTTGTTGAAAAATTGATATAACTGTGTTTTCGGGGACCCAAACTTGTGTTTTTTCCAATTTTTTATGTTTTGATATATACATATATATTTTTTTTATAGGTTGATCCTCGTCTTCAGTTGGTTGACGATATCCAACTGCAGGCATTTTTGATTGAATCCAATATGAGGAAGCTATCTTCTGGATCACGGGAGGACGAAGTTGCTGCATTGAATTCTTGTTCAGGAGTTGAACTAGATGACCAACTTTTGAAAGAAACCGTGATATCCCACTTCATGACTAAATTTGCCATATTGTCAGAGGTAGTATACTTGATCTCTTATATAATCTCTTAAGCATAAATGGTTTTAATGCAGCTATCCATATTTTGATGTATTTATGATTTTTAAAAAGATTAATGGAAATGATGTTGCCTTAGTAAAAACTCAGAACCCAAATAAGTAACGCTGTTGATCAATAGATCTGTGCTCCTTTGTCATAGTGTTGGTGCATATATGGAAAGCATCCAGACTGTTACATTACCTTGATACTAACATTATATGACAAAATTAGTGTCTGCAGATATCTGTCCTTAGCCAATTCTAATCATTAGGTAGAGTATCCTTGTATTGTAGAATGGCCTGGAGTACTCAAAACAGACCCTGAAACAAATTTTGTTTCCTTTTCTTGGGTCGAAGTGCTAATTCTTTTGCTAAAACAGGCAATTTCGCTTGTTGGGCAAATATCCCTAGAATAAAAAAATAAAGAAGAATTGTGTGGCAAGTGACTACATGGAACATAGATTGATAGATGACAGCTATAGAAGATATTCTGTTGTCAAGGATCACGGGTTCCCAATAGGATCACGGGTTCCCATTTCCGGGTTCCCAATAGGATCACGGGTTCACATGTAATTTCCATTATGTACTATTGTGCTTGTGCTACTGTAAGATATATTGAAAAGGAGACGTCACAAATAAAAAAGGGGTAAATATGTTGTGGAAAGTAAAAACTGCTTTCTTTATCCAAAAAAAACTTGGGAACACACCTATTATACTGATTACGTCGATAGTAAACTTGAAATTACTTGCTACTTTTTATTAAAGAACGTACTGCATGGTGATACTTGCATTTGGTTTAGGCTAAGTTATATCAGGCTTTGACTATCATATCTTGGCTTTTCAATTGTTAATGACTTTCAAGTAAAAATTCTGGCAAAGGAGTTTTAAATTTTTATATCTATTATAGAATTCTTTGGTTCTTAAAAAAATATATATATATATATATATATATTTCTCTACAAGTTATTTCATGACATTTATCCATGCATTTTCACACCCTAGCTTTTCTGTCTTGTACCTGATCTTATATATTTCTGTTCATTTCTACAGGATGAATTGCTAAGCATCAGGCAGCAACTCTTACTGGGTTTTTCACCAGATGATGCATTTCCTTTAGGAGCTCCACTATTCATGGAGACACCACGACCATGCTCTCCTCTTGCCCAGATAGATTTTGCTGATTTTGATGAGGTTGCCTTTTTTTTTTTTTTTTTTTGCATTGTATCAGTATGTTCATTGCATTCAACTACATTTATACCGGTTGTTTTTTTTCCTCTCAGGTGATGCCTCCAGGTTCCTTGACAGACGAAGAATCTTTCCCCGAGCCTAGTGGAAGTCAGTCAGACCGCAAATCATCACTTTCCATCAATACACTTGACATTCTAAGTGTTAATCAGCTCCTGGATTCAGTAAGACAAGCTCTTAGATACTATCTCTATATTATTAGGAATTATGTTCTGGTGTTTCTTGACAAAAGCCTTTGAAATTCAGTACTCAAATTCAAGGGGTAGCCAATTTTTCCTAAGAAAAATATGTGTACAAGCTTCACATTTTCTTGGATATGACATATTTGGCTGGTTATCCCAGGTTCTAGAAACAGCCCAACAAGTTGCAAGCTTCCCAGTCTCCACAACGCCTGTACCATATGACCAAATGAAGAGCCAATGTGAAGCCCTTGTCAGGGGCAAACAGAAAAAGATGGCAGTTCTTCATAGTTTCAAGCATCAACAGGAAACCAAGGCGTTAGTGCTCTCCAGTGAAAGTGGAAACAAATCCCATGCTTCATCACCCAAGGTCAGTTGATTTAGAATTAGAGTCCATATGCTTATGAACTTTTGCCTGCTTAGTCTATATCAGGTCTAAAACTTAATTCTCCTTTTAACTACGAAGTTAAAATAAAACAAATTCACTGACCTACAAGGATTAAGATAAGAGTTCGCCAGACCCACATTGACAACTACATACAATACTTAGTTTCAAACTATTCTAAGACATACAAGATGATTTCTGACTTCTGAAAGTTTTTGTGCAGCACCCTAGAATTTGAGTAAAAGCTGTGCTTAATTTATCAAAATGAGTTTACCCACTCTGAAATGTAGTTCTGCTGTTGTACTTGTAGCCGTATGTTATGTGCGTGTGAAGGAACGGATTCTAAAATATGAATGCATGTAATAACTGGATAGCATGATGTTAAAATATATGCGCTTAATACAGGGCCGACCCTGAGATTTCCGGGGCTCGAAGCGAAGAGAAAAATTGGGGCCCCCTGTTAAAAAATATATTTACATAATTTTTAACTTTAAAAGTAAGTATGTCACAACATAGCAATAAAATTTTCAATAATAATAAAATGCTATAATATTTGAAACAAAAGTATGAAAATTACAAATATCAGTACATGTTACTCAAAAACTGTCATTCCTAGAAACAAAAGTGTCAATTAAACACGAACACTCAAGCTTTTCCGCCAACTCTTTTTCAATCGATAACATAGCCAAACCATTTAGCATTTCTTATGACATAGTTGATCGAAGATAAGATTTGATCAACTTTAACTTCGAAAAACTTCTCTCAGCACATGCAACAATAACATGTATAGTTAACAAAAGTTTGTAAGCAATCCAAGCATTTGGGTAGCAACCATCCATTTGGAGCCATATAGCAATTAGCACCCTGCAACACATAACAAAATTGCTATTTCAAATTCCCAAAACCACTTGTATTTAATGTATCTATCCTGATATCTACAACTAATCGCATTTTATCTGCTTAGCCAAATGAACAACGATGTAAAAAGCAAGCACTACCTATTCAACAAATTGTTGTTAGATCATAAATCGAGAATGCTTCTTCAACTTCTGGCAATATTCAACAATCTGCATCAGAATATCAGATGAAGTTACTGAAACCCTATTACTCTAAGCTATAAACATGAACTGAAACTCAATCACCTAGATTCCTAGAAATTCTAAATAACCCATAAACCCAATTATGAATTACCCAAACTCTCTTGTAATCGAAAAGTTGGCGAAAATAGTCAAGATACTCACCTGATTTTTGCAGCCCAAATCTAGAAAGGATTTGAATCAAGATGAAAAATTGAGAATCGGGAGACGAGAAGAGGCGCTGATGCGGAGAGGAGAGTAGTTAACGACATATGCCCATTTTTTTTTTACTCTGTGTTTATATATATATATATCATGAAATTGGGGCCCTTTGAAATTGGGGGCCCAAAGCACAAGCTTTACCAGCTTTAGCCCAAGGCCGGCCCTGGCTTAATATATACTCTTAAATTGGAAATCATGCTATGCTAATCTGTTATTATAAATCTAGTAGAAAACTAGAAATGTTAATATTGTTATTATTATTATTATTACCATTTATCTTTTTTTAATTGAATTTGTTTCAGGCATTGGAATTTTCAGAGGGGGACCCAATGGGGAACGACAGGGAGCAAATTCAAGCAAAAAAACAGCTCCTTATATGTTCAAGTGAGTATGGACAACATTTGTTTAAATTACCACCTTCAAGCCCTTATGACAAATTCTTGAAAGCTGCTGGATGTTAACGGCACTATCTGTGTCATACATATGTACGTAACCATAGTTCATTTTTCTTTCCTCTTCATATTCCTCCAGAAATTGTTTATTTTTTCATTCTTTAGCCTGAAATTCAATCAGTTTTAAGTATGTTTAGATGCTTCTACCTTTCATGTCTAAATGCGAGAAAGGGGATTTGTGTGGATAAAAGGGGTGTCTTCCACAGACTGTTTCGAGTATTTGAGCCTATATCTTGGCAGTATTTATGCAAATATATCAGTTCAGTTTTATTATGAACTGGTAAACCGCCCTTTGTATATTGTATGTTCAAACATTTGGGAAAAAAAGGTTTGGCAATACAACGTTGCATTTTTCTACCTTTGGGTTTTATATGTTATGCATTTATTTTATTTTATTTTTGGTTACAAACGGGACCTAAAAGGCCCAACCAAAAGGAAAAAACAAACTAAGTGCTAGAACAGGCACCAGATCTTCTAGCACGAGACATAGCACAAAGATCATCAAGGAAAGCTTGACTAGCATGCACTGGAGGGTCCTCAAAAGTAATCAAACCCAGGCTATGATTGATGCTGCATTTAGCTAAAGAATCAGCTGTCATGTTAGACTCCCTACTAAATATATGCACAAGCTTAGCGTCCTCTATTTTAGACATAATGCACTTACATCCATCCAGAAGAGATCCTAAAGGATGCAAGGAAAGATTAGGTCTCTGTAAAAGGTGCACTAGAATTGCTGAGTCAGATTCAATTTCAAGTTTACTAATGTTCAAATTGCTAGCAAGTTTGAGACCATAATATAGCCCCCAAGCCTTAGCATCCAAGATAGAATCAACCCTCAAATTGATTTGGAAACCAACAATCCAGCAACCAGAATGGTTTCTAATGACTCCACCAGCTCCAATCTTCCCAGAGTTTGAGACCCTGGTTCCATCAATGTTTGACTTGAAAAAATTCAGAGGAGGCTTTTTCCAGGAAAGCATTGAGTAGCTATACAAAGAAGTGTTCTTATTCTTAGCTTGAACATTTTTCCACTCTAAAGCATAATTCCAGATGAGCTTATCAAAACAGATAGGCATAGTAAAAGAAGGCTCAAAGACATGCTTGCTTCTCCATTTCCAGATAAACCAACATATGAAAATAAAAAGGTTGCACCACTTAATATTTTTACCAACTACAACATGGCAATGAAGCTGAGCTAAGAACCAACCATCCCAATCAAGAGAAAAGGAATTCAAGATGTTACCAGGCTTTGTAAAGGTTGTCCAGATTATAGCAGAATTAGGACAATCTCTGAAAAGATGCAGAAGGGATTCATCAGCAGAATGGCAAAAAGGACATGAAGCATCAGAAGAGAACCCTCTAGTAACTCGCTAAACATTCGTAAGAATCTTTTTGTGAGCAACAGTCCAAAGGAAAGTTTTCAGCTTAGGAGGGACATCAAACCTCCAAATGGCTTTCCATTGAGCATTTCTTAGATTAGAAAAGTCAAACAAGGAATTATAAGCAGACTTAACAGAAAAACAGTCATTAGGAGTAGCTCCCCAAATCAAAGAATCATGATTACTATCTTCAAAACCAGTAGGAACATTAATAATCTGGTTAACAATATCAGTAGGCAACACAGAGAGAAGCTGGGGGATATCCCAACCATCATCATTCCAAAAACCACTAACAGAGGCATTAGCATTAGTAATAGCAGAGGGCAAAGCAACATTAATCAAAGGTTCAGAGGAAAGCCAATGATCATACCAAAACTTGATATAATTGCCATTTCCAACTCTCCATTTTAAGTTCTTCTTAACAAGCTCAGAACCATGCATGACTCCTTTCCAAACATGAGAGCAATCAGGAGGAGGTTTCAAATTATCAGCAAAAAGACTGCCATTTTTTAAGTACTTTTCATCAAACATCGAAACCCAAAGACCTTTGTCCTTTTGAAACATCCTCCAGCTGACTTTGGCAAGCATAGCTTGATTCATGTCTGCAGATTTCTTGATTCCTAAACCACCCAGTTGCTTAGGCAAACAGACAATGTCCCAATTAATTAAATGCACTTTTCTCTTCAAATTAGTATCACCCCAAATAAAATCCCTATTAAGTTTATCAAGTCTGTCACATAAACTTGCAGGAAATTTAGCAGTTTGCATAGCATAGTTAGGAATGGAAGAAGTAACAGACTGAACAAGGGTGAGTCTACCTGCCATACTTAAAACCTTACTCTTCCAACTAGCAAGTCTGCATTGAACTTTATCCACAATTGCATCATAGGTATGTTTGTTCACCCTTGAGTGGATTAGAGGCATTCCCAAATACTTCCCAAGATCAAGGGTGAGAGGAGAACCACAAGTGTTGCTGATAGAAGAGGCCAATTGCTTACAAGTATTTGGAGAGCAATAAATCAGGGATTTTTCATAGCTAACAGTCTGGCCAGAAAGAGAGCAAAAGGTATCGAGACAATGTTTCAAAATGAAGGCTTGATGGGGAGTGGCTTCAGCAAAGAGCATCAAATCATCAGCAAAAAATAAATGAGAAATTCGAGGCCCTGATTGGGAGACTCTAACTGGACTCCAATGACCTTCATCCACAGCAGATTGAATGAGGTGGGAGAGCTTTTCCATACACAAAACAAAAATATAAGGAGATAGGGGATCACCCTGTCTAATGCCTCTTTTAGCCTGAAAGGAATTTGTGAGCTCTCCATTGAAACATATTTGAAAGCTAGTAGAAGAGATGCACTGCATAATCAGCTTGACCAAGGAACGAGGAAATCTAGCTTCATAGAGAACCATTTCAATGAAACTCCAACTCAATCTATCATAGGCTTTGGAAAGATTAATTTTCCAAGCAAAAAATCCCAACTTACCAGCAGATTTTTTAAACTCGAAGAGCATTTCCTGAGCTATCATGATATTATCAGAAATATTTCTTCCAGGAACATAACTAACTTGATTAGGACTGATCAAGGTTTGCATATGAGGTCTGATCCTAGAAACAATGATCTTAGAAATCACCTTGTAAATAGTCGTACACAAGCTAATGGGTCTAATGTTAACCATGTGCTGAGGACCATCAATTTTGGGGATAAGAGAAATTATGGTATGATTAAGACCAGCAGGAATAGAACTAGTAGCAAAAGCCTCAGCAACAACTTTGAAAATTTCAGTAGAGTAGATATGCCAGTGATGCTGGAAAAATATGGCTGGAAAACCATCATGACCAGGGGCCTTAAGCCCTCCAATAGCAAACAAAGAGTTTTTAACTTCAGATAAAGTGATAGGATTGCATAAATCAAACAAACTAACCTGATCAATATAAGGAAAGAGCCAGGGAATGGTAAATCTGATGTCCACCATGTCAGGCTGAGAGAAGAGGTCTGTGAAGAAGTCAACAACAATTTTCTTCATAGAAACAGAATCAGTGAACCAATTGCCATTAGAGTCATACAAACCTTCAATCTTATTCCTTCTTCTCCTTATTAAAGTTGTAAGATGAAAGAATTTTGTGTTTCTGTCTCCACCCTGAATCCAATTATCTCTGGATTTTTGTCTCCAAAATAAATTTTCCTGATCTCTGATGGCTTCATATTGAGAAATAAGCTCAGCTTCAAGGTTGATCAAAAACGGATTATCATGTCTATCTCTAGCTTTTTGGATGCCACCAATTCTAGCTAACAATCTCTTTTTCTTCTGAAACAGATTACCAAACACCTCTTTATTCCATTTAGAGAGGGCAACAGATATATTTTTAACTTTTGAGGGAAAATCACTGTTTCTGCTCAAACCCGAGGGCCAATTGCTTCTGCTCAAACCCGGGGGCCTGGCAGAACCACAATAATAAAGCTATAAAGGACACTGCGAGTATAGTGGTTCACCGTGCCATCGGAGGGCACGGCTACGTCCACTTGGAATCCAGTAGGCGTGGCCAATAAGCCATTGGGTTACAAGGGTGGAGTGCCTTGGATCCAAGATCCTTAATACTAAGGGGGAAGCCTCCTATTTATAGGGAAGGAAGGCTCCCTCCTTTACCATGTTTCCAATGTGGGATGCTCACTACACTATTACATATTTCCCTACTTACGAAGCTACTTCAGGCGCCCGGTGGCACTGCTTCCGAGTGCGGCACCGGTGATGTGGAACAATGGATATGTAGCCGGGGTGCTGGACTACTCGCTAGATGCCGGAAGTAGGACCCCCGATGCCGGTTGCACGGTCCACGAGGTCGCCGGATGTGCTTGGCGGCGTACTATATGTACTGTCAACAATCACCACTCATTGATTTCCAGGTTGAATCAACAAAGTCAGAATAATCAGCATGGGAAAACCACATAGCTTGAAAGCGAAAAGGAGAAGCTTTTCTATTAGCACCATTATTATAATAAAGATGCGTCAGGATATGGCAGTGATCAGACTTGGTTTTTGGTAAATGCTGAATAAAAGCTTCAGGGAAAGCAGCTCTCCAAGAACAAGAACAGAATCCTCTATCCAATCTTTCCTTGATTCTATTATTACTCCAAGTATAGCATGAACCAGAAAAGCCCATGTCAATCATAGCATTTATGTTTATCCAATCTCTAAGACCACCAAATCGACCAGAAAAAGGACCACAATTCTTATCAGCAACAGAAGCTAATTCATTGAAATCACCAATAAACATGCTAGGGAAATCATTTGAAGACAAAAGATTTTCAAGATAAGACCAGAGAGAAGCTCGAACAGAAGGAGTGGGACTAGCATAGATAGCAGTGAGCATCCAGGTAGCTTTTCTATCAGCAGAGATTTTAACAGAAATAGACTGAGAAGTTTTATCAACAAAATCAACTCTGACCCTATTCTTATCCCAAAGTAACCAAAGACCACCAGAGAAACCATTAGCCTCAGAAACCTGGAAATCAGTAAAGCCAAGCTTGAAAAAAGCATCACTAGTTCTAGAGAATTGAACACGAGGTTCACAAATAGCAAGAAAATCAACAGAATTCATTTTAACAAGGTCTGCAATAGCAGACTTAAAATCATCACTACCAGCACCTCTAGCATTCCAGAAAAGAAGCTTAACCATTGCTAACAACAAGAAGGGGAGTGGTTAGAAAACCCAATTAATCATCAACCATACCTTCTCCTTCATGAGAAGGTAGACCAACTTCATTATTCAACATGCTATTTGTACGAACTATTTCCTCAACAACTTTCGAGGTATCATCAGGAGAGTGAAAACCCACACCAGCTTCATTAATTGACTCCTCAGGAGGGCAATGACCAAATATTTCTGAAATCCCATCTCCACCAACATCATTTCTCACATTCTCAAAAAAGAGCTTTTTGGGAATTTGAGAAATCTGTTTAGGATTAGAGACTGTACCTCTACCCTTCTTTTGGTATTTCAATCCAGTCTTGGAACCACTACTGCTTGCTTTGATCACAGTGCTACTAGCCACATTGGAAACATCCTTCATAGGAATTCTAGAATTATTGGAGCTTGTGAACACGGGTTTCAAGTTCAAATGAGCATCAGACTTAGTAGGAGAAGTGCCTTTTGTCACAACAGGTTCTGAATTGTCAGCAGAGTTGATGTTATTCTTGGATTTACTAGCCATCTTACCCTTCTTAACTTTGTTCTCAAAACTACTCCATAATTTGTCAATAGAAGGAGTATTCTCAGAAGTCTTAACAATCATATTCTCATCAATTTGAACATCTTCTAAAACATCATCATCTTGCAGCACAACATATCTAGAGCCAGACTTACCAAATTTCCTCACACTAACATTATCTCCAGCTTTTTTCTTATTTCTATAACTCATTAGTATCCAAGGACCCATGTCCTCTTTGATAATCTCAGTTGAAGAAGAAAAATCCATTGAAACTTGAGCCTCAGATGAGATTTCAGTTGTCATAACTTTTTCACCAGAAATATCAATATTAGCATTAGAGGCATGTTTAACAAGAGTAGGACATTTATCTTTAGAGTGTCCAAAGCAGCCACACTCAAAACAAATCAAGGATATACCCTCATAAACAACCGGATAAGCAATACCTTCAACTTCTACAAATGGACGCAGAGGCTTACTAAGATCAACTTCAACACACACCCTAGCAAATTTACCTCTAGCCTGGCCAATAGTTATTGGATCAAAACGAACGACATTTCCCAAGGTTTTCACAATTCTAGTAAGAGCAAAATCCTTAAAAAATTTAACAGGAAGATCCAGAATTCTTACCCATAAAGCCATGGAGCCAATAACTTCCTTAATAGGATTAAAATCTAGTCTCCATTTCTTCACAACCAAAGTTTGGCTAGCCAGGATCCAAGGACCACCACAAAGCGCATGATTCATATCCTCTTCAAGGCTAAATTTTACAATAAAAAAGTCGTTAGGAAGATCTATGAGCTGCCAGCCACCTTTGACTTGCCATTTTCTACGCAATCCCTTTAACATGAAATCGAAAGAGTTGGTAGAATTCGGTTTGCCCATCAGCTTGACAACCACAGCGCATTGCCACTCAAAATCCAATTTATTATGAACTTTGTCTGAAAACGTCACATTCTGGCCATGCTTGCCCTGGGTAAAAGAGCAATCATCATCGGTGAGAACGAATTCTGTTGACATTGTCTGCGAAAAACGGTCAACTGGGTTTTTCAACATATTCGCATAATTCATCATTGGGATTGGAATAGATGAATTTCGGACAGAGGAGTCCAGATCCTCCATGCGTATAGCTTCAAGGTCAGAGTTAATGTCGCCTCCATTCTTCGAACGTTTGCGATGATTCATCGAAGAGGATGAGTCTCCAACACTTCCAAAAGGAAGGGCGGAGAAAGTAAACACTGAGTTAGCCACTAGAACAGAGATGAGGGCCAGAATAAGAAGGAAAAAGAATCAGAGAGATCAATCGGAGGCAGGGATCAGATGAAGGAATTGGGGATTTGGGGAAGGCGCGTGAGGCGTGTTCTCACTATGTTTGATAGGTTACGTTTGAGAATCAATTATGTTATGCATTTATTTATACTGTTCTATTTTTATTTTTTTTATTTTTTTATTTAACGTAATATGAAAGTACAACATTGAATGACTCATCAGGAGACCCTGGTTTCGTCATAAATGAGGCATGTTAAACAAACCTAAGTAAGAACTCTAGATTCAACTAAAGCGATGAAATTTAGTCCATAAGTCTAAAGAAACAATAACCAAAGAACCAAAAAGAAGACACCGCAATTTACTTAAAACTAAAACTAAGACTTACTCCATCTGGGGCAAAGCCTCAGAACTACCAATCATAAGTTCCTCAACAACTGCAGAATCCGAACCTGCATCAGCTGGAACATCCACCATTTCTGATACCTCAGAAACCCTAGCAGTAGGAGCATGTGCCCTTTCTTGTGTGGTCTTTTAACTCTAGGAGCTGTCTCCAGCTTCTTGGGCTCTAGATCAGTCTTCGGGTTGTTTTTGCGACTAGCAGGTTGGCCAAGCGTGCAGAGACGACATCAACTATGATGTCGAAGGTGGAGCGGGTGCTGAGAGAACGCTAGAGAGAAAGAGAGAAAAAAACCCTAGCCGAGCCTCCTTGGGGCCAGATTATCTTAATATCGCTTATACTGTTCTATTTTGTTTTCCTGCTTATTGGAATGTCTGACTTCTGTTGCATTCATAATCAATGTAATGCATGCAAAATAGTTGAAACACTAAAAATCTACTTCATTTAGATATTTATGATGAGCACCTATTAAAATGTAGCTGCCTTGGAAATTTGAGTTTTCTTCAATTTTTGTAGGTAAATTCTCTTCATCACGTTTACTGTACTATGATCCACGTTTACCTGCTGCACTTGTACTATATCCCAAGAACAACAGTGAATCAGTTACAAATGTGCCACTTCTCCTGCCCTAGAACTTTGCAGTTCCTCTATGTGTTGCAATTGACAAATGACAATCGTTCGACACGGTGTATAAATTGACACTTAGTTTGGGACAGCTTTTGAAGCTGCTTTTGAGACTGTTTTAGCTTTTGGGATTAATATATGGTGTTTGGTAAAGTCTTTAAAAGCTGCTTTTGGCCAAAATAGCTTTTCCCAAAAGTTAAAATCGGAAAGCTAGAAAATAAACCTTTGGAAAGCAGCTTTTGAAGAAAAACACGGAGCAAACAATGTTGCTCTAATAAATGCATTGTAGTTGCAAAATTAATAGACTCTAATATATTTTGTGTAATGGTTCCATTTGATTATGGTACTTTGTTTAATATTTTAGATGAATTTTGTTTAATATTTAAGAATTATTCGTAAATCTTTTATTTGGTTCAAACAACTAGTCATACATTGTAAAAAATTATACTAAAATAATTGCACAAAACCATAGTCTATAATTTAGAGAAGGAATATTCATTTTAATAAAATTTTAAATATTTATGATTATTTTGGTAATTACACCCACTCAAAGTACTTTTTACTTAAAACTTACTAAACACAAAAAATTACTTTTCGTTCTGACAGTATTTTTGAAAACAGTTTACCAAACCCCTAAACTGCTTCCTCTCACAGCAAGTTCAAAAACTATTTTGCTCACAGCTGATTCAAAAGCCATTTTGCTCACAGCACAGCTGTCCCAAACTAAGCCTAAATTGCTACAAAAAATACTCTACAACTTGCTAACAAATGAATGGTTTCAGCAACTCATTCATCAATGCCCTACTTGCTAAGTCTGGTTAGAAAGTTCTGAAAATTGGGGTGTAAATTTATGATTGCCAAATTATAAGCTGTTCTTTCTCCGAGATATTCTTTGGATGGTTTCAAGTTTCAACATGATATTGATTTTCTCAAATGTCCCTAAAAACTAGTAAGGTTAGTGGAGGGAACTTTGAAACTATTAGGCAAATCCAAAGGTTAGTGGCTATTTAGGGGGTGTTGTCCTCATTTTAGGTACCACCTTGTAATACTATTCAAATAAGACTCATCTCATCTCCAACACTACTATTCAAATTTCTATAGATTATTTACTATTCTTGATCGAAAATATAACACAATAATAATGCTAATGAATTTTATGAATGAAACATATATGCTAATTTAATTAAATAAAGATTTTAAAATTTATTTTTGTTATGAATGAAACAATAATAATTACTACTATTTAAATTTAAGGAAAAATGTTTATTTGGTACTAATTTAGTCTCTTCATTACCCATTCCAGTGACAAAACTCGAATTTTTTTTTGTTACAAACGGTGCCTAAAAGGCACAAACAAAAAAACATAAAAAACTAAGAGCCAACTCTCCTAACTCTGATTACAGCACATAAATCATCAAGGAAAATTGAGCAGCATGAATAGTCCTATCATCCATTAAATTTTCCATCACCGGTCACCTCACCAAACTCAAAATTTATCCCGGTCACCAGTCGTCAGAATCCGTACTGCAATCACCGGTCACTGGAATCTGGACTTCGGTCACAAGTCACCGGATTCCGGTGGTTAGAATTTGATCACCAGAATCTAATTGTCGGTTTTTTTGTTCTTTTCAAATCTCACTAAGCCCCAATAATAAATTACTGACCTCCAGTAATCATTAATAAAAAATTACTGACCCCATTAACCCCTAATAATAAATTACTGACTTTTACTAACTATTAGTAAACTGTATTATATAATCTACCGACTCCCAGTAATACCCAATAATAAATTACTGACCCCTAGTGACCCCAAAAATTGACTCCTAGTGACTCCTAATATTATACTACTAAAACACAGTAACACCTGATAATAAATTATTGTCCTCTAGTGACCCCAAATATAGACCTCCAAATACTGACTTCTAGTGACCCAAATACTGACCCCTAGTTCAATCTTATATTCTATCCGTGATTTCCAGCCTGCACAACTCTTTTGACCTCACTCTCTCCAAGCCCAAGCTATCCAATCCTATCTCATTTTTACAAACAATTTTAAATCTGCGACTGGGATGTAGATTTTGTTCGTCAATCTCACCTGAAATCAAACACAAAGGCTTCGTCGGAATCGAATGTAGAGGGATTCATCGGAGGCTTCGTTGTAATCGAACGCGGCGGAGCCATGTCTGACGACTTCCAAAGATAAAGTCGCAATCCTTGCGTGGGGTGGCATCACCGGAGCTCAGAGAGAGAGAGAGAGAGAGAGAGAGAGAGAGAGAGAGAGAGAGAGAGATAGCTGAAATTAGAATCACAATTAACCTTGCAAAAATGTCATTGTTAGTATAGGTAAGCAAGAATCATTCAGTTCAGGAATTGTAGGGTACCCTAAACTATTAAGGTAATAAAATGGGGGGTTTTGAAATTTGGTTCCTAATCTATTTAAAATAAAACAGAACAAAGAAAAATATCTATAATGATCGACTTTCCTAACCAATACCAATACCACTCGAAAATTATAAAGTATAAAAAACAGAAAATTCATTTCAACATGCTATAAAAACGTGCTCATATTAAATACAATGATAAGAGTTCAAATGGAAAGCATTCGCGGTCAATCCATTTGTCTAATTCTTTATAATATGGGCTTGGATTAGAAAAGTCCTTACTAAACCCAATACTACTAATTTCATAAAACACTTCGCGTAGTTCTCTAAATCAGTAGTATTATTAAACCCAAGAATAAACTCACACGTGCAATTTAACCATTAAACATAGAAATTGACACGTAATCTCCAGAATCATTCAATCATTGAAGCATGATTTTCACCACTCTTAGAACTAGTTATTACTTGTTTACTTAGCGTCTAACAAATAACAATTATTCTTGGCAAATTAAGTAAACACATAACAACACTTCACGTAATTCTAGCATGCAAACTTATTAACCTAATTATGAAAAAATTACCTAAACACATAAAAGGGCACAAGATTGTAACATGAGTCATCAAAGAATTCTCAAAATTTAAATAATAAACTGAAAATATCATAAACATTAATAAAAATATTCTAAAAAATTCATGTCTCTAATTACAGAACTCACAAATCTAAAAAAGTAAATCACAAAATAATTGACATGTTTTTACAAACAAGGATGAAACATAAATCAAAAGTAGAGTCATGGTTAAACGTTGATGCGTCTTCCATACGGATTGACATAAGGTATGAACTCGTCTCTACGATGGCGGTGGAGCGTCCTTGACGTCGGGCTTAAGAACCTTAAGGGAGTGTTTGTTTCATAGGACTGTTGTAGGTGGGGCTAATTCTTAAAGAACAGTTGGACTCCTCTAGCTTGGCTTATTCTAAACTAATACCTAACCCATGTTTGGTACTACTTGGGACTAAAATGCAAAATAATGACAACAAGGGATATCCCATGTTTGGTTCTACTTGGGACTAGACCAAATTAATTTTAGACCCAGAATATTTATTTTTTGTTTTTGTTTTTAAGGAAAGCCCATAATATTTGTAAAGCTCTGAAAAACTATTACCCATCATTTAATCAGAATAAGAATATATCAATTGTTCATTACATACACCAACCACAAACACAGTATCACCTTTTAATCGAACATACCAGATTCAATTGTAAAATTCATCCAAATTTCAAGCATTAGACATGAGATATGAACTCTCAATAATGGTAATTAATAAAGTGTATATAAGAACATAAATACTGATTAGCAATTACAAAATGAGAGTTCATCTAGCAAAAGAGGCATGTCCAAGATGCATGAGGCAGCAATATATGTAACAAGCTAGGTAGAACCTCTAGCAATGCCAACAAGTAGATTTTCAGCTTGCCTTGGCTAGCGTGGCTATATCCATCGTCTCTGCCTTTATAAAACCCAGACCTCCATAATCCTTAGGTTAGCAAACTTCATCCCAGTTAATCAAGTGGCTCTATCTTGAATATATGGGAATGAATGAACCAACAACTTGAGTAAGTGCCAATCTACCAACGAGAGTCTTGCTCATCCAATTAGAAATTAATATATTATCAGTGGCACTCCTTGTTCCTTCCCTATAATTCTAGAACATTATGCAGTAACTAAAACCAAATTGTTGGCATGGTCCTGCACATCAAAAATTCATTGAAGTTAAAATAATGCAAAAGGCCATAGACTTCAAGTTTCCATAACTGCTTCACTACATTGATAAAGAGTTAATAAAGACTATCCATAATCTTCATCTTTGTGAACGAAAGAAGTGGTGTTACAATAATATAAGATAGAAAAAAATATGAATTTATTGCATGTCAAACCTATATGAATAACAGTGATAAACAATAGAGACAGGAACATGTCGAACACCATCTAATCGAAGAGACATGAAACGTTCTTTCAAGCTGTAGACATGAAACCATCAAAATGAAATGATTCAAGTGAAGTGCTGTCAATAATAATATCCTTAGATTCAGAAACTTTGTCAAGCTGTAATTCCTTAATGCATTTTCATGATTGTGAAAACCATTTCCAGAACTCTTCTTTAACAATCACATTGCTTAACTTCAAGTATTCAAGATTAGACAAAGAGGTCATTTCACCAATGAAACCCTTCACGTCCACCATTAATGACTTCAAAGATTTGCAGAGAAAGAGGAAAGATGGAAGGAACTCGTACCAGTCCAGCGAGGAACTTTCAAAGAACTTTGAAAACCCAGAAAGCTCTAGATCAAATCTAATCACTACTACACAACTGAGCTGGTGGTGACTCTTTTCAGCCACCACGTTTTAAATCCCTTACAAAAACCCAACCATAAAATTTATCAATTCATAGCATACCCATACACCAAATCCGTAATCAATTTGCCAAAAAAAAAAACTACAATAGATAATCAATCCTTGGTCGATTTTCAGATCCAATATATATTTAAAAGAAGCCAAAGAGGGTTGTAGACGAGAGATTTCATGATTAACGCGAGAGAGAGTATGTACCTTGTGAGAAGAGTAGCAGCGAGCAAGGAGACTACGCGGGAGGGAAGGGTGTTAGAAAGAGCAGCGGCTGTCTTCTATAAGGATGGTGTTAGAGAGACCCATGAGTTTTGGGGTCTCTGTGTATGACCACGGAGGCGGCTGATTTGAGCTTGCACAGTCCATTAAAAATAGTCCAGGGTTGTGCCAAACATGGGACAAGTCTTATTTTTTTAAAGAAGACAGTCAAATCCAGTCCAATCCCATGAAACAAACACCCCCTAAAAGATTGATGGATGGATGGTTGTTGCAGCCTTGTAGGTAATGGAGATTTGACGAGTGAATTTGGCAGAGTTTTGGAATGGTCTTTGGTCAGGAAGTGATGCCCATGTTGTTGTGGATGTTTCCAATTCCTATTTATAATGGAGCACATGTTGGCCAATGATCGATAATGTCCTTGATCATTTGGACGAATGAGATTGCACAGCTTCAAATTTCACATAATGGTGTCACCTATAGCCTTCATTTCTCATAATGGGCTGCTCTTTTAAATTTCATAACTAAAATGTATCACTTATGAGCCTCGTTCAATTCATTTATGTCTCTCTTTTATTTCATGCTTTCATTGCTTAGTCAAAAGTCATAATGTACATCAAGTCTTCATATTTCCCTACAAACAAGAAGGAGAAAAGCATAATTATTTTAGAGAAAATAAAGATAATTAAACAATTTAATTTCATATTAATACTCCCTCAAATTCTCTCTTAAGATCCACATCCATCCATGGTTCTAGGCCCAAATTCATCTCAATACACCTGATCAAACTAAGATTCTTCATGAATTTTCATTTTCTTCATATTTCACACCAGACACTCTACAAGACTCAAAATTGACTCAATGACTCAAAAACACAAAATCAAAAGAAAAACATGGCTAAAATGGGATATATACTTATTAATATCATCGTACTTTGCGCTTCTATTAGAGAGAGAGAGAGAGAGAGAGAGAGAGAGAGAGAGAGAGAGAGAGAGAGAGAGAGAGAGAGAGAGAGGTGGCGGCATCGGAACTTGAAGCTTCTCGTCGAAGTCGAATTCGACCTTGATGGTTTTGCTTTTGGGGTGGAGGTGGAGGGAGAGAGAGAGAGAGAGATTTTAAATCGGGGAGGGAGTGAAGGTGAGAATGAGTTGATAGTTACATTTGTCTTTTTAATTAGATTCGATGGAATGGGCAACGAAAATTGGCTTGGGCGACTTTGCCCTTATTTTTGACTAAATGGTCATTCTCCCTATATTTAAATGAAAATTTTTTATTTGAATTAAGTTTTGTTTGTTCAATTATGTCGACACAAAGAATGAAATTGTCGAGAATAAATTTTGTATAGATATATTATTTATCATAATTTTAGATGTGATTTGGTGCCACGTGTCAAACTGTAAGTGGTTATTCAAATCACGGTTTACATATTTTTGTCACGTGTCTTACCTATTCTGATTGGAAAATTCGTCCCAACGGCACCTCACGTTTTCAATCTTATAAACATTGGTACCTCACGCTTATCAAACTTCACATCGGTACTTCACGTTTAGATCCCGACCTAATTTTGGTACTTTTCGCCGTCAGCTCCGTTACGAACACAATAAAAATTCAAATATGTGAGGGTTTTTTGGGTATTTCCATTGGATTACAAAACTAAACCTTAACCTAAACCTAATCCCCCCCCCCCCCCCCCCTTTTCACCCATACTCTATTTCTTTGTTCTCTCTTTCACTCACTCTCACTCTCTTTCACTCACTCTAAAATTTCTCTGTCCATCTCTTTCACTCACTCTCTCTTTCACTCACTCTTTCTAAAATTACAGAGATTCGATTCTTCAATTTGAAATAGAGAAAGTGCAGATTTGATTCGAAGATATGAGCATAGCTTGGAGATACTTTCGTCTCTCTGGGGATCCACCAATATACTCGGGTAAAATCAATAGTTCTCTTTATCTAAAACTGATTTTTTTTGGGTGCTTGGTTCATGATGAGTGTTTTATTTTTTCTTGTTGGTGATGGGTGTTACTATTGGGGCTTGGTTGGTGACTTTTCTATTCCATCATTAATCAAAAACTACGATTTGATCTTATTGATACATCATAGGATTTTTTTTGGAATTTATCATTGAGTGAATACCTTGATTTAATATTTGTAAATGTTATTTTTAATTATTGCTTTGCAGATCCACATGTGTTCACTATGAAGATTCACTATGGAGGGAGATTTCATAGTAAGAGGGGACTTGAATAGGGTATATAGAGGAGGTGAAGTATGCTATATTGATGGAGTTGATCCGGATAAGGTATCATTGACAGGGATACATTACTGGGCTAATGATTTGGGGTACCAAGCACCCCCAATTCAGTTTTGGTATAGGATTCCAGGGAGTGAGGAGGGCAGTGGATATATGCCTATAACAAGTGATCCAGAGGCAATAAAGATGTGTGGTTATACCTCCCCTAACAACACGTTGTTGGACTTATATATTGTGTGTGACAGTCCAAGAAAGGTGTTTACTGAAGATGAACTTAGAGTGTATGAAGAAGGTCTAGATCATACTACTTTCATGGGTTGGAGGATTGATGATTTTGAAGAAGGGCCAAATGAAGCTGGGGCAATTAGTGAGAATGAGGATGATGCTGAGCCAATTACGACTGAAGTTGAAATTGAAAGAGCTAAAATGAGAACTGCTGCCAAGGTCAAGCAGAAGGTGCAAGAAGACCACAATCAAGTGCCTAAGAAAAATGGGCCCGAGCAGAAAAACAAAAGAACTTGCAAGAAACCAAATAAGAGGTATACCACTAGGTCTGGAGGGGAGAGCTCAAAGCAAAAGCCAAAAAAGAAGCAACTAGAAGAACATGCGTCTTCTGAAAGTACAACAGATTCAGATGACTCTGATTTTGATGGCATAGTAGATTCAGACTATGATCTAATTTCAGATGGGGATGATACGCTGTTCCATGCGAATGTAGATGGGGACCCCAATCTTGTTAATGAGTTTGATGACATGGGGTTTGAGGGGGATATTTCTGAAGATGATGGATGTGGGTCCGATGGACTGACTAGTCTAGATGGATCCTCAAGTGATGAGCAAGAAGATAGAGGAAAATTTCCTGTAAAGTGCAGGAAAAGATATAGTAAATGGAGGGAGTTCAATCCAAAGGAAGACATGGCAAACCCTGAGTTTGTGTTAGGGATGGAGTTTCCGAACTCAAAAGTTTTTAAGCATGCCGTTAGGAAGCATGGTGTGCAGACCAAAAAACAGTTAAGGTTTCCTACTAACACATGGCACAGGGTAATAATTTTTTTTAGTTTATAATGTTTTTTTTTTTTTCGATTAAGAACAATGTTGTTAGTCTATAATGTTTACATATATGGTGTTTCTATTAACTTTATTGTGTCATTTTATATTTGCATAGGTCTTGGCTAGGTGCGTTACCTCTAAGGGTTGCCCATGGAGGATATATGCATCTTCCACTAACCAGCAAAATCCAACCATCTACATTAGAACTTTGATGCAGGAGCACAAGTGTGCTGAGTTTGGGAAGAAAACTTATCATATGAATGCACCTTTCATTTGCTGAAGAGTACCAAGATTTTTTCATGAGCGATCCTAATTGGTCTAGAGAAGGGATACAAAATGCAGTTAACAAAGACTTTGAAATGGATATAGATTATCAAATGGCTTACAGAGCTAGAGTTAGGGCATTGAAGATGGCACAAGGCAGCTATGAAGATCAGTATAACCTACTTGAGAGTTATGCCCATGAGCTTAAGAAGAGGAATCCAGGAACCTCTGTATGGATTGAAACTAAGTTAGATGGAGAAGTTGCAAGATTTAAAAGGATATACATTTGCATTGCTGCATTGAAGAAGGGATGGAGGGAAGGGTGCAGACCCTATATAGGTTTAGATGGGTATCATTTGAAGTCAGTGCACAAGGGGCAATTATTATCAGCTGTTGGGATTGACGGGAACAATGGATTTTACCCAATTGCATGGGCTATTGTGGAAGCAGAAACAAGGGAGACTTGGACTTGGTTTCTTCAGTTTCTTAAGTCAGATTTGGATATATATCACTCAGGTCATTACACATTCATGAGTGACAAGCAAAAGGGCCTTGAACAAGCTATTAAACAGTTGTTTCCAGATGCTGCACACAGACATTGTGTGAGACACCTTCACAATAACTTTAAAAGTGACGGCCACTCAGGTTTGAAATAATTTTTTGCTTGATTTTGTTTTCTTTATAAGATGAATAAGGTCTGATAGTATGTCATTCTAAAAAATCTGATAATGTGTCCTTCGATTGGTGGTAGGCTTGGAACTGAAGCAAAAGTTATGGGCTATTGCAAGGAGTTGTTCCATGAATCAGTTCAAGGATGCGTTGGAGGATATGAAGAAGAGCAGTATCAGTGGATGGGATTGGTGCTTGGTTAGACCTGCAGTGCATTGGTCAAAGTCTCACTTTGATCCTAAGTTCAAGTGTGATATATTGTTAAACAATCACAGTGAGAGTTGGAACAAGAGCATCCTCCAAGCAAGGAAGAAGTCCATCTTAGGTTGTTTAGAAGATATAAGAATTGCTACAATGGTGAGGCTTGCGAATAGGAGGCAATCTGAGCATAATTGGAGGTGTAAGGTTGGGCCTAGGATTGAGAATCAGTTGAGAAAGAATGCAAAGTATAGCTGTGAATATAGAGTTGTCAGCTCTAGTCATATGATATTTGAGATTCAAGGTAGAGGTGTAGCATGTGCAAGTGGTGTGGTTGCTGCACACTCAATATCATTGGCAGCCATGACCTGCACATGTAAGAGATGGGACATCTCTGGTTTACCGTGTGGCCATGCAATAGCTGCCATATACTCAAAAGGCTGGTCTCCTGATGATTTTGCACACGAGTACTACAGCAAACAAACCTACATGAAGGCATATGAGCCGATTATGTATCCAATAGCTGGAGTCAATGAGTGGGACAAAATACATAGGCCAATAGCACCTCCTCTCTACAGAAAGCAACCAGGAAGGCCTAAAAACTATGATCGAATTAAAGAACCAGGTGAAGGTAAAATCTAACTTTGGTCATAGGTTGATTAAAATTTTGTTTCAACTTTTCTTCCTTTGTTTATTATGCTAATCGTGCTTTGCATCTTCTGTTTATTTACCATTGATCTATTTATCTATCAACATTCGATGAATTCGTCCATATTTGCAAGTTTCATTACAAAATATAAAATTTGACCAATTTTATATAGTCTTTGCTTATGATCAATGACTCATGATTTTTTCTTGCTTTCACTTTACATTTAAGTTCAGGCCGGGTTCAAATTCGTAGAAATAGTTCTGGTACTGTCTAATTAAGTATGATGATATGCTGTAAAGAACCTTAGACATACATGTAACTAAACAAGATATTGATCTATGTATACACAATTAATTTTGTTGGGAATTTTGTTTCATATATTACCGGTTACCTGTTTCATTGTTTTTAGGTGAAGCAGCTCCACCTCCTGGAGCTGAAAAGTTACCTAAGGTGTATTACTCCCAAGTGCATTGTAAACTGTGTAATAAGCCAGGTCACAACAAGAGAACATGCTTAAGGAGACAACAAGTACTTCATTTTTTTTTCTACTAAGTTTGTGGTTCAATGAATGATTTATGGAATTTTGAATGAGTTTATGTATATTTGAATGGTGCAGCAACAACAAGGTGACAATGTCCAAGAAGCTCCTAATATGCAACAAGAAGATCCTAATGTGCAGCAACCGCCTCATAATGTTTAGCAAGGATCTCAAAATGTGCAACAAGCACCTCAACAATCTACTTGGTGGTTCTGAGTAGATTGTTTAAAACTCTTTAATATTTTGTAATTCAGAAGCTTACCTTGCTAGACAATGGTTTTTGTGGTTTGATGGGATCCCATCTTTAATTTGTACAGTACTAAACGATGGTTTTTTAGGTTTAGTGAGATCTCATGTTTAGTTGCTTTCATGACAATGACTCTTTTGAATGTTGAATGACAGTAATTTAACATCTATGGAAATGCAAGCTTTATTTAAGGTTTTGTCTTCTGTCATGTGTGAGTTGAGAACATGGGATTTTATAAGAAATCAGTACTAATTATGCCTCAGTCCTCAAACATCAGATACTAAATTGATATTAAGTTTTAGCGCCAACAAAGAAGATGGTGGGAAACAATCATGAAGAATTGGCGCCAGTCACCTAATGGACAAAAATATCCTTGAAAGATTGCCAGCTGGCAATCTCTGTAACAGAGCTGACGGCGAAAAGTACCAAAATTAGGTCGAGATCTAAACGTGAGGTACCTATGTGAAGTTTGATAAACGTGAGGTACCAATGTTTATAAGATTGAAAACGTGAGGTACCGTTGGGACGAATTTTCCATTCTGATTATATCTTTTCCAATCGTCTATAGATGTAGAGCCATTGTGACCTTCATATCTCACAAATTCACAACACCTCTCACATCTTACAAATCTCGTGTTATTTTCATTTTAATATTGTTAGTTCATTCGCCATGAATTGATCAACCAAATGGTTGCTGAAAGATCAAGAAGATGTCGTTGCGAGAAACAATCGAAAATTCATGATGTTATTTGTTGTTGCTATGAAAATCTAAGCTCTCAAGAGGATGAGGAATCACAATGAGGCAGTTCTTCAAAAGGTCGTAAGTATGTATCCAGAGATTGGGAGAGTATGAATCGACGACTCAAAGATCAATATTTAATTGATCCATGCACGTATGAATCAAACATATTTCGTAGGCGATTTAGAATGTAACATTGGGTATTTGACCAGATGATGAGAGACGTTGCAAAGTACAACCCATATTCTATGATGAGAGAGTGGGCTTTTGCACCAAACAAAAGCTGACATGTGCCATGAGGACGCTCGCGTCTGACATTACATCTGACGTCTTTGTTGAGCATCTAGACATAGCAGAATCGACCACCATTGGTTTGGAGCACTTTACGAGAGCAATCTGCAATATGTATTATTAGTATTACATTAGTCAACACCACCTGATTTGCGATAGCTGCTTGACAAAGCTGAAGAAAGGGGGTTACTGGGGATGGTTGGGAGCCTTGATTGCATGCATTAGCAGTAGATCAACTGTACCACCAGATGGTTTGGACAATATATTAGCTACAAAGAAAAACCAATCATCATCCGAGAGAGAATTTGGAATTCTCCAAACTCGTTGGGCAATCATAAGAGGCTAGCTCGTAGGTGGAGTAAGGAGAACCTTCAATACATCACGATGACATGCATTATCTTGCATAATATGATTGAAGATGAATATGATAAAAAAGCAAATGAGCCATTTGAATAGAGTTATTTGACCCGAGAGATATCCCCACCAAGCCAAGGAAAGCAAATACATACGCTAGAAAGGAAATTGACACTGATGTTCATTGTAATCCGTAACGACTAAGTAAATTGTTGTGTCATTAAGAGGAAATCAGATGTCCAGTGATGAATAAACATTTTCAAGAAGAGTTATGTCACGCCCCGGTCTCGGCATCAGTGGAGTTTGGACACCCGACGCCGATCCCGAGATATGATCGAGTGTTACAAAGCGGAATATAAAAAAAAAACACACTTCTTTCTAGGCTCTTCACCGTAGGCTCGTCCGACACTTTGACTCAACAAACACCAAACACTTCTCTGTAAAAAATAGCAAGTAAATGGTTGGTTGAGCAAAACCACTCGCTCAGTAAGTGCCCTATGTAATATGTCAACAAAGGCATGTCATTTTACGCACGCTATAAAATACATATAAATATAACACAAGCGAACTAAAACATATAACATAATAATAATGCATGCATGTAATGTTCCTCCTCACAATTTCCACCGCCCTCAAATGTATATTTTTCTTCTTTCGTTAATTTTCTTATTATACTCATGGTCCCCAGTCCGGTAACCCGATATAGATCATTTTATCGACTTATGACGTCGAAAGGGAATACTTTCCAAAAACTTGTGCACATATGGGCTGATCATAGCTACTGGATGTGCCCATAAGTTAACTCAAGTACACGAAAAGTGTTTTATCAATAATAGTCTCATTTCCCAGACACTCAAGTTCCCATTCAACTTCCAGTCTCACCATTTTCCCATCATGAAATGCATGATCAGGTAATATAATTCAAAACAAAAATACAAACTTTCCAACATTGTAGATTTGTAACAACCAATCAAGAAATTTAAATATCACAAAACACATATCACAAATATTCGTAACAAACAATGCCAAACAATGAATCAAACATCATAATATATATAAACTCCGCATATTTCGCAAATAGATCAAATACATGTTTTTTGATTATTTCAAAAGCGTATAAGAATATTTAAAACACATTACATAAACCGCTCAGCTCAACGAACCGAATTGACACCCAGATCGTAAATCGAGGAACCTAGAACGAGCCTTCTAGAAATCAACGTTGGATCTAATTTCACCCAGCATAGATAGAAAGATCGCGTCGATACGAATCCGTAGCCACTCATAGATTCAGAATCAGAGTTACGGATCAAAAGTTATGATCCGCGGAAGTTTCGTCACAAATATAATAAAATAATAATATCTAAAGAGATAAATATGAGAGAGAGAAATACGGCAGAAAAATAGGCTGATCCTAACCCAAATTGCCACATGTCATCATGATATTGATGACACATGTCAATAACACACCAACTTCCCTATAAAAGCGACACATTTACAATGACTAAAGCTAATGATGACGTCATCGGCCCACATGGATGACGTCAGCGTCAGCTGGTGTCTCTTCTCAGTGCCACGCTTTAGCTTCTCCTCCAATCGGAGCTCGCCACGTCGTCACGTATTTATCCTCCGATAAAACTTCTAAAAATCTTTAAAAATAACTCGAGAACTCAAATAATTCACCGAAAAATGTGACGAACTCATGACGACCTCTACTTTCTATTTCTTAAAAGAACAATAAAATTTGACTAACTTAAAAAATCGGGATAATACAAGTTAGTCAATCACTTGTGGACTAACTAACTGGCTCTAAGCTAATGAGAACTACAAATAAGAAGTTTCAGATATATCGCTTTAAATAAGTGACGATGTTGTCATAATATTTCCCACACCAAAATATAAATTTTATTTTCATAACTTAATAGAAACAATAAAAAAAAAAACTAATAATTAGCAACATCTAATAAATTGGATGAGAGAAATATCACTTTGGTCATCCAACTATGTTTGGTTAGACAGTTTGGTCATTCAACTATACCACCCTATTATCACTTTGGTCATTCCGTCTATTTTTCTCGATTAAAATGTGGTCTCCCCTTTAACTCCAAGGATATTTTCAAGATGGAAATAATTAATGTTCATTAATTTTAATTAAACGTAAAACTCTCTTGCCTAATATAAGCAACCTTCTTCTTTCTCAAGATGGAAGAAAACATACGAAATGACCAAAGTGACATTCTACGGTGTAGTTTAATAATCAAAGTGAAGTTTTTAAAAGTTGACTGACCAAAGTGTCGACCCAAATATAGTTTGATGACTAAAGTGATATTTCTCCCTAAATTAGAGACATCTAAATTCTTTAACAATTCATTAAATCCGTGATGTCTAAGGAAGTGGATCATAAGCGACCAAGTTAGCGTTGCGTCTTGAAAAGTAAAGTGATCTTAAGGGTACTCTGAGATGCTTCAGGTTGCTTTATCCTTCTCAATTATCTTGTGTTGCATCCTCTCCCAATAACTGCTATTTCTTGGAGTACAATTTGATGGATCAACCACCATGGTACGAGCGTCCCCAGTGTGTTGCTCAATTTGTTGAGATTCCTCGAACATTTTTTCCCTTTATTGATACTCAAGTTCACGTTGCTCTATAAATTTACGCATTTGTAGTAAAAAAGTATCCGAATCTTATTGCTTCCCTTTTTTCTTATCTAGCTTCTGAACCTTTTTTTTTTTTTTTTTCTGGGAGTGTGTAGGTGTCTTGTTGAAGAGAGTTGTTTTGGCCTCATTGGTGTTTGTTATATTTCTTTGAACTCGATTGGTGCCGAAAAACTCGAGTTACCCATATTCATTGTTGGTATTTTTTCAAACTTTTGAGTATCTTTCAAATATGGCCAACAATTCTCAAATGTAACGATACATCAATCTTGAGCTACACACATACAAAATTACAAAGTTATATAAATAAATAGAAAGAATGTATGCACTTTATTTATAATGAGGTCGTCTACGGTACATTGATGTATATCATACGTTAGTTTAAAACTAATTGAACATAATTTACAACTAATCTTAACTAAATTTACGATATTGCCAACAAAGTTACGACATATGTTTATATCCTTTACAAATAATTAAACCAATTTACCACAACAACATTATTTGCTCATAAACTTGTGAAGTAATTACAACTAACAGAAAGATAATTACCAAAACAATCACTCTTTTTACCACAATACAACGAATCGTCAAATTTGTAAATGAATGTATCATATGCATAGAGGTATTGTAGAATATTTCTATTTATAACTCATTATCAAAACTGTAAATGCAATATTTTATATCTAACAATTATATGACAAATAATAAAAATAAAATATTAACTCCGCACAGTTCCAACTATAATTTAGAGTACAATTTCAACTTTAAATATTAAGAGATTTTGACACTCTATTTCTAGATTATCAAAATTATATATAACACAAGATTTTGAATTGGGGAGTGAAATTGGCACCCCCTTTTTTACATTCCACACCCCCCTCTATTTTTCTAATAACTTTTAATGCAAAAGTAATTTGTGTCTTCCTATTCTACCCTCTCTTATTTCAACTAAGTTCTTTTATTTTTCTTTTCTCTTAATATTTTTTCTTTTAGGATTTTTAGATAAGAGATCTTTTACAGTCTTGTTCTTTTAGGTTGCTCATCAAATCTTGTCGTTAACCATTCCTGAGTATAATTTTTTCTACAAATATTTGAGCGAATAAATCACAACACCCAAAACACCAATTGGAAGAAAAATACAAGTAGATAAACTTGACAAATGGTTCATCTACGCAAATTTAAGGTTTTTTTTTTTTTTTTTATGAGGAAAGAAAAGGAACACTACAGAGCATGATACAACAGGTTTACTATGCAAGATGGAACAAAATTTTCCAAGGTTGTTGTACTTGTGCCCAAAATTGGCTAAACCATCCGCACACAACTAAGCAAAATTAAGATTACAAATCCACAATAGTCAGGAACTAATTATTTCAAATTAAACAAAAATAAATTGATGATCGATCTTTGTTCATGGAGTTCTAGTTGGCAGACTTGATGGCATGATCCCGAGAGATGACAACAACAAAATGGCATAATGCATATCCTCCTGTACAACAAAGTTGATCAAACTAAAATACATACAAGCACCTACTTATGAAAGGCTATGTTTATATTAATAGAGATCAAGAAAAAATTACTTACATGTTTCTCATAGCTTCATTCAGCAGGTTTAGCTTTTGAAGGACAAGTACGACTATTATGTCCGGTTTTTGAAGGTACATGATATATACGTTCAACTTCTTCCTGCCGGTACATAGTGTTCCTTTTCTTTCCTCATAAAAAAAAAAAAAAAAAAAAAACCTTAAATTTGCATAGATGAACCATTTGTCAAGTTTATCTGCTTGCATTTTTCTTCCAATGGGTGTTTTGCTCAAATATTTGCAGAAAAAATTATACTCAGGAATGGTTAACGACAAGATTTGATGAGCAACCTAAAAGAACAAGACTGTAAAAGATCTCTTATCTAAAAATCCTAAAAGAAAAAATATTAAGAGAAAAGAAAAATAAAAGAACTTAGTTGAAATAAGAGAGGGTAGAATAGGAAGACACAAATTACTTTTGCATTAAAAGTTATTAGAAAAATAGAGGGGGGTGTGGAATGTAAAAAAGGGGGTGCCAATTTCACTCCCCTTTGAATTTTATAATTTTTACTTGAGCACCATTCCAACTATAATTACCTCGTCAAATTGACAATCGCCGCTTCGGTGACAAGGTTCGTTCTTGTTGAGAGTTTGCCACCACTTCATAAATGATTGGCTTATTTTTTCTATCGAGCTAAACATTTAGAAATAGTTATAGTTTTGCATCCCGCATATTTTATGTCATTGTACTCCTTCAAAATACGCTCCCATAATAGGCTCGAACTTTGGTCTTTTCTGCATGAGAGAGAGAGAGAGAGAGAGAGAGAGAGAGAGAGAGAGAGAGAGAGAGAGAGAGAGAGAGAGAGAGAGATGGCCTGCTGGTTTTGAAGCTTATGTGGGTTATGGTTTTCATGCTCAAGTGGGTTCTTGTTTTTAAGCTCTGGTTGAATCTGGTTTGCAATTTGTTCCACCAGATTGGCGTTTTCAGGATACACCACAAAACGTGGTGTTTGAGACTATCTTGAGATTCCCACAATGAATGACATGCTTGGTCGTTTAGAGAAAATGGATGACTGAGACTCCCAGTGAGGGAAGAGAGGCCCTAAAAGAGAAAATGGCTACCTCACTCTTAGATTGGTGCACAATAGGAAGAGATACATGGATCACTACCAACAATGATCCACATACTTGAGAAAGAAAGATGTTTATTCATTGTGCCTCCATGACTCTTTTCTACCTCTTTCCCATTTTCTCAAAGACAACAATATGAAGAACAAGATTTGTGATTAAATGATTGCATTAGAATGAGATGGGAGGATGTTTGATGCGAAGAATGAGGAAATAATGGTTTTCTATTTATAGAATTCTAATAAAAAAAACTATTCTAACGAGCTACACATAAGTCAAATTGGGAGACATATAAACATACATGGCATCACTCATCATATTTATTATGTAAATTTTCAGAATTATTCTAACCCTTAGAACAAATACAAATTAAACCAAATCAGCATATGACAGAATTCATATTAATTCGGCGAATGAAATCAACACTCAAACAAAACCTTGATCGAGGTTACATCCAAGCATTAAAATAGTGTGCTCACAAATTCAGAAAATAAACCGAAATAAAACAAAGTAACATGCGAACGATATTCTACCTGAAATCCTAATTACTTATTCATTACATGCATAATTTGAATTTAATCACATAGAAAACTAAAATAGAATTCGGAAATCTAAGAATAAAAAAACAAAATCAAATTGACATACATAAATCCATTCAATCTTCATAGATAAAATATTGTTAATATACAGAAAATAAAAAGCCAGGAGGGAAGAGTGAATCACACTTTGATAAACCTTGAAATAGGATTCGGCAAAGGAGAAAGTGAAATCGTGAAAAGGGTGATGCGATTTTAGGATGGTGGTGGCTCGGCTACTCTAAATTCTGTATAGGATTTATGGTGAGAATATGATAAAGGTTCGGCTTGTGTATATGTGAGAGATGAGATGAGATTACAAGAGCAGTCGTGCCATATATATAGAGAACAAAAACTACAAGAGTTCGGATTGAATCCGAGTTGTAACTTGGCATGCAAGGCTGCTGGCAGTCCTCCTCCCTTTCGGCTTTGTCTTCTCCATCAGGTGCTCGGCATGCTTCTTGATTTCCTCTAGAATTTCTGAATTCATGTGCATGGCATGCTCCCTCTCCTTGTCCTTGTTGCCTTGAACTTCTTCTCTTCTCATGTGCTCGACATCACCTTTAATTAATTCCGATTTCTTCATGAAATGCTCAGTCGAAATTCTTCATTTTACTCTTAAAAATAAGAGAGAAGTAATACTAAAAAGACAAGATAAAAATGTAGCAGAATTGTTAAGTTTACGAATCACTACCAGCTTTGACAGAATAGCCGACGAAATTTTTTTCGTCGGCTATTCCTTCTACCGACGAAAATTTCGTCGACTATAATTCGTCGGTAAAAGCCCATCGGTAAAAGTAATGGCCGACGAAAAAAACGACATCGTCGGCCATTCCAACCTTGGCCGACGAATTATGGCCGACGAAAATGATTTCGTCGACCAAAGCTTAGTCAAATATCCAACGAAATTCGTCGGCTATTTTCGAGTATGGCCGACGATTTCGTCGGAATATATTAATATTTTAAAGTTATAGCCGACGAAATTTGGTTTCGTCGGCTATTTGTTCTGAAGTATAGCCGACGATTTGGGCTATTTCGTCGGAATATATTAATATTTTAAAGTTATAGCCGACGAAATAATGTCAATTTCGTCGGCTATAACTGCATTTTGGGCAAAAAAAAAAATACCGGATCGGAGGAGGAGAAGGAGGAGGAGGAGGGGAAGGAGGAGGCCGGAGGCCGGAGGAGGAGGAGGAGGAGGAGGAGGAGAAGGAGGGAGAAGGAGGAGGCCGGAGGAGGAGGAGGAGGAGGAGGAGGAGGAGAAGGAGGAGGCCAGAGGAGGAGGGGAAGGAGGAGGGGGAGGAGGCCGGAGGCCGGAGGAGGGGGGGGGGGGGGGGGAAGGAGGAGAGAAAAAAGGCGGGAGGAAGCGATTTAAAAGATTTAGAAGGAGAATAGCCGACGATTTAATATATTTCGTCGGCTATACTTTGGAAAATCAACAGCCGTTGGATCTGAGCCATCCAACGGCGGACAATAAAAAGGCGCGGATCGCAAGAGTTTAGCAGACGAAATATAATTTTCGTCGGCTAAACTTAGAGAATAGCCGACGATTTACAATATTTCGTCGGCTATTCTATGAACATCGTCGGATCTGAGCCATCCAACGGCGAACAATAAAAAGGCGCGGATCACAAGAGTTTAGCCGACGAAATCTAACTTTCGTCGGCTAAACTTAGAGAATAGCCGACGATTTACAATGTTTCGTCGGCTATTCTATGAAAACATACTAAACTGCCGTTTTGAGGCCCTAAACGAACTCGAAAGCCCGAAAATGCCCACACATCATGGCAAAGCACGAGTTTGATTCCTGACGTCGTTCCCTTTTCGGAATGGTATCACAATCATCATTCGGACGCCGGACGCCAAATCTGCAGTAAACTGGGTTTTGACTTATTTCATTATTTCAGCACACGAATTTTATCGGAATCTTGTCATTTTTAAACCGTAGACGTATTTCATTATTTCGGTCATATCTTATTTGACGACATATTTGCATTTGAAGAGTGTACGTATAGTAACTATTTGAAACTATACATTCACTTAAACACTTAGTAAACAAGTTAAGGAACATTAGTGCATATGTTCTGATTTTGAATGTAAAAGTTTAGAAAATCTATTTCAACCTTCAGATATCACCGTTTAGATTAAATACATGTATGGAAAAAAATCCAACTTCAGCTGACAACGTTAAAGGCTCGATCGGAACGGTCAACCGGGTGAGTCAAACTTCTAAACGCTTAAAAATGGTAATTGGACTGTCTAAATGACGTTTTTTTGCCTGACCTTCAACAGATAATAGTTTCAAATCGATGAGATGCAACTAATCGTATAAAAATTTTCCTCAAAATATTTACCGAAGGTAACGCTACCATTAGGGAAACGAAAGAATAAAACCTTTGACCGCATCTTTCGACACTCAGATTTTATCAGAATCTTGTCATTTTTCAACCGTAGACGTATTTCATTATTTCGGTCATATCTTATCTCACAACATTTTTTCATTTGAAGGATGAAGCAATGGTTTAAAACAAAATAAATTAGAAAACTTAAATCTTGAAAACATATTAAACTGCCGTTTTGAGGCCCTAAATGAACTCGAAAGCCCGAAAAGGCACACACGTCATGGCAAAGCGACAAGTTTGATTCCTGGCGTCATTCCCTTTCCGGAATGGTATCACAATCGTCATTCGGACGCCGGACGCTAAATCTGCAGTAAACCGGGTTTTGATCTGAAAATATATAAACTTATAGCCGACGAAAATGACAATTTCGTCGGCCAAAATTACTAAAGTTTTCGTCGGCTATACTTTCAGAGAATAGGCGACGAAATTTTTAAATTGTCGACCATTCTAGGGGGTATAGGTGACGAAATAATTTTTTTAGCGACGAAAGAAAAAATCGTCGGCCATTCAGTGGGAATAGCCGACGACTTTTTTTTTAGAGACGAAAAAAAAATCGTCGGCCATTCTAGGGGAATAGCCGACGATTTTTTTCTTTTTAGTGACGAAAACAATTTTCGTCGGCCATTATTGAGAATAGCCGACGAAAATTGGTTTCGTCGGCCGTTTTTTTTTTTTTCGTCGACAAAAGCCTTTTTTCTGGTAGTGAATCCTGATCTGATAGGGATTTCCTGGCCCAATAAAGATTTCTTGATCCAACAAGGAGTCCTTCTCTCGATGAAACTCTTATCACCTTCGACGTTTTCAAAAATGACGAAATGTTGTAGACTCCTAATCCAACTAGGATTTGTACTTTCGTAAGGAGTCCTACTCTGAATCAAATTCTTGACGATCTTCGTCGTTTCTAAATGACGAAACATTTTTAATTACTAGTTCAATTAGGATACCTTGTTCAACTCAAACTTTTCATAAATTCTGCGTTTTTCAATGTTTTAACTCATTACACAAACCAACTCTTCGTTACTCTTAACTTGACTAAACGACTCAATATTACAACAATAAATGTTAAACATCGTATAAATAGAGGTAAAAAACATATTAAGAACGTCGCATATTGTGCTCCTATCACAGTAACCAGGTCAGGGTCATCACAACAACCTTTTAGAACTTTGTGTCAAACCAACCTCTTTTTAAGCCTCAATTCCAATTCTAAACACTATATTAGAAACCAAGAGAACCTGAATAACTGATCTACTGCAAAATTCTTCTTGTATCATCTTCCTCATCTAACAACTTCTAGAGAGTATCATATCTTATTTTTCTCTTATTATTTATTAGTTCAGTGTATGTATCTATATATATATATATATATATTCTTTGTTAATTCCTTTTGTTACTAGTTTTCTTCTTCTGTTTTACATATAATAAGCATTGTGCTTATTGATTGATTTCATATGGGGGAGTTCGATTTGTACTTTCGAAATTGCTATGTATACCTCTATCATTTTTTCAATTTTATTTGACTGTGTCACCTCATATAAAAAGACATATATAGACAAAGAGATAATTATTGTAGAATAATCGGAATTGGTCTACTCATTTCATTGATAATCCCCTTTATATAGGGTGAGTATTACAACGGTAATAGGAAATACATTAATGACAATAATGACTACATAATTATCTATCGTCCGTTACATTGACGAAGGCACATAATACGTTTTTCCTTCAACACTCCCCCTTGTGCCGAGTCAGGGGTAACATGGTGCATGTGGTGTTGCCTCATTAAAAACCTTGCCAAGTAACAAAAACCCAATGGGAGAAAATAAAACTTTGGTCTAAAGAGAAAAAGAGCACAACGCACCTATTACATTTGAAAACAACATGTATGTTCTAGACTCCCCCTGATGTCTGCATCTCCCCCTGATTTTTACGTTAATCATGGGATTCTCCCTGATTCTTTCATTTGATCAAGGGAGCTTCAGTCTCATTAGCATAATTATGCATATTCACATGTTTTTCCAAATAAGACTTTGAGCAATGATTTAGTAACTAAATCTTGCCACATTGTCCTCAGATCCAACTTGATTTACTTTGATCTCGAGGATAAGGTTGTTCATGAACCGAACACATAGGTTCATATTGAACACATAGGTTCATATTGAACATCAGGTTCACTCGTGGTATGACCTTCATATAACAAAACAGTCATAACTTCGTCTAGAGTATGGATGAACCATTAAGATATTTGAACTTGATCTGTAACAACAGATTTTCTTATTTCACCTTTAATGCGTTTTTCTTAACGCATAGTTAGTTATGACGTGGATAGTTTCTTTATCATGTCATATTCTATATAGAGATTGAATAAGCCCAAATCTTTCATATCTTTAATGAAAGAACGATTTGCGTTGCGTTGCGTAGGCGCAGAGCTAAACATAGCTTTACAAATTTACATCGAATGAGAGGTCGAGTCTTACATATTATGTTTAAGTACAATCATGCGTCGTTGCACTTGTATAGGAATTTCATTTCCCAACACTTCTTCGTCATCTTCCTTTAGATGAAAAACGGATCTATTGTTAGAGTAAAGACTTCGACTGATCATGAGAGTATATGTAGGCCTCACTTTATTCTTTAGAGTGCCTAAGCCGATTGATGTATGGTCACCATCATTACAGTCCTTGAGTTTCATTTCAAGACTGTGTATTCCCAAGATCTTTTCATTCTTAACTTAGGATTTACAATACATAGAGTATCTCTTAATTCATTGAGAGTCTGTGTATATCCATAATGAAAACGCAATTGCATAATTAATCAATCTCTTCCCAATCAAGTAGTCACGTTAGTGAACATTTCAATTTCTTTTGCAAACGTACTCATGTGATCTAGAGTCACTTGATTTGGGTGGATGAAGTCCGTTTAGGATCCTCATGTATATCTCTTAATTTAGATCTCCATAGAGATATATGTTTTGATCACTTTTCGTAAGCTGCATGTTCAGTTTTTCGGAAACTACCAAACTGACAAGGTAGTGGAGTGCAATGACATTCATTACGAGAGATTGTCTCATCGTAGTCCATTACGAGAGAATATCTCCTCGTAGTCGATTCCAGTGCGTTTTTGAGAGACCTTGCGCCATAAGGTGAGTCTACATACTCTTATTCTCATTACGCATTCTAACAAAGATATATTTGATAGGGTTTACATTTGCGGTGTCGGCATCACATGCCCAAAGACATATCTCTTTGTTTATACTGGATCGCTTCTTTCCATTAGGCCAGTTTACTAAGTTGACATTTTTCAACGAAATATGGTTCGATAGTAGACTCATTATTCCACGTCCTCATGTACACTAGTGTAATGTGTTTGTAGAGATCTCTATACTTTAAGGATTGGTTCTAACATTTGAGGCGTCCCCCAATGATAACCACAATCCATAAATATTCTCATGAGACGGATTTGAGTATCACTGATCAATAGATCAGGTTGTGCCAAACTTGTTTTCTTCCTTTACACAAGTATGTATCGAACTTAAGGTGGCCTCCCCCTCTTCCTTGGAGAGCCACGGCCTGTGACACCATTTATGCCACTTATGGCGTCACCATGCCACCATCCATGGTGGTAGTGTAATACCCAATTCATCTTGGGTGATATCATGTTCTTTTGATAAAACACAATCCTTGCAGGTATATTTGCAGCAGGTTTATATGATCTCGTCACTTTAATGTATAAGATATGTACACACCTTACTTTGTGTGATTTTTGGGGATCGAGATGAGACACAGTGGGGACAAACCACGACAATTCCTGTCGTTCCACTTGAACATGCTTGTTCTTATCTCCCCCTAACGACGGGAAGACTGTCTCATCAAAGTGACACACCGCAAATCTAGCGGTGAGGAGATCGCCTGTCAAGGTTTCGACATAGCGGACTATAGCTGGAAGTTCATATCCATCATAAATATTTATTCATCTCAAGTAACCCATCATTGTGCGCTGTGGCGGCGCAATTTTAAAATCCTCACACATAGTCACTAGCTATGGTGTAAATTGGTTCAATGATGATGGTCATAGATGAAAAAGTAACGCTGCATGCAAAAATTGCATAACCCAAAACGGAAGTATTGGTGTGCTTTACCAATATTAAGACTATTACTGTAGTCGTTTTCCGTGAGACCAATTGGGTTTTTATATAGGAATATGATGTCCATTACAAATCCCATATAATAAGCCATAAAATCATCACACCTACGGAAATTAACCCGGCCTAGGTGCTTTGACTTTCTAGCATAAGCAGCATAAATTTTAATTGTGGATGGTGTCATGACACGTGACCAGCGTGTTGACACAACAACCAACACCATAAAATATCTAAGGTATCCGCAAGTTGGTTGAATCAATCCACTAAATCCTCTTTGGATTCAATATAAGAATATAATGAGAATGCATGTGTCCTTTGCATATGATGGTGTCAATCATAAATTTTACGAGTTGGCTTTGAATGATATACTTTTATTCAAAAAATCACGATGGATGGCAGAAGCATAATAGGATATAAGTGCATATACTTGTGCATCAAATATATTATAATGCCACCTTAGGGGAGCGGTGGAATTTAGGGATTGAACACACGTCTTCAACCCTACATGGATTGTATCGAAATAATATTTGAGGATAAAATGTTTTTTGATCATCCTCAGTTTCGTGTGTGAACCATATTCTTCCGGTGTTTGCTTCTATTCATCCAAAATATGGGTGTCCATAGTAATTTCTTTAATGTTCGGATCACCAGATCAAAACCAATGTATGTCAGATTTCCAAAAATATCATTTTCTTTTGACTTTGGGTTCAATTAGCGGTTACATATAACCCACTAAGTTGACATATAAACTTCTCTAATACTCGTTTACATCCGCAGTCATTAGAAGTAATGCAAAGGAGCTCAGATGAAATTCTCATCTATGTCTTTATACATGAACATCGTGGCATAAATTTCTTTAAAATGTGGAACAAATTCAATTTTCTTTTATCGCATAAATTGTCAATCTGACATATGCTCAATATATACATCGAAACGTAACTCAAGTTCTTTAGAGTAAATCGATGGGGATTGTAATAAAAATGTATTGTAATCCCAGTTAGGCAAGTGCATTATGAATCCCAAAGGAAAAGATATACCGATCCTTATCACTTTCTTTGATATACTAATCATTATCATATACTATTGATATAGTACTACTGTTCTTCAGTACTATTATTTTAGGGATTACATTGTGCGTTTCTTTGCACACGGTTCTTTGTTTCATGCCTATATTATGATATGTTGCTTTACTTTATGCAATACTTTACAAAGTTAGATGCAGAAAATTGAATCATGTATATTATGAATAAAATTTAAATAATCTCAATTCATCGAGAGAAAATTTAAAAGTTAACATGCCAACGATGACATTCAGTCTTGTCCAATTAGAGATAGAAACTTTAAGACTAAAAGTCTAATTTAGGCGTAATAGCCTTTTATAAAGATATCTTGTAAATTTAAAAATAGACTAATCAAAGTCTATCTCGGATGTAGTCAAATCCTTTTTGGCTCTTTTAATGGCTGCAATGATGAGATGTGTCATTTGACATATTCTTCCCATATGGTATGTCTTTAGTTGTAAATTCATTTTCGATGTTCTTGTTGGATATTGAAGATACTTTTCCAAAAAATCCACGTACTCGTATGATTCTTCATACTTAGTGTAAGTCGTAGTTAATTCTTTGCTAGCTTGTAATGTACGTATGAATAGTTCATTAATTTACAACAATGGCAGTGTTTCATTGCACATGACGTGTCCCCTAGATCATCTTTCAAATGGTACATTATTTCCACTTACTTTTGGATGATTATATGAATTTTACGTCCATGGTAATTATTATTTGTTTTAGGGTTATGGCATTTGCACATTTTGTTCCAAGAAATATCTTTTTCTCAGACCTTACATCGTCATTACCCTTTGTTTTCTCAGATGTTTCATCGTCATTTCCCTTTGTTTTAGGGTGATTGCATTACTTTGCATAATTCGTTTCAGGGATTTTTTTTTTCCAGACCTTACGTTGTCATTCAAGATATTGAAATTATATATTTAGCTATTTACATAAAGCAGTTCGTATAAATATACCATGCTCAAACCTTTGTTGGCTCAATAGGAGAATTTGGTACTCAAGTTCTTCAGAGTCAAATGTGTCAAAACCAAACTGTGATGGTTAAACCATCTGTAAAATATAGGAAGAAGAGAGTGTATTAGTTTCGCAGTCTAAATAACATTCACGACAACTAAAATAAACCAATATACATTATGGTAAATCCGATGCTTTGTGAAATTACGTTATCACAGTAAAATTTTAGTTTCTCCATTTTCATTGCATGTGAAGATAATGAAATTCCATTATCGTTACTTTTTACACAATTAATAAGATATCCATCTTGAAAAATTTTCAAAAAAAAAAATTGGATTTCAAGACCGAAACTTATAATGGTCATATTTTTCTTACTTCGTGAAAATACTTTTTCACAGTATAGGTTTGTCCATTTTTCTTTATATTACAATGCTCATGAAATTACATTATCATGGCAATACTCAAACTAAATAACATGTTAAATAAAAAATAATTATTTAACATAATAAAATAGACATATAATGATGCTTAAATTTCATAAGTATATGTCATGGTCTAATAAGATAAGTTTGAGCATTATATCATTAACGATTTAATGAAAATGATAACTTTAATTAGATCTTACTTGTTAGTTTGCCAAATAAACTGCATATGATACAATTGCTCGATCTCCGACTCCAAATAATCGTCACATATTGATCGTCGCATCGTAATTGATATGTCACATAAAAACAAACAATATTCATATGATTAGTCACTTTAATCATATATATTTCACATTTATCATATAAATTAAATAATTTCATATGATTTTCACATTTAAACAATATCGATATAAATAGTCACACAGTAAATAGTCATATAGTGAATATAAATTACTGTATGGTAATTTCAAAAATTACCTTTGTATTTTATCCCAAAAAAAATCCTTTTTTTCTTCTTTTTTTTCGGGTTGGGTCAGGCCCAAGGGGCTGGGCCGGGTCGGATCAGGCCCAAATCCGGGTCGAGATCAAGCTTCTGCCGACGAAGCTTTGTCGGCAAAGGTCGGGTCCGATCTGAAGGCAGGAGCGGCGGAGGCCTCGCGGCAGAGGCGCGGAGCGGAGGGCAAGCCGGAGTCGTCTCTGCAGAGACGGGGTGCGATCGGGGGTCGTCCGAGCAGTGGACGATCGTGGCGAGGCGATCGGGGCGAGGCGATCGGGGCGAGGCGATCCAATCCGGGGCGAGGTCGAGCGGAGGTGGTGAGGCGATGCGTTGACGGATTCGTCTGGGTTGACCGGCGACGGCGTCGGGGCTACGGGGTCGTGGCTTCATCGGTGAGCGGCGATGGCTAGGCTAGGGCAGATGCGGCGCAGCTAGCGAGATCGGGAGGCTCGCCGGAGTATGTGATGGGCAGGCCTGGCGGCGATGGCGGCGGAGCAGAGATCGGCAGGGTGCCCAGAGGAGAATTCTGGGTGCCATGAGATTTTTCCATTCTCTGCCGACAAATCTGTCGTCGGCAGAGTTTAGAGTTTACTTTTACCGACGAAGGATTTGTCGGGAAAAAGGGTTTCTGGGGAGGAGATCTTCTTTGTCAACGAAAATGTTGCCGGCAGAAGTGTTTTTCTGGGGTTTTTTCAGGGACAAAGACCTAGGGTTTTTTTTTTTTTTTTTCTCTCTGGCTAAAGCAAAGTGCTGATAACGTGTTGTAGAATAATCGGAATTGGTCTACTCATTTCATTGATAATCCCCTTTATATAGGGTGAGTATTACAACGGTAATAGGAAATACATTAATGACAATAATGACTACATAATTATCTATCGTCCGTTACATTGACGAAGACACATAATACGTTTTTCCTTCAACAATAATTTATTTTTATTGTTTCTACTGCAGGTTCAACTATTTCTCTCTTTTCAACCTCAGGTAAGACTAGATAGGACTAAAAGATCATGGATTAACTTCTCCTATTTGATGAATGACTTTTTGTCCTTTGGTATGTGTATGACCGAGGGATGCTTGTCTCAATGATTTTTTTACTTTTTTTCCTAAATCTATCTCATAGAGATTATCATGAAAAATCACTGCTTGTAAAATCTAATAATGATTAGTTTGAGATAATCATTTATCGTAGCAGATACAAATGTCCACGTTATAGGCCATGACTTGATGTTTGTTTTCAAGGTATAATTGGATGATGTAGTGATGAATAAACAATTCCGAGAAGAGTTAGTCAATCACTTATGGACTAACAAGCGGTTAGCTGATGAGAACAACCAATAAGGAGTTTCAGAATTATTGCTTTACAAAAGTGACGATGTTTTCAACTGTATACTTCACATCCACCTCCCTTTTTGCTCCATAAAAACAGGGAGTTCAAAGGTTCAACTTCTTAATTCTCTTCCGTTCGACGGCGTCCAACAATCTTTTACTGGTCTTCGGAGGGCTTATGCCTTCCCAATTTATGGTGGTGGTTCGAGAGTATCAAATTGTTTGAAGGAGGTTTAACATGACGGGCGCTATCTTTGTTTGTGGCGATTGTTCTGGCATGGATATCGTTTTTCGAGGAGGAGTAGTATAGTGGACTAACACGACAATACAGAGTAGCGGCGTGGAGCAACATGACGTCGTGGCGTGGAGCTTTGCTCGGATCATGTCTCTCAATCCGGGTCAAAATTCTTTTACTACGTTGTCTATCTCATATCTTAATGGAAGGTGGTCGGTACTCTTCTACTTTAATGGTGAGCCGGAGCTTCTTTTATGGCGGCCAGTGTTCGTGACGGGCAGCAGTCGGTGCTCAGACGAGTCTTGTGACTCAGATTGGACTGGCTTTCGATGGCTTGATTCAAGGTCCAACGGGTGTTGGAGGTTGGTGGATTGTTGTTTGGCCCAGGTATGGGGTTCTTTATTATTATTATTATTATTTAAAGTTTTATTCCTTTATTTTTCAGGTTTTGTTAGGTTTAAGTGGGGTCGTTGGTTTGTTGTCTCTCCTCTTTGAGCGTGGGTTTTGGGTTGGTACGGTCGTGTATTTGGTCGTGTCGCGGGGAGTGCCATGGTTATGGTGTCATTTTCAGAGACTATTTTAATGTCTGTTAATACTTATTGTCCATATAATGGAGAGATTACCTATGCATATATTTTGGTAGTTTTAGCATATAGTGTTTGAAATGATTGTTTTTTCTTGAGGTTGGTTGTAAAGATGTATCGATATTTTTGGAATATGTTATGCTGTAGTTGAACCCTATTAGTTTTTGTCCATTATAACATTTGTTCTTTAGGTAGGTCATGCTGCAATTATTTTTTCAAATGGGCATATCCTTGGAGTTGCAGACTGATAATTTTAGATAAAGGGAGAGAGACGAGAGTTGTGGGAGGATAAGGAAATAATAAACAAAGAAATAACATTAGAGGCTGATCCCTGTCAAATTTGACCGTGAGAACCACAATGTCAAATGTCAAATCCACGTAGGATCGGCTGGAGTAATCTCTCTTGTCATTTGTAACCGTTGGAACCTCCATGTCAAAACACACTTCGGTTGGAGCTCCTCTTATATTTTTCAAAAACCTCAAAATTAAGCGATATCATAGTATGTACATAGAATTGATTAGTTTTTCAATGTTAAGATTTTTTGATCACTTCATTAGATCCTTTCATCACATTTTGTACTCACTTAGACAATATCAGTTTTTTGTTGTTAGGTCAATAATTACCTAGTAATTGTTGTCTTATTCTTATTCTTTTGTTATATTCTTTTGTTTTTTATCTATTTCTTATTATGTTTCCTATTCATGCTAGGATAGCGAGCTAAGGATCGGAAACAAATCAAATGGTGGATCTAGTACATATTGAAGAAACCGGGTGAAGAATTAAAGCCAAAGGAGCAAAACTGGAAATGACACTAAAAAATAAATTTGACCGGTCAACGGACATAATTCCGGTCAAACTCGAGCAGCCGGAAGATGGTGATGGCTGATATTCAACAAGTGAAGGAGCATTGAGGGAAGAAAACTTGCTAATTCAAATTCAAATGAGAAGAAGACAGGTGAAAGGGACATCTTTGAGTTTGTCCACTTTGATGTTCATCACTTTGTCCCCTTTGATGTTGACATTGTCCCCTTGCCCTTATGGCCAAATACAGAAAGTGTCCTTACCTTTTCATTCTCCATCAAAATATGTTTGAGGTTTTTGGCCATTTAATAAATACTAGATCCACAATTTGTGTTTTTATCTTTGTCAATAACATCTACCCCTTTATTTCCTTACATCTCCACCCTCTATTCACCACTTTAAGCCTATTTATATCCTCCATCTCTCTTTTGGACGAATTCAAATCTCTCCTCTCTCATTTCCTCTCTATTTTTCATAACTCTTCATTTTTTTAGTTTGTTTAGTTAGCATAGTTAGTTTTGTGTAGAGAGAGTGGTGTATCATCTTTGGTTGATAACTAAATCCAGAGATTCTACACTCCTTAATCAATCACACTTGTAGATAGATCCTTGAAGCCTTGTTCTTATTTTACTCTTTGTGTATGTAGATTTGTATAGTGTTTTGGGTTTGAGAAAACCAAAAATACTATACTTTGAAGCTTCACAGTAACATACTGTTTGTTTACATCTAGGAAGCTTTTAGGTATTGCATGTGGTTCTTTCTCACATTCTCTTTGCTTCCAAGATGTATTACTTTATTATTACTTTTATATATATTTCCATGAGTTCTGTGTAGTGGATTTGGGGCTAGGACTTTGACCCTAGCCAAAGTTGTGCGTACACATTGTGGTTTGATGTAATTATTAGTATGCTCTTGAATTTCTTTGTTGCTATTTTAATTGTTCTTCACTTATGCAATTGGAAGTCATGATCTAAAAATGTGGGTGTTGATTTTCATGAATTGGTGCTAGGAGTCATGAACTTAGTTACTAGGAGCATGTGCAACATAGAAATGGTGGTTTTACGATAACCAAGTGAATTGCTTTATTTCCTTTCAAGTGGACTTAATGCTATGTGTGAACTTTAGTGAATCCGATAACCAAGGGACTTTAGTTTGCATTTACGTAGAATATACCTTTTGCCGATAACCAAGAGAGAGGTAAAATCAATGAACATGTAGAATAGCTATTTCCTATAACCAAGGGTAGTTTAGTTCACATGTGAAAGCATATTTGTCTCTCGGTAACTCTTGTTAGAGCCGAGAAGGATTTCATCAAAAGCATGTCTATTAGCATCTTGTCATAAAGTTTGGTACAACGGATGTTAGGTGTGATGCGTTACAACCCCTTTCCTCTCATTGATCTATTCTCTGGCACTTTGCTAATTTAGTTTTCTTTACTTTTAAATTAGCATTAATTTAGTTGAAATCAACCAAGCCGATTCACTACCATTTGTTAATACCATTCCCATGACCTTTAGCTTCCAAATGGTTGAGGTTATGAATTGTAAAAATAGGTAGATTGCATGTGTTTTCTATGTTTTATTTCTCGTTAATCTAGTTAGGATAGAGTTTCCCTCAATCCCTTGGGTACGATACTCTTTCTTTTTCCCATATACCAAAGCTTGACCTCCTATTCTTGGGAGTAGAAAGCATCACAAATTTGCACATAATATCAGTTAGGTGATGCAACCAACATTTCTCAAACATGGATATCTACTTTTGTCTCCTGAACCGTGAGATACCTAATGCCGATGCATACAAGATGCTCTAATCTAAACCACTCAAAGTTTTTTTTTCCAATGGAAAAGTAATTTACAAACTGAAACCCCTAACACATACACCCTAAATTTACAATATCAAATACTAATTGTCCAATTACCAATTGAGACTAATTGTCCAAGATTTGTAAATAAATCTGCTACAAAATTTATTTCTTGCAAGACGTGTCAGATTTGTATTTCTTTGAATCTTCTAGACATTGCTCGGATATCAATCACCAAGGTTTTAATTCTCAAAGTCGTTTTGATTTTACAATCAATTAGAGTGTTGGATCATATTTGTTGCGGGGTCTTTTGATTAAGCATGACTAGGCCAAAACTCACCCTTGAATGTGAGTTTCATGGGAGAATTTTGTACGTGATTCAGACTGAGTGGAAATCAAGAGAAGCTTGACAGCATGAGCATGGTGTGGGAGCTAGAAACACACTGCGGTGATGAGAACTGCGGGGTTGGTTTTCCGGGTTTCTGTTTTTGGGAAGAGCTGCGGGGTTGGTTTTCTGGGTTTCTGTTTTTGGGAAGAGCTGCGGGGTTGGTTTTCTGGGTTTCTGTTTTTGGGAAGAGCTGTGGGGCTTAAAGACATTTGTTCTGGACATATGGTTTTCTGGGCATGAGGCTTGAAGGCATGGAGGTTTGAGATGATAAGAGGCTGCTTACAAGGGGTTTCTAGGGTTTGAGAAAGGAATTTGGGGATTTTGCTTGAATGGCATGAATGCTTGAAGGCTTGAAGGGGATGAAGGAAGTGTTGTTGGATTGTTGCTGGGTAGGTGCTGGGTGATTGTTGCGTGGTTGCTGGCCCCCCTCGGATAGGTTTTCTGATCCCTTTTTATAGGCGCAGAGTTGAGGCTTTTGGGGAGACTCAAAGCACCCATGTTTCTGGGTAAAACCACTTTGCCTCAATGCATGAATCATGCCCCGAAATCAGGAAAAGAAGCTTGCTTGAGAGGTGGGATTTAGGAAAAGATGGTTTGCTTGGGTTGACTCCCTAGACAGATGAAGAGTGCTGCAGGGGGAAAGGTCTGTGTCATCCATGGAGGAAGAACCAAGCTGCTGGGTAAAGGGCTGAGGTGCAGGAAACGGGAAGAAGAAGAGAAAGTTAAGTCACATTATTCTAATATGGGCTTTGGGCCTTAAAGAAATGCAAGGGCTGGCCCAACCCAAGTCTCGAATTCTCAAGTTTCACCATTTCACCGTCGATCTAAGTTATCGGGCTTGGATTTCGGGCCCAAGACCGAAATCACCGACGACGTTAAATCGACGAATGAGCATGTGCGTTTCCGTAACCTACCACACCACACCCACATCTGCAAGCCCCAAGAACGCGTGCGTGTGGCTTGGGCTCACATTAAAGGTGTGTTTGCTTGGCGTGCTATAGCTGAGTAATGAACATAAAAATCCTTATAAAACTACAGGATTTTATATAGTTACGTGACCATGCGTGGTCTTTGTCGCGTGACAGCATAGTAACAAATTACGCGATTTTTCGGGTATCAACATTAGCCCCCATGATTATGTGGGCTGCTTGAGGCACGGAGTGGGCCACATGATCAGAGTCCATATGGAGGGAAAGGGTCAGCCCATCGGTTCTGCTCTGTTTTTAGTTCCAGAACCTCATAAGGGCAACCCTGCAGCAACCCTGCCTTTTATTTTTTCTTAGTTCCAGAACCTCATAAGGGCAACCCTGCAGCAACCCTGCCTTTTATTTTTTCTTCGGTTCCAGGACCTCATAAGGGCAACCCTGCAGCAACCCTGCCTTTTATTTTTTCTTCGGTTCCAGGACCTCATAAGGGCAACCCTGCAGCAGCCCTTTCTCCTGCGAGCCTCTCTTCTATTCTTTCAGCCTTCAGCTTCCTTTGCTTTCAAACGCCGATCACGGGGACTTGGAACCCGCAACAAGACCCTCAATTTATTTGGGTCCAGGTATCTTTTCTTGCATCTTAACTTTCTTGCCTTCCCCTCTCTTTTTTTTTTTTATAATCGGCATCGCCCCTCCTCCTTGCTCCAGGGGGATTGTTTGGCGTCTCTTGAGCAGCGGCTCTTCGAACCACCGTAGCCTTAAAGTACGACTCAGGCTTGGGCTTCACTGCTTTTCCCTTACAGCAGGGCGCCGATTACCAACAGGGTTGGTCTTCCGGCGTATTCTTTCTTTTCTTTTGCTTAAGCTCACAATTCGTGTGTGTTTTTTTTTTTTTTTTTTCGCTGCAGGGATTGCCTGGTGTTGGGACTGGCGTGAACAGATTCCTCTGACAAGAGTTTCTTCAATAACCGCAGCATTAAGGTAAAGTCTGTACTCGAAAATTTTCTCTTCCATTCCCCATCTTTTGTTGTATGGGGCATTGCAACCCAATTTATTGAGCTATCTTGTGTTGTTTGAATGAAACATTGACATTAGATCAATCCTTGCTTCTGCTGTGATTAGGGTAACTGCATGTACCTTATTGCTGCTCCAATTGACTGTGGCATATTTGCGACTATGCATGCTTCTGACATTTGGCTTCTATTGATCTTTCTTGCTTGGCTTCAGTTGGTTTTTGGGATAGAAATTGTTTGAATAGTTTATAGGAATAGCTAGAAAGCTTTGCTTGCACTTTGCAAGATTAGGAATGATTATTGCTTTGGCTTTATTTGTTCTGCTTGGTTCATATTGCCTGCTTAAGCATGGTGTGGTTGGTTTTTGGTTTTTCCAAGCATGGATAATGTTTGGGACTTGTGTTGGGTGATGATTATTGTGTTTAGCTTGGTATGAGATTTAACAAGGAAATGTAAAGGCTACGAAATTGAGGTAATAGACTCATTAGCACAAGTGGAGAGGGAGTTTATTAACTGGTTTAAGACATGGCTGCAATGGGAATAGGGTGGTGAATAAAGAGAGTTGCGGTTTCTGGGGTGCTGCAGGGTGAGAAACCAGACCTTCTGTGGATACTTTTGATTAAACAGAAAGGAGGTGGGTTTGGTGCAGGGTAAGGAACTGGACCTTCTGTTGACACTTTTGAATTTAAAGGTTTTGAATTTAGCAAAGAGGCTTATGCATGATTTGAAGAGTAAGACACATGTGTCTATGTTAGGAGTGAATTTGGATGTAAAGCATGGGCATGTTAAAATGAGGGAGATGGATAGTTAGTCACGAGAGTTAGGAGATGAGTTTGAATGAGGAATAAGGGTATCAATAGATAAGCAAGTGATTTAGCAAGTGAGAAACTAAGAATAAGCATATGGTAGTGCTTGGTCATGATAGCGGTATTTGAAAGATAATGGACAAATGGAAAGAAAACTGGAATGGCATGAAGATACACCAATGGAGTAAAAATGGGTTTCACTTGATTCAAAGGAGAGCATATAAAGTAACAAATAGATTGAATAGGAATTTGTATATTGCTTGTAGATACGCTTGATGGTTTGCTTTGTATGACATGAAGAAAGGATATACTTCCTCCGCTTGGCTTTACATATGCATGTTGCTTGATTATGCATTGGCATGTGTAAAATGAGAGTATGCATATACTACAAATGCTAGACTTAAATTCGCTTATGGCAACTATGCTTAGGCATGTATTAAGCATGTGCATTTCTAGATTGCCCTGAGGTTGCCATTATTTTTTGACAAAGCCAATGGGGAGGTGCATGGAATTTGAGTAAACTTGTAGCTTGAGCGTGGCATGACCCCATTTAGTCTCGGATAGATGCACGACCGTGCCAAAGAGGAGCTTGGCATTGTTGGATAGTAAGTGCTTGGCATGAGCTCGGATAGGGCTTGGCGTGCCTCTTTGGTCATGAATCCACTTGATAGTGTGTTTAGCTTGGCGCGGGGTATGAATGATGGCTTGTGTTTGTTGTGGTTGCCTTAAGTATTTTGAACGGCTGATAAGGGCGCATAGATGCCGAAACGAATAGGCTTGAACCCTCGACATGGCTTGAATTCTTAGCATAGCCTTCATGTGGTCATATGTTGGATGCACAACCTTAAAGAGAAGCTAGGCATGTTTGGCGAGGTTTGCTCTAAGTTTTCCTTCAAACTAAATTTGAAGAATGAGTTGGTATGTAGCGTAGGCATGAGGGGACACGTATGACTTGATACTATCAGTTGGCTTGGCTTCAAGTAGATTTATCTTGTGGCATGTTGACATTGCATGGACATGCATGTGTATGCTTGGGCTTGTGCTTGATTGTTTATGCTTGTGGCATGCTTTTCACATCTGAATGAGCATGATGGAGTGCGTGTGTGTTTATGAGAAAGTGATTCACGTGACTGTCTCGTGAGTCTTGGAATGGATGTATGACATTTAACAGAGGAGCTTGGCATGATGTGTTCATTGAATGTGTTTCTCTTAGTCGTGGATCCGCTTGGCATGGGGTGTGCTTGGTGTAATTGGAATATGTATTGGCTTGTTGGGGTACATCACATTTGGACAGGGCAAATGAACATGTCACACCTTAGCACGGCTTGGCTTGTGCATTGTTTAGTTGTCATATTTGTTTTTACTGCATATGAATTGTATTACAGCTTGGGATTGATTAATGACTTTGCATGGTTTGTTCTTGTATTGGTACAAAGAGTTGTGCTTTGTGCGATTGTTAGGTTGCCAATGAATTTAGCTTGACTGCATGTTGCTTGTTGCTTCCTCGAGTGTTGGCTGCTTGCTCTAATGATTTTAGCGTGAACGAGTATGCTAGTTGCTGTTGCTTGCATACCGAGATGGGTTGGCTTGACTTAGTATGGTCTGCATCCTATAATGGTGGTCTTCTTTGAAGTGGGTTTGGTATTTGGAATAGGATTATGCAGATGGATATTGTGATGAATATCCGCGTTCACCACCGCAATAAGCATTGTACAATGCCTTGATTTAGGGATAGGCATAAAATGGAAATTCGGGGTTTGAGATGATAGATTTTGTTGCAGCAAATTTGGTGGGTAGGATTGAATTTGTGGATATCGAATTTTTTTGTTGCTTGGAGTTGTGCCTAATCTATAGTAGAATACTCAAGATGGTTGAATATAGGAAATCTCTTGCATGAAATGGGCTACTAGTATATGTTCTAGTGCGACTGCAAGCATAAGACTCTAGTTAACATGGAAATTGAGGCTACTGCATATGAGCCTCAGTGGGTGGTTAGGATACTGCATATGGAAACTTAGGATACTTGTGCGGATGGTTTAGCAAATGAATTTTCAGTGGGTGTTTGATCTTTGTGAAGGTGGCAATAGGGAAAAGATGCAATGTTGCTTTGTTCAACAATAGTGTAGTGTACCCAGCCCCCATGATTATGTGAAGTATGAAATGACGGGCATAGTTCACATTATCAAGGTTTAGGTTCCTTGATTTGCATGTCTTATTACGATCTTCCACATATATCTTTTCATAGGCTGGATCAGCAATTTGCAATGAAAGAGATGTTGCACCTGGGCTGAAGGAGCTGCGGGGCATGAATCTTGCTTCCCTGGAACTGGAGGAGCTGCGGGGTACGAAACTTACTTCCCTGGAAGAGCTCCTGGAGGTGATGGTATTGCTACTAATTATTTCTGTTTGGGAACGATTGTGGTCGATGTTGTAATGGTCTTCTTGGTTGAGCATAGAATAGCGTATTGTGGTCGATGTTGTCAAGAAATGATTAGGCTCTGTAGTAAAATAGGTACTGCAGTGGAAACCTTGACTATGTCGAGAGATTTGTGATTGGGTATTTGGAACGTGAGGAATGATGGGGTTGCTAGGAGAAATAAATAATTTAGAATATAAATTGGGCTATTGAGATTAGCATTGGTTTTATGGCTTGGAGAAAGATTTGGCATGCAGAGGCTAGACCAAAGTTAGGACTACTTGGAAAAGGCTGAGAGTATTGACAAGTGAATGCCCTGAGCTGACACATAAGTTTGAGGAGATATTGGTTTGTACGGGGTGTATCTTACGAAAGGGTGGTATTAATTCTGATGTGATAGTCTGAAGAATATATGCTTTGGGCAATAACATGGGATAATTAGTTGACTAAAACGTCATGATAACTGCAAACGAGATCATCCTAAATCAGTCCCTAAGTATCACAGCATACCATTTGAGGGTCTGCAAATGAATGTTGCATGTTGCTTGGAACTGGCTTGATTGAGTGTTGCTTGCTGCTTGGTTGCGTTTTGTTTGCATGTTCCAATAGTTTTGGCTTGATTGAGTAATAATGCTCGTGGCTTGATTGAGTAATAATGCCTGCAGTTTGATTGAGTATTCTTTGCATCCTCATGCTTGGTTGCAGGCCTTGAAGTCTGCATAGTATTCGAAATCAATTGGTTGAGGAGTTTTGGGAGAGAGCTTGCATGATTTTTGGCATGTGCTTTGCATATTAACGCTGCATGACATCATCACCGCGACTAGGTATAGCTGCGATGAAAGTATGATTCATAACTGAAATCCTGTTTTGTCTTCTTATATGCGCATGATGATTTTGGCATGTGTTTGGTGTCTGCTTTGAGTATCTTATGTAATTCTGCATGAGCATATGCTTCTTTGTATGCTACTATATGATCCTTGCATGTGCTTTTAGCACGTGTATGCACATAATGCTTTACTGTTTTACAGGGGAAAAGTGCACGCCAGAGACAAAAAAAATGGTAAATGTGCTTGCTCTTTTGTTATAAAGCATGGAGTTTGGGGAAGTCTAGGTTGTGGATATTCTTCGTCGTGCATGGCGAGACATCATAGATTGAAGACTCAATGTTAGTTCATGTTGGATCAGTTGAAGGAAGCTGCTTGGAACATTTTTTGTTAGATGCGTAGGCCTGCTAGTTTAGAAGAGTGTTGTAGGGAGGTTCACTAACTGGAAAGAAATGTTCATCAGTTGCGAAGTGAGTTTTTTTTTTTTTTTTTTTTTTCAAGAACAACAACTGAGGAAGACTTATGTACTAGGCTTGGTGATGATATTAGCTCAAATAACCTGTTTTGTAAATTTAAAGTTTTCTTTGGTTGGACAAAGCTTGTAACACAAGATCTTGGTTTGTAATCAACTGAGTTTGTTTTTAACACTTGATGCATTGGCTTGGAAGGCTTGCAATAAAGGCTTGGGGCTAATGCTGAAGAATTTTCCAGACAAATGAAAATGGTTTCTCTTCTGGTATCTTACATGTTGACAAAGGCTTGAAATATTAGTATAAGGCTTGGAATGCTTGATTGCAGTAAAGCATAGATACTGCTAGAATGCACGACTAAGCATGAACACTGCTAAAATGCTGTAAAGCATGAACATATCAATTTTTCATTTTGGCATGGACTAACCGTGAATCAAACTTTCACCCCACATCCCAAGTTCATTGACCACGAACTGAATCTTCACTCCACAGCCCCCAAGCTCATTGGCATGAATTGAGCTTGATTGTGGATAGCATATCAAAACATCAGCATAGTGAGTTTCATTAAATAAGCATGGCATGTTATTAAATAACATCAGCATATCAAAACAGCAGCATAGTGAGTTTCATTAAATAACATCAGCCCTGCAGCCTTCTTGTCTGAAACGGTAAAGACTATGGCATCTTCATTTTTCAGCATGGGCATGGTCTTTATTGTATCTGCAGCAAGGCCTTAGAAACGTGCATGAGTGCCTCCGCAGCGGCTTGCCTGGCTTGCGGACCATACTCCAATTGATCAAATAAAGACTTGAACTTCGGGTTCTGTTAGCAGTTGGCCTGCAATTTCTGCTACTGTGTTGCTTGCTTCAATGCGGGGTGACTTATGATCTGTCTTCCTGTACTGAACGCAACCCCCAAGTAATTTTTTTTTTCATGTGCAGGGGTGCTTGTGCAGCAATAGGTCTGCAGTTTCTGCTACTGTGTTGCTCCACTTCATCATCTATTTCAGTGACATAATAAGCGTGGCTTGTCCATATAGCATGAGCTGCTGATTGAAATTACAGCTGCAGGGTGTATTACATCAATAATATAAAACTACTTCCTTTAAGAGATTTGTTGAGCACAAAACATAACAAGTGCATGTGCAGTAGAAACAATATTTGCTTGTATGCATTAAGTATGAATTTCCTTGATCGCACATGGCATGAGTGTTAGGCTTATTTCTGCAAAGCTTGGCAAATGTTGAAGATAGCTGCAGGCTAATGTAAGTGCAAAAAGAAACTTTGGTTACTGCAATCAAAGTTACTGCTTTAGCATAAATTGGTTTTGTTTAAGAAGGCTTGTGGTGAGGCTATGGCGTTTAAGCTTTCGATTGGCAAAGAAGGAATGGATTTATGAAATCTAGTTGTGTACATCTGAGGTCGACAACATTACTGCAGTGATGAGGGAGTGGAAATCAGAGATGTAAATCTAACATCGTGAACCAACTATCTTGAAAATCCCTCAAACTCAAAGGGAAAGATAAATTGATTTTTTTTTTGTTTTAGCTGTGGCATAATCTGCTAGAAGGCTTGCAACAAAGACTTCTGATATGACACTTTTGACAATAGCGATTCAGCTTTGGTTATTGCTATGAAGACTGAAGACTGAAGACTTATGCTAATGCAGGGGAGGCTGCAACTTGAGAGAGAAAAAAGGTTCTTGCAGAAGGGAACAGCTTATCTTTCCACACTTGGTTTTAGGCATCACAACTGAGATCTCAACAGAGTTATGGCTATAAAGAGTGAAGAATCAAATAATCAAAGGTTCCAACATAAAGCTTGAGAATCAAACACAAAGATACACCACAGAGGTGAATTATGTCAACAGAGGTAGACTCCTATTACTTCCGTCCACAACAACTGTAAATAACGAAAGCATGCTTGGATTGAAGAACTGCATGAGATTTTCTGAATCACAACCTAGTCTCCAGCAGAGTCGCCAAATGTTGCGGGGTCTTTTGATTAAGCATGACTAGGCCAAAACTCACCCTTGAATGTGAGTTTCATGGGAGAATTTTGTACGTGATTCAGACTGAGTGGAAATCAAGAGAAGCTTGACAGCATGAGCATGGTGTGGGAGCTAGAAACACACTGCGGTGATGAGAACTGCGGGGTTGGTTTTCCGGGTTTCTGTTTTTGGGAAGAGCTGCGGGGTTGGTTTTCTGGGTTTCTGTTTTTGGGAAGAGCTGCGGGGCTTGAAGACATTTGTTCTGGACATATGGTTTTCTGGGCATGAGGCTTGAAGGCATGGAGGTTTGAGATGATAAGAGGCTGCTTACAAGGGGTTTCTAGGGTTTGAGAAAGGAATTTGGGGATTTTGCTTGAATGGCATGAATGTTTGAAGGCTTGAAGGGGATGAAGGAAGTGTTGTTGGATTGTTGCTGGGTAGGTGCTGGGTGATTGCTGCGTGGTTGCTGGCCCCCCTCGGATAGGTTTTCTGATCCCTTTTTATAGGCGCAGAGTTGAGGCTTTTGGGGAGACTCAAAGCACCCATGTTTCTGGGTAAAACCACTTTGCCTCAATGCATGAATCATGCCCCGAAATCAGGAAAAGAAGCTTGCTTGAGAGGTGGGATTTAGGAAAAGATGGTTTGCTTGGGTTGACTCCCTAGACAGATGAAGAGTGCTGCAGGGGGAAAGGTCTGTGTCATCCATGGAGGAAGAACCAAGCTGCTGGGTAAAGGGCTGAGGTGCAGGAAACGGGAAGAAGAAGAGAAAGTTAAGTCACATTATTCTAATATGGGCTTTGGGCCTTAAATAAATGCAAGGGCTGGCCCAACCCAAGTCTCGAATTCTCAAGTTTCACCATTTCACCGTCGATCTAAGTTATCGGGCTTGGATTTCGGGCCTAAGACCGAAATCACCGACGACGTTAAATCGACGAATGAGCATGTGCGTTTCCGTAACCTACCACACCACACCCACATCTGCAAGCCCCAAGAACGCGTGCGTGTGGCTTGGGCTCACATTAAAGGTGTGTTTGCTTGGCGTGCTATAGCCGAGTAATGAACATAAAAATCCTTATAAAACTACAGGATTTTATATAGTTACGTGACCATGCGTGGTCTTTGTCGCGTGACAGCATAGTAACAAATTACGCGATTTTTCGGGTATCAACAATATTTCAACTTGTAGATGAAAATAATTATGGAGAATAGCAGGATGTAAACCTGTTCTTAGAACAAAAACTTCTGCATAAAAGGCATCTGATTTGCCTAATAATTTAGTTGAACTTAGATCATGCTGATCGTATCTCCAATTACAAAATTGTAAAAGCTCTCTCATCAGAACAAATTGAGTTAATGGAACCAAAACAAAAAAACAAAAAAAAGAGTTATCTAAATTCATTAGGGAAAATTTTAATAACATTACACAAAAAATGACCAACTGAGAAGATTGGTACATTATCTTTCAGAAAAATCAAACGGTACATTACCTTGTAATTTCGATCGAAAATAGGTACATGCGGTTACATTTGCTCAAACTTTGAGGGGCAAATTAGTCACTCCATAATGATAGAAGCATAAAATGCGATGTTCTTAATATGTTTTACCCTCATTTATACTTGGCTTTAATCCTTATTATTGTTAGATATAATTATATAGTAGAGTCATGAGTGCTAAGTATAGAGAAAAATGCATAAATTTGTCAAAAGCTGAAATAAGAGGTCTTAAAATGTTGGTGGGGATATGAATCCTTTCGGGGGTCTGCTACCAATGCTTTGACTAGGTAAATTTATGCTTCTGGGGTTAAAATTCAGAAGCATAATAGACTGCTTAAGCGGCTAGCTCTCAAACTGGTACGTTAGTTGGATTTTACTACTCCTGCTTTTTACCCTATTGCTCGTGCCTAGTGTTGGTTATGAAGTCGAGTGGTGAGAGGAGAGAAGGAAAAAGTTTTGGGTTTGAGAATTGAGGGGTGTGGAGATGAGAGGATTGAAATGCTACGGTGGTCGTCATGGCCTTGGGATTTAGAGAGGTTTATGGCTTTGCTGCCATTATTAGTATCAGAGAGTTTCCAAGAATTCCAATTACACTAAAACTAGAATTCTACAAACTCTAAAAACAGAGTACTGTATATGTATAAAGAATAAGAAGTTAAAAGAATAAGAAATTAATACCTTGTACATAGACTCTAAAAGGGTGCTTTGCTCAATTCCATAATCTCCATTTTCCTCCGTAATATTGCACGTATGTAGGGTTTACGTTGGAGGAGAAGAAAACTTTTCCTGGTTGAAGACTTATGTCATGTAGGTAAAGACCGGAGGTAAATTGAGATTTTTTTTTTCTTTCTATTGTTATATATATGTCTTTTTGGTAATTTCACATGTGTTGACTTTATCGACGACAAACATACAAAAAATGTGGAATTAAGTGTCTAAAAATAGAGTTCTTTTCATATTTTACAGACCTTCATTTGGAAAATATTAAAATGTGGTTGAAGTAAATTTAGTTGTTCCTTCCTTGGCTGGTTGCCAAAACCCTAGTTGGATGCCCAGAGGAACAATCGGAGATGCATCCGAAGCGATCGGAAGGGCCGGCGGCGGCGGAGGCATTACGGAGCAGCGGACGTATCAGCAGGAGGCCGAAAACATACTCGCGAAACGTGTTCTATTTCACCCCAAGTAGTAGTAGTATGATTCACAAACGCAGAAGGAAGGCCAAGACCAAGAACAGACCTGCTGCCTGCCGTATTGCTAAGATGATGCGTTCCCAACGATCTCCCAAGCCCACCACTCCCATCGCCTCCTCCACTAAGCTCAATGTAATTCCACTTTATGTATGTTGTTTTTGGTTAGAGTTGATTAAGACCCATTTCTCACTAATTTATTGTAGGCAAATGCGCCGCGGCGCTCCGAAAGAAGGAGAACTTTGTCTGTAAAGAATCCAAATTATGCAACGGACAGTTCCGACGGCGATGAAGACATGATGGTGAGGTTTCTACACTCAACCATGTGCATAATTTCTCTTCAGTTTTGGTAGAAATCTCAATTTCTAAAGTATAGTGTGTTATCTGTACCAAAGAAAAGTGTAGTGTGTTATGCCTGCTCAAGTTGAGTGACATTTTTTTTGTGTCAGAAACCCTCTACATGTAACTCTGTCAAGAATCGGGGTGCGTATCAAGATGAGTCATCACCTGCCAAGCACAAGAAGACGGTGGAAAGACCAACACCTCGGCGCGAAGGATTGCGGCCTCGTCGCTCAAAGACCATTTCGAATGAAGATATAATTTTTGGATATGAAGATGAGCCTGGTAGTTCGGAGGAGAAGGTTGACCAAGAAGAAACTGAAAATGGGCAGGATATTGAATACAATGATGCGGATGATGGCCGGAATGAGGGGGAGGGTGATGACATGGGTGATGATGATGGAGATGAAGAAGGTGATGAAGATGGTGATGATGACGGTGATGATGAAGAGGGGGAAGAGGAACAAGATGGAAGAAGACGTTATGATCTTCGAAATCGTGCAGAAGTACGCAGGTTCTCTATTGAAGAAGGTAAGCGGAGACCAAGATCTCCTCAAAGAGTATTACACCAAGGAATGGGGCCAAAGGTCAGTAGGGATGTAAGAAAGGGTGGATCACGTGTTCATAAGCGTCATCGAATCACCAGGACGGATGAATCTGATGACTCCCTACTTGTGGATGAGCTCGATCAAGGCCCTGCAATTCCTTGGGGGAAAGGTGGGAGCAGATCAGGACCACCTTGGCTTTTTGGAGGACTAGACATGCATGGAACAACAACATGGGGGTTGAATGTTGCCGCCTCCGGTTGGGGTCACCAGGGTGATGCTTTTGCTACCTTGACTTCAGGAATTCAAACTGCTGGGCCAAGCTCCAAAGGAGGGGCAGACATACAACCTTTGCAGGTTGATGATAGTGTCAGTTTTGAGGATATAGGGGGACTTTCTGAATATATTGATGCTTTAAAGGAAATGGTGTTTTTCCCTTTGCTGTATCCAGATTTCTTTGCAAGTTATCATATCACCCCACCAAGGGGGGTTTTGTTATGTGGTCCTCCTGGTACAGGGAAAACATTAATTGCCAGAGCGTTGGCCTCTGCTGCGTCCAAGGCTGGCCAGAAAGTGAGTTTTTACATGAGGAAGGGGGCAGATGTGTTGAGCAAGTGGGTTGGCGAGGCTGAAAGACAATTGAAACTTCTTTTTGAGGAAGCACAAAGAAACCAACCTTCAATCATATTCTTTGATGAAATTGATGGACTGGCTCCTGTAAGATCCAGCAAACAAGAACAAATTCATAATTCAATTGTGTCTACTTTGCTTGCTCTGATGGATGGTCTTGATTCCCGTGGACAAGTTGTTTTGATTGGAGCTACCAACCGAATTGATGCAATTGACGGAGCTTTGCGGCGCCCTGGCAGATTTGATCGTGAATTCAACTTTCCTCTGCCTGGCTGTGAGGCCCGTGCTGAAATTTTAGACATTCACAGTCGGAAATGGAAGCATCCTCCTTCAAACGAGTTAAAATTGGAGCTTGCAGCTAGCTGTGTTGGATATTGTGGTGCTGATTTAAAGGCTCTTTGCACTGAAGCTGCCATTCGTGCCTTCCGTGAAAAATATCCTCAGGTCTACACAAGTGATGATAAATTTGTAATTGATGTTGATTCAGTAAGAGTTGAAAAGTATCACTTCATTGAAGCCATGTCAACAATCACCCCAGCTGCTCACAGAGGTGCTGTTGTTCACTCGAGGCCATTGTCTTTAGTAGTTGCACCATGCCTGCAGAGGCATCTTGAAAGAGCCATGAACTATATATCCGATATTTTCCCTCCAGTTGGAGTGTCATCAGAATTGACAAAGCTTTCCATGCTCTCTTGTGGCTCTGCTATTCCTCTTGTTTATAGGCCTCGGCTTCTTCTATGTGGTGGTGAAGGTTCTGGCTTGGTAATTATCCTGGACTCTTTTCAAATTGATTAAATTGTCGGAAGTCGGCCAGAAACTAAATATACTTACTGCTTTAGTTTTACAGGATCATCTTGGGCCTGCTATTTTACATGAACTCGAGAAGTTCCCTGTTCATTCTCTAGGACTTCCATCTCTGCTATCTGATCCTAGTGCAAAGACACCCGAAGAAGCACTGGTACATATTTTTGGTGAAGCTAGGAGAACTACGCCATCAATTCTCTACTTGCCACAGTTCAATCTGTGGTGGGAGACGGTGGGTGCTTGCGTTTACTTCTACATTTTAATATAATTTTTTTAGAAGCGCAATAGTTTCTTTAACAGTAGTAATTATATTTAAATATTCTGCTTGTGCGTGCTACAAATAAAATGGTTTGCATTATTAAAAATTCATCCCATCAGATATTAATAACTTGTTTTGTGCTATTAGAGTTTGATAGATTTCATATGCAGGCACATGAGCAGCTCCGCGCAGTTTTGCTGACTTTGCTAGAAGAATTTCCGTCTGATTTGCCTATATTACTACTTGCAACGTCATCAGTGCCACCTGCTGAAGTTGATGCCATGACCTCTTCAATATTTTCCGAACATTCTGTGTATGTTGTCCTCATCTTATGACCTACCAAAATATATGAATTTAATTGCTGTTGAACTTATTTTATGTGGGATATGTTTGTGGTTGTTGGTTATTTATTTGCAATTTTCCGATCTTGTCTTTGTTTTTACTGTATATATGTCTGTGGAATTTCATATTTTAGTAGTTTCTTAGAGCAATTGATTTGTGCTGAAGACTTTCTTCATATCATAAGTCGTAATAGCTCAAGGTCGTCTTGGATATCAGAAATTTGCACAATCGCTTTTTCTTGGGAGGTTTTTATTTTATTATTTGATGTTTTTGCTCATTTCAATAACTGTTCTTTCTGTGTGTTTTTCAACTGAACTGAACACCATGAAGATAAAAATCACTATAAGGCTATCTAAATTAGAAAGAATCCGTGATTCAGATACTAACTTGATAAAGTGTTACTTTCTGTGTCATGGTTATAATTCTAGTCATATGCGTTCCTTTTTATCAGATACCAGGTGGGTACGCCATCTACTGAAGATAGATCGTTGTTTTTTGACCGTCTGATTGAAGCTGCCTTATCAATCATGTTGGAGGGCACAACTAAAAAGTCTCAGGAAACAGAATCTGTTCCTGAACTTCCAAAGGCTCCAAAAGTGGAAAGTGGTCCAAAGGTGTCAGAGTTAAAAGCTAAAGTGGAAGCTGAGCAGCATGCTCTTCGCCGATTGCGGATGTGCCTCAGAGATGTTTGCAATCGGTTAGAAATCTTTTATATGTCTTTTCTCTTTTGATAATGATTAGTGAATCACCTCTCTTGATTGTTGTATTCGCCATTATTGGATATTATAATTTTTTTTATTTTTTTTCTTCTTGCATAAGAAGTCTCTGTTTGTCCTGTTTCGTAGAGCATTCATTCTGTTGGTTCATGTTTCATACTAATTTGAAGGGAGATGTTTGTTATATAAGAATGATTAGTTCAAGTTGACAGAAAAGTTAAATCAAGTCTTTCTATAATACAATTTTAGCTTAAGTGAATTTAATGTGTTTAGAGAATTTTGTGAGGTCAAAAAATTTCTCTTTAGTTATATATTTTTCTATTTATGTGCTGCAGAGTTCTATACGATAAGAGGTTTAGTGCTTTTCACTATCCTGTCTTGGATGAGGATGCTCCAAACTATCGCTCAATTATCCAAAATCCTATGGATGTTGCGACTCTGCTGCACCGTGTTGACTCTGGGTTGTATATTACATGTTCAGCATTCCTGCAAGATGTCGATCTTATAGTTTCTAATGCAAAGGTGTGCTTTTTGTTTTTGTTTATTTATTTATTTATGTATAAGCTGAGTGTATGTAGTTTGTTACTTTCTGGATTGATATCTTAATTTAGTGTAATAAATGAGTGAGCAGAAAATTGTTTCAAAGATATTGTGTAGAACAGTTAGAATATAACAACACTGTTTCTTTTGTTTTCCTTGAAAGTTATTGGGAAGAAGTTAGCTTCAGTATGTTTCAAAAAACTTTACAACTTTGGTTCAGGATCTATAGCACAATCTTAGCTACAGTACTTCTGACGCAGGTTTGTGATAGGTAGATATGCAGTGGTAAAGACTAAAAATTTACATGGCTGCTGTTTCACTAATAATATATCATAGCCTAAAGTCATTTAATTATTTTAATTTTAGTATTTCCCCTATTTAAAGTGAGTTATTTTTCTTGAGCATGTTTTAGATACTTGTTAGCTAATTTAGGTGGAATGCTCTGTTGAAGATCCTGCGCCCTCCCCTCTCCCCTTAGGATTCAGAGAATGTGGAGAACAGTGGATTCCAAATGTCCAGCTTTTAAAAGACAAATCAAAGAAGTGAAAGCATTTCAATTGTTAAGAAACTGAAACATTGAGGGTGTCAATATATAATCTATCCAATGAGTTCTTTGTTAATCTTAAGAAAAGTAGGGGGGAAAATAAGAATCTCAGGAGGACATTAGGAAAAACCGTCATTGGTATATTGGGGATTGGGCTTATTAACTGTTGATATATTCAATCGGCTATTTATTTATAACAAATAAGAAGTATGGCATCTCATGGTGTGCAATATGTACATCTTTGGTGTGGAATAACTTCATCTAAAAGGGTCAAATTAACTCCCTCAATATCTGTAACATTTTTTTATAACTTTTGAGTGTTGATCGTCTTATTGCTGTGTGGAATCCTTGTCCTAGAGTTGAAAATGGTTTCAGTCACTGTTTTTGCTCAAAAGTCTTGCCACCAATTTATGTACTTTGCTTTCTTGTATTCAGGCTTATAATGGAGATGATTACAATGGTGCTAGGATTGTTAGTAGAAGCTACGAGCTTCGAGATGCCGTAAGTGTCTTCTTATTTTTTTAATTTTTTAATTTTTTAATTTTTTTTATTGTCATGCTTTGGAGTGTAGCTTGTCTTTCATGTATCATGTTCCTCTTAGGTACACGGAATGCTGTCACAGATGGACCCTGCACTGGTTGCATGTTGTGACAAGATTGCTGCTCAAGGTGGTCCAGAACATATACCAGAAGATTTAGGTGTAGCTACTTTCCCTTCAATACCTGTTGTACAGCTGGGAACTGTCACTAGGGCGAGTGCCCGACTTCGTAATGTCCAACCTGAGGTAAATCTGGATCATAGCTATGAGGCACACAAACGACCGAAGAAGAATATTGATGCAGCACCTGCAGGTATTCTTTTTATATTTGTTATTTTATCAGTGCAACTGGTATTCCAATCTTCATATCTAAATGTGATTGCAATGTTCAATGAAATTTAGTAACTACAATCAGCGTCCAAAGTTCTTAATTGCCAAATCAATAATTGAACTGTAGCTGTGATAACTGAAGCCTTAATATTGAAATTTGCTACAAAGTGGAGAATTTTAGTTTCTATGTTATTTATTAGATGTCTGAATGGTTCAGCATTTTTGTTATTTATGTTTAATACTATTCTTGTGATTACCAGCTTCAACAGCAGAAGACAAGTCACAACATCAAGGTTCAGTACCGTCCACGTCATCTCAGGAACCTGAGAAAAATAACACAGATATTGGAGTACCAGAAACCTCTTCTGTTGGTCTCAATCAGCTTGAAATTTCTGAAGTAGTAGAAGTGTCTGGCGATGCTGATGTGAGTGGATCCGGAGACATTAAGATGTTAGATGGTGAGATTACAAACCAAATGGAGTCTATGAAGCAGCTTTTTGTGGAGCAGACCAAAACTTATGACATTCCACAGCTTGAGAGGCTTTACACAAGAATTATGAAGGGCATTTTTGACATCAAAGATAAGAGTGATATAGATGGCACTAGGCAATTAATTTTGAAGTTTTTGTTGAAATTTGCAGAGGATGAAGCAAATTTCTGATTCTTAAAAACAAACAAAATCTTTAGTCAGATGTTCTTTATGCAAAATTCTTAAAAGTTTATGTAAAGTGGTAGAATTTTCTCCCTCCCAACCGATTGAGGCTATTTATTGTCTGATAAAGGGGACTGGGAATTCCGATACCCTTGCTCAAGCTTGGGGGCTGTTGGTCGTAAGTTTTGTATGAAGTCTGCTACTTAGATTCAATGTAAAGTTGATCTAGTTCAAAGTCCAAAATGGAGTATAACCCCTGAATGTGTAGCATGCTCATTCTCTATTTGTTCCGACATGTAGACCAGGCACATAAGCCACGCCTGATTTTTCTTTCAGAATCTGTAGCGCAGAAGGACCTAATTGCAGCATCTGGGTTTAAAGGCCACATGTTATCCCCAGTGGAGTGAGTTGATCTGGCCTAGGTATGAAATGAACTATATATCGGGGATATATAGGTGGAATGTCATGACCCGAGTGAAATCTTGTAACAAACGGTGCTAGCATACCAACTTCTTAACTATGGACAAGAGGCAAAATGAATGTATGTATTGGTGCTTGAGTTTATAAAATCGCCCATTTTTAGCCTTGAGGGATAAAAGTAAGGGAACCACTAATAATCAAGATTTCTCAACTTTTTAACAAATCCGATATAATTTACTCTAAAAAACTAAATTGTCCCGCAAAAGATAACACTTAATATGTCAAAATGATGTCTGGTTTGTTAGTTCATTTACTAATATGTTATTTTAGAGTAAATAATATCGGATTTGTAAAAAAGTTAGAGAACGTTAATTATCAAGGCGTAAATGTGAGTAGTAGTAGAAAAGTGGGTGTGTGAAACTATAAAGGACACTTTAGATGGTAAGTTGAAATCATAGTAATGAGTAATGAGGTTTATATATTTGGTCTGAAACATAAATATTTGATAGGCAGGTGGAAGTGGTGCTCCCAGGTTTCACTAGTCCCTCGCTCAAGCTGTCTTCAATTCCGCCTCTCTCTCTCTATTGCAGCTGCTGGAGCCTTCATCCTAGAGTTGGCATTTCTACCCATTGGGTATACCCACTGGGTACTACCCACCCACAATAGATTCGCGGGTAATACACATTGGGTAAATACCCATTAGATTTTCTGTTGGGTATGGGTAATACCCACCTATTTCTAAATGGGTAAACCCGTTACCCACCCAATTACCCGTTTTAAATATGGGTACATTATTATTTATTTATTTTTTTCTAACATATCCTATTGTATTATTTTTTTATTTGATATCCTAGTGTATTTACTTGGTGTTAGCATAATAATGACCATTAATAAAAAATAAATAAATAAATAAAAAATAAAAATTTATGTCAACAAGTGTTACTATATCTTTTATTATGTTATGAATATTACTACATTTGTTTTAACAACAATTTAAATAATTAAAATCACTTTAAATAAAGAGAAAATGCCCATTTAGTATAAAAAAAACCCCCTCATTACCCATTTCAATGACCATCTTATTTTTTTCTCTTATTCAATATAAGGTAACAACTCTATTGCCCATTTGAACATAAAGTAATAACTCTATTGCCCATTTGAACAAATTTAATTTTTTTTCTTTCTTTTTTGTCCTTTTGTCTTATCTAACATATTTTTGAATTATAATGTGCTGAGAAAGTGGAAAATAAAAAAACAAACTTTGCCGAAATATCACTCAACTCCTCCGGCCACCCATGGCCGGTCGCTGAAAGCCTGGTCGCTGGAGTCGGCGGATTCCGGTCACCAAATTTTTTTTTTACTGGAAATTTTTTTTTTCGTCGGATTTTTAATTTTTTTATTTTTTCTTATTTTTTTTATAATCAGGTTATTGGACGATGGTTACTGACTCCCAGTAAACAATTTGCAGATTACAGATTTCCAGTAATTAAGTTACTGACCCCCAGTAATCAGGTTACAGATTCCATATTTTCCAGTAACTATGTTACTGACCCCAATAATTGATTATTGACCCCCAATAATCGATTATTGACCCCCAATAATCAGATTACTGACCCCCGGTAATTAATTACTGACCCCCAGTAATCAGGTTACAGATTCCATATTTTCCAGTAACCATGTTACTGACCCCCAATAATCGATTACTGACCCCCAGTAATCCATAACCAGAGTTCATGAAGTTGCAAAACTTTAATCACAAAATATCCACACTATACTGGTACTAAGATTTCATTGATAACTTGACAATAACATAAAAAACGTACACATACAATACAGTGAAACTCTACAGGTTTCATGAAGTAATCAGGTTACTGACTCCCAGTAATCAGGTTACTGACCCCCAGTAATCAGATTAATGACCCCCAGTAATCGATTACTGACCCTAGCCAAGAGAGAAAAAAAGAAGAAGACATCTTCTCCAACCAAGACAGAAGATGTAAAAGAAGAAGATGAGATCATCCAAATCCAATCACCCACCTCATTAAACTCAAAGAAGTCCACTGACCCCAGCTGCCTACCTCTTAAGAATATACATGTATTCAGAAGAAAACAACCTTCACCAAAAGGGCAAGGACTCGAGGAGAAACTGCCTTCTTCGAAAGAAGAAGCAAATCAAACCAAATCCCCAACACCATCGGCCTCAACCAAGACGACTATCCACGGCTTCTTATCCCTTCTACTGAAAAGAAAACAAACTTCACCATCAATAGAACTGGAGGGGAAACTCCCTTCTACTTCAGAGAAGGAGGAGCAGAAACCACTTCCTTCAGAGGAGGACCAAAAACCGCCTTCTTCTTCAGAGGAGGAGCACAGGCAGTGGCTTCGATCTGGGCTCGATGTGGCGACGTCACGGGTGAAGGTGTTGATCCGAGATCAGGAGGGGTGCTGCGGCGACGGTGGGTGGGGGCGGCAAGAGAGAGAGAGAGAGAGAGAGAGAGAGAGAGAGAGAGAGAGAGAGAGAGAGAGAGAGAGAGAGAGAGAGAGAGATTAGGGTTTAGTATAAGGTATTTAGGTATTTTTACAAGATTCATTAGAGTGGGTATGTAACATTGGAATGGTTAAGTTTTAACTCTTTTTTTGTGCAAATGGTCATTATCCCTTAAATAAATAACTTCTTGATATAACGTCAAATAAGATCACAAAAAGAGAGTTTAAACAATTGAATACAATATACTAAAACAAAGGGGAAGAATGTGCTCTTCCAATACTGCTAGGTATCCTCTGAAATGAAGTAAAATCAACTTCACTACCAAAGCTAGAATCCTCATCAACATCAACATCATCCTCTAATGTGCTAGGATCATCTCGTAACTCACTCCTTAACCAATCCCGACCACACATTAACGCTTCCAATGTGTTTGAGTGAAGTCGATTCCGATGTGGGCTCACAATCCGTCCGCCAGTACTAAATGCGGATTCTGAAGCAACTGTAGATACATGAATGGCTAAGATGTCTCGAGCAACCTACACAAAGTTGGATATTTCATCCCACTGGTCTTCCACCAGTACAAGATATCGAAATCTTTATCACTCATCTTGGGTAAAACAGCCTCATCCAAATACCTCTCTAAATCAGATTTGTCATTGTCCTTATTAGAGCCAGAAACATAAGCATCATAGGCATCCATGTCATCATCCTCCAAATCAACATCACTCGTCCTTGAACTATCAAACAAAGATGAGTTATCAGCTACATGTGATATAGTACTTGACCTATATTCCTTAACCAAGTCATAGGCAAGCTTCTTAACTCTCTCAACTTCTAATGCAGCTCTACGAGGATAAATCTGCTTGAAATAAAACTCAATCAATTTCAGTTTATACCGAGGATTTAGTATAGTAGCAACAGCTATAGTCCCAATCACTCCCCAATACTTCTCTAATTTCTCCTCCATCTTCTTTGCCATTTCCTTCACTTCCAACATTTCAGAATCAAGCCACTTAGATATAGCTAACTTAATCTGACAAATCTTTGGGAATAACAAGTTGGCTGTGGGATACTTTGTACCAGATAACAACTCAGTCGCCTTATAAAATAATTGTAACTTTTTAGCGATCTCCTTCACAAGATTCCAATCATTTTCACTTGGCACATCTTTATATCCTCTAGTCTTTAGAGCCGGAAACACTGCCTTAAACTGTTGTGCTGTCTGCAACATCAAAAAAGTGGAGTTCCATCTCGTCCTACAATCAAGGATCAACTTCGTATTGCAACCAACATCCATTTGTCTAGCCACTTTAGCAAACATTTCTTCTCTTTTTGGGCCACCCGTCCAATAAGCAACACGTACTAGATCTAATTGTCTCAATACTCTCTCGAATGACATCCAAACCATCTTTAACAATCAAGTTCAAAATATGTGCAATACACCGCATATGCAATAACTTTCCACCAACCAACAATGAACTAAATCTCAAAGTCACAAGAAGTAAATCAATCATAGCATCATTAGTGGTGCAATTATCCACAGTTAATGTCGATAAATTGTGATGAATATTCCAACTATATAGACACTCCATCAACACCCTATGAAGCGTATCGGCATCATGTGGACATGGAACATATACAAACCTATATAACAATAAGTTCAATCAGACCAAGTAATTTAATCTACATACTGCATAACTATATATACAAACTTTAATATGTATGCAGTGATTTATTATGTATTATTATAATCTACAAGTACTTCATATTCATGCAAACTAATCTACAATTAGTTCAATATATGTACCTCAAAAGTAATCTACAATTAGTTCAATATATGTACCTCAAAAGGCGACTCTGCAAATTCCAAGAATCATCAATAAAATGTGATGTTATGGCCATAAATCGCTTCCTTTGATTACTTGCAGTCCATATGTCCGTAGTAATTGCAATCCTACTTGTATTCAACTGCAACAACTTCATTGTCTTTTCTTTCTCAAATTCATAAATCTTCATTATATCCTTCTTGATTGTGTTTCTACATGGAACTTTAAAGGAAGGTTGTAACGCATTCGAATACCTCTTGAACCCAAAATGCTCAACTATCGATAATGGGTACTCATGCATGATGATCATATTCGCAAGCTCAGTCCTTGCAATACTCTCGTGAGTCCTATCAAATTGACCCAATCTTGATGTCCCCTCACTCCTTCATGGTTGGGATTGTTGTCCTTTACATGATTTTACATGTAAATTTAAGGAATTAGTTCCATGTCCAGCCTTTGCACTAAGGAATTTGCCGCAATGCTTACATACTGCTTTCTCTTCTCCTTTGATCACTCTTACATCAAAATAATCCCATACTGGTGCTTTTCTCTTTCTTGTGCTCGAAACAGTTTGTTCCACATCTTCATTCATACTTTCATTAGCAGCACAACTATACTCTTCCATACTGCAAAAATTAGAAAGATAGTAATGATCAGTACATGTTCATTTCATATATAGATACATGTATTAATTTTGATCAATATATAGATTAATGCTACTGATTGAGATAATTGGAAATGGGAGAAATATATGCAGTCCAGTTAAGCAAAATGATGGAGGTGTTGGAGGTTTCATATAAAGCAAGTCATACAAAAACAGATTCATTTCATATATAGTTACATGTTTAATTCAATTTCAAGGTAAATAATGATTGTAGATGATCCTACTTGTTATTAGTTAGCAGCATCATCTACAACCATTTTTTCGGCGAGACCAAGCGCATCAAATGAGCGAGCAAAGCTTGGAGTTCTAACAACCCACTCAGCTAGAATAGTATCCTTGATTCATTACTCAGTCAAACAACTGATTCTCCTGGCTTTCAGTGGAAACATTTGGTGAACTTGCTCAAAGTAAAAAAGCAATGTGTGGAAGATAAAGACACTTAAAATACTTCAACCTTCCTAAAATCCTTTGCATTTATCCTGCTTTTTCTTAGCTTTTTTTTCTCAAGGAAAAGGGAAAAAGGCGACCAACATGGAGAAATTGGAATAGCACAGTATATCAACCAGTGAATCACAAACAAAAACCCCCAAATTTTCTGATTGAAGCTTGTTTTTGTTTGGAAACTCAAATGAAGCATGAAATGCATAAATGAATTAATCTTATGATTGAACCATTGACTACATATATGGGATCTTGGAACATCTTACTGTACGTACCTGGTTGGTTGCCACTGATGGGACGGCGGCAGAGAGAGAGACTCAAGTTTACTGCTTTAAGCTGTAAAATGTGTTCCAGTGTTGGATTGGTTGGGTGACTTGGGTCTGTACCGGATATAAATACCTTTCTTTTGCTGTTTCTTTCTTTACCTTGAAATTTCAAGTTCAAATTCAATTTCAGGCATACCCAAGAGAAATAAAAACGCAGGTAGTACCTTAGAGAATAATGAGTATGTGTTCGAAGCTTGAGAGCTGAGATGGAAATCCAAGTTGACGTCGGAGATGGGTACTTGTCGGGATTGAGGCGCGGGGGGGAAGGCGCCGGTGAAGCGCCGTGGAGAGGAGGGTGCCGCCGTGCCGGGGGTGAAGAATCGGGGATCTAATTTGGGTGAAGTAGGTTTTGGGTATTTGAGTGTCTGATGTTATCGGTGGGTATTACCCGTACCCATTCATTTTACCGTGAGTATTTTTAAGTTACTCATTACCCACCCATGGGTATTTTCAAACTACCCATTACCCAAAAAAAATACCCAAAACGAATTTTACCAATGCCAACCTTACTTCATCCACCACCGAATCCAATCAAGATAACAATACCTGAACAACGCCGGGTTTAGGGTTTAACTTGCTTTTCATTTCTTAGATTTCTGTTTACAGATTCAAGATATATCCTGCGATTATGTTGGGCACTCGGGCTTCAAGAATTGGACTAGTGATACTCAAACAGCTTAACACAGGTATATTACCTAATGTCTGCTCTCCAACTCCAATTCCAACTATCAGTCTTGCAATTTGTGCTAAATATTCGCAATCTGCAGGCAAATCCATTATTAGACCCAGATGTGCAACTCCTTATTTCACTCAATTCTTGCAACCTCTCGTGAGTTATCTCTTCTTATTTAAACACATGAATGTCTCTTGAATTTTTCATTTGTTTCTGGTATGGAATGGATGCTTAAGTTTTTTCTTCTACGGAATCATTTAATTAAAGGCTGCCATTTGAATATCTTCGGATCTAATGGCTACTCGTGTTCAAATAGTGGGTGAATTTGAGACTGCAATGAATAATCGCCTCTTGAGTAATATCTTGGGGTAGATCAGCCCGTAAGCTTATTTGCTTGCCATTTTTTGGTTAGCCCATATCAGACATGTCCCCTTATAGATGAGAAACCTAGTGGTATTAACTAATTCTCCATAGTTAAGTGGGTGAAACTTTATCCCCTTATTTGACGCCCCCCTTCCGTGTTGGGCACTAATTGTAAAAGGTTCCTCTTTTTATGCTCAAGTAAGTGAGGGAAGCAATCACACTAGTTTCTGTTGTTAAACTTATGTCAGTCTTCAAGAACAACAGATATAAAAATCGGAGAGTTTGATAGTACAAACACTGCATTTCACAAGCTGTTTGGGAATCTTCTAGACGATATTGAAGAACAAACATTTGATTGCCAGAACTCGTCATTCTAATCTAAGTGGGTAAACATAAATGTCATTCTCAAAATATTTGAAGCACTTTATATAGTTTATGAATACCTTGGCAATAATGACATACAAATGGTTGTTCCGAAATTCATGTGGCTTGTAAATGATTAACAGTAAGTTGAGTAGTTTCAAATTATGTCTTTCAGTAGTAATGAACTTACATTCATGCTCTCATTTAAATCATATTGTGGTTTCCGTTATTTTCTAAAACAGCATAATCAACAGTCTGGGGCCCAGATGTTCAGGGGAGCCATCTTTCAGAAGCATCATCATCTTTCTACCACTACTGCCAGCACTTCAGATCAAGGGATTGAGCAGAAAGAAACGTAAGGTCTTTTGAAATAAGTTGCAATAAAACTGTATGGTGATGGGTTGGGGGATTCAGGATAGAAGTTGGAGAAAGTAGTTAAATGCATGTAGGTAGATCTCATATATGGATATTCATTGGGTTTTAACAGAATTTGTTGCAGATTGGTGTATAGTTTTCCTCTGAGCTAAGTTTGTACTGAAACTTGGACTAGGGTTGTTTCTCAGACACATACAAATTATTTGCAGGATATCAGTAACATTTGTTGACAAGGATGGGGACGAAAAACATATCAAGGTTCCAATTGGAATGTCTATGCTAGAAGCTGCTCATGAAAATGATATAGAACTTGAAGGCAAGTTTCTTGTTCTATTATTTACCCCATAAACCCAACTCTGTAATTCCATTGTTTGAAGTTTAATAATCTTCATGCTTGTTCAACCAAGTACTTTAGGCGTTTGTCGACCAGCTTATTGAAAAGTCTATTGCATTCCTGTTGCTTCAGATTGTACTTTCCATGCCCTAACCACTGGTCCTTTCCATTTCCCGTCTCAAGTGTTTCAAAGTTATATACTTGCAGAAATCTGATGCTTTTCTTACTCATGCAGGAGCATGTGAAGGTTCGCTTGCCTGCTCAACATGTCATGTGATTGTAATGGTACGTTGTAGGCATCCATCTTTGTATAATTCTTCATTTGAGCTTCTATTTGCTCGTGTTTCAACTGAAGCCCACTGCAAAATTGTATTGTAGGACATGGAGTATTACAACAAATTAGAAGATCCAACGGATGAGGAAAATGATATGTTGGACTTGGCATTTGGACTGACAGAAACGTAGGTTGATGAAATTTAAGGTCAAAACTTTCTTGCTTTTGGTCCCACACAGTTCAGACTAATATTTAGATTTGCCATCTTGTAGGTCTCGTCTGGGTTGCCAAGTCATTGCGAGCCCTGAACTTGATGGAGTTCGTTTAGCTATTCCTGCTGCCACACGGAACTTTGCTGTTGATGGCTATGTACCAAAACCACACTAGAGATATAGAACAGTTCAGGAAGAGTTGGTTGGGGATGTAACACAGTATATATCCCAATTTTTGTAGCTCTAATTTTATTGACCAAAATCACCTATTGAGTTCAGGCTTCGGCCGTTTTGTAGTTATCATTATGATTGCTGCTAGTTTTAGAAGTTAAGTAATTAGATATTCTATACCATATTATAAGAGAAGAGGTATTACCTCTTTTTGTCCGAGTCTTCCCATTATGTCATTTTTGAAGAATTATGTTGTAATGCGCACTCTTATTTTCAAATAAACAAATGATACATTCTTTCTTCTCCACAATGTTTCTTATGTGGCTCTTCTCTGATATGAAAGGTGACTTCCCTGCTGGATTAACTAGTGTCACCTTGTTTAACATCCTACCTGCTTCGTTTTCCAATTCCTTAACTCCCCAAAAAATATAGAAACATATCCCTTCCACAAATTTATAGTGAAACCAAAAGACCAAAGGTTTTTTTTGTATGACGGCAAATGACCAAAGGTTGATATCAATTATTCTGACCAAAGGTTGATAGTATCTTTGGGATCACAAGGATGCACAACATTTCCAATATAGAGATCTGACTACAGACATTTTAATAACTGCAAGTCTGCACATGAGAATGAAGCATTAGCATTTTTCATCTACTCATAATAGTATGACGAGTCTAATTCCTTTTGAGTCATTTTTTCCTAGTTTACTGAAGCCGAACAATGTCACAGGGCGCTTCAATTTTGCCAACTCACAATTTCTATTCCAATTGACCATTTATACCTTACACATTACTGACTTTTGGCTTGGCCAGCCATGCTTCGCAACTTCACCAACATTCGACATGCAGCTGATTCTCTTGCTTCACTAGGACTGGAACACAGGTCACCATCACTTGAACACTTGAAATCCAGACCTTGTACGGTTACATCAGCTTGATACCCCCCTTCAATAAAGACAAAGTATGACAACCAAATTAACAATTTTAGATGGTAAAACGATTTTCGATCATATTAGAGAAACAATATTCCCAAACAATATCAGCCAAAATTTAAACAGTAAAACTGCCATTATTTCTGTAAGCAATATATTTAGGCACAATTGCATTAGACGAGAACACGGTTAAAGGAAAAATTGCTACGATGTAAACCATTTTGATTAGATGAAGATTTCCGCCAAAACAAAAAAATTACAAACAATTTTGATTGGATGATGGTCAAAACCAAGTTTTTGTTAGACTTCTTTTTAATGCATTCCCAAAAAGACTTTTCAAGTGAGCTAGAAAATTTCTAAATATGGATATGGAGGTCATGGATTTGAACTTACTGGTAACAAAATAGCTCTGGGTGGGGTGGAGACATAGAAAGAAGACAGAATTTTCAGAAATTATTGGCTAGGCAATCCAAAACTTTGTAAAGTATCAAAATCCAAGTGGAAGTCAAAACATGGTCAACAAATTGCTACTAGATCAAATTCCAAGTTGGAGGAACCTAGTTAAAGCAATTTGACTAGGTAAGTGGTGCCAGAACAGCTACTAGATAAGTGGTGCTTGACTATATGTTTGTCGTGCTCTTTAATCAGAGAAATTATCTTTCTGAGATAACCATATAACTCTAACTGATCTTACCATGTGATGGAAATACACGATATATGGGTAACAGCCAACTGTTTTTGAAACATATGTCATCCAATGCCTGCAAAGATGAAAGCATTATCAGAATGCAGCTGCATATAACACGTAGAATCCTGTTCAAACAATAGTTTTCAGTCATCAGGATGAAACCACTACCCAAAAATGCACCATGGCCGTACCATGATCTCTAGATTGTAAAAGCAATAGTGGTACTCAATCCCTCCCTACCCTCAGTGTTTGAACTACTTACAGAAGAACACATGCGTTGACATGTTACTAGTGGAAACCCATATTTGGCGGACCAACCAAAATGATTGTCAACACCGCAATCCCAACAAAACTTTGGCTTTCTACCTACGCCAGAAGCACAAATTTTCCACTTCACAGATCAATTGTCCAGAAAAGGTTTTATTTCTTTTGAAGCAAAACTTGGAATTGTTTGGACTAGAAAGATTTGAAGTTTTGAACCTTCAAGTTGTTTCAAAGAGGATCTAACTAAAATGGCTAGTATGATAAATTTCTGAATTTGAATCGGTAAGGACGCACAGAAATCACTATTGAATATCATATCTTAATTACCTGGCATGGATCTTGCTTGTCTAGCATAGCCTCTGACAGCCTCTTCCTTTTGATAGATATAGGGGAGAGTTCCTCTTCTAGCAGTGTATGAGTCCTTCCATTTCTTAGATATCCATCATTACAACCTTCTATAATGGAGTCGACTATTACTGCTGAGCCATCTTCACTATCTATGGTAATAAGAAAGCAAGAACCAATTAGGAAATCATAAGGTAGCACCTACCAGTAACACACTTCAGCACTTGCAACTCCAGTTTTCACAAATCAATACAGAAGTGTTCAAGAGAACAGTTTTTCACCATGTGACCATGTACGTAACAAACAGTATCTCACAATGAAAACAAAAGATTTTGAGTATTCTGGATTCTCAGCTATAAACAGTCCGGATCAATTTATCACCACTTGGTCGTTATTTTGTTATTTCATTTTCCTAATGTAGTCTACTAAAGTTGGATTATATTTTACTTCTAAATCATTATTTGAAAACTTTGGATAGCTTCTTAAACCAGGACTATACCAAGTTGAAAGTCTTTAGATTTAATAAAAGAAATGAAGATTGAAAAACCTTAAATAGAATGATTACACACAGTATTCATTGTGTATATATAATATTGTGAACTACTAGTTCCTTGAATAAGGCAGGACAAAAAATCACTAGATGATTCCAATGTGACACATGCTCAAATAGTTATAAGAAAGCACAGATGCAAAGTCAATAGCAAGATGTGGAGTTACTTGTGGCGCGCTGTTTGTGCAAGCAACTTGAATAATAGACGTGAATGATCCATAAGGTATTCACCTAGTCAAAAAAATGATTTGAAATACATTCCCACACCCAGAAATTCAACATCTAGGAATTAGTAGCCCCAATTGGAACGAAGTTAAGATCCTTAATATTAGACAAACCGACTGTTGCATTGATGGTCTCAGTTTTTAAGACGCTACCTGCCACCATCATGAATGCACTTTGATCACACTGGTGGGTTTAAGTTTAATAGACAAGAGCTTACATGAATGGAAATTTTCCTGTGCATTATTATATTTAGTATAGAACAGTATCAAGCAGAAAGATGGGGGAGTGTGCCAAAATACAAGAAAACTTTAAGCAAAAATACCATTTAAAATTGTCAAGATATCTTTTTCACACCGTGCAAGCTCATCCTCTATATTGCGCTTCTTAAGAGACTGCATGGACAAGCAAATGAGGCCAAACATGGTACGAGTTCAAGAAAGTAACTAGTAACGAAAATATGACTATGGCAGAAGGTGGCCAAACCAAACTAAACTACATCAAACCAAGCTAAATCAGGATGTAATTATCAAGACAGTAAAAGAAGCAAAGATTTACCAGCTCATTTCTTTTTTTCATAAGAACTTTCAAAGCAGTTTGTGACAGGATGTGTTCTTTTGAAGCTATAGTATTCTGTAGCTTATCACAATCTCTTAAATTTGATTGACAGGTGGCAAACGTATGACCACCTTTACTTTCTTGAGATGATGAGTTAATATCACAAGTACTGTTTCCAGCAACTTTTGTAACTCTGCAGTCAGTAAGGGATGGACTCCTCCGGTTCACAGTCACAACCTGCCCACCCAACAATAAAGTATCAGATGAGTTAATTTCTTTTTTAGCAAAGCTACCACACAGCACATAAAAGATTTTAGTAGCTGAGGAAGTAAGAAAAAAAAATAATAACGTTCCTCAACATGCAGAAACAAGAGCACAATATAATGATAAATATAACCTACAATGTACATCAAAATTTTGTTGAATATGAGGGTCTGTGATACAAATTCACTAGATTATGTGACATTACAGCTAAGACGACATAATTTGTAACCCCTTAGGTGTAGCTTTATTTGTTTTTATTGTATTTATTTCCTAGAAAACCTGTAATTGATAATATGTTCGCTGAGCCTAGAGTGCCACTTTCTTAATCCATGAAGTGTAAGCACAAAGACCATAATCGATGATCATGTGATTAAGATATATAGAAGAATCGGACAAAATAAATTTTCATATAAGCAAATGGCTCTCTGTGGAACTAACCAAACATGTACGTCTTGGTGTAGACAGTCTCTAGAGAGAATTGATTACAGAAACTCTACTTGGCTCTCAGAATTCGGTTAAGCGAAAAAACTGAATCTGCACCATATTCAAAAAACCACACTACAAGTTGAGATTCTCTTTAGGAAAAAAGAAAAGAAAAAGATATTTTCAAATTTTAAGTTTTAACATCCAAGTAGCACTGTAGCAGAGCTTGTTTCTTTCCAACAAAGATAAAAGAGAGAAAAAAAAAACAAACGAACAAACAAATAGAAGAGAGCAATGGGGAGGTAAGGGCCTCAAAATGTGAGCTGCATAATCCTAAGCTGGGTTTTTTTTTTCTTGAGAAAGCAAAAATTTCTCTATGAAAGCTAACACAGATTACGGGATGCAAAAAACTAGTCCCACTTCAACAAAAGCTAAATAGCACTATAATCCTTACTAAATCTTCAGCAATTAAAACACAGCTGCTTTTTTATCTAAATAAATAGGCAAAAGTGAGATTATTCTGCAGCAATTTATAATTAAAACCAAAAAAATCATATTCTGGACTTTCCCTAGAACTCCTCCATTTATGGCCTTTTATCATACTAGTGCTAACACCATATAAACCTCACCCCCCCCCCCCCCCCCCCCCCCTAAACAAACTGTTTTAGCTTTCTAGTCGCTAAGAATTTAATAGATAACTGTTACCATAAACGAAGCTACCGAGATAACTTTTATTTTAATTATACTCTCCACATTTCACAAACCCCAACCACATCCATAGGAATAATTTAGCAGCCTTGTAAACCTCAACCTGCTACATATGGTTAGTCCAATATTTGACAGAACAAAAGTACAAAGTTAATTCTCAAGCACAGCTCTATAACCAAAAAATCTATGCGACCAACAAACTCATGAATGAGGAGTAGAAATGGACACTGTTTAACTATGCAGTAGTTGAAGCGCAAAGAACTACATGTTTACCTTATCAGTTACTGAGACATTTCGTTCAGTCCCGATCGAGGAAATCTTTTTTTGCTGATTGACAACTTGAATGGTGCTTGAACTTTTCTTACAGCTTTCTACATTCTGCAAGGGGACCCCAGAAGAATCATCCATCAACAAATTCTGAGGCCCATCAAAAGCTTCAGCCGGACGTGTATTTTTATATACAGTGGTATTTTTCTTCTTATACGGTTGAGGTTCAGAACTGCTTGTATTGTTTCTAGTGTCCTTTATTGTGGTGCGATTTACATGAGACAACTTGTCTTGGGTTTTTGGAATTTCATTTTCGATACAGGAACGCATGTCATCTTGGTGGCTGACAACTTGAATGGCTCTTGAAATTTTATTACAATTTTTTTCCTTCTTCGAGGCAACCATCGAAGAATCCTCCAACTCCATTTCCTGAGACCCACTGAAAGCATGAGCCAGATCTATCTTGCAACATCCAATGCTATCTTTCTTTGAATGATTGGGGTTCAGAACTTCTTGTGTTGCTTCCGAGATCCTCTATTACAACATCATTTACATGAGACTTCTCGTGAATTTTGCAAATCTCTGGTTTGCAAGGTGTTTCAGTCCTTTTAGGGCTAGGCACAATTACATTTCGCACTCCTAGCCTTGAGACTTGTGAACCATTTGAGAATTCTCTCCTCAAAGACACATTAAGCTCTAATGTCAGGTAAATGAAGGGACAACTTTAAAAGAGACATTAAATCTTATGTCATCTATATTTATAAAGGAAAGTTACCTCATATCATACAACTCAGCTCCAAAAGTTCTTGAAAACATTAGTTTCATGACTTTCATCAATAATTATTTTCACATGTTTGGGAAATTCGAATTCTTACACTATCAAAACTTAACACTCGGGTTGTTTGCAGCCCACGCAGAACAAAATGTCAGGATGCTTACAAACTTAGATATGTACAAGTATCCCAGTAAAACAATGTCAATAACATCCAGTTAGTCATTTTCCCATATAGAAATATCCCAGTTAAATACAGACCAATGGCCGGGGCTACCAAGTAAAGTCTTACAATGCCAAAGGGGATAGCTAAGACCAGAACTTGTGGCGCAAAACCAAAAAATAAAATAACATGCCACTATTGGCAATGACAAGAATTTTTTTGTTTGAAAGGCAATGACGGGAGTCGTGTTCAGGACGACATGATGAAATGGAATTACAGCCTGATATACACCTTAAAATTGAGAATCATAAAGACTACAAGCATAAGATTATTAATTAGTGTGCTTTTAAATTTGATAGATAGCTACAGCAATGACTATTATGATATTATAAGTACTACATCATGGAATCTTCAGATTGCATCTTTACAATGCATATGCCAGAAAATACTGTATCCAATGACAAGAACAAAAGGAGAAAACTGTAAGTAGCACACCTATGAAACCAGTCAGACAAAATCTCAGCATAAGGAAGTACATGAAAGTACTCAACAACAGTGGTGACTGTCCAGGCGCTAGAATCCTTTGTGACCAGAGGACCCTGCAGTCTGCTCAAACAGTAAACACATGCCTTTAGCATAGAAAAGGGCAGAGTGGGTAGCAGTATATCATTGATAAGCACTCCAAAACAAATCCTGACATTTGCAATGCTTGTAGTGATTTTCTGGTATATTGTGAAACTACCAGCATCCAGCGACATCTCAGTTTTCTATATGTTCTGTATTCTGTTTAATATATTCATTGAAAAATATAATCATCTTTATAATTAATCAATACTTTTTAGAAATGCATATTGATAAAATTTTGTCGGTTTACTATTACCAAACAGTTACCTTGACATGCTGGGCATCTCTCCATCACTAGAAAGAGCAAGATGTTGAAGTCAGAAATTCAGATAATAAAATTGTAAGAATTTGAACTAAGGATCTCTTTTGTTGAGCATCAAATTGTCCTCATTAGATGAATAGACGCATAATTTAAAAACCAGCGGGAATGACGCACTTTAAAGTTTACGGGACATTATGGATACTGGTCGAAGTCATGGGAGGATTGATGAAGCCTACCCTACTTATATTGAGGTATAATTAGGAAAAGAGAAAGAAAGAAAGAAAAAAAAAAGAAGTATAGATAGATAGAAACAAGTACATAATCACATTCACGGAAATAAAACAAAAAATCGTATACCTTTCAATAACATCTTTAATAGGAAATTCAATACCACGCATGCCTGATTTGGTACACTGAACTATATAAAACAAAGCAGCTGCCTTGTTCTCACTATCTGAAAATACAACATGGCTCTCCAAAAACAGAAGATCATTCTGACTGATACCTAGACCATTGACAAATATCACGTGTCAGCGGACTCTATTAAACAAAGTAGAAGCAGAAGCAGGTTTTAAAATACAAAGGAGTTGGGCTCCTAGCCACAGCTAGTTACAGTGTTTACAATGTAAATTTATGAACCTTAAAGGTACTGAGTTGGTTACATATAATCTGGAGTAAAGATGAACTGCTTAGACTCCTAAAATATTTAAGTTGAGAATTTATATACGGCCGTAATTTCATAATAAGCAAGTTTACCATTAGAGAATTTCATTTTATTCTTTGGTGAATATAAATCTAAAACTTATTATCAAAGATACAGAACTCAACAAGAGGTTAACAACTGAGAGACTAGGAGCAGAATAATGATGACAACACACAGATTTCCTACTTGGTAAAATATCAACTATTTATTTCATTTCTCCAGTAGAAAGTTGACAATTTGATTAAATGTCTAATCAAATCGAAAGAATCAAAAGTTTATGGAAATTTAGGGATATCCAAAAGTATTACATGGAACTCAATATCGTTTTATAGTGGTCCTATCTATAAAGCCGTACTGCACCAACATATCTATAGACAATAAAGTCCAACATATATGGAATTCAACCAGTGTTATCATAAATTGCAGTACCATATGAAACTAACCTCACTACTGGTAGTTTTTCAACCTATTGTTACCATATAACTTAATGGATGGCAATCCCAGGCTCGCAGCAAAACGAAAGGCAGAACAGATGTGAAACTATTCACCATATCAATTGGAAATTTGGATGCATTAATCCCTCCATGAGATTCACACAACTGAAAGAATTAGAAAAATTGAGTACCTGTAGCCTCAGTAATTGCTGAATATGCCAGGTTTTGACAGCTAGTCTCATCAATCATCGTTTCTCCTCTAGAAGGTTTTCCAGTGACTCTTTCTTTTTGTTGACATGTTTAAACTCACTTGCATCATCTGAACTGTGATCTCTGACCTCCACATTTTTATGAATGACCGACCAAACCCCCTCAGTCATGGAATTGGAACTGGTACCGATTCGCAATAAGCACTTCTCCTTCTTGGAGTCGACTAAAAGAACCGCAACTTTGGAGATCGGCCACTCCTCGGTGTTTGGAGCACCCATGGATGCACCTAAACGTGTAGATAAGTCACATGCGTCCATTATTGTTCTTTCATTGATTGAAAGTTGTTTCTCCAGGTCAACCAATTCACTATCACTTGATTTCATGAATTTCATATGAGCCAGTAAGGCTGGTTTCAAATCCACGACCAACTTGCAAAACGATTTAAAACGCAAAACCTCTAGCTCTGGATATTTTATTCTGTGGTAGTAGTTGTATAGTAGCACAACAGCATGCACCTAAGAGAAAGCAATTGATAAGAAATTCAATGACTCAAAAGAGTGATAGAGTACAGTTGCATATTCTTTGTCCATATTTATGTCATCACGTACAATCCCATCAACACTCGTTACCAACTCAATTTGAGATACAAGTCTTTAGTGTGCTTCCATCCAGAGAGAAGTTTCTGATATGATACGCAATTTTTGTTACGCATTTACTTCTGTAGGTTATTGTCAGTTATTAACCTTACTGTCGTTTAGTTTTCAAGGGTATCTTTTCAAGACGAAACAGAATACCACAGAGGGGACAAGTAGTCCACTAGATTTACAAATAAGAAGAATAGCAGCAAAAACAAAGAAACAACAAAATCTAAGTTACGGTTGCATTTTCATTTGAAGAATGGCCCTAAAAGAATAATCTTTAAAAATTTGTACCCTAAAGAGACACTGAAAACAAAACCTATGCCATAGTTGATCTGCATCCTCGCCCCTAGCTTCAAGATATATTCATTTGATCCTCTCCATCCAAAGCTCAGACCACACAAAAGTTTAAAAACAAAAAAAGACAATAAAATAAAATTAAAATAAAAAAGCAACAAAAAAAAAACATCCACCACAGCACTCTCCCTAAAATCATACTCCTTTTCTTTCCTTCAAAGAACTTATATCTCTCACACAATAGGGCATTGCGAGCCTGGATGATGCCAGTCAACATTCGACTCCCTCAATTGTCTTTTTCATAAAGCTAGAGCAACAAAACACTGAAGCAGCACATGAAAAGAACTTCCATCTGCTCTTTCACACATGACCATGATAAGAGAACCAGTAAGGTAATCTACTCTGAAATCAGGAGTATTCCCATGACAATACAATTCTTAAGTTTGATTGAATATTGACTCCAGTAATTAAAGCCATATTATTCCTATATAATGATATGAATTTTTTGCATTGCTTCGAACATTTATCATAAAATACCTTCATGTGATCAAAATTAAGAATGAAAGAAAAGCCACAAGTAACAGAATACGCATACATGTGTGTGTGTGTCTTTTTTTTTTTTTTTTTTTATACACAGAAGAGGACAAGAGGATGAACCATCAAGAACAAAGCTACAGAAATTAATGCTATCATATGGTGTACCATTATGGACTTGTGAGAGGAATCCTACACTAATGTTGTACTACAAACAGGTTTAACAAATCAAAGAGTATAACATGTTGATTGATTAAAGATAAATAAATGCAGCCAATGTAGTAAGAACCATAAACCTGTTGTGCAACTGACTCTTGTTTCTCGCGTGATGGGGTATCCCGCATCGAAGATTTTGCTGGAAGCTTTGGGTCAACCAAGAAATCCAAAAAACCCTGAACCGCATCCTCAGTTGGACATACATCCAAAGCATCCATGACTTCAAGATCCTCGGCAACTACTGTGAAAGAAGAAAACAAACACTCCCATATTCATTTTCTTCAATGATGTAGTGTATAGTTACATCAAAATGCAAACAAGTATGCATAAACTCGATAAATTAAACAAAACACATGTCCCCCAATGGACCTGTTTTACAGATTACGCAAATGTAGACAAAAACAGTAAAAACAGAAAACCAGATATTTGATTACATGAGACCAACATAAACACTTAAACTGGATGGAAGTCAGTTTGGATCTGGATCCACACTGACTTGTTTGATTACAGCATAATTTAGAAAAAAGAGCACACTCTTTTTTTATGTTTTGTTTTTCAGAAAACAGTAGGGAACCTTACACTACTTGAGAATATAACCTACATTAGATCATGCTACAAACAACAAGAACAGTAAAAGAAAAACACAGACAAGGAAGGTTTGAGATTTTTACAGAAACATAGTTGACAGAAAGAAAATAATATGATGGGTGCGTTACCAGAAAAGGAGCGACCTTTGGTTGTTGTGTGGGTGTGTGTATGAACCCTAAGGGTCACAATGTACTAGTGTTGTGGGTCAAAGTTTTAAGATTTGGTACGAGGTAAGAGAAGTGCGAAGACAGAGGGTCAGAGAGAGGGATCAGGGAGATTTGGGGGTTTAACAATGAATGAATAAATGAATGTTTGTCGTTTGGTTTGGTTTGGGAGTTTGAGCAGAACTGCGCAACAACGCCTCAAAAGCGTGTTGCCTTTTATTTATTAACAAACTACAAAAAAGTGCATGACAATAATTTGTTTAACAATTAAATTACATACATATTTAATTGAACAAATTAGGACAAAAATTTACAAATAAATACCATGTGCATAACAAGCTGCCACATGTTATTAACTAATTTACTCTTTTGTCCTTCATATTTACAAGCATGTATTTAGTCCTAATTGCTGCTACTGTCTATTACAAAACTAGTTGTTACTGTCTATTACAAATCTAGCTGCTACTGTCTATTGCAAAACTAGCTGCTACTGTCTATTGCAAATCTACCTGTTACTGTCTATTGTAAAGTTAGCTGCTACTGTCTATTGCAAATCTAACTGCTACTGTCTATTGCAAATCTAACTGCTCCTGTCTATTGCAAAGCTAACTGCTACTGTCTATTGCAAAGCTAGCTGCTACTGTCAATTGCAAATCTAGCTGCTATTGTCTATTACAAAATTAGCTACTATTGTCTATTGCAAAGTTAGCTACTACTGTCTGTTGCAAATCTAACTGCTACTGTTGATCGTGAATGTAGCTGCTATTGTTGATAGTAAATGTAGCTGCTACTGCCGACAATATAGCTGCTATTATCAATTAGGAAGTCGTTGCTACTGTTGATTGGGAAATTCTGCCACTGCTGACTATATAGCTGCTACTATCGATTGGGAAGTCGTTGCTACTGTTGAATGTGAAGATTCTGCTACTGCTAATTGGGAAGACGTTGCTACTACTGACTAGAAAGTTACTGCTAGTCTGCTACTGTCGTTTGGGAAGTGGCATAGCGACTGCGACTGAGAAGTTTTTGATACTATTGTTTCCATCCCTGCTACTGCTACTGCTACTGCTACTGTTACTATTTATATATGTCTTTAGTCACCTTCTTACAACCTTACCAATCATAAGGCTGCTACTGTGGATAGATAAGCTAACTGTTACTGTGGATAGAGAAACTAGTTGCTACTGTCGATAGAGAAACTAAACACTACTGTTGATAGATAAACTATATGCTACTGTCGATAGATTGACTAGATGCTACTGTTGACTGTAAACTTAGATGTCGTTGCCGACCTTAAAAATTGCTGCTACTGTCAACCCTGAAGCAAGCTGCTACTGTCAACTCTATTAACCTGCTACTGTGCCTCGTGGTGGTTGAAATTAAAAATTTCAAAGTTTCTCAAAATATATGCAACATTGTACTCAAATAAAAGCCCATAAGATAAAGAACAATTTTGAAGTCTGAATCTTCTCTAAATTGTCAACGGTTTGGCCGGAAAATTTAAAATTGCCAGAAATAACTTAAAAAGGAGGAAAGAGAAACTTGTCAGTTAGTATAGTGGCAGCATTGTAATTTTAGCGAAATCAGTGGTATTTTAGACATTCCAGCCTCAATTATTCAATCAGTTTTTGGTCCATTTGATTTTGGGCCAGACTTATGTCATTTTTTGTTTAAAAATTATTAAAAGTGAGTTATTTGTGTTTATAAATTTGGTCGGGTACTACTGTGTAATTTACTATTTATTTATTTATTCTTTTCTGGTTCAACCTAAGTTTATTTCTTAGTGTCGACTCATTAGTCCAAGTCTCCAAGGGAAAGGACACGATTTTTGTTCTTCTAATTTTTTGAAAAAATATTTTATATGCACTCCCCAAACCACTATTTTAAATTCTCATTCTAATATTTTACTAAATACACCACCGAAAGTAATTACAATATCTAAAACTGATGATAAAAAAGTCAATTTTACTATACTTAATGATAAAAAAGTTCGTAACTCTTTGATAATAATAATTAAGTCACTTAATAAAAACTCCTAAATCGTTGCCCACAAAGTTGTAAATGATTACAACTTGTGCCACTGTGTATAAATACTCGGTTTTGTTATTCTCATATCCTAATTTCAGTCACTCTCTCTACACCGCCGTCTACTGCCATTTTATTGTCTCCTGACATTTCCTAAACCCTGAATTCGTCGAGATTTCCGCTCTCTAATCCTCGACGACTTGGACCAAACGCACACCTCCGACTCTGTAAAAACTCGTTGTCCTCCACGGCTGCGTCCAAGTCAAGCCCAGCGCCATCGTCTTTAAGTCCAGCACCGTCGTCTTTAGGTTCGATTTGGTTTTTGTGCTCTAAATGGCTTTATGGATTGTGTATTGAGTAGCTTTATGGAATCTAATTCTGGTGTGAAGCCCCTAGAGTGAATACTGAGTAGTCTCTAGAATTTTTCTCATTTAATGTAAGACCCTGCAACATTTTCTTTTGGTAGTGATGTTCATTCTAATAAATCTAGCAACTGATTCTAATCTCTAATGTCAAGTTCGAGTCTGAGATCCTACACATTGCTACTCACCTAATCTCTAATATCAAGTAACTGTTTTTGTAACTACTGGTGTAACTACATGCAAGGAATAATAATGTAACTAGTAATGTACCTATAAAATATTGATTATGTAACTACAAGCAAACAAGTTTAATAATGTAACTAGTAATGTACCTATTAAAAGTAACTGTGCATGTTAAATTGCTTTTGTACCTGCTTCTGTAACTACAAGCAAACAAGAATAATAATGTAACTAGTAATGTACATATAAAAGTGACTGTGCATGTTAAATTGCTTTTGTAACTGCTTCTGTAACTACAAGCAAACAAGAATAATAATGTAACTAGTAATGTAACTATGAAAAGTAACTGTGTAACTAGAAACATGCATGTTGTTGACTATAAACACCTAATTTCATGTAACTAGTAATGTACCTATAAAATGCATGTAACTGTTTTTATAACTACTGGTGTAACTATAAGGAAATATGAATAATAATATAACTAGTAATGTACCTATAAAAAGTAACTATTTTTGTAACTACTAGTATAACTACATGCAAACAGGAATAATAATTTGATTAGTAATGTACCTATAAAATGTAATTGATTCTGTAACTACAAGCAAACATGAATACTAATGTAACTAGTAATGTACCTATAAAAAGTAATTGTGTAACTAGTAGCGTACATACTGCTGACTATAAACATCTAATTTCATGTAACTAGTAATGTACCTATAAAATGTAACTACTTTTGTAACTACTGGTGTAACTACAAGCAAACAGGAATAATAATGTAACTAGTAATGTACCTATAAAAAGTAATTGTGTAACTAGTAATGTACCTATTATTGACTATAAACACCTAATTTTATATAACTAGTAATGTACATGTTGTTGACTATACTTTTTGTGTAACTGTTTTGCTTGAATTAGCATTCGGTGGAGAATCTACATGCGAGGAACCTGATAGAATTATTTACAAGCACATTGTACCTGCAAAACAGCTTCATACACATATTACCCTTCTTGTGTCATCGTTAGTATATGACAAGTAGGGATCGTTCAATTATGGGAAATCAAGGGCATTCAATCACATGAAGTACTATTACATAATCAAATTGGGGGTTAAATATTAAATCTATAACCTAGTGAAAATTACGAAAATTAAAACCTAAATTATTATTTACATTTGATCATCATCTTTCACACATATCACATCACACAAAACTCTCAAAACATATAACAACTTCAAACAAAGAATCAAGGCAGCAACCAACAAGTCTTCAAGATTAATTTTAGTTCCAATTTAATTAGAGCCCTTCGTACTTTATCTAAGCATCAAAACTCCTCAATTATTTAGAACCAGCTTTGTGCGTAATCCTAAACATAGTGTTAATCAGTTTAAAGACACTTTGTGTAGAAATTAAACCAAGAAAAACATAAGCACAATGAGTTGAATTGGAAACAAGTAACAAGTATGGCGTCACCTCACCCCATTAACATGCATATTTTCAGAATTACTCTAGCCCTTGGAACTAATACAAGGTAAACCAACTTCGTGTATAATTTATCTCATACTAGATTCGGCATGTGAAGTTCACATCCCAAGGATCAGTCATGGCCAAGACTGCCCTCAAACATATAACTTTTGTGCATACGAATTCAGAAAATAAACCAAAATAAAACCAAGAACATATGCAATTTACTAACTACCCCAAAACCCTGATTAAATTCGTCACATATCAAGAAACATAATTCGGAAATCAAACAACCAAGTAGCAAATTTGGAAGTCTAATATCAAATTAATAAAATCAAATAACCATCCACAAATCCTTACAAACTTCATAAACAAAATATTGTATTTATACAGAAAAATAAAAGCCATGGAAGAAGAGTGAATCACACTTTGTAGAAACCTTGAATGAAGCTCGGAAAATGTGGATTCGATTGAGACGGTATGGTGTGATTTTAGGATGGTGGTGGTGATGGATTCGGCTGATATTTTCTTTGGTATTTTATTGTGCCATTTCGGCAGAGTTTTGGCTTGTGAAAGTGAAAGAGACAAGATGATTTTTCTGTGTCAAAATCGTGCTTTATATAGAGGCAAAGCTGAAAGGATTCGGCAGCAACTAGGGTTTACAAAACCTAGTTTTTCTCAAACTTATCTTACTGGCATATTTGACCTTTGTGTGATGATTATAGAATATATCTCTCTAGAAAATAGCTATAGAGGTGATTCCAACTAATTTGAAAACTAGACTCCTGTAGCTTTTCATCCATATATTGCTCGCTAATTGGTTCAAAGTGAGCTGTCTTGGAGAGTCCCATGAAGTTGGATGACCTGCACAGGAATTCTGCCGAATTTAATTAGGATTTGTTACGATTTTTCTTCCTCTTTTTCTACAAATTTATTTTTCGATTTTCTTCATGGACCATTGCTTCATGGACTTCTTGATGGATTCAGCTTATTTCTAGTCGGATAAATAATCCACGAAGCAGCCGCAACCTTCCATTGTTGGACTGGGAAAACCTTTTCCTAGTCAGCCGATTTCTTTTCTTTCTCCTGCTAAGATTAGGGAAACACTTCTGCCTTTGATCTTCACTTTTCTTTTTGCTTGGCTGACTTCCCTATGCTTCATTTAACTTAGCAGCTCTCCTTTGATGTTCTTGGATAAGCCTTTCGTGTAGAAAAATAGAAATTCCTCTCGGCATGCAGTGTAACAGTCCAGTCCATACACTAGAAATATTGTCCACTTTGGGCACTCTCCTCTCTGGCCCTCACGGTTTTGTCTTTGGGAGCTCTCGAGTAATTTCCCAGTAGGTCACCCATCCTGGTATTAAAAATGGACTCAGCAGGCTTAATTTCGGAGTTCCCATCCCCTCCGAAGCCATTGAGCTCCCAAAAAGTCTCGTGTTAGATGGAGGTGGGCATGTACATATAAGGCACATTACCCTCTCTCCGTTGACCGATGTGAGATATTACAGGCAGTAAGGCAGCTTTGACATTCATGTGTTGATAGTGGCATAACTTATTTTCCAAGACAACTTTTGATGCGATTTTAGATTCATTGGAAACTAGACTTATAGAGCTTTCTGTGTATATATGGCTTGCCTTCTAGTTCCTTGTGAATCGTCCTGGAGAAATTCTGGAAGTTGGGTGATGTGCACAGGAATTCATCCGATGAGAACTTGTAATTCCTAGCATCTTATTTTGCTCTAATTGCTATAACGCCTTCCATTGCTCAATCCTCAATATGTATACTATATATGAGAGAAGAAAAATTCATCAAAAGTAAAGTCTAGGTTTTACAGAATCAACTAAACATCTCTAAGACTCACAAATCAGCTTTTGATAGCGTTTGTGCCTTTTCTTCTATATTTAGCACAATTTCACTAAAACTTTACCAAAACTCATAACTCAATTACATGACTCGATTCTACACAAATAAGGGTTAAAGCAAAGTATAAATGAGGGTAAATTCTATTAAAAACGTCGCATTTTATGCTCCTATCAGAACCTTCACTATTACATGTGCGAGAAGCTGTTTGAACATTTAGGAGAATCAACAATGTTGTCTTTCCCGATGACACATCAGAGTCAATTTCACCGCACGTTATTAATGTTTCAAACAGTTCTGCCCCAATTTTTCCACCTCGGCTCATTGCAGCCAAGTAGAGCAAATCGTGACGATGCCTGGAAAAATGCAAAAAAATGGTAAGCAGATTTTGCCCAAGTCTAATATGTAATGCATGCAAAGAGAAAGCATTTTCTTTAGATTTCTCATGGTTATTTATATGACACTTAAAATGCAGGCAAAAATGATTGAAATTTGGATTAAGGCAGTAAAAGATCAAGTCGGGGAAATGCTTAATGAGGGTTTTAGGATGGAGTATCACGATTCAAACACCCAAGAAGAATTGATATTGAAGAGAAAGAAGCTCACCACAAAAGATGTGAATACGATAAGATATATCCAAGCAAATTTTGAAGAGAGTGAAATCTATATCCATAAGTTTAAAATAATGAAAGGAGAAAGCACATCTCAACAACAACCTTCCTCGTAAGTAAAAGTTTTTCAACTTATAAGTTTAGCTCTATGCATATATAGAAGTCATACGGAAAAAATGTAACTGAAGATGTAACTTGAAATAAATAATGTAATTGACAAGGTAACTGTGTAACTATGTATATAACTGACTAGATTTTTTCTTTGGCAAACAGATTATATTGCGGCTAGAGCTGTGTTCGGGTCGGTCCGGGCAGAAAGAAAATCAAAACCGAACCAGAACCCAAAACTTTCGGGCCGGGCCGGGTTGGGTCGGGTTTTTAAATTGCTAAACCCGGTGATTCCGGGTTCAATTCAGGTCGGGCTGGGTTTTTTGGGTTTTCGGGTCTATTTTTGACATAAACTTTCTAAGTTGAAATTTGAAAAATTCCTGCAAACTTTCTAGGTTCTTTTAATAAATCTGTCCTCTTTCTCAACTTCTTAAAAAATCAAATCACAAGTTCACAACAATACATTGAATACAATAAGCAAATAAGCCAACAACTGAACTCAAACTCTCAAAGTCTCAAAGTCTCAAACTCAATGCAAATTGCAAATAGCCAAATACAGTCTAACAACAATGGAAACGCAGCCCTATCAAACTCAATGCAAATTGCAAATACAGTCCAACAACAAATCAACTATAAGTGAAACAACAACAACAAAGTTCAACAAGCCATGGCCAACGTCCAGGCATCATAAAGACATAAACTCCACATGCATATCAGCATATGCTGCTCCCAACTCCCAAGTCCCAATCATTCCAGCACCTCACCAGCAACTTAGCAAGTCTAAAAATGCAACAACTAAGGTTTTAAGTAAATGAAGTTGTTTAAGAAAATAGTAAAAATAATAACATACACCAGCATTTACAAAATAAGAAACTGACCTTCAAATCTCTATTCATTTTATTGTCTTCTTTGAAGATTCAACACTCCTAGCAGCAGTCTTCATTTTCTTTTTTGCCTATTCTGCTCCTTTGAGTTTCTTCCCTTTCTTGACTTGTTTCTGTTTGGTTTTTCCGTGTTGACTATCAGCTGTGTCCTTTAGAGCATCTACGAATGATAAAAAATCACAAAGTAAATTAATTTATTAAAAAAATGAAAGATATAAAGGCATTGAACTGATAAATCTATATACCTCTTTCAGCTTGTTCATAGAACATGATGTCTTCAATGGTCGGAAGATATTCTAAGTTCTAAATACTCTCATATCTCAACCAATTTTGGAAGCAGATTAATGCTTCAACTATCCTTGGAGACAATGAGCTCATGAATGGATCAATTACCCTCTTCGATGTACTGAAGCAGCTTTCACTAGCTACTGTACTCACTTAAATAGCAAGCACATCCTTGGCAACCAGTTGAAGATTTGGGTACTTCGAACCATATATTTTGCTTCCACAATTCTAGAAGCTTCCAATCTTCATTTTCTGGAGGGTCTTCAATAGGATCCAACAAGTATCGATCCACCTCATGTGAGACAACTGTTTGAGAGGAATCTTCTAGTGCTCGTAACCAATTAGCCTTCATTGTTGCCCTCTTCCCACTAAGCCTTGAAGAAGTTTTTGATCCACAGCTGCTGCTCTTGGAAGTAGTTGAAGATTTCTCTGCATCATTGTCACTTGACTTTCCCTTTTTGGTGCCCATTGAGGTTGCATACACGTCTGTGAGCTTGAAGACCAAGTCCCTCAACTCATCAGACTTCTGCTTGACTCTAGTACTGTCATAGTGCAGCTCAGTTTCACATATATGCTTAAAGTAGCGCAACTTATAGCTAGGGTCAAGAACCAGAGCCACAAAAAACAGTTGATTAATGTCATCGATGCTTCCAAAATATTTCTGAAACTTAGCCTTCATTTTATTTGCCATCTCTAACAAGATACTCTGTGTTTGGCTCCCAGCTTCAATGTGTCTCTGATTAAAAAGGTCCTCAATCTCTTGGTGAATAATCATGATATCATGGAATGCTTTCTGAGCTGTGGGAGTATTAGTTGCAGAAGTTCGAAGGGTCACATCATAAAATTGCTGCATCAAGTAAAAAAACTAAAAATATTAGGCAGCATGTATTTGACAGCAAGTAATAGAAATATTTAATAGATGGAGTTAGAAATACCTGAAGGAAGTTGACAAACATAGTAGATCTCTCCCAACCACTTGGATTTGGTGGCCCTACACGTTTTTCTCTAACTTTTCGCTTGTTTTGAGCATCTGTTTCTGCCCTACTCGTTCTTCTGCCTCATCATCAGTAAATTCATCTTCCTCATCAAAATAACTTCTATACTTTGAATCCTCTTCTTCAGCCATACGATCAAAAGCTTTTCAAAGCTGAAGAGCTATATCCAACATAAGGAAGGTGGAATTTCAACGTGTTGACACATCCAATATGCTGACCTTCTTGCTGTCCAACTTAAGGATCTCTACACACTGCCTAAACATATCAAGCCTAGCTGGAGAACTTCTGACATAACATACTGCATTTCTAATCGAAGCCACAGATTTATCCATCATTCTTAAGCCACTTTTCACAATAAAGTTAAAAATGTGAGGAAAACATCTCATATGTATCCACATACCACCTAAAACAGGTGGTTTATCCCAAGCCATCATTTTTTCACGAATGAACTCGATGGCTACCTTGTTAGTTGATGCATTGTCCACTAAAATAGTTAAAACCCTCTCTATATCCCAATAAAGCAAGCATGCTTCCAAAAGCTTCCCTATAGTGTTCCCTTGATGATTAAGAATTACACGAAATTTAAGGATCCTTGTGTAAATTCCAACCACAATCTATGAAATGTGCCATAACAACCATATAGTTAATATTTTGAACTGATGTCCATGTATCAGTGGTTATATTCACACAGTGACTAGCAAGCTCTTGCCTAAGTTTTCTTTTTTTATTAGCATACATCTCCCAAAATGTTTTGACAACCAAGCCTCTATCAGGAACCTTGAACCTAGGACATGCAGCTTTAAAAAATCTCTTAAACTCTGGTTTCTCTGTTGAGTTAAATGACATCTCATCTATTACTAGGATGCTATCCTCATCAAATGTTGTCAGTGCTGAGGTAGGTTCACTCAATTTTCCACCAGCAACAAACATTTTCTAGTGTTGTTCTAAATCTGCCCTACCCGGATATCTCTTACACACATTCTCAATATGTCTTTTCAGACTACTTGTACCATTATCATAAGTATTGCAAGCAAGGTCTTTTGAGCAGTACTTACATTTGGTGCGCATCTCATTACGAACCCAGACCTTCTTCCCATCTTTGTACTCATAGACTGGCCGCTCAAACTTCTTTGTAATGCTCCCATACCATTGAACGCTCTCTTGACCCTGATGAAGACGCAGCAGACGAACTCTTCCTCAATCTCTTTTGGGGTTTTGGTGGCAAGGATGTCATAGTAGATGGAGATGGAGTTGTTGTTGCAGGGATGAGGGCATTTTTAGCTGCAGCCTCCACTGGCTCTACATCTTGATCCTCCATATCAGAACCAGAATCAACCTCCACATCTTCATCCTCCAAATCCGAATTCGAATTGGTTTCGAAGCTTCCTGATTCTGTTTCGACTGTGTTTCCCAAAGATGAATCTATTTTTGTTATATTTATATCAATTCCATATCATTGAAAAGATCATATAATATATATACCAATTCCGTACAACGTTGCTACGAATCTTCATCGAAGATTGCAGCATAGTCCTGGAGCTAGAGGAAGAGGCAGCGGCGGAGGGCGTCAAGATCGGTGAAAGTGACGAAGTCGAATTTAGAATTCAAAATGGGAAAGAAGGAAAATAACATGGGAGCTAAGAAAATGGGTTGGTTTGTTAAAATAGATAAGAGTGTGTGTGGCTATTATAATCAAGGGTAAAACAGTCATTAAAAATATAAAATATGACTATTTTATCATTTAATATAACATAATTAGACTATCTTATCATTTTATATAATCATAGTTGAAATTTTATTATGTGGGAATAAAGGGTGACCTTATTATCATTAGTATGTGGATATGATAGGTTTTTATCATTTGCCCAAATATCTATAACCACAAAAAAAAAACATAAAATATATTATTATTTAATATCTTATCTAGTATGATTAGTATAGATCTGTTGTAGAATAAACGGAATTGGTATACTCATTTTATTGATAATCCCCTTTATATAGGGTGAGTGTTACAACGATAATAGTAAATACATTAATGACAATAATGACTACGTAATTATCTCTCGTTAGTTACATTGACGAAGACACATAATGTGTTTTTCCTTTAACACTCCCCTTTGTGCCGAGTCAGAGATAAAATGGTGCATGTGGTGTTGCCTCATTAAAAACCTTGCCAAGTAACAAAAACCCAATGGGAGAAAATAAAACTTTGGTCGAAGGACAAAAAAAGCGCAAAGCACCTATTACATTTGAAAACAACATGTATGTGCTAGACTCCCCCTGATGTCTGCACCTCCCCCTGATTTTTACATTAATCATGAGATTTTTCCCTGATTCTTTCATTTAATCAAGGGAGCTTCAGTAATATTAGCATAGTTATGCATTTTCACATGTTTTTCCAAATGTGATTTTGAGCAATGATTAAGTAACTAAATCTTGCCACATCGTCCTCATATCCAACTTGATTTATTTTGATCTTGAGGATAAGGTTGTTCATGAACCGAACACATAGGTTCATATTGAACATCAGGTTCACTCGTGGTATGACCTTCATATAATAAAACAGTCATAACTTCGTCTAGAATATGGATGAACCGACAAGAGATTTGAAATTTGATCTGTAATAACATATTTTCTTATTTCACCTTTAATGCGTTTTTCTTTACGCATAGTTAGCTATGATGGGATAGTTTCTTTATCATGTCACATTCTATGTAGAGATTGAATCAGCCCAAATCTTTCATATCTTTAAGTATTTGAAAGAACCATTTGCGTTGCGTGGGCGCAGAGCTAAACATAGCTTTATAAATTCTCATCGAATGAGAGGTCGAGTCTTACATATTGTGTTTAAGTACAATAATGCGTGATTGCACTTGTATAGGAATTTCATTTCCCACACTTCTTCATCATCTTCCATTATATGATAAATGGATCTATTGTTAAAGTAAAGACTTCGACTGATCATGGGAGTATATGTAGGCCTCACTTTATTCTTTAGAGTGCCTAAGCCGATTGATGGATGGTCACCATCATTACAGTCCTTGAGTTCCATTTCAAGACTGTGTATTCCCAAAATATTTTTCATTCTCAACTTAGGATTTACAATACATTGAGTTTCTCTTATTTCATTTAGAGTTCATGTATATCCATAATGAAAACGCAAGGGCATAGTTCATCAATCCCTTCCCAATCAAGTAGTCACTTTAGTGAACATTTCAATTTCTTTTGTAAACGTACTCATGTGATCTAGAGTCACTTGATTTGGGTGGATGAAGTCCGTTTAGGATCCTCATGCATATCTCTTAATTTAGATCCCCATAGAGATATATGTTTTGATCACTTTTCGTAAGCTGCATGTTCAGTATTTCGGAAACTACCAAACTGACAAGGTAGTGGAGTGCAATGACATCCATTACGAGAGATTGTCTCATCGTAGTCCATTACGAGAGAATATCTCCTCGTAGTCGATTCCAGTGCGTTTTTGAGAGACCTTGCGCCATAAGGTGAGCCTACATACTCTTATTCTCATTACGCATTCTAACAAAGATATATTTGATAGGGTTTATATTTGCGGTGTCGGCGTCACGTGCCCAAAAGACCTATCTCTTTGTTTATACTAGATTGCTTCTTTCTATGTGGCCAATTTACAACGTTGATATTTTTCAACGAAGTATGGTTCGATATTAGACTCATTTTTCCACGTCCTCATGTACACTAGTGTAATGTGTTTATAGAGATCTCTATACTTTCAAAGATTGGTTCTAACATTTGAGGCGTCCCCCAATGATGACCACAATCCAGAAATATTCTCATGAGACGGATTTGAGTATCACTGATCAATAGATCAGGTTGTGCCAGAACTTACTTTCTTCCTTTAAGCAAGTATTCATCTAACCTAAGGTGACCTCCCCCTCTTCCTTGGAGAGCCATGGCCTGTGATACCATTTATGCCACTAATGGCGTCACCATGTCACTAATGGCGTCACCATGTGCAATGCCCAATTCCTCTTGGGTGGCACAATGTCCTCTTTTTAGGACATAATCCTTGCGGGCATGTTTGCAGCACGTTTATTTTATCTCGTCACTTTAATGTATAGGATATCTACACACTTTACTTTGTGTGAATTTGGGGATCATAGTGAGACACAGTGGGGACAAACCACGACAATTCATGTCGTTCCACTTGAACATGCTTGTTCTTATCTCCCCCTAACGACGGGAAGACTGTCTCATCAAAGTGACACTCCGCTTGTTTAACGGTAAAGAGATCGTCTGTCAAGGATTCGACTTAGCGGACTATTGTTGGAGGTTCTTATCCATCATGATTATTTATTCATCACAAATGACCCATCATTGTGCGCTGTGGCGGCACAATTTTGGCATATAGAAACGTTTAACCGAGCTCAAGGATTGTAGATCCGTGTCAATCCAAAAGAGCTCAAGGATTACAAGTTCGTTGGAAATCCTTTAAAATCCTCACACACAATTACTTGATGTGGTATAAATTAGTTCAATGATGGTGGACATAGTAAGTAACGCTGCATGTAAAATTGCATAACCCAAAATGGAAGTATCAGTGTACTTTTACCAACATTAAGACTATTACTGTAGTCGTTTTCCGTGAGACCAATTAGGTTTTTATATAGGAATATGATGTCCATTACATATCCCATAAAATAAGCCATAAAATCATCACACCTACGGAAATTAACCCGGTCTATGTGCTTTGATTTTCTAGCATAAGCAGCATAAATTTTTTTTTTAATTGTGGATGGTGTCATGACACGTGACCAGCGTGTCGACACAACAACCAACACCATAAAATATCTAAGGTGTCCGCAAGTTGGTTGAATCAGTCCACTGAATCCTCTTTGGATTCAATATAAGAACATAATGAGAACACATGTGTCCTTTGCATATGATGGTGTCAATCATAATCTTACGAGTTGGCTTTGAATGATATGCTTTTATTCATAAAATCACGATGGATATCATAAGCATAATATGATATAAGTGCACATATTTTTGCATCAAATATATTATAATGTCACCTTAGGGGAGCGGTGGAATTTTAGGGATTAAACACACGTCTTCAACCCTACATCAATTGTCGAAACAATATTTGAGGATAAAATTTTCTTTAGTCGTCCTCAGTTTCTTGTTTGAACCATATTCTTCTGGTATTTGCTTCTATTTATCCAAAATATGGGTGTCTATAGTAATTTCTTTAATGTACGGATCACCAAATCAAAAGCCAATATGTCAGAATTCCAAAAGATCATTTTCTTTTGACTTTGGGTTCAATTAGTGGTTACATATAACCCACTAAATTGACATATAAATTTCTCTAATACTCATTTACATTCGCAGTCATTAGAGAAAATGCAAAGGAGCTCAAATGAATTCTCACTTGTGTCTTTTTCACATGAAAATCGTGGCATAAATTTCTTTATAATGGGGAAAAAAAATTTCAATTTTCTCTTATTGCATAATTTGTCAATTTGACATATGCTAAATATATACATCGAAACGTAAGTCGAGTTCTTTAGAATAAGTCGATGGGGATTGTAATAAAAAGTATTGTAATCCGAGTTAGGCAGGTGCATTATGAATCCCAAATTAACATATATTTAGATCCTTATCACTTTCATTATAGTACTACAGTTCTTCAGTACTATTGTGCTATTTTTGTGATATATTAGTACCATTGTCCTTCAGTACTATTATTCTAGGGATCACATGGTGCGTTTCTTTGCCCACAGTTCGTTGTGTCATGCCTATATTATGTCTTTGCACACAGTTCTTTGTGTCATGCCTATATTATGATATGTTGTTTTACTTTATGCAATACTTTACAAAGTTAAATGTAGAAAATTGAATCATGTATCTTATGAATAAAATTTGAATAATCTCAATTCCTTTAGAGAAAATTCAAAAATTAACGTGCCAACGAATAGTCTTGTCCAATTTAGAGATAGAAACATTAAGACCAAAAGTCTCATTTTTAGGACCAAAAGTCTAATTTAGGCGTAATAGCCTTTATAAGGATATCTTAAAAATTTAAAAGTAGACTAATCATAGTCTATTTTGGATTGAGCCAGATCCTTTTTGCTCTTTTAATAGCTGCAATGATGAGTCTTTTCATTGACATCTTCTTCCCATTTTGTATGTTTTTAGTTGTAAAATCATTTTCGATGTTCTTGTTGGATATTGAAGATACTTTTCCAATAAAATCCGCGTACTCGTATGATTTTTCATACTTATTGTAAGTCGTAGCTAATTGTTTGCTAGCTTATAATGTACGTATCAATAGTTCATTGAATTACAACAATGGCAGAGTGCTTCACTGCACATGACATGTTCCCAATGCCATCTTTTAAATGTTACATTGTTTCCACTTGCTTTTGGATGATTATATGAATCTTTACGTCCATGGTAATTGCTCTTTGTTTTAGGGTCGTTGCATTACTTTGCCCAATTTATTCAAGTAAATATATATATATATTTTTTTTTCTAAGACCTTACATCGTCATTGCCTTTTGATTTAGGGTTGTTGCATTACTTTGCATAATTTGTTCAGCAGTTTGCATAAATATACCATGCTCAAGCCTTAATTGGCTCAGTAGGGGAATTTGGCACTCAAGTTCTTCAGAGTCCAATGTGTCAAAAACAAACTGTGATGGTTAAACCATCTGTAAAATAGAGGAAGAAGATAGTGTATTAGTTTCGCAGTCTAAATAACATTCACGACAACTAAAACAAATCAAGATACATTATGGTAAATCCGATGTTTCGTGAAATTTCGTTATCACAATAAAATTTTGGTTTCTCTATTCTCATTGCATGTGAAACTAATGAAATTTCATTATCATTGCTTTCTACACAATTAATAAGATATCCATCTTAAAAAAATTTCAAGAAATAAAAAATTAGATCTCAAGACCGAAATTTGTAATGGTCATATTTTTTCTTGCTTCGTGAAAATGCTTTTTCACAGTAGTAGGTTTGTCCATTTTTCTTTATATTACAATGCTCATGAAATTGCATTATCATGGCAATACTCAAACTAAATAACATGTTAAATAAAACAATTATTTAACACTAATAAAATGGAAATATAATGCTTCAAGTTTCACATTTATATAAAATACTAATGCGATCAATAATGAGTAAAGCATTATATTATATAATAGCTAAAACATAATATAACGAAAGCAAAACTTCAATTTAAATATTACTTGTAAGTTTGCCAAATAAACTGCATATAAAGCGATTACTCAATCTCCGTGTCCATATTGTCGTCGTATATTTATCGTCGCATCGTAATTGGTATGTTACATAAAAACAAAAAAAATATTCATGTGATTAGTCACTTTAATCATATATTTTTGTTTCACATCTACCATATAAATTAGAATTAATTTCAGTTTACCTACTTGAACTTTGGTTGAATCATCACTTCAGTCCCTGTACTTTCGATTTCATCAACTACACCCCTATACTTTATAAATTAATCAACTAATACTAATTTTGTAAATTTCGTACAAACGATCTATCAATACCAAAGGCTTTTTGGTATCTTTCCCCTACATTAATGCACCGTTACCATATTACGATTATAAATAAAGCTAAACAAATCATATAATCAAGTTAAACAATAGAAAATAAACGAAAACAAATCATATATGGTAAAACAAAAAGAAATCACCATATATGATTTGTTTTCTATTGTTCAACTTAATTATATGAATTGTTTAGCTTTGTTTATAATCGTAATACGGTAACGGTGCATTAATGTAGGGAAATGGTACCAAAAAGCCTTTGGTATTGATAGATTGTTTGGACGAAATTACAAAATTGGTATCAGTTGATTAATTTAGGGAAGTACAGGGATATAGCTGATGAAATCAAAAGTATAGGGACTGAAATGATGATTGAGCCAAAGTTCAAGTAGGTAAACTGAAATTAATTCTATAAATTAAATAATTTCAAATTTACCGTTAAATCATAAAACCGTAAATAGTCTCATAGTAAATAGTATACAATAAATATGAATTACTATGCCGTAATTTCAAAAATTACCTTTAATTTTTTTTTTTTTTTGTTCGGGTTTCACAGATCCGGTTCAGGCATCAAGGGGTTCGTCTTCCGATCTGGATCGAGGCGAGTTGACCGGCGACGGATTCTGGCGATGGAGAGACTGGGTTGTCCAATCGGAGGTCGACGATGGGCCGGGTTAGTCTAGAGTGGATCGCAAGCGGGAGAAGGCTGGATCGGAGCCCGATCGGAGTAGACTGGATCGGGGACGAAGCGGGCTAGGCAGGCGGCGACGCTGGTTTGTCGTCGAGGGCGACTGGATCGGGGATGAACCTGGGTGCCCAGAGCAGATTGCGTCGGGGCATCAAAGAAATTTGATCAGATCGGGGCTGCATCGATCTGATATCGGAGGGCCTTGGCTCGTCGGCGCGGAGGTGAGGACGGCTGGATCGGTGAAGACGATGGGTGCCCAGAGAAAAATTCTGAGTGCTCTGAGAATTTTCCGTCTCTGCCGACAAATCTGTCGTCGGCAGAGTGCTTGGACTTTCTTTTACCGACGAAATAGTCGTCGGTAAAAGAGTTTCTGGGGAAGGAGGCATTCTTTGCAGACAAAAATGTGGCCGGTAAAAGAGAATTTCTGAGATTTTGCTTTCTTTGCCAGCAAACAGTTGCCGGCAGAAAAAAAAATATTAGGGTTTTGATTTTTTTTTTCAGGGACAAAACTTAGGGTTTTTTTTTCTCTGACTAAAGTCTGTACAACTACGTGCTGATAACGTATTGTAGAATAAACAGAATTAGTCTACTCATTTCATTGATAATCCCCTTTATATAGGGTGAGTGTTACAACGGTAATAGTAAATACATTAATGACAATAATGACTACGTAATTATCTCTCGTCAGTTACATTGACGAAGGCACATAATGTGTTTTTCCTTCAACAAGATCAATATATATTGATATTTGTAGATGTCTTTTGATTTCTTGTGTTGTTCTTAAAATTTCATTGAAATTTATTATTGTTCTTCAAGTCATAAACATAAACACTATAAATAACACAAAACTCAACACCTCATATGGTGTGTTTAGATGAAAAAGAGTTAAAACTGTATATGGATGAAGAGAAAAAGAAGAAGATCACAACCTATCTCTTAACATGAATCACCTTGAAAATTGAATTAATTTGTTGAAAGAAATAAATGAATCGACTAATTATCCAAATTTGCCGTCTAAACTTCCATTATAATAGATTTCATCTAAATTTTCCTTAATTTTTTTTCTTTTACTATATTAATTAGTTTTTAAAATTGATCTTGATTTGTATATTTTAATTTGTTTTATATTTTCTTAATTTGATATATATGAATGTTTTGGTCGTTTCATATAACTACAAGATATAATTGAAATTATAAAATATTCAGGATGTGTATTAAGTAGTTAAGGGAGTGTATTTAAAACTCCTCCTAGTTAAGGGAGTCTTAGAATTATTGTTTTTTTTTTTTTCAAATTTAGACTCCAAACTCCTAAACAATATTGTAGTTTGTGACAAAGAGATTAATGCCTCAATAATGGCGTATTAGAGCATCTCCAACGAAGATGTCAATTTTTTTTTTGTCAAATTCGAATTTGACTGCTGACTTGAAATCTGACATTTGTAAGGATTTTCACTCCGACCAATCAGTCAAAAAATATATAATTTTCTATTATTAGCCTTGTTGGGTTCTAGGTAGGAAAGAAAGAGAGGGAAGAGAGAAATGTTATAATTTTCTAAACAACTTTTCGGTTGGACTTGGGTTTGAGAAGCTAATTGTTACCGTTGCATGCTCCACGGTGGATTTGACACATTGGTTGGAGATGCTCTTACGTCAACTCCATTTATTGAATCATGTCTCTTGATAAATGTTGATCATTAAATCAACTAAAAACTTATTGTCATGTTATCGAGGTCACATTTTTTTTTTATTTCAAATAGCAACGATATTTAAGTAGTTCACGAGACGTGTTTCCAATTCTAATAATTATTTTTCAAACTTCGACTCGTTATTTGTAGTTATTTCAGTTAAGTCCTTCATTGAGTTTCAGATTTGAGAATTGTGATCTAGTTCGAAAAGTTAGAGAAATTGTGTCTTCCCCATATCGTTTTTCCAACTATTTCATACTGAGAATTGTTCATTACTATTTACTTTGAGAATTCCGGATTCACTTTGTGCCACATTAATTACTTCGTTGTGTAATTCATTTAGTGAATCTAATGTGTTTAGTTCCTATCATTATTGATGCTTGTTGGACTTGATGCCTGAAATTGTCTCTCATTCTTCATTTTGAGTTTAGCTCATATAAGTTAGCTTTGCATGATATTATGATACACATCCTAAGTCCACCATTTTCAGTGGAGACCGGCTCTCTCTGGTCGATGCGGCCAATTCTCTATTAACCTTGTTTTATAACTCTTAATTAGTATAATGCTTAGTCATGCTTTTTAATTGTCTTTAACTCTTTCTCTATCTAGCAATGCTTATGAATAGTTGACAGTAGATTTCATAGGAACACTGTGTTCCCTTATATTCATCAGTATTACCTTTTTGAAAGGCAATGAAGAAAGTATTATCTCTCTAAACTCTATCTCTTCCTCTCTAACCCCCTTTTGCAGGGTTGCTTACCAGTTAAACCTGATAAGCTGATTTAAGAGCCAGCAAGGATTGTGCAAACTTTTACATCCTTTTAAATATTATCGTTTTTTATAGAACCTTATATAATCGATGAGTTGCATGATGAGTGTTATTGCTTTATATTCTGAGAATGTTATAGTACGAAGTTGATACTCAATTGGCATACATAATATATTGTGAAGTATTGTGAGTATGCATTTGATAGTGGTAATTGTGATTGATATTGGTATTGGTATTTAAATGAGATTGACAGAAAAAAAAATTAGTGGGAAAGTTTTTATCTTAAAAGCTCACACTGTCATTATCTAGTGCTATCATGTGCGGTTGTCTCACTCCCTTTGGCTCTGCTTCAAAAGTTTGAAGGCTTAAGACCCGCTTAAAGTCTACCTTTGATTCAAAATTTCATATTGATCCCAAACATTGTATGGTCTGAGCTACATGGTCCTTCCCTAACTATGGCAAATTGGCAATGGCAAATTGGCAATGGCACATAGCATTTTTTAGTTAACCTTAATTAAACCCTGATGGACCAAAAACCCACATCAACACTCAATGGAGTTAGAAAGTTTACCCTCATCACATAGAATGCACGGACACGTGAAAATAGGCCCGTATTCCGTATTAGACACGGATACAGATACGATACGCCTAAATACGTTGAAATACGGTCGGACACGCGTATCAGACTTTGGACACGATCTGGACACGCCGTATTTATCATGGACTCGTACGTGTCTGGGTTGGACACGAAAATAAATATGACACGAGAGGCAGATTGGACATTTAGCATCTCAAATCCTGAATTAACCTCCTCAGTCGCATTCTTCCTTCGATGTTCTTCGCGTGAGTCTGTTCTTCACCACAGGGCGCCACCCCCGTCGCGTAATCATCATTGCGCCATCGCCGTCGCGCCATCGCGGTCCCTCCGTCTCTCCATTGCACCATCGCGCCGTTGCCGTCCCTCCGTCTCTCCATCGCGCCATCGCGCCGTTGCCGTCCCTCCATCGCGCCATCGCACCGTCGCGCCATCTCCTGGTCAGACAAATCAGATTAGGGGTTAGTGGGTTACCATCGCATCAGACAAAGGGAGGAGGGGGAGAGAAGAAGAAAGAAAGGGGACAGAGGGAGAAGAAGGCAGAAAAGAAGAGAAGGGGAAAAAGACGAGAAGGAGAAAAAAGAAAAAAAAATAGAGAGAGAGAGAGAGAGCACGGGAGAGAAGACCAGAAGGAGAAAGAAGAGAAAAAAAAAAAGAGAGAGAGTAAGAGAGAGAGAGCACGGGGAGAGAAGACCTGAGAAAAAAGAAATTTTTTTTTTTTTTTTTTTCAGTAGGGTTTGGACTCTTGAAACTTGAATTGATTTTAGTTTTGGATTTCAAATTTTTTTTCATATTGTAATTTAATTATGAAATTTTTTTGATTTAGATTTAGATTTCCATTGATTAGGTTTTAATTTTATAAGCTATTTTATTTGCATTTCACATATTTTTGTTATGCATATATATAATATTTAAAATAAAATTTAGTGAACGTGTCCACCACGTATTCATATTAAAAAAAAAATAAAAAATTTGGCGTGTCCGCGTATCGTATTGTGTCGAATACGGACACACGTACTCGTATTCGTGCTTCTTAGCTCATCACACTATCGAAAATAGATATTGAAGATAGAGAAGCTGCGGAGAAGGAAAATTTGAAGAAAAAGTTAGTTTATAATGTGTCGGCCAAGAAGGAGAATGACAAGAGAAAGAAGAATAAGGTTCTGACAGAAACAAAATAGGGGGAGCGGTTAGACATGAGGGACCAAAAACCCACGTGAGATCATTATAAACAATATTGTTTCGTTTTTTTATACTTTTCTAATATAACTACTACATCATCATATTGGACAATCACAAATTGTAACTACTTTATTCTCTTTCATTGTAAGCTAAGAGTGTTTGGATGAGAGGAAAAGTGAGGGAATTTAATTGAAAAGAGGATTTCATAATTTCTTAAAACTAGCTAATTCTCTTGTTTGACATTATCAAATAAGAAATTCTAAAATTCTTTGAAAAAGAAAATGAAGGAATTCATTTTTTAAATTCCTCACTTATACTCCTTACAAAATATGTGTCATTTACAAATTCCATTACAGTGTTCAATTGTCTTTCCAACATAAGGTTTTTTATATTTTATTTTTATTAATTTATTTAAAATTTTCTTAATCAATTACGCACTTCAAATTCAACACAAGTACAACCAAACAATAAAATTTCCAATTGATGGAGGTTAAACGTACCGTAAGGGAAGTTTAATGTTCTCATTGATTTTAGAACAAAACACCATACTTTGAATATCTTGGCACATTTAGAGATTGTTGTAATGCACTAACTTTAGTAGATGTCTCATCCTTGTGCACTTGTAATTCTAACTCAATATGACTGAAGTGGCAGGATGAGAGCCACCAGCAACTGCTCCTCGATGTTTAAACATCGTCTTCAAATATTAGGGCTTTAATATCAATTGATAGGAACCAATTTTATATGAATTGAAATAAATAAAATAACATATACTAAGCTAAGAAAAGGAATTAATTCTTACGGCTAGAAACTCTAACACAGAGGTTAAATAGAACTAGAGAGTCACATGATGTTGACGAGTGTCGAACATCCATGCCTTCAGTTTAGTATAGCCAAACTTAAATTAAATAATAATAGTAGCTTAAAACCATATGTAGTAATTAGTATTCTCCACTCTGAACTCACGGGATCCATCACTAAACCTTAGTTCAAACGCAACATATGTAACTTATTGAAGTCTTTACCAGTAATTTGAACTTTTGGATTCACTCTATGCTTTGAGGTCATTAAAGCACATGACATTTATACATTTCAGTTTAAAAATTCCATCAATATAGTAAGGATACGGAGTGATCATTTGATTCTAGACCGTGAATTGAGAGAAGTTTATGCATCAGTAAATATAATATATATATATATATATATATATATGTTGAAGGAAAATCGAAATTGGTCTACTCATTTCCTTGATAATCCCCTTTATATAGGGTCAGTATTACAACAGTAATAGTACATACATTAATGACAATAATGACTACATAATTATCTCTCGTCAGTTACATTGACGAACACACATAATGCGTTTTTCCTTCAACACTCTCCCTTGTGCCGAGTCAGAGATAAAATGATGCATGTGGTGTTGCCTCATTAAAAACCTTGCCAAGTAACAAAAACCAATAGGAGAAAATAAAACTTTGGTCGAAGGACAAAAAGAGCACAACACACCTATTACACTTGAAAACATGTATGTGCTAGACTCCCTCGGATGTCTGCACCTCCCCCTGATTTTTACATTAATCATGAGATTTTTCCTGATTCTTTCATTTGATCAAGGGAGTTTCAGTTACATTAGCATAGTTATGCATTTTCACATGTTTTTTCCAAATATGACTTTGAGCAATGATTTAGTAACTAAATCTTGCCACATCATCCTTAGATCCAATTTGATTTACTTTGATCTTGAGGATAAGGTTGTTCATGAACCGAACACATAGGCTCATATTGAATATCAGGTTCACCGTGGTATGACATTCATATAACAAAACAGTCATAACTTCGTCTAGAGTATGGATGAACCATTAAGAGATTTGAAATTGATTTGTAACAACAGATTTTCTTATTTCACATTTAATGCATTTTTCTTTACGCATAGTTAGCTATGACGTGGATAGTTTCTTTATCATGTCACATTATATGTAGAGATTGAATAAGCCTAAATCATTCATATTTTTAAGTATTTGAAAGAACCATTTGCGTTGCGTGGGCGCAGAGCTACACATAGCTTTACAAATTTTCATCGAATGAGAGGTCGAGTCTTACATATTGTGTTTAAGTACAATCATGTGTTATTGCACTTGTATAGGAATTTCATTTTCCAACACTTCTTTATCATCTTCTATTAGATGATAAATGGATCTATTATTAGAGTAAAGACTTCGACTGATCATGAGAGTATATGTAGGCCTCACTTTATTCTTTAGAGTGCCTAAGCCGATTGATGGATGGTCACCATCATTACAATCCTTGAGTTCCATTTCAAGACTGTGTATTTCCAAGATCTTTTTCATTCTTAACTTTATGATTTACAATACATAGAGTTTCTCTTAGTTCATTTAGAGTTCATGTATATCCATAATGAAAACGCAAGGGCATAATTCATCAATATCTTCCCAATCAAATAGTCACTTTAGTGAACGTTTCTATTTCTTTTGCAAACGTACTCATGTGATCTAGAGCCATTTGATTTGGGTGGAAGAAGTCCATTTAGGATCCTCATGTATATCTCTTAATTTAGATCCCCATAGAGATATATGTTTTGATAACTTTTGTAAGCTGCAAATTCAGTTTTTCGGAAACTACCAAACTGACAAGATAGTGGAGTGCAATGACATCCATTACGAGAGATTGTCTCATCGTAATCCATTACGAGATAATATCTCCTCGTAGTCGATTCCAGTGCGTTTTTGAGAGACCTTATGCCATAATTTGAGTCTACATATTCTTATTCTCATTACGCATTCTAACAATGATATATTTGATAGGGTTTATATTTGTGGTGTCGGCGTCACCTGCCCAAAGGACTTATCTCTTTGTTTATACTGGATCGCTTCTTTCCATTTGACCAATTTACTATGTTGACATTTTTCAATGAAGAATGGTTCGATATTAGACTCATTATTCCACGTCCTCATGTATACTAGTGTAATGTGTTTATAGAGATATCTATACTTTCAAGGATTGGTTCTAACATTTGAGGGTCCCCTAATCATAACCACAATCCAAAAATATTACCATGAGACGGATGTGAGTATCACTGATCAATAAATCATGTTGTGCCAAAAACTCATTATCTTCCTTTGAGTGAGCATTTGTCGAACCTAAGGTGGCTTTCCCTCTTCCTTAGAGAGCCACGGCCTGTGACACTATTTATACCACTTGTGGCGTCACCATGCCACCATCAATAGTGGTGGTGCAATGCCCAATTCCTCTTGGGTGGCACCATGTCCTCCTGATAAGACACCATCCTTGCAGGCTTGTTTGCAGTAGGTTTATGTGATCTCGTCACTATAATGTATCATACATCTACGCACTTTGCTTTGTGTGGTTTTGGGGATCAAGATGAGACACAGTGGGGAGAAATTATGAAAATTTATGTCGTTCCACTTGAACATATTTGTTCTTATCTCCCCCTAACGACGGAAAGACTGTCTCATCAAAGTGACACACCGCAAATCTAAAGGTCATCACCTGTCAAGATTTCGACATAGCAGACTAGCTGGAAGTTCATATCCATCATAAATATTTATTCATCTCCAGTAACCCATCATTGCGCTCTGTGGCAGCGCGATTTTGGCACATAAAAACATTTAATCGAGCTAAAAGATTATAGATCTGTGTCAATCCAAATGAGCTCAAGGATTACAAGTTCGTTTGAGATCCTCCCAAAATCCTCACACATAGTCACTAGCTATGGTGTAAATTGGTTCAATGATGATTGCCATAGATGAATAAGTAACGCTGCATACAAAATTGCATAACCCAAAACAGAAGTATTTATGTATTTTTACCAATATCAAGACTATTTCTATAGTTGTTTTCCGTGAGACCAATTGAGTTTTTATATAAGGATATGGTGTCCATTACAGATCTCATATAATAAGCTATAAAATCATTACACATACGGAAATTAACCCGGCCTAGGTGCTTTGACTTTCTAGCATAAGCATCATAAATTTTAATTGTGGATGGTGACATAACACGTGACCAGCGTGTCGACACAACAACCAACATCATTAAATATCCAAGGTGTCCGCAAGTTTGTTGAATCAGTCAACTGAATCCTCTTTGGATTCAATATAAGAACATAATGAGAACACATTTGTTATTTGCATATGATGGTGTTAATCATAATTTTACGAGTTGGCTTTGAATGATGTACTTTTATTCATAAAATCATGATGGATGTCAGAACCATAATAGGATAAAAGTGCATATATGATGTGAACCTAAGCTCGCATGCAATAATAACCCTACAAAATATCGTTAGTAGTATGAGCAAGTAGGGATCGTTCTAAGCTGGGGATTAAGGGTACCTGAAATATGAAATTGTTAGACAAACACATATACACATATATACAAAACGTCACAATTGGGGGGAATGAAATGGATCGGCAACTTATTGCCTTCTAATGCTAGACACGAAAATAAAAGCTGAAAATAAATTCTAGACTACTATATACAAGTTTGATCATCATCTCTCACGCATCACATAGCACAAAACACACAATTCACACACAAGAATTCATGCAAGACTCGACAATTTAGTTCAAGTTTCTTAGACTCTATTCAATTCCAATTTCAATTAGAGCCTCAACGGTCATCTAATCACTAGACTCTCTCTTAAGTATTTTAGAAAACACTCAACGTCGAATCCTAAAATTATACTAATCATGTTTGAAAACACTCAACGTCGAAGACAAACACAAAGAGTAATTACGCAAAAGAGTCTATAAATTGGAGACATATCTTTAGGTATGGCGTCACTCATCCTATCAACATGCAAGTTCCATGAATTAAGTAACCTTGATTTTAACAACCTAGAATTCAGTTCGATCGTTGCCTAACTCAATCCCAAATTATTAAGTTAAATGAAATCGTAACCTACACAAGTGCTAAGGCCCTAGCATCATGTAAACATTGATTTTTATGCACAAATTCAAGAACTAATCAAATAAAAACTAAAAAATACAAGAACATGTTACTGCCCTAATCTAACATACGAATTCAAGCATGCAATTGTTTGCAAAAGTCATCACATAAATTCCAATGAAAATCGCAATTCATGTTCATCATACAAAACCAAACGAAAACAAAGTATTTCTATAACAACAAATGTGACTAAACCGAAAATAAAAATACAAGTCATAGGGATGGATCACACTTTAGAAACCTTGGAGAGCTTCGTCTTGGTGTGGTGAATGAGGCTCGGCAGTGGCTGAGGCAGGGAATGAAATCGGTGGTGAAAGGTGGTGAAATCAGTGGACTTGTGTTTTAGGGTTTCGGTTTAGAACTTTGGTAGAACTTTTGGTAGAGTTTCGGCTAGTGTTTTGCAAGAGATGAGATGATTTTCAGAATGCCAAAGTGGGGTTATATATAGAGGAGAGGGGCTGCCGGCTGCCCTATTACAAAAGGAATTCAGAAAACCAAGTGGAATAAGGATTTGAAACCTTCCTTTCTTAGTTCAATTAGGTTTTCTTTTTCTGAATTTTTCTTCAAGGCTTGGGCTTCAAATCTTCATGGACTTCTTCAATAATCATTGGACTTCATTGCATAAGTTTTGATCCACATAAAATGCATCCAATTGCCGGCAGCACATTAAGGCACACAATCTGCCTTATTCGGCAGCTTCTCCTAGTTTGACTAGGAGAACTTCTTTCTTCAAATTTTTCTTCAATGCCATAGCTCAGTGTCTTCCTCTTCCCTTCTTTAAGCTTGAACCATCTTCATAAATGTATTTGTGCACCATTTGGTCCATCAAAAATAGAAAGCACAAAAAGGGGGCAGTAGGTTCCTGGAATCGGCAGATTTGATGTTGATGTAGTAACTCCGGCGCATCTCCCTCCTCGGAGCTCCGATTGATGCGATTCCAAGTCTCACATAAACTAGACACACATGGCTACCTCCATATAAAACAGTTCGATCAAAATCCTTGTGAGTCGACGGGAATGATTTTTCGAAGCTGGATCAAAGTCCCAGGAAAATCCTGGAAGCCCCTGGATTGATTTGCTCGGACTGCCGTTTTGCAGCCAACTTTTGGGTGACTTCCCGAACTCCGATTGATCTGAAATTTTAACACAACATTCCTCAGTATATGAATAATACGCACACCAAATTTCATTAAATTCGGACAAGGATAGATCGCACTTTCATTCATCTCAAAATCACGAAAAAGACATATTTTACACTATTTTCCAGATTTCTCAAACTTAGTCATTTTTCAGATTCTTAACCATTTTTCACCAAACTCTACCAAATTAACACTAAACTAAATTATGACTCTATCTTAGACAAATAAGGGTTAAACAAAGCATAAACGAGGGCATAAGCATATAATATCGTCGCACATTGTGCTCCTATCAACTACCCCACACTTATCCTTTGCTAGTCCCTTAGCAAACTAAACTAAACTAAACTCTAAACAAACTATTGCCCCTAACAATTTGTCTCAGGCTCGTATGTACACATAGCTTTCAAGTTAATGCATAAGGATGATAAGCACGAAAATTCCAAGCTTCATGAACATGTGACATCCATAAAAGCATATAAGAACAAAAAGTAAGCATGTAGACATGTTAAAGCTAATTCAAATCACCTCACAAGGCATACTCTCTTCTTTTCTCTCGAAACATGGTCATTCACACATAAGTATATGCAAGCGAAAGATCATGAATTACAAAGAGTGACTTGCATATATCAAAGAAACGAAAAGCACTTTGTGAATTTTGATGGAAAAACCTCATATGATAACTATATGCACCAATGAACCAAAACCATATGCTTACTCTTGAGATATCTCCACAATCAAATTTAACCATCTTAAGAATCATGAAAAAGATCAATCAAAAATGGTTGTAATGGGGCTAGGCTAAGAGGTATTCGATATTTGGATAAGGAGGTTTAAAAACGTCACCATGCGCTTTAGCAAAGCTCAATTCTCCTTATGTCTTCTCGCCGAAAGGGTCATATTTCATCTTGTTGGACTCATACTTCATTCTTTTCTTCCCATAAAACATTACAACAATACTCAAGACAATAGCCATGCACAAAATTTTTCTTTTCTTGCCTATGCCGTACCCTACATTTTTCTTGCTCTCGGTTTTCTTTTCCTTTTTCTTTTGGTCCGAGCAAAGTTTTTCATCCTTTCTTTTTCTAAGGCACGGCATGCATACATTTTTTTTTTTTTTTTTTATAAAAATTCATGGCTAAGTCTACCCCACACTTGTTCTTTTTCATCACACACGTGAAAACGCTTTCAAAAATCAAGCTTTACCAATACTTTGATCACGGGTAAAGGCACAACTACACTAAGCTCATGGAAAGTGTTTAAGGGTGATGAAAGAAAAGGCTTAACGTAGGTTCAAAGGGGTTTACTAAGGTGTCCCACGACGGGCTCCAATAGGGCTCATGCTTTATTTGGCTTTGGTGGTAAACCTAAATGATCTTTATTCAATCACATTCAAAATCAAGGTATTTTATGATATAAATGTTTCGAAAATCAACAAGAGTAAGTTCTAGCATACTAGAGTTCATTAAAAACTATGGCACATAGTCATCGAATAATCAAAGAATTATGAGGTTTCATGCTTCCTACGAATCTATCGAATTTTATCTTTTTATCGCTCAAGAAGAAAGCAATTTGGCACAAAAGCTCACATAGGTTTTAATCGAAATAAACTAGCTAAAACATGCATGCTTAGTTAATCAACAAGTCCTACATGCTCCTACCAATGCACATAATCCATGAAACTCACAATTTTAATTGTATGCACAACTATCATCTATGTATGCAAAGAGGAGAAAAACATCATTGACATATTAGGGGCATCCTAAGACTCGAAACAAACAATTTAAACACTCTATTTTTGTGGAACAATTTTCTGAATTTTCTTTTCTAAACTAAGCACACAAAAAGCAAAAACAAAAACGGAACATGCAATCCCACCCCACACTTAGAAAATTACATTGTCCTCAATGTAAGCACATAACTATACCAACGAATTTCCTAAGCATGCAATAGTCTAACATATACCAACATATCATTACAAATCAAAGAAAAAGAGAAGGGTAAGAAATTTCAAACTCTCGGTGATGGCTCCTTCACTTTTCTTTGATCGAATTGGGTTGCCTCCCAAGTAGCGCTTTGTTTTTATAGTCCATAGCCTAGACTTTTCACCGTATGTTGCATGTGTTCATCTCGCTCCAAAGTAACTCAAATCGGCATGAAGAAGGGCAACAAGAAGCTCATTGCATGCTGTATCCGATTGTGTTGCATTCGTCGTGTCCGGTTGAGTCAGCGTGTCCGGCATTGTATCAGATGTTTCCAGCGTATCCTGTGGCGTAGCAGCCTTGTGTCCGACCTCCTGTGTGAGATTGTCAACCCTGCCGACAATGGCAGGCCCGGCAAGAGGTGGTGGTACGACATGAGTTAGGCACTGCTGCTCGGCAGTGGGGTGTGTGTCCGGTTTCAGCATACTCAAGCTGCCGGCAATTGCAGGTCCGGCAGCTTGTTGTGGTGGTGACATGGAGGCAGTAGGTGGCCGGCCAATCGACTCGGTAGTGAGTGCTTGTGAAGGATGCATCTCGGCAGCAGCTTGTGGGGTGTCTTCAAGAACAATTGTATCCTCAAATGCATCAAAAGGTGCATGATAATGCTTGAGTCGATGACCATTAACTTTGAAAGTCTTGTGGGATTGCAAATCTTGAATTTCAATGGCGCCATGAGGGAATACACGAGTAATGGCAAAAGGGCCAATCCAACGAGAGCGTAACTTTCAGGGAAAAAGTCTAAGGCGAGAATGAAATAGAAGCACATGTTGCCCAACTTCAAACTTCTTACCACGGATCATCTTGTTATGGTAGGCACGTGTCTTCTCTTTGTAAATCCATGCGGCATCATAGGCTTCATTACGGATTTCTTCAAGTTCATTGAGTTGAAGCTTTCTATGAAGACCGACATCATCAATGTTCATGTTGAAGGCCTTGATTGCCCACCATGCCTTGTGTTCTAGCTCAACCGGTAAGTGACATGCTTTACCATAAACTAACCGAAAAGAAGACATACCTATCGGTGTCTTGTACGCAGTCCTATAAGCCCACAAAGCATCATCGAGACGATCACTCCAATCCTTCCTTGAAGGTCCAACGGTTTTCTCAAGTATTTGCTTGATCTCTCGATTACTTACCTCGGCCATGCCACTCGTTTGGGGATGATAAGGTGTAGAAACCTTATGTGTGACTCCATACTTCCTTAATAAGGCTTCAATGGTGCGGTTACAAAAATGGGATCCTCCATCACTAATCAAGACTCTTGGAACTCCAAAACGTGAAAAGATGTTGGTCTTGAGAAACTTGGCTACCACCTTGGCATCATTGGTGCGTGTAGCCCTTGCTTCGATCCACTTTGACACATAATCAACCGCAAGCAATATGTAGAGAAAGCCCTTACTCGAAGGAAACGGTCCCATGAAGTCAATACCCCATAAAGCGAAAATTTCAACCTCAATGATAGGCGTGAGCGGCATTTGATCTCTAGCTCCAATGTTCCCCATTCTTTGGCATCTATCACATGCTTTGCAAAACATGAATGCATCTTTGAAAATCGTAGGCCAAAAGAAACCACAAGTGAGTACCTTCAATGCCGTTTTCCTTGGTCCAAAATGCCCACCACAAGCTTCACTATGACAAAAAGCAAGGATGGAGCGATGTTCATTCTCCGGCACACATCTTCGAATAACTTGATCACCACATTGCTTCCATAAGTACGGATCATCCCACAAGAAGTGTCGAGCTTGCTTCCTTATTCTCTTTTGTTGGTGGCTCGGCAACTCTTTGGGAAATCGGTTTGTAGCAAGAAAATTTGCAATGTCGGCATACCAAGGCTCATGTACCTCAAGTCGAAAAAGTTGCTCATCCGGAAAGGTTTCACATAGGGGCAGCCGATCCTCTTCCTTCACAAGTCTACTCAAATGATCGGCTACAACATTCTCTACTCCTTTCTTGTCTTTAATCCATCGAATGAGCCTCGGCTTAGCATCTTTCTTTGTCATAAGATATCTCAAAGCGGCATGATCACTATAAACAATAACTTTGGAATTCAAAAGATATGATCGAAACTTTTCCAAAGCAAAGATTACCGCTAAGAGTTCTTTCTCCGTTGTTGTGTAATTGAGTTGAGCATCGTTGAGAGTCCTTGAAGCATAGTAAATGGCGCATGGCTTCTTATCAATTCGTTGTCCAAGTACCGCTCCAAGTGCATAATCACTAGCATCACACATCAACTCAAATGGCTCGTCCCAATTAGGGGACACTAGGATCGGCGCCGTACAAAGTAACTCCTTCAATCGGCAAAAACTTGCCTCACACGCCTCCGACCACTCAAACGTCACCTCCTTTTGTAACAAGTTGCTCAATGGCTTGGCAGTTGAAGAGAAGTCCTTGATAAATCGTCGATAGAACCCCGCATGGCCAAGAAAACTTCTCACATCCTTCACACACCTAGGGCTCGGCAATGCTTGTATGAGCTCCACTTTGGCTTTGTCAACTTCTAAGCCTCTTGCCGAAATAATGTGCCCTAGAACAATACCTTGCGTGACCATGAAGTGACACTTCTCCCAATTGAGCACAAGATTTGTCTCTACACACCTCTCAAGTATCTTCTCCAAGTTCCCCAAACATGCATCGAAGGTGCCTCCATACACACTAAAGTCATCCATAAACACTTCGATAATGTCTTCAATAAAATCCGAGAAGATAGTATACATACATCTTTGAAACGTGCCGGGTGCGTTGCATAGTCCGAATGGCATCCGCCGATAAGCAAACGTGTCAAATGGACAAGTAAAAGTGGTCTTCTCTTGATCATCCGGGTGTATCATAATTTGATTGTAGCCACTATAACCATCAAGAAAACAATAGAAAGAATGGCCGGCTAACCTCTCTAGCATTTGATCCATAAACGGCAAAGGCATGTGATCCTTCCTCGTTGTAGCGTTGAGCTTCCTATAGTCGATGCACATCCGATGACCGGTTACAAGTCTTTGTGGCACAAGCTCATTCTTCTCATTCTTGACAACTGTTACACCACTCTTTTTCGGCACTACTTGCACGGGAGATATCCACTTACTATCCGAAATTGGGTAAATTACCCCACAATCAAGCAACTTGATAATTTCTTCTTTCACAACTTTCATCATGGGAGGGTGAAGTCGACGTTGAGCTTCTTTTGTCGGCTTAGCTCCTTCTTCTAATAAGATGCGATGAACACAAGTAGTAGGGCTTATTCCCTTGATATCCGCCAAGGTCCAACCTATGGCGGTCTTGTACTTCTTAAGCACACGTATCAAATCAACCTCTTGCTTCTCACTAAGCATTGAAGACACAATAACCGGTAGTGTATCTTCTTCTCCAAGGTAAACATACTTTAAGTGACTAGGGAGCTCTTTAAGTTCTAACTTTGGGGCCTCTTCCACACTTGGTCGAAATTTTGCTGTGGCACTTGGAATTGACAAGAACGAGTTCTTTGTGTAAATGGGAGTGGCGTCGAGTTCGGCAACCACCTCTTTAAGATTCGGCATCATATTGTAAGGCTCGGCATCTCTTGGCTCGGCAATGCTTGGCTCGGCCTTATTTATAACTCGTTCTCCCTTCTTGTCAAATCCGACCCCTTGCTCAATCGCTAATTGCTATGCGTCGAGCGAGGTCGACATAACTTGCTCGACCTCCTCCAAAACATCAATGGCACAACCCTCCTTCAAATCAACATTGGGAAATTTCATGGCATCAAACACATTAAACTTGATCACCTCACCATCAAACTCCATAGTTAGGTTGCCCTCGGCCACATCTATCTTTGTGCGTGCGGTCCTCATAAATGGTCTCCCTAGTAGCAATTGAGTGTTATTGACCGGCGAATCCTCCATCTCAACCACATAGAAATCGGCAGGGAAAATTAATTGGTTGACTTGTACCAACACATCCTCCACATAACCCTCCAGATACTTACTTGAGCGATCCGCAAGTTGAATGATGACATTATCCTTCTTGAGAGGCCCTATACTCAACGTTTGATACACATTGAGTGGCATGACATTGATCGATGCTCCCAAATCCAACATCACATCCTCAAAACGAGTGTTGCCTATCACACAAGGCACATTGAAGCTTCCCGGATCCTTCATCTTTGGTGGCAACTTCCTTTGAATAACGGCCGATACCGTCTCGCTCATAGTCACCACACGAGTCTCCCTAGTATGCCTTCTAGCCGTGCAAAGCTCCTTCAAAAACTTAGCATACTTCGGTACTTGCTTAATGCACTCCAACAAAGGGATGTTGACTTGCACTTTTCGAAAAATCTCCAACACCTCCTCATCGGACTTATCCTTCTTCGTTCTAGCAAAGCGAGAAGGGAATGGGATGCTTGATGTCGGCACCCCTCCCTTGCTTGCTTGGCTCGGCACTAACTCACTTCTTGCTGTTGCGGGATCACGTTCAAGCTCATTACGCAGCCCCTTATCCTTATTGTTGCCGGCGTCTCTACTCTTCTCGGCATTCATGCCCTTCTCGGCAGTAGCCCTGCCGGCTGCCCTATTACTCTCGGCAGTGTCATTCTTCTCGGCAGCATCATCATGGTTCCCATCATGGCTGCCGGCAATTGCAGGTCCGGCAGCCATCTCTTCATCCTCGATAACCTCAAAAGTTACTCGCTTCTTCTTTGGATTTGTCGGAGGAAACAACTCTCTTCCACTTCGAGTTTGAATCACTTTGGCTTGCTCGTTCCTCGGATTGGGAATCGTATTGCTTGGCAACTTCCCTTGCTCATTGAATCTTCCCATGAAATCTACAACTTGGCCCATTTGAGTCTTGAGCTCACCAATGTCCTTTTGATGATTTTGTTGCCCCGCGAGCAATGCTTGAGTCGCACTTGACAAAGATTGGAGCAAAGCATCATAGTTGGGATTGCTCGGTGCGGCTTGGCCTTGGCTCGGCCCTCCTTGAGTGTGGTTCGGCAGGGCTGCATATGGTCCCTGGTTCGGCTGAAATGGCTGCCAAGGCACAAAGGGTGCCCTCGGTACATATGGAGCTCCTCCCTCTCTCGGTTGCATAGGTGCCCTAAGCACATTGTCATTATTCGCCCATCGAAAGTTAAGATGATCATTGAACCTCGGATTGAAATTTCCAAAACGTTGGCCTCCTTGAAAGCCAATAGCATTGCACTCCTCTACTCCCTCATTCGATCCAAATTGAGGGCATTGTTCGGTGTCATTCCCCTCGGTGCATATTCCACATACCATGGCACGCTTCTTCATCAAATTACTCACCAAGTCGGTAAGCTTGTCCACTTTATCCTCTAACTTTGAGCTCGAAGACGTCTCATGCACTTTCTCATTCCTTTGCACATTGCCTCGTGCCATGCCAAATTGTTGGTTGTTCAAGGCACGAACTTCCAACAAACTTCTTGCCGCACCGGCATTTAACTCCAAAAAGCTACCTCCCGCGGCCGAGTCAAGAAAAACTCTCTCCATGACGCGCAATCCCTCATAAAAATATTGTAGCAAGAGCCCATCGCTAATGCCATGCGATGGACACAAAGAAACTAGGGACTTGAACCTCTTGTAATAGTCGAAGAAAGTCTCATCTCCGGCTTGCTTCACACTAGTAATTTGCTTCCTCAGATCAGTGATACGTGAAGCAGGAAAGTACTTGAGCAAAAACTCATCCATCATAGTACTCCACGAAACGATGCGACCACTAGGCACCTCAAACAACCACTCCTTTGCTTGATCTTCTAATGAGAACGGAAAAGCCTTCATTTTGAAGTGTTGCAAATCGGTCCCTCTTGGACACATAGACTCCGTGGTGAAGTTAAACCACTGTAGATGCTTGTTGGGGTCCTCACTTGGCATCCCATAAAACGATTTCAGCTTATGGAGGAATCCACTCCTCAATTCAATTTCTCCCGTCTTGTCAGCTTCCAAGGGAGGATAAGTGATATTCGAAGGAGCAACACCAGCTCCAGCAACATGACCATTCTGTGATCGGATTGAAGCCATTATCTCTTCTTCTTCTTCTGATTCGGCAAAGGCTACAAATTCTGGATTCTCAAGATCACACGACGATGAAACAAAGGATGGGGAGCTCGGCAAAGAATCAGACACGGACGGCAATAATGGTGATGACGGTGATGATGGTGATGGAACTGATGAACTGGTTGGTGATGATGGCGGTAATGGCACAAAGCGAGCAATAGCGAGTTCTTGATCTAAACGTTGCAAACTACCTTGAAGATCTCTTGTCCAAATATTATATTCGGACATGCATTATTTCTGAAATTTGCAACATTTAAACAAGTTAGAACATCGTAAAGAATAGAAATACAAGAATATACATCATTACAAGCCACGGCATTGGAAATTACACAACATATTTTTCAAACGATAACACACATATAAACATTCGGCAAAGCACAAAGATATTTCGGCAATAAGGGATCAAAAATTGGAACGTTCATGATCATGTAATCGCTAAGTCTAATTTCTTTTAAAATTTGTTCTAACTCTCGAAGTACGTGGAGCAAAGGAGATAACGATGCAATGGACTGATACAGCCCCTGGTAGTATCATGCTTAACCCGATATACCTCAAGAGTTTGAACCACACAACATGTTTTATCTTTGAAGAAAATAGGCCACATATGTCAAGTTATGTTCTAGCGTCTAAAGTGAGGTGATGCTTCGGCACAAGCTGTCGACTAGGTCGTGCGGATTTTACGTTTCAAAGGTCATTAAAATCACGGAGGGCGAACCCCCTACAGGAACCAGGCAGGACTCGTTGTTGGACACCACGGAGGGCGAACCCCCTATCGACTCACTCACCGAGAATGAACATCAGTCTGTGGGCCTTGAGATCCAGTTAAACAAACCTGAGAACCATATCTATGATAATAATTTCCCCATACTTTGTAAAACAAACACGGATCCCTAGCAGTCTATAAGTGTTGATTAAAACCGCCCTCAACCTCATAGAAGTAATACTATTGCCGAAAAGACGCTTATATGCGTGGGGGGGAAGTATCCCGCATTTCCCAATCTATATAGAAACGGTCTCCGACATAGCACCATTCACATGAAGGTTTTTGGTTATGATCAACAAAAGTGGCTTCACCTACATGTTACACTTTAGAAACTACAATAAACTCAAACATACACAACACTATCAACTCCCTAGAAATTAAACTAAGTGATTACCAACATACATAAATATACATCATGCAACTTCCGAAATTTAAACTCTACATGCCGAAGCATATTTCTACTTTACAAAATCTCAAAATAAAAGTGAAATTACAACTTTACAAATTCACAACAAAAATTTCCAGCAACATTATATACACAACAAATTCATAAAACAAGCTTTTATAATCCCCGGCAACGGCGCCAAAAATTGATGTGAACCTAAGCTCGCATGCAATAATAACCCTATAAAATATCGTTAGTAGTATGAGCAAGTAGGGATCGTTCTAAGCCGGGGATTAAGGGTACCTGAAATATGAAATTGTTAGACAAACACATATACACATATATACAAAACGTCACAATTGGGGGGAATGAAATGGATCGGCAACTTATTGCCTTCTAATGCTAGACACGAAAATAAAAGTTGAAAATAAATTCTAGACTACTATATACAAGTTTGATCATCATCTCTCACGCATCACATAGCACAAAACACACAATTCACACACAAGAATTCATGCAAGACTCGGCAATTTAGTTCAAGTTTCTTAGACTCTATTCAATTCCAATTTCAATTAGAGCCTCAACGGTCATCTAATCACTAGACTCTCTCTTAAGTATTTTAGAAAACACTCAATGTCGAATCCTAAAATTATACTAATCATGTTTGAAAACACTCAACGTCGAAGACAAACACAAAGAGTAATTACGCACAAGAGTCTATAAATTGGAGACATATCTTTAGGTATGGCGTCACTCATCCTATCAACATGCAAGTTTCATGAATTAAGTAACCTTGATTTTAACAACCTAGAATTCAGTTCGATCGTTGCCTAACTCAATCCCAAATTATTAAGTTAAATGAAATCGTAACCTACACAAGTGCTAAGGCCCTAGCATCATGTAAACATTGATTTTTATGCACAAATTCAAGAACTAATCAAATAAAAACTAAAAAATACAAGAACATGTTACTGCCCTAATCTAACATACGAATTCAAGCATGCAATTGTTTGCAAAAGTCATCACATAAATTCCAATGAAAATCACAATTCATGTTCATCATACAAAACCAAACGAAAACAAAGTATTTTTATAACAACAAATGTGACTAAACCGAAAATAAAAATACAAGTCATAGGGATGGATCACACTTTAGAAACCTTGGAGAGCTTCGTCTTGGTGTGGTGAATGAGGCTCGGCAGTGGCTGAGGCAGGGAATGAAATCGGTGGTGAAAGGTGGTGAAATCGGTGGACTTGTGTTTTAGGGTTTCGGTTTAGAACTTTGGTAGAACTTTTGGTAGAGTTTCGGCTAGTGTTTTGCAAGAGATGAGATGATTTTCAGAATGCCAAAGTGGGGTTATATATAGAGGAGAGGGGCTGCCGGCTGCCCTATTACAAAAGGAATTCAGAAAACCAAGTGGAATAAGGATTTGAAACCTTCCTTTCTTAGTTCAATTAGGTTTTCTTTTTCTGAATTTTTCTTCATGGCTTGGGCTTCAAATCTTCATGGACTTCTTCAATAATCATTGGACTTCATTGCATAAGTTTTGATCCACATAAAATGCATCCAGTAGCACATTAAGGATTTGAAACCTTCCTTTCTTAGTTCAATTAGGTTTTCTTTTTCTGAATTTTTCTTCAAGGCTTGGGCTTCAAATCTTCATGGACTTCTTCAATAATCATTGGACTTCATTGCATAAGTTTTGATCCACATAAAATGCATCCAGTAGCACATTAAGGCACACAATCTGCCTTATTCGGCAGCTTCTCCTAGTTTGACTAGGAGAACTTCTTTCTTCAAATTTTTCTTCAATGCCATAGCTCAGTGTCTTCCTCTTCCCTTCTTTAAGCTTGAACCATCTTCATAAATGTATTTGTGCACCATTTGGTCCATCAAAAACAGAAAGCACAAAAAGGGGGCAGTAGGTTCTTGGAATCGGCAGATTTGATGTTGATGTAGTAACTCCGGTGCATCTCCCTCCTCGGAGCTCCGATTGATGCGATTCCAAGTCTCAGATAAACTAGACACACATGGCTACTTCCATATAAAACAGTTCGATCAAAATCCTTGTGAGTCGACGGGAATGATTTTTCGAAGTTGGATCAAAGTCCCAGGAAAATCCTGGAAGCCCCTGGATTGATTTGCTCGGACTGCCGTTTTGCAGCCAACTTTTGGGTGACTTCCCGAACTCCGATTGATCTGAAATTTTAACACAACATTTCTCAGTATATGAATAATATGCACACCAAATTTCATTAAATTCGGATAAGGATAGATCGCACTTTCACTCATCTCAAAATCGCGAAAAAGACATATTTTACACTATTTTCCAGATTTCTCAAACTTAGTCATTTTTCGGATTCTTAACCATTTTTCACCAAACTCTACCAAATTAACACTAAACTAAATTATGACTCTATCTTAGACAAATAAGGGTTAAACAAAGCATAAACGAGGGCATAAGCATATAATATCGTCGCACATTGTGCTCCTATCAATATACTTGTGCATCAAATATATTATAATGTCACCTTAGGCGAGCGATGAAATTTATGGATTGAACACACATCTTCAAACCTACATGAATTGTGTCGAAACAATATTTAATGATAGAATGTTCTTTAGTCGTCCTCGGTTTCATGTGTGAACCATATTCTTCTGGTATTTGCTTCTATTCATCCAAATGATGGGTGTCCATAATTATTTCTTTAAAAAGTACGGACCACCAGATCAAAGCCAATCTATGTCAGAATTCCAAAAGATCATTTTCTTTTGACTTTGGGTTCAATTAGTGGTTATATATAACCCACTAAGTTGACATATAAACTTCTCTAATACTTATTTACATCCGCAGTCATTAGAGGTATTGCAAAGGAGCTCAAATGAATTCTCATGTGTGTCTTATTACATGAACATCGTGGCATAAATATCTTTAAAGTGTGGAACAAATTCAATTTTCTCTTATCGCATAAATTGTCAATTTGACATATGCTCAACACACACACACACACACACACACACACACACATATATATATATATATATATATATAAACATAATTTAAGTTCCTTAGAGTAACTCGATGGAGATTGTAATAAAAGGAATTGTAATCCCAGTTAGGCAGGTGCGTTATGAATCCTAAAGGAACAGATATACCGATCCTTATCACTTTTATTATAGTACTACAGTTCTTCAGTACTATTGTGTCATTTTTGTGATATATTAGTACCATTGTCCTTCAGTACTATTATTCTAGGGATCACATGGTGCATTTTTTTTCCCACAGTTCGTTGTGTCATGCCTATATTATGTCTTTACACACAGTTCTTTGTGTCATGCCTATATTATGATATGCTATTTTACTTTATGTAATGCTTTACAAAGTTAGATGCAGAAAATTGAAGCATGTATATCATGAATAAAATTTGAATAATCTCAATTCATTAAGAGAAAATTCAAAAATTAACATGCCAACGATTACATTTAGTCTTATCCAATTTAGAGATATAAACTGTTGACAGTAGCCGCAGAGAGGCTACAGCAGGCCCACAGACCCGCGGCAAGCGCACCAGGGCCCGGCCCAAGGGTCGGGACCGGATCATCAGCACCCGGCCTCGGGGCCTGGCACTCTATCCTGCCTCCAGGAACCCGGGGGCCGGGGGCGCCAGCCTGCCTAAGAGGGCTTCAGAAAGTATAAGCATAAGGGAATCAGTCCCACATCGAAGAGTAAGGCCAGTCCTTACCCCCAACCACCTATATATGGGCCCCAACTACCTTCTTTATGAGGTAACTCGTCTCTCTCCCCGCTTACATACGTGCCTTGGTTATATACATTCCAACTATACTAACTTAGGCATCGGAGAGGTGAAGGTCGGCCCGCCCGGTATTCTCCTTAGTGAGCAGGATTGCAGGAGACAGTTGGATTCATCAAGTATCTACTAGACCCCCGGGTTTAGGCAGAAACAATTGGCGCCGTCTGTGGGAATCTTGAACGAAAAGTCGTGTAAGCAACACCGTTGAGAAAGAGATCGGAGATGAATCAAGAGAAAGGAACCACCGAGGAGGGAAACCCTGCAATAGTGCAGGCGCTCACCTCCACCCCAGCCGTTGTGAGGGAGCCGCGCCTCGACCGAAGCGACGGTCAGGAGGTAGGAAGCTACGGGGGACCATCCGGCGTGCCGGATCCCCATCGCGACAGCCCGCGAGGTAAAGGCCTGGCAGAGGAAGAAGACAGTCCAGAGCGGCGGGGCTTCGCCTTGACCTTCTCGGATGATTCAAGCGATCGATCCGAGAGCCCGGAGAGCCCGGGCCGGGACCCCACGTACAGCCCCGGCCATAGCGGTATGGCGGGAGAGCTACGGGCGATGGTCGCAGAGGTCAGTCGTCTGAAAGAGGAGAGCGATAGGGGCAGAGCTAGGTCCAACGCTCGGTACGAGGAGATGGAGGCAGTGAATACTGCACTGGTGGCCGCCCTGGAGAGGGGGCAGCAGCGTAGCGGCGCTATGGCCGAGGCACAGGCGGCAATCCCGCCGGCCCCACCTCAGCACACCGATGGAGGGCAATCTTCGGGCGGCCGGTCCGGTGACCCCGTGCAGCAGAAGCCGCCATTGGGTGCAGGCCTGCCAAAGAGCGCGACGACCTCCCGCCAGCCCGACGCCTCGTCAGTAGATGGAGTTGAGACGCCAACCGCGCGAGCACTGCAGGTGCTGGCCGACACCGTGTCGAGCTTGAAAGCCCAGATGGAGGCTAACGAGAGAAGGGCTGCGCGGCCAATGGAGGGCGCTCGGTTTAATGAACGTATGGGCCCCTTTTCGCACCGGGTCATAGAGTCGGGAAGGTCTGGCAACCAGAAGTCCCTCAAGCTCACCTACTCAGGATCCGGCTGCCCATACCAGCATCTGGACAGCTTCCGGTCCCAAACCTGCGCCAAGGGATACTCCGATGCAGTTTGCTGCAACATCTTCCAGGAGACCCTGTCCGGAGAAGCACTCAGCTGGTTTTACGAGCTTCCGGCAAACTCGATTGAAGCGTTCGAGCAGTTGGCCGACCGGTTTGTGAGCCGCTTCATCCTCCGAGTCGAGGGATCCCGGACGTCGACCATCCTCTTCAATTGCAGGCAAGCCCCCGGAGAGGAGCTGAGAACCTTTGTCAACCGCTGGCAGACGGCTACGGCCGGAGTTCGGAACCTGGACAAGGGCATCGCCGAGATGGCATTTAAGCAAGGGCTCCGGGCGGGCAAATTTTCCTACGCCGTCCGGGTAGAACTCCCGCAGGAGTACGACGAGTTGATGGCTATGGCCATCCGGCATGCTCAGGCCGATCATGAGACCTATGGGCACCACCTGCTGAAGAGGAAGCGGGATGAGGAGCTGGAAGACCATCCCCGGGAAGAGAACCCCCCACCCGCCCAGGAAGCCAAGCCCAATCAGTGGACCGATAACCGCACCGCTAGGCCCAGCCGAAACGCCAATAACAGAAACTGGCCACAGCGGCAGCAGAGGTCCTATTCTGATAAGCCTCAGAATGAGCACAAGCCAGCGCCGTTCCGCCAAGAGCGCCCCCTGGCAATCATGCCAGCACCACCGGTCAACCAAAAAGTCTTCACCGCTCTCACCACATCCTACGAGGATATCCTACTTGAGAACGGGAGTGTCATTCCTCCACCGCCCCCGAGAAGGTTCCCAAAGGGGAAACTTACAACGGCGCAGACGGGCAAGTACTGCTCCTACCATGATGAGGCTACGCATCGAACAAGCAAGTGCCACGCCCTCAGGCAAGCGGTGCAGGTTTTGATTGATAACGGCCAGCTCCAGCGGTACGTGGGGAAAAGAGGAACAGACCCCGACCGGGAGAATGACCAGTCTTGGTAAAACCAGCTAGTCTGAGCGGTTAGTTTGGCATAGTTCTTCCCCTTGATGCATCCGCAGGCGCTGGACTACTCTGCCGAGCAGCAGCAGCGGCATTCTCCCCAGCAGCGATGGTCTGCGCGCCGCTGGTATTCCTGAACCGTTTCGCCAGATTCTCCCGTACCGACTCGCCGTGCAGCGTCACCAGCGCGGAGGAAGGAACGTCTCCAACCTTCCGTTTTTCTCCCCGGCCCTCCGGAGAAGAAGATCGTGCGCTTGCGGGGGGAGCGCGAGCCACGTGCATCGCAGCCACCGGGCGGTTGGGGATCCTGTTTGCTCCACCGGGAATCTTTAAGGCCCCCCCCCCCCCCCCCCCCGGTGCTCTTGCCCTTTCCAGGCGCCAGCAGGCCTGTAGAGTGATGGGTCTTAACCCGCTTCAGGACATAGGCGTCCTCATCAACATCCATGGCCCTCCACTCCGCATGGGTCACAAGGCGTCCGAACCCGTCCTCCACTGATGTCCGCGAGACGATCTCGGCTTTCTCCATCAACTGGTTGAGGAGATCCTCCCCGTCCATGGAGAGAGTGGTTTCGGGCTTGATAGTCGCCCGAGAAGACGCACCTGCAAGGAAAGCAAACGGTTAGTATATTGCAGAAGTTAACACAAAGTATCACCGCTCAACCGCTTCCTACGCACCGGGACCCCGCCCAAGCTGGCAGTATTCCAGCACTTCCCGTCGAATGAAGTTGTACGAACTCCGTTCCAGATCGTCCCAGCACCCGGCTATGGTCAAAATCCTCTCGCGCTCCAGGTCCGATAGTTCATACGACTGGTCACCAATGGGTTGGAAAGCGCTAGGAACACAGTACATTCTATTCCTCGCCTGCCACTTCCCGCCCACCATCACCACTTTCTTCCTCCAGCTGTTGTCCACCCATGAAGGCACATTGGTGACGATCGGTGGAGGCTTCCGGCTGTTGAAGGACAGGCAACCACGGGACCCCTGCTTCCGGGAGTACGACAGCCTGTACAGGGCCCGGAACTCGTTCACCGTGGGAATGTTCATCCCAGAGAACTCTTACAAGCAGCCGAGGCTCAATAGTCGTCTCCACTGGAGCCCAGGAAGCTGAGCGGGTGACACCTGCAGCGCACTCAGCATGTACTGCACGTAGTCTGGCAGCGGGAACGACAGTCCATGCCGGAACTGGTCCGGATGTGCAGCAACCCAACCTTTTTCCGGGTTGCAGGCTGACTCTCCAAGGTTCAAGGGCTGCAGCAGAATGGTATCTGGGATATCCCACACTTCCCGCAATTCCTCAATCTCTTCCGGGGTCATGCTCTCCTCCGGTTCATCGCACACCACAGCGTGCTTCCCTTTCCCCATGGTATAGCTCGCAACCGGAGCATCTGCAAATCGCACCCCGTGCGGTATTTCGGTCTCAGAAGATTCAGCCCCGGAAGACGAAGCCGAGGACGGAGTAGAAACCCTGCTCCCGGAGCAGTCAGCAACTTCGGTCTCTGGAGATTCTGAACTCAGCCAGTCGTCCAGCCTCTGCGCATCATCCATGAGGGGACCTCTGACAGCCGTTTCGGAAACCCGGTCAGAACCTGAAGACGGCATCTTAACCTAGGGGAAGAACACAAAACCCTAGCGCTTGTCAGCAACAGGTACAACAACGCCTTCTACGGCCTCTCCCCAAGTTCGCCGCAAAGCAGTTCCGTCAGCAGCAGAGATCCCCCCCCAAGGCAAAACAACAAACCCAGAAACAAGAATAACGATGGGGCAAAGAAATCAAACTTACCGATTAGTATGCTCAACCGAGGACAATCGACCCGCGGAAAGCAGCGCGCAATGGTAGGGAGCGTTCAAAGAAAACAGATCTCGTGAGGCAAGAAAGGCTCAGAATGCTCGCCGGATTTCTCCTTTTATCTCAGTCTCTCTAAAGTAAGAAGCAACAGCAGAAAGAAGAGAAGAACAGGCCTTTTTATAGAGGGGACCAATACCCTAGGCAATCGAAATCCCTCCAAAACAAGTAATCGGAGCAACTCAAAAGCCTGCGAATCCAGGCCCTCCATCTCAAGACCGCCCCGCAGTGGCACGTGTCCCACCGTTGGTAACCTCCCCACGCCATCATAAGCTGACGGGATTGATGGACTTCCTCCTTAAATGCATGTCAGCCATTTGTCCCACACACTGACGGCAGGAAGGTAGGAACGGGAATCAAGGAGTCAGGCTCTCCCACTTCCCCAGATTCCACGCTTGCACCACAATCTTCGCTGCATTTCTCGAAGACCTCTCTTGCGGTTATGATCATCCAACCGCTTGGAGAGCACCCATCCGGGTATGAAGCCTCGGCTCAATACGGCTGGCCGCCCGGTCGAGCTCCGCCCGGTACCATGACAGTTCGCGGTTATGATCATTCAACCGGCTGCATGGCTTCTTCGCTGCATTTCTCGAAGACCTCTCTTGCGGTTATGATCATCCAACCGCTTGGAGAGCACCCATCCGGGTATGAAGCCTCGGCTCAATACGGCGCCCGGTCGAGCTCCGCCCGGCACCATGGCAGTTCGCGGTTATGATCATTCAACCGGCTGCATGGCTTCTTCATCGTATATTACTGGAGACCTCGTCCGGATATGCAATGGCGTCCGGACAACGGTCGAGGTCTGTCCAGTCGCATCTCTTTTGGGAGAACTCGTCTCGATATGGCAGGACGCCCGGTCGAGTTCCGCCCACCGGTTCCGACGCATTCAACCGGCTCCAGAACACATCCCGGGAATAGGATCCACCCGGCACCATGGCACTTCACTGGGGGACTCGTCCGGAGATGGCATGATGTCCGCCAACGGTAGAGTTCCGCCCAGTACCATGGCTGACCCCGGTCATGAGAACATTCGACCGGCTTGGGCTTTATACACCCGGGTGAGTTTACATCTAACCCATGTACGCTTGTCCAGCAGGATAAAAACCCTGCATCGCACTAGCTGCGGCAACAGGGGGACGCATGGCGAGCTTTGTCACCTCAACGCCGCCCCCCTACCAGGAACATAATGCACCTGGCCCATGGCACTTCACTGGGGGACTCGTCCGGAGATGGCATGATGTCCGCCAACGGTCGAGTTCCGCCCAAAACCATGGCTGACACCGGTCGAAAATATTCGACCGGCGGGCTTTATACACCCGGGCGAGTCTGCATCTAACCCATGCACGCTTGTCCAGCAGGATAAAAACCCTGCATCGCATTGAAAGGCGATCAAACATGGGGCTACATGGCGAGCTTTGTCACCTCAATGCCACCCCCTTACCTCAACGCTTATTCAATATAAGCTGAGAAGAACTAGCAAGTGTTCACCGGTGCTTCAAACAGGCCGCAACACCAGGGTAATCTCCCTGCAGCCTAGCAATGGGAAACGATAGCCCGGTAGAGGCTCAGTGAATCCCGTTTCGGCAGATAGCCCGGTAGAGGCTCAGTGAATCCCGTTTCGGCAAATAGCCCGGTAGAGGCTCAGTGAATCCCGTTTCGGCAGATCGGCCAGTTGAAGCCTAGTGAAGCTCCGCTTCGTACCGATAGGGCAGAGTGCCCGGCCGAAATTCCGTGCACATTTCTTGCATGGCGGATTTCAACGCCTCATTATCATCCCGTGCATAAATCTCTTGCATGGCGGATTTCAACGCCTCATTATCATCCCGTGCATAAATCTCTTGCATGGCGGATTTCAACGCCTCATTATCATCCCGTGCATAAATCTCTTGCATGGCATCATGGCATCATGGCATCATGACATCATCATTATCATCTTGGCTCCATGCTCATAACACCACACTTAGTCATATTGCTGCTTATATTGCAAGTGTGCTTATAAACTATTGCTTCCCATCGGTAACAGGTACTCACCTCGGTCACGCCCAATCTTTAACGCGGACTTGGGGGACTGGGCACCGGTAGATTGGTAACCCCGCGGGTCTGCGGGACAAGAGCAAGACAGATTTAAGTCCCCATTCAAGATTGCACTTGACCGGGAACTTGGGGGACTTGTTGACAGTAGCCGCAGAGAGGCTACAGCAGGCCCACAGACCCGCGGCAAGCGCACCAGGGCCCGGCCCAAGGGTCGGGACCGGATCATCAGCACCCGGCCTCGGGGCCTGGCACTCTATCCTGCCTCCAGGAACCCGGGGACCGGGGGCGCCAGCCTGCCTAAGAGGGCTTCAGAAAGTATAAGCAGAAGGGAATCAGTCCCACATCGAAGAGTAAGGCCAGTCCTTACCCCCAACCACCTATATATGGGCCCCAACTACCTTCTTTATGAGGTAACTCGTCTCTCTCCCCGCTTACATACGTGCCTTGGTTATATATATTCCAACTATACTAACTTAGGCATTGGAGAGGTGAAGGCCGGCCCGCCCGGTATTCTCCTTAGTGAGCAGGATTGCAGGAGACAGTTGGATTCATCAAGTATCTACTAGACCCCCGGGTTTAGGCAGAAACATAAACTTTAAGACCAAAAGTCTAATTTAGGCGTGATAGCTTGTATAAAGATATCTTGGAAATTTAAAGGTAGACTAATGAAAGTATATCTTGGATTGTGCCAGATCTTTTTTGCTCTTTTAATAGCTGCAATGATGAGATGTGTCATTGACATATTCTTCCCATTTTGTATGTTTTTAGTTGTAAAATCATTTTCGATGTTCTTGTTGGATATTGAAGATACTTTTCCAATAAAATCCGCGTACTCGTATGATTTTTCATACTTATTGTAAGTCGTAGCTAATTGTTTGCTAGCTTATAATGTACGTATCAATAGTTCATTGAATTACAACAATGGCAGAGTGCTTCACTGCACATGACATGTTCCCAATGTCATCTTTTAAATGTTACATTGTTTCCACTTGCTTTTGGATGATTATATGAATCTTTACGTCCATGGTAATTGCTCTTTGTTTTAGGGTCGTTGCATTGCTTTGCCCAATTTATTCCATGAAATATCTTTTTCTAAGACCTTACATCGTCATTGCCCTTTGTTTTAGGGTTGTTACATTATTTTGCATAATTTGTTCCAAGAAATTTCTTTGCTATTTACATAAAGAAGTTTGCATAAATATACCATGCTCAAGCCTTAGTTGGCTCAATAGGGTAATTTGGTACTCAAGTTCTTCAGGGTCCAATGTGTCAAAAACCAAATTGTGATGGTTAAACCATCTGTAAAATGGAGGAAGAAAAGAATGTATTAGTTTCGCGGTCTAAATGGCATTCACGACAACTAATATAAACCAATACACATTATGGTAAATCCGATGCTTCATGAAATTTCGTTATCAAAATTAAGTTTTGGTTTCTCTTTTTTCATTGCATGTAAAGCTAATGAAATTCTATTATCGTTGCTTTTTACACGATTAATAAGATATCCATCTTGAAAAATTTTCTAGAAATAAAAATTGGATTTCAAGATCGAAATTTGTAATGGTCATATTTTTTTTGTTTCGTGAAAATGCTTTATTACAATAGTTGGTTTGTCCATTTTTTTTTATATTACAATGCTCATGAAATTGCAGTATCATGGCAATGCTCAAACTAAATAACATGTTAAATAAAACAATTATTAAACACTAATAAAATGATCTAAATTTAATATTTAAATAAATATTAATGCAATTTTAATAGAGCATTATATCATAGAATAATTTAATCGAGATTTAACGAAAAACAACAACTTTAATTGAATCATACTGTCAGTTTGCCAAATAAACTGCGTCTGAAGCGGTTGCTCGATCTCAATTCCATTTTGATCACAACATCGTAAGTGAGACGCCACATATAAAAACAACAATATTCATATGGTTAGTCACATTTAATCATCATATTTAATAAAATTTAGCATAAAATAAATATAAAAAAATTCCATATTTTATCATTAAATTCGTAAATCAGTAAATATAATTCACTGTTCAGTAATTTTGAAAAATTACCTTTGAATTTACAGGTGAATGGTAAATATCCTTCTTTTTCTTTTTTTTTTCACGGGTCGGGTCGATCAAACCGGGTCGGGGTTGTTGGACACGGGTTGGATCAAGCCTAAAGAAGCCGGGTCGAGAACTTCGAATCCGGGTTGGGCTCTTCGCACGTCCGCGTCTGCGGTAGAATTCGTCGAGCGAGGCGGCGCAAGGGCTGAGTCGACTGGAGGAGACCGAAGATCGCCGAGGGCTGCGTCGACTGGAGGAGACCGAAGATCGGGATTGATGATGCGAAAGGGTCGCCTGCGTTGTTGGGCTATGGTGTCATGACGAACGACTGGATCGGGGACGAACCGGGATAGGCAGGCGGCGGCGCTGGTTTGTCGTCGAGGATGACTTTAACAGCCCAGCCCATACACGTAGGATATTGTCCGCTTTGGGATGGCCCTCACGGTTTTGTCTCTGGGAGTTCCAGAGCAATTTCCCAGTTGGTCACCCATCCTGGTATTGCTCTGGACTCAGCAAACTTAACTTCGGAGTTCCCATCCCCTCCGAAGCCATTGAGCCCCCAAAATGCGTCCTAATGTATTGAGCTAGCTCTGCATATATAAGCACAGCATTCACTCTCCCCCGGGCGATGTGGGATGCGTGACCTACCTACCTGTCGGGTCAGGTCAGAGTCATCACAATCCACCCCCCTTAGGGTCCGACGTCCGCGTCGACACAGTTTCGGCCGGGGACAGGCTCTGATACCAATTGTAACAGCCCAATCCATACACTTAGGATATTGTCCACTTTGGGCATGGCCCTCACGGTTTTGTCTCTGGAAGCTCTAGAGCAATTTCTTATCCTAGTATTGCTCTGGACTTAGTAAGCTTAACTTCGGAGTTCTCATCCCCTCTGAAGCCATTGGGCCCCCAAAACGCGTCCTAATGTATTGAGCTAGCTCTGCATATATAAACACAACATCTACTCTCCCCCGGGCGATGTGAGATGCGTGACCTACCTACCTGCTAGCTTCCCTAGCCAGGTCAGGTCAGAGTCATCACAATGACTGGATCGGGGACAAAAGACTGCCAGTCGGGACGTGTCGGAGCTGCTCTGGAGCGAATCGGAGAAGACGATGGGTGCCCAGAGAAAATTTCTGGGTGCCATGAGATTTTTCGATGCTCTGCCGACAAGACTGTCGTTGGCAGAATGGGAACCTGAGTTTTTCTTCCTTTTCCGACGACGAATTGTCGCCAGAAACCATCTTTGGCCTTCGTTGCCGACAAAGTGGTTGTCGGCATAAGGGAATTTCTGGGGTCTTCTTTACTGCCGGTGGTGAATTTTTCCAGGGCTTTGGTTTTTTTTTCTTTGGTTAAAGCAAAGTGCTGATAACGTGTTGTAGGAAAATCGGAATTGTTCTACTCATTTCATTGATAATCCCCTGATAGGAGCACAATGTGCGACGTTATTAATGTGTTATTATCCCTTATTTATGCTTTGTTAAGTCTATTTAGAGTAAGATAGAGTCATAATTTAGTTTAGTGTCAATTTGGTAGAGTTTTGGAGAATGTGTGCTTAATAATCAGAAAAATGACTAAGTATAGAAATCTGGAAATAAAGTAAAATATGTCTTTTTCGTGATTTTGAGGCTCGTGCTAAACTGATCTATCCTTTTCCAAATTTGATGAAATTTGGTATGCATATAATTGGTAAGCTAAACTATATTGTGTCAAAATTTCAGATCAATCGGAGTTCGGGAAGTCACCCAAATGAAGGCTGCAACTTGGCAGTTTGAGCAAACCAATCCAGGGACTACCAGGATTTTCCTGGGACTGTGTCCTGACTTCCGGAATTTCTGTGGGACACATCGCTTGGAACCAGAGAACAAGCCGTATGCCGTTGGAAAGCTCTACGAGTCTAGTTTCTCTGAGACTTAGAATCGCAGCAAAATATTTCCTGAGAAAAGAGTTATGCCGGTTTGAATGCACGAAGGTCAAGTCTGCCGAAAGAAGAAAACCTAAACCGAGTTCTACATGGATTTGGCTTACGAATGTGGACTGAATTCCATCCCTTGTGCAATATTTTTGGCTGAATTAATTTATGGAAAACCTAAAGAGATATTTCTCAATTATTCAGTCATTATCTTGGGAATTTTCGGCAGAAAATAGAGGAAGAAAATCGCAACAAATCCTGATCAAATTCGGCAGAATTCCTGTGCACGTTATCCAACTTCCACGGACTCTCCCGGACAGCTCACAATGAATCAGAGTTCGAACCTTATATGGATAGACAGCTACGGGAGTCTAGTTTCCAACCCAACTGGAGTCACCTCAATATCTATTTTCTAGAGAAAGATATTCTATAATCTTCACTCGAAGGTCAAATCTGTCAGCAGGATAAGTTTGAGAAAAACTAGGTTTTGTGAACCCTAGTTGCAGCCACCCTTTGGCCTCTATATATTTGACGATTTTCACACAGAAAAGATCTTCTTCTCTCTCACTTTTCACTAGCCAAAACTCTGTCCAACTAGCACCACAAATCCCATACACTTTTACAAGTCGAATCCACCATAGTTCATCACCACCACCGATCGCATATCATCACCACCGAATCCTCTTTGCCAATTCCTCTACAAGGTTTCTTTTAAAGTGTGATTCACTCATCTCTCATGGCTTGTAATTTTCTGTATAATTACTTAACTTTGTCTATGAAGTTTGTAACGATTTGTGGTTTGTTATTCGGTTTTATTAATTTTACATTGGATTTCCGAAATTCTGTTATGTGTTTTGGTTTTCTTTTTGTTTAATTGATGAACATGTATATGACAAATTGATTGTATGGTAATAGGGCAGTAACTTTGTTGCATGATTTGATGATTTTGTTTGGTTTATTTTCTGAATTCGTATGCACAACAAGTTTTAGGGTTAAGAAAAGCTTTAGCTAGGCTGATCTTGGGTTTAATTCTTTATGTTGCCGAATCAATTTATGAAATAATTTATACACGAAGTTGAGTTATTTTGTATTGATATTAAGGGTAGAGTAGTTCAGAAAATATGCATGTTGAAGCAAGGTGAGGTGACGCCATACTTGTTGCATGTTTCCAATTCAACTCATTGTGCTTATGTGTTTCTTGGTTTAATTTCTACACGAAGTGTCTTTAAACTGATTAGCACTATGTTTAGGATTATGCACGAAGCTAATTCTAAATAATTGAGGAGTTTTGAATGATTAGATGAACCACGAAGGGCTCTAGTTATAATTGGAACTAAATTGCATGAAATCGGATTCAATAAAGTTGCTGCCGTATTATTGTCTTTGATCGGTTTGTTATGTGTATGTGAATTTTTGTGTGATGTGTTTTGTTTGAAAGATGTTGATCATATGTAAATATATAATTTAGGTTTTATTTTCGTAATTTTCAGTAGAATATAGAATCAAATTTCAAATCCCCAATATGATTTTGTAATGCTTTATGTGATTGAACGCCCTTGATTTCCCCGGATTGAACGATCCCTACTTGTCTTATACTAACGATGACACAAGAGGGTAATATTTGTATGAAGTTGTTTTGCAGGTACAATGTGCTTGGATAATAGCTCCATCAATTTTTGGCGCCGTTGCCGGGGAAATTATAATGTTTTGATTCATGAAGTGTTACTTTGTAACTTTGTAAATTTCGTGTGTTATTGTATGATCTCTCGAAATTATAATGTTTTGATTATATCTTGGAATGCATAGATGATGGTTTTGCATGATCATAAGAATTAAATTGTGAGTTTCATGAATATTATGATTGGTATGAATTTGTGAGATTTTGATTGATATATGAGAAGCATGCTTGTTTGAGTTGATTTTATTCTATAACATCCTATGTGAGCTTTAGAGCCTATATGCTTTCTTCATGAGTTGTTAAAATTGAGCAGAAATTTTTTCGAATCTCATTGTTCTTTGCATAATCAATGACTATGTGCTATAGCTTGTTGATGGACTCTAGAATGCTAGAACTTGCTCTTGTTGAATTTTGAGACTATTATTCATGACTATGCTATGATTTTGAATATGATTGAAAAGATCTTGTTAGGATTACCACAAAAGCCAAACAAAGCATGTGCCTAATTTGTGCCCGTCGTGGGACTCCTTAGTTTTACCCCCATTGAGCCTATATTTAGCAATTTTCTTTCATCACCATGATACACATTCCTTGAACTCAGAATAGTTTAACCCTTTCCCTTGTTATCAAGACTTGGTAAAGCTGAATTTTGTTGCGGAATTGTATGTTGATGTGATGATATGAAGTAAGTGTGGGGTGAACTTGTCCAATTATATGAAAAATATATGTGTTGCCGAAGAAAAGAAAACAAAAGAAAAATTGGACAGAAAAATGAAAAGAAAAATTGATCCGAGAAAAATGCAAAGGTTTCGGCAAAAGAAAAGAAAAGAAAAGTTTGGATTGAGTTCTTATTGTGAATTTGGAGTTGTTTGATAATTGAAGGTCTATTATTGATATATTTGACCTTTGTCCTTGTTCACTATGTTTTAGGGAAGAAAAGAATGAAGTTTGGGTCCAACATGATAAAATTTGGCCCTCAAATTGAAGTCACACTACCAGAAAAATAAGTTGTGCCGACGAAAAAAAAAAACAACGGCCGACGAAATGATTTTTCGTCGGCTATTCCCAGGAATGGCCGACGAAAATTTTTTTTCGTCGGTAAAAAAAAAAAAATCGTCGGCCATTCCTATAGAATGGCCGACGATTTTTATTTCGTCGGTACAAAGTAAAATTCGTCGGCTATACTCCAATAATGGCCGACGATTTTTCTTTTCGTCGGCTATACTCCAATAATGGCCGACGAATTAATATTTTCGTCGGCTATAAAACTTTTGGAGTATGGCCGACGAATTTTACAATTTCGTCGGCTATAAGTCTTTATATTTTCAGATCTAGCCAGCAGCTGCTCATTTGCAAAAAACGGGAGAAAGAGTGAAAAATCAGTAGATATTGTTGAAATCCGTCCTCTCTTACATTGTGAAGCTATATATAGGTACGTACATGTGTATATATGTTGATTTTGGGTTTTAGTTGCATGAGTTGATTTTGAGTTTTAATATATGTTTTGATGTTATTTTAATCCTAAAGAGTAATCGGTTTTGATGTTATTTTAATTAGTGTTAAAAAAATAATGATGATGTTAGTGACAGTTCGGGTAGCATAAGTCCTCTTTCTCGTGCTTCGATAAAAGGAAAACAGAATATCTGACGGTTTCTGGAGCTTTTATCAAAACAGAATGATGATCAGAAGGTCATCCAGGCTACTAAATTGGTCATACCGAAAGATCCTTTTTTCGCAGTTATCTTGCAACCATTCAACTTCATTAACTGTTATCTGGTGAGGATTAAGTAGTTAATGAAGTCGAATGGTTACAAGATAACTGCGAAAAAATGATCTTTCGGTTTGAACATTTTAGTAGCCTAGATTATCTTCTGATCATCATTCTGTTTTGATAAAAACTCCAGAGAGCTTGGCATTCTGTTTTCCTTTCATCGAAGCACGAGAAAGAGAACTTATGCTACCCGAAGTGTCACTAACATCATCATTATTTTTTTATTTTTTTCATAGAATAGCCGACGAACAATGCATCATTTCGTCGGCTATAATAATAATGGCCGACGAAAATTAATTATTTCGTCGGCCATAAGTTTTTTTAAAATAAATATTACATTTATGGCCGACGAAAATTAATTAGTTCGTCGGTAAAAATTAAAAATCGTCGGCCAAAGAAAAAATTTCGTCGGCCATACACATAGAATGGCCGACGATTCATTATTTCGTCGGCCATACACATAGAATGGCCGACGATTTAAAGTTTTTCGTCGGCTATAAACCTATGATTCCGATTACAATCCGACGGATTAAGTAATTTAAATGATGTAATCCTTTCACTTGTAATCAACTCATTTCTAATGACCGGGCGTGGGGATGAGCCTCCCAGCTAGGCTGGGTTCCAAACCCCTTAAATAAAAATTTGAAATATGTTGACTGTTGGGTTTCTGATTTTTTATGTTCAATTTTGGTTATATGTGAGCAGGACATCGAAATAGGAGAGGTGTAAAACCACTGATTTTTAGGTTTTTTTTTCAGAGAATGGCCGACGAAAAATGCATTATTTCGTCGGCTAAACGGAAAATGGCCGACGAAAAATGCATTATTTCGTCGGCCATAATGTATTAAAAAAAATATTTTACGACCAATGGCCGACGAAAACTAATTATTTCGTCGGCCATAATTTATTAAAAAAAAATATTTTACGAACAATGGCCGACGAAAACTAACTATTTCGTCGGCCATAAGTTTTTAAAAAAATAATAATATTACGAACAATGGCCGACGAACATTATATATTTCGTCGGCCATAAGTTTTTAACAGAAAACGACAAAACAATAGCCGACGAATACTAGGTTTGATTTCGTCGGCTATGATTAAAAAAAAAACAAAAAAAGAGCTGTTTCCATTTTCTATCACTATCGACAAACCATTGCTTCATCCTTCAAATGCAAATGTGTCGTGAAATAAGACATGACCAAAATATTGAAATACGGCTACGGTTGAAAAATGGGAAGATTCCGACAAAATCTGTGTGCCGAATGTTGCGGTTTGCTGTTTTTTACTCCCGTTTTCCTATGGGTAGCCTGACGGGCGGTAAATATTTTGGGGGAAATTTTTATACGATTAGATGCGTCGCATCGATCTGAAACTATTCTCTGTTGAAGGTCAGGCCAAAAAACGTCATTTAGACGGCCCAATTTCCGTTTTACAGCGTTTAGAGGTTTGACTTTGCAGTTTGACCGACCCGATCGAGCCTTTAACGTTGTCCGATAACCTTGGATTTTTTTTCATACATGTATTTCATCTTAACGGTGATATCTGACGGTTGAAATAGATTTTCCAAACTTTTAGATTCAAAATCGGAATATATGCACTAATGTTCCTTAACTTGTTTACTAAGTGTTTAAGTGAATGTATAGTTTCAAATACCTACTATACGTAGACCCTTCAAATGCAAATGTGTCGTGAAATAAGACATGACCGAAATATTGAAATACGGCTACGGTTGAAAAATGGGAAGATTCCGACAAAATCTGTGTGCCGAATGTTGCGGTTTGCTGTTTTTTACTCCCGTTTTCCTATGGGTAGCCTGACGGGCGGTAAATATTTTGGGGGAAATTTTTATACGATTAGATGCGTCGCATCGATCTGAAACTATTCTCTGTTGAAGGTCAGGCCAAAAAACGTCATTTAGACGGCCCAATTTCCGTTTTACAGCGTTTAGAGGTTTGACTTTGCAGTTTGACCGACCCGATCGAGCCTTTAACGTTGTCCGATAACCTTGGATTTTTTTTCATACATGTATTTCATCTTAACGGTGATATCTGACGGTTGAAATAGATTTTCCAAACTTTTAGATTCAAAATCGGAATATATGCACTAATGTTCCTTAACTTGTTTACTAAGTGTTGAAGTGAATGTATAGTTTCAAATACCTACTATACGTAGACCCTTCAAATGCAAATGTGTCGTGAAATAAGACATGACCGAAATATTGAAATACGGCTACGGTTGAAAAATGGGAAGATTCCGACAAAATCTGTGTGCCGAATGTTGCGGTTTGCTGTTTTTTACTCCCGTTTTCCTATGGGTAGCCTGACGGGCGGTAAATATTTTGGGGGAAATTTTTATACGATTAGATGCGTCGCATCGATCTGAAACTATTCTCTGTTGAAGGTCAGGCCAAAAAACGTCATTTAGACGGCCCAATTTCCGTTTTACAGCGTTTAGAGGTTTGACTTTGTAGTTTGACCAAAAGTATAGCCGACGAAGTTATATTTCGTCGGCTAAAGTCTGGTGATCCGCGCCTTCCCATTATCCACCGTTGGATGGGGGAGATCGGACGGATTCTGAGGGACGAAGACTATAGCCGACGAATTATGTAATTTCGTCGGCTATGCCATACCATGGCCGACGAAAAATGATTTCGTCGGCTATGACATAGTATGCCCGACGAAATCACTGTATTCGTCGGCTATACTATATCATGGCCGACGAAATAAAGCGATTTCGTCGGCTATACTATCGGGTATAAGTAAAATGCAGCCGAACCCTAGCCTCCATTTGCCCGATTTTCCCTATCCTCCTCGAATCCGGCCCTCCTTCATCCGTCGATCCTCCTCCCTATTCCGGCAGCCCGGCGCCTCCTCCTCCTCCTCCTTGGTTCGGCAGCCCGGCGACTCCTCCTCCTCCTCCTTGGTTCGATCCGCCGCCCCTCCTCCTCCTCCTCCTCCCTGTTCCGGCAGCCCCGGCCGACCCTCCTCCTCCTCCTCTCTGTTCCGGCCGCCTCCCCCTCCTCCTCCTCCCCGATTCGGTACCGGCCGGCCCCTTTTTTTTTTTTTTTTGTTATTTAATTATTAATAAATTAAATTATGGTTAATAAATTATATATAATTGTTAATTTAGATATAATTGTTAATTTAGGTATAATTTATGTATTTATATGTTAATTTGTGTATAATTTATGTATTTATGTTAATTTATGTATTTATGTTAATTTAGGTATAATTTATGTTTTTATATTAATTTAGATATAATTTATGTATTTATGTTAATTTAGTTATAATTTATGTTAATTTAGGTAGAATTTATGTATTTATGTTAATTTAGGTATAATTTATGTATTTATGTTAATTTAGTTATAATTTAGGTTTTTATGTTAATGTATGTAGTTTTTAGGTTTTTATGTTAATTTAGGTAATTTTTGTAAAATTTATTTTAATTGTATATAATTTAGGTGTAATTGTATAATTTATATGTATAAATTGGTTATTATATAAATCGGTAAATATTAAAATATGTTAGTATTATTGGGTATTATATTAATTAGAATTTGTTATTTAATATAATATAATTTAATATTAATTAATGTATTAATGCGTCTGGCTTTAGATGGCCGATGCATTTAGGCAGTTGTTCGGAAGTCGTCGTTCTAGATCTAGAGGTTCTGGAAATGCCGCCGGTTCTGGAAATGCCGCGGGTTCCCCAGACTCCGAGAGGACGGCTAGCCAGCCTGAGAGGACCACCAGCCAGCCGCGGAGGAGTGTGGATGCAGCCCAGCCGCGGCGGAGTGTGAGTGCTCGGCACCAGACCCTTCTCCAGGCGGGGCGGCCGTCGAGCACTTCACTTCCGAATGTCGGTCCCTCTGTGGCGCCGAGGTTTAGTCGGCAGCTGTTTCACGAGGAGATAGCTGCCGACGTTCCTAAGGTTCGTATGCCTGAGGTTCATCGGGAGCCGATGCCGATGCCGAGTCCGACTCAGTCTGCTGGTGACTCGACTGAGGGGCCTACTCTCCCAAACCAGCTCTTCCTCCCATACAACATTCCTGCGATACCCGAGGTCGACTATCAGGGTCGGCCCCAGTGGCCTGATATGCCTCAGTTCGTGAGTGCTGCGGAGGCATACCAACAGCAGCCATGGGAGAGCCCTGACCTCCTGATTTCGGCGAGGAGAAAAGGAAAGTCGACGGCAACCGAATCATCGGGTTCAGGTAACATTCGATTTTATTAATTAAATATTTTATTAAAATTAACGCACTAATATTTAATTTTATTAACCAATCGTCGTTTATGTGATATGGACAGGCGCTAGCAGTTCAACCCAGAGGAATACCAGAGGTGTCATCAGTTTTGAGACGCTCAGGAGAACGGTTGAACGGAGCGGGAGGATCCAGATTGACGAAGCTCCTAATCAGGAGGTTGGGGCGAAAAAGAAACGCGACTACTCGGGTTGCGTGGGTGCACTCATTAGGGACAGAGTCCCTATGTTGTGGGCTCGGTGGGCTGATGTGCCCGAAGAAATCAAGATGGAGTTGAACAACGCCGCGTCGGTGAGTAAATAAAAAAATTTAATTTAGTTATCGTAATATTTAAAAATTTTCGGTATTTTTATAATTATAAAACTAATAAAATATTATCTTTCAGACATACTTTGTGGTTGCGGAACACAAGCGGGGTTGGGCGGACTCCCAACAGAGCTCGAGGTACGTTGGGAATGTCTTATTTGATAATTAGAAATATTTTATGATATTAATAATATTTCTAATGCACTTTTGTTTTCTTCGTAGGTTCAAAGAGTGGAAGAACGAGCTCCGTTCCCACTATAACGAGTACGGCAACCGTGGTCGTATGGGTACTCCCAGAGAGTTCATGTTCAGGGAGTACGAGTGGCGTTGGTTGAGGACCGTAGTCTTCGACAACCCGGCTATGATGGTAAATATTAAACTTCACTATAAATGTTTATTTTATTAAAATTTTAATTATTAGTTTAAATATTTTATAATTATTTCAGTTATATTTTTTGATGCATTTTTCTAATATTTTATTATTTGTTTGAAGGAACGGTCTCGGATAAACTCGGAGAACCGCCGCCGTAACACAATCCTCCATCACGGCGGTTCAAGGCCGTTTGCACAATATCAGGAGGAGGCGCTCAGAGATCATCCTGATTGCAACCCCTACGTGGAGACGTTCAAGATCGCTTATCCACAAGCGACAGACGATCTCGTAAGTCGTTCATTATGATTTTAAAATTTAAATTATTAATTTTACTTAACTATCCATTTGTTAGAATATTAATTTTTTTTCCCCGTCCAATTAGGAGCGGGTGACCCAGGCCGAACAAGAGGTGCTCCAGCAAATAGTTCGGGAGACACAACCGGACATCTCAGAGGCAGATTTGGAGGAAGCCGTGCGCCAGGTCGACCGCACCAATATCCAAACGGCGGCGAGGATGTTCAACGCAGCCTTCCCACACCAGTCCAACGAGTACTACTGCCGGGGTTTAGGAGGTTCTGGACAAGGGCTCCTGAAGACCACTAAGGGAGGTCAAAAGAAGGGAGGCGGCCAGACCCAACATATGAGGGGGGAAGTGCAGCGATTGGCCGCAGAATTGGCGACCTCGTCCCAGACAGTAGAGGAGCTGCGCCGCAGACAATATCAGTACCAGCAGTATCAGTTGGATATGGTCCGTTGGAATGCTGAGTGCGCCAGAATTCGGCAATACAACAACGACGGCCAGCAACAGTGGATTTATGAGATGTTCGCGGCACAACAAGAAGGCCGTCCACCCCCGCTCCCGTTTCAGCAGTTAGTGGAGCCTCCAATGCCTCAACCTCCCGAGTTCGGTCAGCAGGATGATGCGCCTGATGCTGTAGATGATATCCTAGACTTTAGTAGTTTAGGGGATAATTAGGATTATATTTTATGTATATTGGAACGAATTTAATAAAAATGGTGTTTAGACGTGTTTCTTGTTGGTGCAAATGCATGAATTGTTTTTGTGATTTGCAGCTTGCTTGGAATGGTAATTTAGAAAATAATTTAATTTTTTTTTCCAAATGCAAGAATAGCCGACGATTTTTGCATTATTTCGTCGGCTATAACAAGTATAGCCGACGAATTTTACCAATTTTCGTCGGCTATAACTTGTATAGCCGACGAAAAGTGCCTTATTTCGTCGGCTATAACTAATTAATACCTATAAAAATAGTAATATATTTCGAGGAAATAGCCGACGAAATTTTATTAAATCGTCGGCTATAGTTAAAATACCATAGCCGACGAACTTTTATTAAATCGTCGGCTATAGTTAAAACACCATAGCCGACGAAATATTATTAAATCGTCGGCTATAGTTAAAACAGCATAGCCGACGAAATTTTAGTAAATCGTCGGCTATAGTTAAAACATCATAGCCGACGAAATTTTGGTAAATCGTCGGCTATAGTTAAAACACCATAGCCGACGAAATTTTAGTAAATCGTCGGCCATACTTAATGGATTTCGTCGGCCATACTCAAAAATACCCGACGAAAGTCGTCGGCTATTTCACCCACCTTTGCCCGACGAATTTTTTGACTCGTCGGCCATACTTAACTATAGCCGACGAAATTTTTTTTTTCGTCGGCCATTGGTATTACCGACGGCGTATTACCGACGACTTATGGCCGACGAAATTTTCGTCGGCAGAGGTTATAGCAGACGAAAAAAAAAAATGGCCGACGAAAATTTTTTCGTCGGCTATTCTTCCGTATCTGGTAGTGTCATAAGGTGTATTGAGCTTTGCTAAGTCTTGGTGACATTATCACCACTATTCTAAATTCGAATTCCTTATGCCTAACCCCATTATCCCCTTTATTTTGATCTTTTCATGATTCTTAAGATTGGTAAACTTTGATTGTGGAGATTTTCTCAAGAGTAAGCATATGGCTTTGGTTCATTTGTCTACATAGTTGTTACATGAAGTTTTTCCATAAAATTGATTCACAAAGTGCTTTTATTTGATGAAATATGCGAGCTATTTGTTGCCTTACAATCTGTTCTCTTGCATATACTTTGAGTGAATTGTCATATCATGAGTGAAAAGAAGACAGTATGCCTAGTGAGGAGGATGAAATCAACTTAACATGTCATTGCTTGCGATTTTCGTTTCTTACTTGTTCATGCTTTGATACATGTCTATGACGCTCGGGATTTATGTGCTTACATTGAAATGCTTAACTTGAAAGCTATGTATTTTAAAGATCCTGAGACAATCATTTAGGGGCAGTAGTGTTGAGTCTTTTTGTTTTGTTTTGCTAGGGACTAGCAAAGAATAAGTGTGGGGTAGTTGATAGGAGCACAATGTGCGACGTTATTAATGTGTTATTATCCCTTATTTATGCTTTGTTAAGTCTATTTAGAGTAAGATAGAGTCATAATTTAGTTTAGTGTCAATTTGGTAGAGTTTTGGAGAATGTGTGCTTAATAATCAGAAAAATGACTAAGTATAGAAATCTGGAAATAAAGTAAAATATGTCTTTTTCGTGATTTTGAGGCTCGTGCTAAACTGATCTATCCTTTTCCAAATTTGATGAAATTTGGTATTCATATAATTAGCAAGCTAAAGTGTATTGTGTCAAAATTTCAGATCAATCGGAGTTCGGGAAGTCACCCAAATGAAGGCTGCAACTTGGCAGTTTGAGCAAACCAATGCAGGGACTACCAGGATTTTCCTGGGACTGTGTCCTGACTTCCAGAATTTCTGTGGGACACATCGCTTGGAACCAGAGAACGAGCCATATGCCGTTAGAAAACTATACGAGTCTAGTTTCTCTGAGACATGGAATCGCAGCAAAATATTTCCTGAGCAAAAAGTTATGCTGGTTTGAATGCACGAAGGTCAAGTCTGCCGAAAGAAGAAAACCTAAACCGAGTTCTACATGGATTTGGCTTACGAATGTGGACTGAATTCCATCCTTTGTGCAAGATTTTTGGCTGAATTAATTCATGGAAAACCTAAAGAGATATTGCTCAGGACATTATCTTGGGAATTTTCGGCAGAAAATAGAGGAAGAAAATCGCAACAAATCCTGATCAAATTCGGCAGAATTCCTGTGCACGTCATCCAACGTCCACGGACTCTCCCGGACAGCTCACAATGAATCAGAGTTCGAGCCTTATATGGATAGAAAGCTACGGGAGTCTAGTTTCCAACCCAAGTAGAATCACCTCAATATCTATTTGCTAGAGAAAGATATTCCATAATCTTTACTCGAAGGTCAAATCTGTCAACAGGATAAGTTTGAGAAAAACTAGGTTTTGTGAACCCTAGTTGCAGCCACCCTTTGGCCTCTATATATTTGACGATTTTCACACAGAAAAGATCTTCTTCTCTCTCACTTTTCACTAGCCAAAACTCTGTCCAACTAGCACCACAAATCCCATACACTTTTACAAGCCGAATCCACCATAGTTCATCACCACCACCGATCGCATATCATCACCACCGAATCCTCTTTGCCAATTCCTCTACAAAGTTTCTTTTAAAGTGTGATTCACTCATCTCTCATGGCTTGTAATTTTCTGTATAATTACTTAACTTTGTCTATAAAGTTTGTAAGGATTTGTGGTTTGTTATTCGGTTTTATTAATTTTACATTGGATTTCCGAAATTCGGTTATGTGTTTTGGTTTTCTTTTTGGTTAATTGATGAACATGTATATGACAAATTGATTGTATGGTAATATGGCAGTAACTTTGTTGCATGATTTGATGATTTTGTTTGGTTTATTTTCTGAATTCGTATGCACAACAAGTTTTAGGGTTAAGAAAAGCTTTAGCTAGGCTGATCTTGGGTTTAATTCTTTATGTTGCCGAATCAATTTATGAAATAATTTATACACGAAGTTGAGTTATTTTGTATTGATATTAAGGGTAGAGTAGTTCAGAAAATATGCATGTTGAAGCAAGGTGAGGTGACGCCATACTTGTTGCATGTTTCCAATTCAACTCATTGTGCTTATGTGTTTCTTGGTTTAATTTCTACACGAAGTGTCTTTAAACTGATTAGCACTATGTTTAGGATTATGCACGAAGCTAATTCTAAATAATTGAGGAGTTTTGAATGATGAGATGAACCACGAAGGGCTCTAGTTATAATTGGAACTAAATTGCATGAAATCGGATTCAATAAAGTTGCTGCCGTATTATTGTCTTTGATCGGTTTGTTATGTGCATGTGAATTTTTGTGTGATGTGTTTTGTTTGAAAGATGTTGATCATATGTAAATATATAATTTAGGTTTTATTTTCATAATTTTCAGTAGAATATAGAATCAAATTTCAAATCCCCAATATGATTTTGTAATGCTTTATGTGATTGAACGCCCTTGATTTCCCCGGATTGAACGATCCCTACTTGTCCTATACTAACGATGACACAAGAGGGTAATATTTGTATGAAGTTGTTTTGCAGGTACAATGTGCTTGGATAGTAGCTCCATCATCCACTTTATATAGGGTGAGTATTACAACGGTAATAGTAAAGACATTAATGACAATAATCACTACATAATTATCTCTCGTCAGTTACATTGACGAAGACATAAAATGCGTTTTTCCTTCAACTATATATATATATATATATATATATATATATATATATATATATATATATATATATTTAAAGAGATAAAGAAGATTTAACTAAACTACTTAGAACCTAATTGAATCATAATATGTACATGTGAATAACTAAAAGAATGGAGATAATATGGATGAAATGTAGAGACATGGCAGATAATCAATCATTAACACCAAGTGGTAGAGACAAAATAAACATGAATTAAAACATATAAATTGAAAGAGAACAACCAGGTACTAAGTAGACTTTCCATCGCAAAGTTCTTATACATTTTTCTTAGATGATGAAGTTCATAATTAATCCTACTAGAAAATGAAATACTAAGAGAACTCAATTGCAATTTTTTACTAAACTAAATCTATGCACGTACTCAATATAAGAACACAATTTTATATGACATACCTGAATAAGACATATTGATGATTACAAGTTGATCTTGTGAGTTGATGGGCTTGGTTTGTTCTCCTCTAAAATATCCTTTAATGGACAGAGATTATGAATTCTCAATAATCTATTTTAGATTACCATAACCCACAAGTCTATATTTTTCGAGATCTCTAATAAATCTATGACATTAAGGTAGTAGGCATGATCATACATTACTACATTTAGTAAAATTGTTCTATACACATTTCAAGAATATATTAGGAAATCCTTTAAGAGAAGGAACCTAACTTATATAAAGTACTTGGCCCCTGCTCTAGCTAATGCTTCAAGGCACGTTGTAGTAACGCTATCTTTAAGACTATATATATTTCCCACTACTTATGTGCAAATGGGTTGATGCAAATTAGCCTTATAGATACAATGAAACCTAACAACTTGCTAATGTTGATTGTCGTCTTTCACTTACAAAAATCAACCGTACCTAACAGTTAATTGAAAGTTTTAAAGAGACTCAAGATTCCTAGAAACTATAGCAGTAGCACTATAGTTTCTAGATTTTGTCTTTGAAACATAAGGAATGAAAAATGGAGATTTTATAGAAAACAATAAATGAAGGTATGAATGTATCAAATCTGTAGAGAACTATTTTATTTTTATTTTTATACAAAAGTATGTTGTATCTTTTGAAATTGGTGTGACTCTTCACTAAGAGTCATCTCTCTTCAATTCAAATTTTCTAGAAATTAAATACCAATGAATTTAATATTAAAAATTTATTTAATAAATTACCAATAGTCACATAATTTGATGTATTTAATAATTTTGCTACTTATCAATTTTCTTTATATTTTGTAAATTGTTCTACCAAGATTACTACTAGAACATCATCACTTAATCCAATTACTTGTTCTGTCGAAAGAGTAAGAAGTTGCTGCGATTGTAGGTTGATATATATTGATTAGTCCACAAAAATCTTAAGTTCTCAATTTGATGAATTCGTAAGGGAATGTTCATAGCTGAATAAGATATTGATTTTGTGAGAATATATAAATATATGACATCAAACTGAAGTGTCCCAAAATAATACTTAAAGTGTTAGGCCTTACCTAGAGTGGCAAAATGACAAATAAACACTTACTTTATCATATACCCCAAATTCAAAACTCAAATGTAAGTAGTTTAGAACATATCATCACCTAGGATGGGACAACTCATTTTAAACTTTTTCATACGTTTATTTATTTATCTCAAAAGTCATAATTATGTATGAAGCAAGGATTCCAGCTACTGAAACTAACATAACAAGTTGTTGATTAATACTAACGCTTCAATATAGATTTGTCACAAGGGGCTGCTATCGACAATACTATCTATAAAAGACCTAAACTAAAAACTGGACCCAGACAATTGATGATGTAACGGCTTGCCGAGGAGTTCGAGGAGCAACTTGAGAATAACATTGGGAAGCAACGTCGTAAGCAAGCATAAGTTTCCTATTAATATTAGGTTTATTAATATGTCCAGATTAAAATTTATAATTCAGTTATGATTTATAGTTCAAATGGATTTGTTATTTCCTAGTTCTAAACTAAATAGGATTTAGTCTTAAGTTAGAGCCTATATAAAGGCACCTTCTATGTTGTAATATTCATCCAATAATTCAATACAATTCAGAACATTCCAAGATTTACCAAATATGAAAACATGAAAACATGAAACTGTTTTAAATCACAGTTGATTCAATTCACAATACAACACCAACCTTTTTTTAATAATCGCAGCAATACCAAACTAGCTCTTAGTCCAATTACTTGTTCTGCCAAAGCGTAATAAGTTGTTGTGATTTTAGGATTATATTGATTAGTCCACAAAAACCTAACATATCATCAATCACATAGCATACATATTTAACGCATTAAATTCTATGAAAGTTTATTCATTCTAAGCGATTGAAACAAGTGTTCTTGCATCTTGCTGTTACAAGTCGTTGAAGATCTAATTAAGTAATTATAGGTTTTCCACAAACAATCAAGAACACCGAGTAAGAAAACTTGATTTAGATACAATTACATGCAAACCATAATTGTTTGGAACCAACTAATATGAAGACGGAAAAAAAAAGTAATGACTTTTAATATCGACAACCAAAAATTCCAACTACATAAAGAGATTAAAATATGAAATGTTAACTTGTTGTCTCATGCTTCAAGATATACACACTACAATCAAAACATAAACCCAATCTTCATAAAGACATGAAATTTCCAACGCAACAAAAGAAGTTTCTAATTAAAAAAAAAAATTACAAATGGCATACAATCCATAACAACTAAAAATACATAGATGGAAGAGAATGGTTACACTTTTAAAGAGCATTCTCAAAATAATCAAGAGGATAGAGATGAAAAATGGTGAGTATCCTTTACAAGAAATCAGGCTTGAGAGAGAGAGAGAGAGAGAGAGAGAGAGAGAGAGAGAGAGAGAGAGAGAGAGAGAGAGAGAGAGAGAGAGAGAGATATGTATTTTTTTGAAGACTGTGAATGTCACTTTCTTTCGGATTAAACAAGATAAGTATTCTGTGTCAAGCTACAAAACGTATTGATGAATCAACCGAGGAAGCATAACTCGAATCAAGCGATCATATTCGAGAAAAGTGTCAGCGAGTCCTAAATTCTAAACATCGAGTTGGAAGTTAATTTTGGACATCTATGTTCAAAGACGTATTTCCAAGAATAAAAGCATCACGAAATACCCTTTTTATCGTTTTCATAAAATATTAGCCGTACAAGTCACTCCCCCACCAACCATTGCGGAGTTAATGGTAATTGGTCCATACTTATAACTCATTTCTATCGAGCCCTTGATGAGTCGTGTTATTGTATAATGTCGTATTCTTACCAAATACCAGATCAACACTGAGTAGTTTTGAACACACTCTTCTAACCTCTTAATACACACTCCTTACTTAATACACTATCCCCTAAATTTCTCATTTAAATATACATCCCCAAGTACCTAAAATACCCTTATGCTAAAAAGCAATGAAATATCCTATTAATGGAAGTGATAATTAATATATACTGAATTTAAAAAAATATTTTCAGGTATTTGTTTACATACTTTCTTCAAGTTTCGTCTATAAATTTTTAAAATTTTAATTCAAAAGATCATTGGTCAATTGATAATTAAATTGAGAACTGTTGTTACAACTCCAACATCAATTAATAGTCGGACAAAATAAAATTTCAAAATTAAGATGTCTAGGTTTACAACTGTATTGCACTATTTAGTTTTTTTATATATTTTTTTCTTCTTCTTATGATAATTAATGTCTGTTTTAGTCAGTTAACATATTCATAGAATATAATTTGAGATATAAAATAAGAGAGGTGTGTATTAAGTAGTGTGTAGCGTGTATATAAAATTCTTAGTCGACACCCTTATTTGAATAAAAAGACGAAGAAAAAAAAAAAAAAGGGTCTGAATGGAAAAAGAAATACAGAAATTTAGAACATGGGAATTGGGAAAGCAGCTGTATTGGTTTTTAAAGCATCCAGTTGTGTTGTAAATTGTAATCAGGTGAGTTTAAGTCCAAAAATGTTCCAAATTCGCGCGACAAGTCCCTCCACCTCCGCGCTCGCTTCTCTTACCAAAACAAAGTTGCTTAACACATACACACGAAGAACAACAACAACAACATCAGCAATGTCCAAAGCACCAACATTCCCAAACCCAGGTCTCTGACTTTTTACATTACACTCTTTTGGGTTTTTAAACTTTCAATTTTCTTGTGGGTTTTTTTTTTCTTCATTTTCTGACAACTTCAGGTGGCTCCGACGCCACCGTTTCAAAGCCGGAGCTTCGTGTTTTTGCGAGGAACAAGAGACTGAAAACGACGGAGCAACAGCTTCAGACAGTAGAAAAGGTCGAAGCAAAAGTGAGAATTGTATATATGTTGAGTTTCAATAGTCTGCTTTCATTTAAGCTTCTTATGGATTTCTAGGTGTATGCTGTAAACTTGAAGCTTAGCCCTTGGTTATTCAAACTTGTAAATACCATGACCCCACTTCCCTTTTTTTGCAGATTGATCTCCTACCTGACATTGAAGAATTTGCCTACAAAAAAGAGAGCTCATCTACTTATTCAAGTTAGCACCTCTTTCGGCAATCAATGTCTAGAACTTGGATATTGTAGGTTTCATGGTGAATGAGGAAATGTTAAAAGTTATTATGCATCGAATATGTTGCTTCTTTCAGGGTCTCTCTTTTTCCTCCATCATTTAGTTTCTTCTTGTCTCTCTTCTTATTACAGGACTAAGTGCTTACATTTGAAGCAAGTTATTGTACTTCCTTATTTGGCTGAGTAGGGCTCTTTCTCATTCAGCTTAAATTGTGCGTTTCAGTTGACATAGGTAAGCCACCTGCTAACTGGGAGAAAATCCTTGAAGGGATTCGCAAAATGAGGTCATCTGAAGATGCACCTGTAGACAGTATGGGTTGTGAGAAAGCTGGAAGTTCTCTCCCTCCTAAGGTATAATATTGATTACTGTGAAAAGTGGAATGAATGTGTGTTGGGGTAGGGTTGGGGGAGTTTTTAACATGGAATCTTACTGGATTGACTGCATCCTTCTGTAATCTTGTTATATATTAGCTTCAGTGATTTTGTTTAGGATTGATATAATATCCTCTTAATAGCCAGGATAGTAGTACAGTGCCAGGACTTAACCTTTGCAACTCCCAGTGGTAATTAGTTTCAGAAATCAGTTGTATGATAGATATATTTGATATGTGTCATTTCATTATCTATGTCATATATGAGTCATACCATGATCATTGATCAGTCATTTAACAAATTCAAAATTAGGAGAGAAGGTTTGCTGTCTTGGTATCCTCCCTACTGTCAAGCCAAACGAAGGACCAAGTTACTCATGGTACGTTTTTTTTCATTCTGTTATTTTTTGAGGATAAAGTTTGTAGAGTTCAATCGCTAGTCCCTTGGTAGTCTGGTGGGTTACTTTTTCAATTTCTATCAGGTTCAGGGGTCGACTGACATTATAATGATTATCGCGACTTTGAGTTCAATTATTGACATTAATTTCTATTGTGGGACCAATAATTTTTCTCAAGCTTGAACATGTTTCAATAAGTAAGCAGGAAATATAAATGTGTAGCTTTTTACCAATTAAATAAGCTTAAAGGTAAGTTGGCTTGTTAAAGAGAGCCTGAAATGAAATGAAACAGAGATCTGTTCAGCAGACTGAAAATTGACTGGTTGTGCGAGAAAAAACTTGACTATGTTGTGAATATTGGATTCTACTATAGTAACGCAGTACAAAAGAAAAGCAAGTTAGAAATTAAAATTCACTGCTATCTGTTATTACAATTTGGTGTTTTTGTTCATGCTGATGCTTGCTTATAAAACAGTCTAGATTTTTTTTTTTTTAATTATTATTTTTTTTTTACTATTTTTCCTTTGAGATGAGAATTTTAAAGAGTATAAAGATAGCCAGAAGTTGTGGAGCTTATGTCCGTATATTCTCAGCTTGAGCGTATTGTCCTGGTCTCAGATAAACAAGATAAAAGTATAGGAGAAGGTGGATGCTGGAAGCTTCTGCTGAATTTTCTCGTTTTCTCTAAGATGCCCGTATTCTTCCTGAATTGATTTTTTATTCTCTGATTGGAAGGTTTAAATTACTCCTAAAGTCTGGTTTGTATTGTTGCACTTGGGAAGGTAAATACTTGTGTGTTGGTTCAAAGCAGATGATCCTATGCCTGTCTTTCCCCACAGTGTAGTATGTTCAAAGATGAACCTGAGTGTAATTTTTAGGGAAAATACTGTGAACACTGTTCCGGGCAATTATGTGACTTGAGGAAGAAAAAAGGGATTGGGTCTTAAACTCTTAGTATATGTGCTATAACGGCGGTCCTTTGGGTCATTGGATGGAGACAAACAATAAATTAAAACTTGAGGGGGTATCAACTTGATAGGTTAGAGTTCACTTCTAGGCATACTTGTGGAATTCAATATATTCACTTTTTATGAATAACTCATTTGTTTGCTATTGACTTGGCTTGTGTTTTGTTCTTCTCTGCTTAGTGATTTTGGTGGTGTTTGTAATCAACCTGAACCTACTGGCCAAGTTGGTTTGGCCGGTGAATTTACTAAAACATAACTTGTGAATCCAAATCCTATAAAACCGTATAACCTATCGATCCAAAATGTGTGCAATGTTATTCACTTTTTGCTCTATAATGCTCTCAGTCGTTCTGTACCTTAATCAGAGTCTTGTTCCTGCCATGTGATGTTATTTATGGATTTCAGGAGCAATTCAGCGTCTCCTTCAAAATGGCTTGCTCTCTGCCGATGCCATTGACAAAGGGGATGAAGCAACCATTAAAAGCTTGATTTACCCGGTATGCTCTTTACATATACATTCCCACTAAAAAACTGGTGTTTGGGACGTTCTTATTTTGACCTGCATTATTCCAATAGTACGAAATTGTTGATGCAAGTAAGAGAAAGGACATGGACGTTGGGAAGGGGATAAACTGGGATCGTTTTTTATGGACAAATTTTAACCATCATTTTGTTATACATCTAGAAAGCTAAAATCTAAGTTGCTTTTTTTTTTTTTTCGGTGTGTAATTAGTAGATCATCCCAAATCTTTTAGTGAAGATTTCTTGCGCTGAAAGATCGCATAAAAAGGTTAACAGCTCCAGTAAGCATTTTTGACGCTACTCCTGTGCTGAAGATTCTACACATAGTATTCTGCAAACACAACCTGAGATGAGACTGGTGATTAAATTTCAAAGAGCATACCGTTCATGAATCATGATTTCATGTATATCCCAAGGAAAAGCTGATAGAAATTTCCAAATCTGCTTCTAGTAACCGTATAATCAAATATGGGTACTATATACCCTATAATTTCTGTGTATTCTTTTGGGTGTTGATCATTGGCAAAATAACACAGAAGACAAAACAAAACAAAACCAGTTCCAAGGTTTGCACTGAGGCTAGATGTTCTCAAGTTTGCAACAATCTTCATTGAGAATATTGATAATGCAAGTTTGGCCAGATGTTCTAGGTAGTGAAGAGATTAAGGGATCTCGAGGAAATGACTTCGGAGAGGTGTCATCTTCCCCTCCTTGATACCAATGGCCGATGGTAACCATTTTGTAACCAGCACGCCTTATCAACCTCAGAAGATTAAACACCTTTTACAATCGCATCAATTTGTCAAGAAAGCAAGCAAAACATAGACATCAATTTTACAAAAATGTCATCAGAAAATAAAATAAAACATGCATTGACGCATAGAAACAGTTAAGAATTGAGAATCCTTACGACAATGTTCGTCAACCCTGCTCTTCAAGCTTAAACTGTTGATTGTGTAACTGTTTACATAAGGGTAAAATTTCTTCACATGATATGATGATAACGCAACTCTATGACACAACAGTCAGATGATCCACACCTTAATTCTAAGCATTTTGGAAATGCTTGCTCTTATACCACTTCCAATAGTTAGCTCGTAATGGATCAACAGATTGCAAGACAAAACAAACAGCTTTTGGCACATCAGAATCTGTTGGTTGGGAGTCTGAAGTTCGTAGAGCATCCACAGCATCTATGAACTCTTGGCTTGGCTGGAAACCATGGGAGATGAGATCCAAAAGTGTGCTCAAAGCAAAGACACAGTTGGTTTTGGTTTTTATAATGTCCCAGCATACTTTAGAAATTTGAGGATTGACTACCCAAGAGAAATCGTCATCTTTGTAAAGCCCTCGAAGATACCTCCATGAACTTTCATTCTCAGGGCAGGCAACAATGGCATTAATAGTATAACACACTTCTGACTCTCTCATAGCTTTCAGACCTCCCAGGAATGGAGATCTTGTAATGACAAAATATCTCTGAAATATATAAACACAAGCAGGTCATGAAACACAAACCTGTACACCAAAAAGCAGTAAAACAACAATAACGAGATGGACACAATTCACTAAAATCAAAGGGTGATATAAGTAGAGAACCATTCTGTAGTTATTATCATTTTAATAAGAAATAGTCCTAATAACCACCTTTATCTGCTGAAAGATGTGGACATTAAGGTGGGGATGTCTTCTTTCCTTTATAGGAACATTCCATTTGGTTGATCAGATATCTACTTTCAAGGATATAAATTCGTGGCAGTTTTTCTAACATCCAAATGAAATCATATCTGCTTCTTCCCCACTAATCGGAGAGAAAAGCAGGTCACAAAACAAGCCCTAGTTCTCCTTCCAACAGACACCATGTCCAGACCAATCTCTCTCCATCTCTCTCCTCCCAGCCCTAGTACCTCATGCTATATTTCTTCTAATGAACAAACCGTGAGCACTGAAGTATTTAGTATAGAATGTCAAAATAATGTAAAAAAGAGAAAAGGAAAAAAGAAGTAGGGAACCTGTAACTAATGCAGTCAGCTTCAATATTCCTGATGCAAAGGCTCAATAGAGTTGGCTACCTATGGTCCTATGTATCAAGATTTTCTCTCGGGCATTGATAAAACTTTTGTAGACAGTGAAGAAGGAACTAGTAAGTCCATAAATATAGCCAATGTAGTCCTAGGTGGTGGTGGCCTTAGAGGCCCAAGTACTAAAAATTCTGAGACTATTTAGTAGTCGTTCAATCATAATAATCAAGCCAACATATCACGCTCATAAAACATTCAATGAAAAAAGAAACTTCCACTGCATTTACCCTACCATCGCCACCATATCCATTAGCTGTCATATAATCATAACTGAACAAATTGTCTCTCGAATTCTAATACTTCCTAGCCTGTATCATAGCATGAATATAACTTAGTGTCTGGGACTAAGTGGCCCACCAAATGGCAAGTACAGAATATCTATAATCCAAGTAATACCTGATTCCAAGCAGAATTGTTAAAAATGTCTTCTTCAAGGAGCTGGTGACAATAGTCAAGTTCCTCTTCCCAGCCGCCAAGAGCTTGAAGCACCCACTGCATTGAGAACCAAACACATTAGAAGGGTTCACATCTCAAGCATTTACACAACGGAGTTAAAAGGACGGCAACGAACCTGCCTATGAGACCAAGCATGGTAATGCTTAGCATCAATGGAGAGTATTTTCTTGGTGAACCTAAGTTCCTCGGACGTAGCACTAATTCCCAATTTCTCAGCTACCCACCGCCTATGATGCCTACAAGAGCATCTCTCATAAGATTACCAAATTACTAAACTAACAAGACAAAGTCAAGACTGAAACTCACCACAACTGATAATTCTTGGAGTTTCCCCGAGCAACGTCTTGGGTGAGACCAAGTTCACTGTGCAAATCAAGATTGAGTGCCTCAAGAACTAAGCGCTTGAAGTGCCAGACGGTATAGTTGCCGGGGTTGAACTCGATGGCAATGGAGGTGAGGAGAAGGGCGCGTGGGGATCGCTCATCGGCTTTGTAAAGGGCTCGGAAGTAGTCCATGGTCTCACGAAATTCATCCTTGTAGTTTATGGGGACCACCGGGTTCGGACCGTCGTCTTGCTCCACCGGGATCACGTCCGAGAATTCCGATCGTTCGCTTAGTGGAACCCATCGCTCCTCTTCGTCCGACTCCGACATTCTCTCTCTCTTCCTAAAACCCTAGATCCCTGAATTGCTTCTCCATATTTTTATACGTCTCCCAACCCCAACTTTTCAAAAATAAATTGATCGCGTTACTATATATTAAAAGCCCTTTTTTCTTCCATTCATTTTAAATACTCCCAACCTCTTAATACACTCTCCTCATTTAATACACTATCCGCTACATTTTTTATTTCTGTTGTAGGAAGGTTATTTCCGTAACTTTCTAGATGTGTCTTGACCTAATTAGACTAGTATAGTCGATTTTGTAATAGATAGGAATCTCTGATTTGTCGAGATACTTGTTGTAATGCCTATTGTTGACAGTATATATGGTGCACCGCCAAGCATATTCGGCGACCTCGTGGACCGTGCAACCGATGTCATAGGTCCTACTTCCGGCATCCATCGAGTAGACCAACACCCCGACTACATCTCCATTGTTCCACATCACCGGTGCCGCACTCGAAAACCGTGCCACCGGGCGCCTGAAGTAGCTTCGTGAGTAAGGAATTATGTAATAGTGTAATAAGCATCCCACAATGGAAACATTGTAAAGGAGGGAGCCTTCCTTCCCTATAAATAGAAGGCTTCCCCCTTAGAGTTAGGGATCTTGGATCCAAGGCATTCCACCCTTGTAACTCGATGGCCTATCGGCCGATCGTAGTAGATTCCAAGTAGGCGTAGCCGTGCCCTCCGATGGCACGGTGAACCACTATACTTGCTTGTGTTCATGTTCTATTTTTACTATTGTGCTTCTGCCAGGCCTATGGGTTTGTGTAGAAACAATTGGCGTCGTCTGTGGGAACCTATACAAAGAGTTCATTGTGCTCTACTGGTTGTGTTATCCAGGCAGCAGTTCAAGATAATTAAACTGGCCACCTTTTATTCCACCTGGGTCAGCAATTTTCATCCTGGCCAGCAAGCAGCCCAGGACACCTGCCCAGCTCTCCGGGTCAGTAGGAGAAGTTTGGTCAGCAAAGCCCCAGGCCAGCAGGCAGCCCAGCCCAGGCCGGCAACCTGCCCAGCTAACCTGCCCGGTCTGCAGCCCAGCCATATCAACCAATCAGCGGGCCGAGTTAGCAGGCCAGGGAAGTCAGCGGCCCAGCCGCCCGGTCAAACCGGACCAGCAGCCGGGTCCCAGCAGTCAAACCGGGCAGCCAATTCAGCGGATCAGCCGCACCGTTCGGCCGGTCGGCAGGATCGCCGAGCACCCGTGCGGCCGTGCTCCTCCCTCTCCGGTCGCCTCCCGCTCCAGCCAGTAGGCCACTCCAAGGCCCAGCCCGGGTCGGCCAGGAGCATCTCTCAACGACGAACTCCTCTTCGGTCAGCAGGTGCCGGCATCGCTCCTCCGGTGCGGTCGTCTTCTCCGGGCTCCGACGCGCAGTCTCCTCCGGGTTCGGCCAGCAGCGGCAACGGGTCACTCACCTCCGGTTCTGGCCCTTTGCGTCATCCTCCGGTGCGGCTCGTCTCCCTCCTCCGATGTAGAGCGGTGCGGCTACGACGAGCGACCGGGAGAGAGAACACCGGCCGAGAGAGAGAGTCCCCGGCCGAGAGGGATGCCGGCCGAGAGAAACGTCAGCTGGACAAGAGTCCCCGGCAGAGAGAGAAACCAGAAGAAGAAGAAGAAAACAGCGAGCAGAGGGAGAGAGAAATTGGCGGGAAAAGAAAGAGATTCAAAATGGCCTGACCCGGTCAAAGGCAAGCTGGGCCGGGTCAGGTTGCAGCAGCAGATTCAGCATATCGGGCCAGCAGCAGATTCAGCATATCGGGCTGCTGCAAGCTGGGCAGAAGGCAAATCTTCTCTTAGCACCCAGAAATCTTCTCTGGACACCCACTGCTCCAAACAGCAAAATCAAGCTGCTCTCTACACCCGGAAATCATTCCCGCATGCTATTCCAAACACCTGGCAGCTTTCTCCAAAGCTAAGTATTCTAACTTATTTATTATTACTCAACGCATGCTTCACCTGTGCATAATCTGTTGGAGAATATTGATAAATAGACATGTGATAAAAGCACGAGCATCATATCATTATGCGCTTATCAATGCTGCACATATCATTATGCGCTTATCAATGCTGCACATATCATTATGCATCGGTTGATCATTTCAGCATTGCAATGCATCGCATATCAGTATGCATCATTGCACGCATATCATTATGCACTTATTAATGATGCGCATATCATTATGCATCGATTGATCATTTCAGCATTGCACGATCATATCAGAGTACATCGCATCAGTATGCATCGCCATCATTATGCATGAGTGCATCACATCGGTATGCATCGCCATCATTACGCATCTCAATGCGCGCATCAGTATGCATCGCGTTACGGTAACGCCATCTCCATCGGCTCCGTAGCATCTCACCGGTTAGGTAACATTCAACCGACTCGAGACCATCTCACCGGTTATGATCATCCAACCGGCTCGAGAGCATTTTTCCGGGAACGAGATCCACCCGGCCCCATGGCATCTCACTGGGGGACTCGTCTCGATATGGCAGAATGCCCGGTCGAGGTCCACCCGGCTCCATGGCACGACCCCGGTCATGAGAACATTCGACCGGCATGGGCTTTATACACCCGGGTGAGTTTACATCTAACACATGTACTCTTGTCCAGCAGGATAAAAACCCTGCATTGCACTGAACTGCGATCAATCTGGGGCTCTACGCCGAGACTTGTCACCTCAACGCCACCCCATTGCCTCAACGCTTATTCCAACACAAGCTGAGAAGAACTAGCAAGTGTTGACCGGTGCCTCAACAAAACGCAACACCGGGGCCACCTCCCCGCAGCCTAGCAATATGGACTCGTCGCGATATGGCAGAACGCCCGGTCGAGGTCCCATACTCTCCGACTCGTACCGATTTGGCAGAACGCCCGGTCGAGGTCGCAGCCTAGCAATATGGACTCGTCGCGATATGGCAGAACGCCCGGTCGAGGTCCCATACTCTCCGACTCGTACCGATTTGGCAGAACGCCCGGTCGAGGTCGCAGCCTAGCAATATGGACTCGTCGCGATATGGCAGAATGCCTGGACGAGGTCCCATGCTCTCTGACTCGTTCCGATGGCAGAACCCCCGGACGAGGTCCCATGCTCTCCGACTCGTTCCGATGGCAGAACGCCCGGATGAGGTCCCATGCTCTCCGACTCGTTCCGATGGCAGAACACCCGGTCGAGGTCTCATACTCCAAATCGTTCCGATGGCAGAACGCCCGGACGAGGTCCCATGCTCTCCGACTCGTTCCGATGGCAGAACGCCCAGACGAGGTCCCATGCTCTCCGACTCGTTCCGATGGCAGAACGCCCGGTCGAGATCCCATGCACTCTCCGGGTTTCACCCCGCTCCACATTTATTGCATGGGCACCCCGGTTCCGCACCGCTGCGCCAGAGCCTCAACCCCTGCACCATAGCTCAGTATCAGCTCACCCTCCGGCCTCGTGATCTCGACCGCCCAGCCTATCCGAGTGGGTCACCCCAGCCAGCGGGTCACCCCGGATTCAGCCGGCCCGGTCCTATCCGAGCGGGTCACCCCCTTCAAGCGGGTCACCCCGGATTCAGCCGGCCCGGTCCTATCCGGCGGGTCACCCCAGCCAGCGGGTCGCCCCGGATTCAGCAGGCCCGGTCCTGTTCAGCAGCGGCTCCGCCAACTCTGCCCGATCAGGCTTCAACGAGTCAGGACTGGTCAAACCCGAATCCTCCCTAGACACCCACCACCGCTCCTGAACCCGGCACAGACGGTGAGGATCGCGCCCGGCACCTCATCACTCCCGCCCAATTCACATCTCCAGCACGAACTTGGGGGACTCGACATTCGAACGCCCGGTAAGAGCCCAATCTCACTTAGGGACTTGGGGGACTGGTGGTAGTAGGGGTGACTCGGTCACCACCTACGCTTGGCGGCATATGATGATTAACTCCCCAAGTAAGATTGCACTCTTACTCGGGAACTTGGGGGACTTGTTGACAATATATATGGTGCACCGCCAAGCATATTCGGCGACCTCGTGGACCGTGCAACCGACGTCATAGGTCCTACTTCCGGCATCCATCGAGTAGACCAGCACCCCGACTACATCTCTATTGTTCCACATCACCGGTGCCGCACTCGGAAGCCGTGCCACCGGGCTCCTGAAGTAGCTTCGTGAGTAAGGAATTATGTAATAGTGTAATAAGCATCCCACATTGGAAACATTGTAAAGGAGGGAGCCTTCCTTCCCTATAAATAGAAGGCTTCCCCCTTAGAGTTAGGGATCTTGGATCCAAGGCATTCCACCCTTGTAACTCGATGGCCTATCGGCCGATCGTGTGGACGTAGCCGTGCCCTCCGATGGCACGGTGAACCACTATACTTGCTTGTGTTCATGTTCTATCTTTATTATTGTGCTTCTGCCAGGCCTACGAGTTTGTGCAGAAACACCTATATAAAGGTCTCTCTATCAATCAATAAATACACAGTTCTCCCTATTATCTTTTCTCCTTGAACACGTTATCAGAACGTGACCTCCCTGAGCCCTAGAAAAACCCTGATAACTTTTTCCTCCTCCTCCATCCCTTCCGTCGGTCGCACCTCCCTCCTCGGGACCCGTGCGCCCCCCTTCTCGGTAATTCGCTCAGCCGCCACGCTCATTCGCTTGGTCGCCAGCACGTTCGCTCGCCATCAACTTTTCAAGATAGCTCCTCCAGATTACTCGCGCAATAAGAGACTCGAGAACCAGACAAGAGTCGAAGAACAAGCTTTACGCTCTCGTTCCTTAGATCAAAAGGTAAAAATTTTATAAAAGTTCCTGCTTTTGAAATATAGATATATTATATCAGGCGCAATTAGCCTTTCTTCTACTCCGATTCCGGCCATTCTTAAATTGCCGATGAGACCTAGAATGGGGAATTCATCACCCCTACGATCGCAGTTTTAAGTGATGGTCTTGGGGGAATCACGTTGAAAGGGAATTAATAAAAAAAAAAGAAAAAAAAAATGCTTATGTGGATGTTTGAGTACGCCAGTGTTTGAAGGTGCGATATGATGTCGCCGGTGCATCAAAAGAAAAGAAAAAAATGCTTTTACATTGAAAAAACAAATCACTTATGTGACCGAATCTATCCCTTATAATTCCAATATATACTTGATAGTATCTGTTTAAAGTGATACTAATCCGACGTTTTATTCTCTTGTAGATGTCGTCGTCGTCACCGTCATGTCCTGATTTTGAGATCTTGGATCTTCAAGGCAAAGACTACCATCGATGGGTTTCCGATGTTGAAATTGCTTTCTAAAGCAAAGGCTTTCCAGCCCTTCTGACTGATGTAGCCGCCCCCACCCCTTTTGGGGACCATGCCAAGGCTCAGGCCCTCATGTATTTGAGGCGCCATATCCATCCGACTCTGAAGCGACAATATTTGTCGGTAAAAGATCCCAAAATTTTATGGGACACGCTCCAACAACGATTTAACAATGTCCATGACATGCTTCTTCCAGAGCTCACCCTTAAATGGGAACAAATCTGTTTCTCGGATTATGACAAAGTAGACAAATACAATCAGGATATGATTAGTCTACAGGCGGATCTTGGCACGGTTGGCGTCATCAAAACCGATAAAGATCTTCTAGAGAAGACATTTAAACATTCCCCATGGCCTACGATGTTCTCAGACATCAATATAAAATCTCAATTGATGAAGGAAGAATCAGGACATTCGCTGATCTTATGGCAATATTGGCTAAAAAAGAGCGTCATTCTGAGATTAGGCTCAATAGTAGCCAGAGACCTGTTGGTACAAAACCAATTCCAACACCACAGGCTCATTATGGGAAGACTTTAAAGCAGAAAAATAAAGGCTGCAATGCCCCTTACAATCTGATACATGGAAGACATCAGAATGCTGGAAACAAAGTGACACGACGCTCTAACACTTGGAGGCGAGAAGGTGGCGCTGCCGCACCACCTTCAGGGGGAGGCCGGACCAGCCACGGACCTCGTCTAAGCCCAGTACCAAACCCTCCTAGACCTCATAGCAATGACCGAAATGCTCAATTTGCTCCATGCTACAAGTGTGGTTCCTCCAAACACTACCATCGCGATTGTCAAGCTAGTAAGGAGATGTTAAATGCCTACAAGAAGTACAAGAAGTTTTTGTCTGAAGAAAGCAATTATGCTGAGGACGAGATGATTGAAGCAAATTATGCTCATCATGTGGATTCTCCAAAGGTGCAACCACAACTCTTGGTGTCTCAGATTTTGATTAGTCTATGTATTTGGCTTTTCTAGTTTATCGAGTATTGTAATGGCACTCGCCATATTTTTATGACTCTTGTTAGTTTGTTTATTTTAGAATTAGAAGTTGATGTATTCAAGTTGGCACTTAATAAAATTTCTCTGTTTTTCCATAATTGTGAGAAATCTTATGTTTTTATGCAATCAGGTTCGTGTATTAACAACTCACGTGGTTCTTGTGATGCCACATTTGGGTTACATTGGCTCTCTGTTTTGGACTTATAATACCACCTACACTCAATATAAAAAAAAGAATAAGAAGCAAACGGGCCACCATCGATCCATTAAGGTGAAGTAGGCTCGGCACTCGTCACACTCTGGTGCCACGGCACCATGTGTCTTTGACATCCACATCTTCGGCTAGTGTGCAGCCCGAGAGGTGTTTTAACACCAATCCTAGGAGGCCTGTCCTCGTTTTATTCCAGTTACCAAATGTGTTCAACACCACAATGTGCAAAGCCTCGGTTTCGTTTTGTTTTCTGATGAAGATTGCTTGGTTATGTAACATTCAACCTTGCACTTTTCGACTTAAGTCGAAGTTATAATGTCCAAATGCCATGTGATACACTCGATGATATTAATTCCCCTTTCTTTCTCTATCCTACGACGTAGTGATTAGACTATTCTCCCGAGAAACTAACCCAAGTTTCATTCTCTTTGTAGATGTCTCGTGGACAAGTTGAGTGTCTAGCTAATAGTGGAACTACCCACACTATTCTAAGGAATAGGCAGTTGTTTATGGATTTAATGCCATATCGCTCTTCAATGACAACATTTATAGGTACCTCGCCAGTTGTCAAAGGGCGAGGAACCGCTGAATTTATGTTACCTGGTACTGTTATCAATGTCATTGATGCTCTTTATGCGCCGAGAACAAATTGAACCCTGCTGAGTTTTAAGAATATCCGTGCCAACAGGTATCACTTGGATACCTATGCTGAGAATGGTGAAGAATACTTATGCATTACTTCTCAATAACACCGCCGCCGCCGTATCTTAGAGAAGATGCTGTGCATTGAAGACAATGGCTTATACCCTCACTACAGCCCGTGTCTTCGAATCATATGCTGTCATTGAAAATTTTTGTGACACTCATGATTACAAGCTTTGGCATGCTCGACTAGGCCACCCTGGCCGTGATATGATGATCCGGATTCTAAAGAACTCCCATGGACATCCATTTTTTAAGTCGAAAAAGCGATTGGAAGAACCTCTTACCGCGACTCAACGTCGTGATGTGCGCAGGAGCTAAGCTCCTTGCAAGACTATGGCCTTAACTCCACACTCGCCACCGTCCCCCCCCCCCCCCCCCCCCCCCCCTTCACAGGGTTTCGGGGCCACGCACTTGGCAGATGAGGAAGCAGCCTTTACGCCGCACGTCGTACCGTCCCACCCTTCACGGGGACATAGGGCGACACCACATGTATCCTCTTATGCCACAACGGCAATTTCCAATGCCCATCGCTCATTCTGTAAGGCTTGCTCACTTGCTAAATTGCATGCTCGCCCTTCATTCGCCAAAGCTTCCACTGATAATATATCATTCTTACATCGAATCCAAGGTGATATTTGTGGACCAATCAAACCAGAATGCGGCCCATTTAAGTATTTTATGATGCTGGTTGATGCATCGACGCGTTGGTCACACGTTGCGTTATTGTCCACAAGAAATGCTGCATTCGCCAAGCTTTTAGCTCAAATCATCAAGTTAAGGGCTAACCACCCTGACCATCCTATCAAATCTGTTATGATGGATAATGCTGGCGAGTTTACCTACAAAGCATTCGATGATTATTGTATGTCCATTGGGATTGAAGTAGAACACCCTGTTCCTCATGTTCATTCTCAAAACGGCCTTGCAGAAGCCATCATTCAGCGTTTCCCAGTTTCTGATTGGGGATATGTAATACTGCATGCAGCGATGCTTATTCGTTTCCGACCCATTGCCAACAATACGTTTAGTGCCTACCAGATGGTAACTGGTTTTGAACTCAATCTATCGCACTTACGTACTTTCGGCTGTGCAGTTTATGTGCTAATTACGCCTCTATTGCGTATTAAAATGGGTCCACAATGACGTTTAGGCATCTATATTGGCTATGACTCGCCAACGATAATCCGCTACTTAGAACCAACCACCGGTGATCTATTTACTGCGCGATTCGCAGACTGTCACTTTGACGAGACACACTTCCCGCCATTAGGGGGAGATAGGAATGCACTCATTTTAAATGAACGTCAGAAACTGACATGGTGTGCCCCCAACGATTTGTCTCTTCATGATCCTTGCACTGCTCAAAGTGAGCTTGAAGTGCAATGTATTATCGACCTTCAGAAAGTCGCGGAATCGATGCCCGACGCTTTCACTGATATTGCGAAAGTGACAAGATCACACGTACATGTTGCAAACCTACCGGCAAGGTTGGAGGTCCCGAATTACAGGACCGGTTCGACTGCCCTAAGACCTAGTGCCGTCGGCATATCCTTAGGTGTGGGTGACGCCGGCGGCAGCGTCATCGTACACCGTGGCGTCGCTGTTGTTGAATCAGATCGCAACGGTGCCCTGATGGACTTTGAAGGGGCAACAGTTCGGCCTAGGCTCCCACCAGAAAAAGGGGGAGACCAAAAAATTCTCGAGATAAAAACCTTCGAAAGAAGCAAGCGAAGGCACAAAATCCGCTCATCATCGACGATGCGAATCCTTCGCTTGAGATTGTCTCTGACTATAGTTATGTCCATGAGTCAACTGAATCATTTCTGTGGGATGACACAGAACCAATGTTGACTCCAGAGAACAAAGAAATCTCGCTCAATTTGAATAGCGCGTGTCTCTTAGTGGATAGAGCCTCCACACACGTATATGATATATATGCTTATTCGGTCGCACAAGAGATCATCCATGACGACGAAGTTGAACCACTCTATGACTGAATGTCAACAAAGAGCAGATTGGCTCAAGTGGAAAGAAGCAATACAGGCAGAACTTGACTGATTAGATAAAAGGCAAGTCTTTGGATCTGTTGAATTGATCCCTAAAGGCGTTAAACCTGTCGGACATAAGTGGGTTTTTGTTCGTAAGCGTAATGAGAAGCATGAGATCTTGCGATATAAGACAAGACTTATGGCGCAAGGCTTCTCGCAGCGTCCTGGTATTGACTACGAGGAGACGTATTCTCCCGCAATGGACATCATTACTTTCCGCTACTTGATCAGTTTAGTAGTGTCCGAAAAACTGAGTATGCAACTGATGGATGTAGTTACAGCGTATTTATATGGGGATCTAGATACTGATATCTACATGAGAGTTCCTGAAGGAATTCATGTACCCGAATCAAAAGACTCTAAACCACGGAGTGCTTATGCAGTTAGGCTGCAACATTCACTGTATGGACTTAAACAATCCGGAAGGAGATGGTACAATTGCCTACGTGAATACTTGATTCGGAGGGGTTACAAGAACGATGAATTATGCCCATGATTGTTCATTAGAAAGACCGACTCTCGATTTGCTATTGTAGCTGTCTATGTTGATGACATGAATGCCATCGGTACTTGAAGTGAGATTGAAGAGACAGTTTCATTCTTGAAATCAGAGTTCGAGATGAAGGATCTTGGGAAAACTAAGTTCTGTTTAGGACTTAAGTTAGAGCATAGAACCAAGGGTATTTTGGTTCACTAGTCTGCTTATACGCAGAAGATGCTTAGGCGTTTCAACATGGATACATGTACGCCGTTGTCTACTCCCATGGTCGTTCGTAGTTTGGACATAAACAAGGATCCATTCCGTCCTAAAGAAGATGAAGGAAGAGATTCTTGGTGCTGAGTACCCATACTTAAGTGCGATTGGGGTACTATTGTATTTGGCACAATGTACTAGACCAGACATTTCTTTCGCAGGGAACTTACTAGCAAGATTTAGCTCCGCGCCTACGCATCGTCATTGGAATGGTATTAAACATTTGTTTCGTTATCTGAAGGGTTCCATTGACTTGGGTCGGTTCTATCCCTCCGGCACAAAGAGAGAAGATTCCGCCGATCACCCTCCTCACACCGACGTTTCCGGCCGTCTCGACAGTGCCATTTTACGCCGTGGTACTGCCGCCGGCGCTGGCAACGATGATGATGGCGACGCGTCCGGCCATCAAAATGTGTCCTTCTCTGAACGTCTCTCTTACTCAAAGACTCCCAACAACGTGTTAGTTTTGCAGATGCTGAGTATCTCTCTGACCCCCATTGTGCTCGTTCCCAAACTGGTTATGTTTTTACCATGGGAAATACGGCGATATCCTGGAGATCATCCAAACAAACTTTGGTTGCTACTTCATCGAATCACGCAGAGATCATTGCCCGTTCCATGAGGCTGTTAGAGAATGTGTCTGCTTAAGGTCAGTTATTCACCACACTCTTGATTCGTGTGGACTAGTGTCTACCACTGATAAACCTACGTGTATCTATGAAGATAATGCTGCCTGCATTGAGCAGATGAAGTTGGGTTTTATCAAAGGTGATAACACTAAGCATATATCGCCCAAATTCTTTTACAATGTGCAACAACAGAAATTCCTAAACCTCCAAGTTAATCAAGTGAGTTCTGATGCAAATGTTACAGATTTGTTTACCAAATCTTTGGGAAAATCTATGCATGTGAAGAGCCTACGCATGCGCCATATATCAGAGCTCTAAGTTTGTTAGACATTAGGGGGAGTCTACATCACATGTTATTCACAAGTGTAGTGTTGGTGTGTTGTGCTCTTTTCCCTTCGTCCATGCATTTTATTTTTGCCCAAGAGGTTTTGTTTTGCTGGCAAGGTTTTTAGTGAGACAACATAGTAAGCACCAGGAAGACATTAGGCGCTCGACACATGGGGGAGTGTTGTAGGAAGCAGGTTATTTCCGTAACTTCCTGGATGTGTCTTGACCTAATTAGACTAATATAGTCGATTCTGTAATAGATAGGGAATCCCTGATTTGTCGGGATACTTGTTGTAATGTCTATATAAAGGTCTCTCTATCAATCAATAAATATACAATTCTCCCTATTATCTTTTCTCCTTGAATAATTTCAATATTAGACTAATATTAGCTAGATTCACATCCTCATATACTCAAAATACCCTTATGCTAAAAAGTTATGAAATATCCTATTATTTAATATAATTAATATAATATATACTCAATTTTTAAAATATATTTAATTATTTTTTAACATACTTCCCTCGTTTACAAATTTTGTTCTATTTCAAAACATCATTAGCTAGTTGATAATAACATTGAAAATTGTTATTAAAATGAATTTTCAGACAAAATGAATTTTCAAAATTAAAATGTCTAAAATTACAAATATACTGCGTCATTTAGTTTTTTCTTTATTTCTTTTATTAATGTTTTTTTGGTCATTTAAGCTATCTGTAACATCTTGTTTGACATGTAAAATAAGAGGGGTGTGTATTAAGTGGTTTGTAGAGTGTATATAAAAATTCTCCTTAAAAAATCGCCAATTTAGGTAAAAAATTTGCATAAATAATCAACCGATATATTTTTTAAAATTTAACAGTTAAAATGACAAAAATATGATTAAAAAAAGTGAGTTTTCTAGGTTGTAAATTCTCTATCACTTCAATCAAGAAAAAAATTTCAGCGAGCCCTAGTTTTGAATCATGGATCCGCTACTGAAGGTGAGTTGTGTGTCGGACTATTAGGAATCCCGAATGAACTTGATCTTCCTATAAAGATGTACGGAAGTTTATATTTGTTGGTGCTTACTTTCTACTATTCTTATACATGATTTTGCCTTATCAATCATACTTGTAATTAACTCGAAACTCACATCACACCGATACACTGCAGTATAGTGCTTGGTATGAATGTGTCAAATGCCTATAGTGCTTGATATTCACAACTTCTGTTTTGGACGGTAAAATATATAATTGATTAAAACCATACATAAAAAGGAAATTAGGAAGACAATGGAGTACACATTGAGCACTTCACTTAGACCTTGGTAATATGTCCCAAAAATATCACCCTCCCTGAGAGCTAATATCCTCCCAAACTCGGTTGGTCCTTTTTTCCCAAGCCATCCCAAACAAAGAACACTATAACTACAACCTATTTCAAAACAAAAATTTCTCATCTCCAACACCACGCCTTAACAAAACCTCAACCCCCAGGATCTCTAACCAGAATAATACTCCGTTAAACAGAAAACGGATTGTACAAGGATCACAAAATGTTATATACCCTCCAAATTAAAAGGGACTGGAGCAAATTTCACATATCAGCAGAAAATACAGAAAATAATGCAAGCACTCCATCCATCCACTATTAATCTATTTATTTTATTGATGCACCAGGAGGAAGTACTGTCGCTGTATACTATTGGAATGATAAATCGGAATACAGAAGAATAATGAACACCTGCTAGATTTGACACCTCCCTTATATATGTATACCCTGGTTAACAAGTTGTTGAGACAAGGACAAAAATTCTTGAAATAATTCATAAATTCTACACTGGATATAACTATTATTTTGGTTAAGACCTTGAATATTGGTGACACAACATAGCAAAGAGAGATGTAAAAAATTAGATTTGTGTATAGTCCAAATGATTTTTAGATTGAAACAAACTTGTCCATAAGATGCTGCAATGGAACAAAACTTAATAGTTCAAAAGTTCAAGGGAAAATAAACCTGATATTCAAAATTCAAATATAGCAAAACATCACACTCTCGTAGACGACCCAGTTCATCATCAAGTCTTCATTTGTTGAACCAATAATTCCCCCACCAACGGTATATGCTCTGTTGCCTTAATCTTATGCAATCACTGTACTTCCTTCCGACCAAAGTACAGAAAGATCATCTTCCGGTTACACTAAACAGTTTGTTGACTATTATGAGGCTCTTCTGACCTATTGAAATACAAACAAGATGAATAAGATTCAAACACCAGAAAGTAAAATAATTCTAGACTCGAGTACAGAGAACTATAAAAAAGAAACCAGGAATGACATCAGGGACAACATCAAAAGCATAATGGAACTTGCATTATAAAACAAACACACATACAGAGCATGAAAACAATGAACAATAGACACAAAAACACATACCAACCACCGAATCTCTTTACTTAACCCTATAAATATGTATCAGCAGTGCACAAGGTGATATATTACAAACTTCTGTTGACTTCAACTTAATAAAACATGTTCATATGTGGGGCAGACTAACAAGGTCTTACTGAAATCTTGGGTGTTTCAGGCCACACATGTTCTCAATGAATAAGTTCACCCAATAAAAACAAGTTTGTTCCTCTGATTACTCAAGCAATCAGGTAAACTGATATTCTAAATAGCAACAAGACTAGCTAATTTGATATTAATGACAGCATTGTCTAGCCTAATATGTTTTACATCCATATTAATATGCTATTGGATGAGAGAAAATAAACGATTTGGAATTTAGGAAGAGTCACAGGGCAATGAAGATTGTTAATGACAATGTATATATCAAGTTTTGTAGGTTTTAAATTCAAGTCTCTCACAATCTTCACCTCATTTTCTGGTCTTCCTCTTCCCTTATGTACATGTCGATGCACATAAGTAATAATAGAATCATACCTTCAGAATCACACTTAACAACCTAATTACTGGTCAGATCCAATAATGAGATCAATCTTCTTCTTTTTCGTGTTAATCAGATATAAAAGATGTCAATCTCTTGGTTCTTGTCGAGACTAGACGCTCATGCGACACTCCATATTGGAAAAAAAAATTTATTTAAATCAGCAGTAAATACAATCATAGTAGTTAAAAGGCACAAAAGAAACTACCAATTTAAGAGCATATGAATGTGACCATATGCTCATGCCATTCTCCATATATATATATATATATATATATATATATATATATACAGAAGTTTTCAGGTGCGGACGTCCGCACCGTGCGGATGCCGCGTATCCGGCCACCGGCGAGGCGGCGCCGGCGTATCCGGCCGGTGGGCTTTGCTCGCCCCGGCCCGGCGACCCCGTCTGTGCCGGCCCGGGCTCCATCGCCGGCCGGCAGCGGCCGGAAATCCAGAAATTGCAGAAAAATGACGGGGTACTGTTCATTTTTCTGGTTTTTCTGGATTTCCGGCCGGCGATGGAGCCCGGGCCGGCACAGACGGGGTCGCCGGCCACCGGCGAGCAAAACCCACCGGCCGGATACGCCGGCGCCGCCTCGGAGGTGGCCGGAAACGCCGCATCCGCACCGTGAACAGTGCGTGCGGACGTCCGTAGCCGAAAAGCACTGTATATATATATAAATCAGCAGTAAATACAATCATAGTAGTTAAAAGGCACAAAAGTGACTACCAAGTGAAAATCTTATGAATGTGAGCAGATGCACAACCTACTCTGACAATGTAGCTCACAGCTACAAGGCCTGCTAAAGTTTATTAGAAAAAACACTCGGCCAACAGGTACTATAGTAGGTTTATAGTTACCTGGTCAAGAAGATGGCGGTGGGGCTTACTGGTGCTGGAGGATTCTGCTGTATCAGTTTGACAAGAGAACCGGCTTTAGAAAGTGCATCCGGATCTGTACCAGCCAATACTTCTACCTCTTGAAAACCAAGCTGTCTCTTAATTATGTCCAAGTTCTCTTGCAGGACCTCAATTTCGCCAAAAGGTAGCTTCAAATCTAAGGCCTGATCCCCAAGTGCAACTGCTTCATCCTTCTTAAACTTCATGAAAGGCATACAAAGTTTTTGGATTTGTCTAAAGTCCTTTGACTGACCAATAGAACTTTTTTGCAGAGCCTCTTGTATCACCTTGTCTGAAGAAAAAGCAAGACTGTCTCTGTTAAAGTTATTTTGGAGTATTTTCAAGCACTCTGCCTTCCACCCATCAAAGTGCTCATTTACATATATCAAGCAGCTTAGCTGCTTAGCTGCTTGTCTTCTGTCACCGATGTAACTGGGGCACCCTTCTTGTTACCTTTCTTTGAGCCTAAAACTTGCTTTTGCAGGAGCTTCCTCATTAAAATGATGGAGTCTTGCAAATACTTATTGGCATTCTGGAGGGTTAGGTCTGGAGCATCAGCCAGAGGCCATCCTGCCTTAATAACAAACCCTTCCTTCTTCAAAAGTTCCCTCCAGACGTATTCTCCATAGTGTGGACAAATTGGGGTAAGCAGACATGTCTGCACATCCATAAAACGCCACAACAAATCACGGTTCATTCCCGCAGCACCACACGAAAACCGGTACTCATCCCTAGCAGCTTGAAGATCATAAAACCCAGTCTTTAAGGCATCCCGGAACATGTAATCACTGTAATTCTGCTGAGTCCTGTTCACAGCAATATTTATCCCATCTCATAAGTAGATGGGGGGCCTAGCCTCAATGAAGATTCTGCAGCTAAAACTTCTTCCATCCATGAGATCTCTTTAGTAAGCCGCAGGATAGCAGCAATGGGCTCAAGAAAACCGAGTGGCATCAGCAGAGAACTCATTAATTGCCTCGTGTAGTGTCCTAAAATTCCCTGTAGACTTCGACATCTTCTCAGCATTGAGCATGATGTGCCCATTGCATCTGAAACCACGAGGCCAGTGCTTCTTGGACATAATAGCTGTATGGTTGTAGATGCAGAAGGTCAAATGATTCTGTATCAGATCTTTGCCACACTCGAAGATCAAAAGGATACCAATACTCGAATTCGTGCTTCATCTTACGGAGAGTAGATGATGAGACGTCTGATGATTTAGGTTCTGGGCCATCACAGAAGAGATAATCCCAGACCTCATCAGTCATTTGTTCAGGTTTAATTGTGGATTTGCTGGAACCATACATATCTCCATTGTGAAGGAAGTGAGCAACAGTGTAATAAGCCATGTATATAGTTGAATCAGACAATGACTCAACTAAGAATTCTTCATCCCAGAGAATACGAGTACCAAGCCCAAAAGATCGTGAACACGCCCACTGATTCAACCAACCCAATGTGTGTTCAAACCCATGCCGCGTTTCATCAGAATACAAACTCATGCCGGACAAGCACTCCTCAGCCAGTTTTTTCCATTCGGCTTCCCCATATGTGATGTACCATTGATCTGTAAGTGCCACAACACATTCATCACCTGATCGTGACATTACCCGCTTCTCAGGTTCACTGTATGGCATTGCCTCACCAGCCTCTATAAGCTTGCTCCTTATAACGGGCTTCACCTCCTGGACTTTCCTTCCATTAAATTCCCCCACTATCAGTGTTCCTTCATTAAATCCTTTCAAGTATGTCAACCTCTTGGCTTCTGCCAGCTTCTCTTTCTCATTCTGGCTTTTGATTTTGAGATCTGCACAGACCTTTTCCGCAGCTTTATTTCCATATCCTGGAATATCAATGATTGGGATAATATCAAAGGGGAGTACCCACTCATCTTTTACGCCATACTTTGCCCTGAAAGCAGGTTTTGATTTTAAATCATGCAAGGCCATATAATCATCTGGAGAATCAGTCGGTACACTGGTCACAATCCCAGTACCTTTGTCTGTTAGGACAGTCAACATAGGAAGGGCATAAATAATCTGATTCAATGCTAGTGGCGACTTCAATGGCAGGCCAATCAAATCCTGACCGGTCAATTCAACTAAGCAAGTAGGTTTCTCTGGGATTCTAGAGTACTTTTGATAAGCAAGGTTAAGTGCTGCTCTTTCTGTAAGAATGAATACCTCAGTTTCATTGATTTCATAGGCTCCATAATCCCCCTCAGGTAATACCCATGCATTCGTTTGCCCGTACATTGTCTCTGGTCTTAAAGTTGCTGCAGCAAGGTACACTTTCTTCCCTTCCAACACAGCCAACTTAGACGGAAAAGGTGCCACCACTTCCATTTTAATGACAGTGTATTCTTGGGGCAGAACTCCTTCACCACTGGCCCTGTCATGATCTGCACACGGTTGTCCATCCAATGGAGAGTATATAGCGTAACGAACATCTTTCACAATCTTACCCATGGCTTTCAGTTTCCTAACCTGCCACTTCACAAAGGCATCGAAAAAAGGGTTCATGTCCGTAGTAATAAAAGAACGTCTCCAGTCACAACCCAGGCCAAAAGCCTTGAGGTCTTCCACTGCCAATGGGGGAAAAAACGTCAACCATTTATAAGGATCCTGGAATTTGGATATCTCACTGTCCTTCAGACCAAAACTGCGCATAATTTCCCACTGGTATACTTGTCCGCCTGATTTCGCCGCAGCCTTGGACTTCTTTCCCTTGTACTTAGCTGGAGGCGCACCTCCATTGGCATTCTCTGGTTCCGGTTGCGCCTCCACTTCCTTGCTCTCTTTCTTCACCGGAAACACCGAAGGCTCTCCAAACAGTTGAATCTCCCTAGTAAGCTTATCGGCCGAGGCTTTGATAGGCGTCCCAGTGCAGTGAAAAGCAAAAGGCAAGAGGACATTGGCGCCTCTTAACCTATGATAAGCTGCCGCAAACTCCAGCTTGGAGAGCGAAAATGCATGCCCAAGATGCAGAAAACCATTCATATAAGGGAAGGGGAAGTTCCCGAAAAACTTGTCCCCCGGTTTCGGAAACTCCTCGCAAGACTCGGCCCTGAAAACCTGTTTCTCCTCCCACCAGCCTCGAGCTTTGGCCTCGATCTCCAGGAGACGGTCTCTCCAGGCAAAGCTCTTCCCACCTTCCGCGGCCATTCCGGTAACTTTACAGTAACTGCAACCACCAATCGTTTCCGTAAACAAACAACACAGCTATGCTTATCAAATCAAATTCAAATATCAAATTCGATAGTTTGTTCTACTGAATCAGAGTTGATTTTACTAAATCAGATATAGTGATTATAAACAAACGCATACATGATGGTCAAGTTAGTGCGAAAGTAAAGCAGAACAAAACCCTAGTTTACTGAGTTAAAAGGCGAGAAGAGAAGAGACCTGTGAGATATAAAGTTGATGTTGTTGTTCAATATTGAATTGGGGATGGCGGCATGAGAGCGGCGCAGGTTCCGACGGACGAGAAGAAGAGCCAGGGAGGGATTAGGTTGGACGCCGCCGTCTGTATATATGTGAATCGATTTGAGCAACGCGTAATGAGCAGGAGGAGAGTGTGTGAGGGTTTTGGAATTGGATTCTCTGCTCTTATTTGTTTACCTGATAAGTAGAGCAGATTTCATCTAAGGCTGCCACATCAGCCAAATCAAATCCAATGGTAGAAAATATTCTTTCTTTCTTCTAGAGTTGTTACAAAAGGTCATTTGCTCAAACTGTTTTTGGAAAGATAAGATTAATATATATTATATTCTAAATTACAACTATAGGAGGTATCGGTGGTGGACTGGTGGACATAACATCCTTACTCGCCTCCATACCCAAAACACAAACGATTATAGTGGACAAGAACTGATAAGGGTTCAATCGTAACATAACTTCAACCAGAAGTCTCGATACATCCTTGTTGACAGTAGCCAGAGAGGGGCTACAGCAGGCCCACAGACCCACAGACCCGCAGCTAGTACACCAGGGGCCGGCCCGAGGCCCAGGACCGGATCACCAGCACCCGGCCTCGGGGTCCAGCAGTCTATCCTGCCACCAGGGGCCCGGGGTCCGGGGGCGCCTGATAGGAGCATAAAATGCGACGTTCTGAATATGTTTTTACCCCCATTTATGCAATTCTTATCCCTTATTGTTGTAATATAGAGTAATTGAGTCATGTTGGAGTCGTTGGCAAGTGTTGGTGTATAAATTGAGCTAAAAATGCAGGAATGTCGAATTTTGAAGAATTTTAGTTTGAGTAGGACTCCTTGTTGTACTAGGAATCCTGTTTGGACTAGGAAACCTGTTTTGACTAGGAAACTTGTCGGAATGGAATTCTTTATTGTTCGTCGTTTCTAAATCATGTGTGGAATCGGTTTGTGCTAGAAATGTTAAAAATGCATAATTATGGTAGAGTCCTTATTGAACTAGGATTCCTAATAAGAGTTTGATTGCAACTAGGACTCCTTTTTCAACTAGAACTCTAGCTGGAAAAGGAATCCTTACTAAAGTAGGAATCCCAGTTGGATAAGGATTCTACGAGCACTACCAGAAAAATGAGTTTTGCCGACGAAAAAAAAAAACAACGGCCGACGAAATGATTTTTCGTCGGCTATTCCCAGGAATGGCCGACGAAAATTTTTTTTCGTCGCTAAAAAAAAAAAATCGTCGGCCATTCCTATAGAATGGCCGACGATTTTTATTTCGTCGGTAAAAAGTAAAAATCGTCGGCTATTCTACAAGAATGGCCGACGATTTTTATTTTCGTCGGCTATACTCCAAGAATGGCCGACGAATTAATATTTTCGTCGGCTATAAAACTTTTGGAGTATGGCCGACGAATTTTACAATTTCGTCGGCTATAAGTCTTTATATTTTCAGATCTGGACAGCAGCTGCTCATTTGCAAAAAACGGGAGAAAGAGTGAAAAATCAGTGGATATTGTTGAAATCCGTCCTCTCTTACATTGTGAAGCTATATATAGGTACGTACATGTGTATATATGTTGATTTTGGGTTTTAGTTGCATGAGTTGATTTTGAGTTTTAATATATGTTTTGATGTTATTTTAATCCTAAAGAGTAATCGGTTTTGATGTTATTTTAATTAGTGTTAAAAAAATAATGATGATGTTAGTGACACTTCAGGTAGCATAAGTCATCTTTCTCGTGCTTCGATAAAAGGAAAACAGAATATCTGACGGTTTCTGGAGCTTTTATCAAAACAGAATGATGATCAGAAGGTCATCCAGGCTACTAAATTGGTCAAACCGAAAGATCCTTTTTTCGCAGTTATCTTGCAACCATTCAACTTCATTAACTGCTATCTGGTGAGGATTAAGTAGTTAATGAAGTCGAATGGTTACAAGATAACTGCGAAAAAAAGATCTTTCGGTTTGAACATTTTAGTAGCCTGGATCACCTTCTGATCATCATTCTGTTTTGATAAAAACTCCAGAGAGCTTGGCATTCTGTTTTCCTTTCATCGAAGCACGAGAAAGAGGACTTATGCTACCCGAAGTGTCACTAACATCATCATTATTTTTTTATTTTTTTCATAGAATAGCCGACGAACAATGCATCATTTCGTCGGCTATAATAATAATGGCCGACGAAAATTAATTATTTCGTCGGCCATAAGTTTTTTTAAAATAAATATTACATTTATGGCCGACGAAAATTAATTATTTCGTCGGTAAAAATTAAAAATCGTCGGCAAAAAAAAAATTTTGTCGGCCATACACATAGAATGGCCGACGATTCATTATTTCGTCGGCCATACACATAGAATGGCCGACGATTTAAAGTTTTTCGTCGGCTATAATCCTATAATGGCCGACGATTTAAAGTTTTCGTCGGCTATATAACTTTGGGAAGAATGGCCGACGAAGTTGGCAATTTCGTCGGCTATAAGTCTTTATATTTTCAGATCTGGACAGAAGCTGCTCATTTAAAAAAAAAACGGGAGAAAGAGTGAAAAATCTGTGGGTATTATTGAAATCCGTCCTCTCTTACATTGTGGAGCTATATATAGGTATGTATATATATATATGTGTATATATATATATGTTGATTTTGAGTTTTAGTGATTTTGATATAGTAAGTGATTTTTTGTTTTGTTGTTGTTTTAGTGTTAGAATGTATGTATATATGTTGATTTTGAGTTGTAGTTGAGTTGATTTTCAGTTAGAGTATAATTATGTGTTTTAATTTAATAATGTTATTTTAATTAGTGTTAAAATATATATAAATATGTTAATTAATGGTTGTTGATAGTGTAATGAACTTAAATAATGGTTGTTAATTAATGGTATATATATATGAGTTGATGTTGATAATAATATATATTGTAATATATATGTGTTAATTAATTTATTATTAATTAAAGTTATACATATATATTATTATCAGGCTATATATGGATCGAGATAAGAGTTGGATTTCGCTTCCAAGGCATGACCGACGATACACTACAGGAGTTGTGGATTTTATGCAGTTCGTCGAAGAAAATGCAAAAGGACCGTACCATTATTGCCCGTGCAAGAAATGTAAGTGTCGCAGTGATATGTGTCGATTTCCGATTAGGACAGTATGGGAGCACCTAAAGAGCAATGGGTTTTGGCCGAAGTACACACGTTGGATATATCACGGTGAGCCATCATTAGATGGATCGCATCATCATGGGCAGTATTTTGAGGCGGGCAGTAGTAGTACATCCAACGATCCAACAATGACATTCGTCAACGACGTGTTTCCTTTTGAAAGCGGTGTACATGGGGAACAATATATGCAGGACCCGGTGCAGCCGTTCCCACAAGTTGTCAACACTGCTGCCTTTGACAAGTACAACAAACTGATTGCATTGCAACAGGCCCCTGTGTGTTCAAGTTCTGAGAAGACAGTTCTTGAAAGTGTGATGGAGGTAATGAGGATTAAAGTCGAGACAAAATCGACTATCAGGCAAGTAGATGAATATCTACAGTACACTTCTTCGTTGTTGGAGGAGGGTCATCGTAATCCTACCAATCACCGTCAGGTCCGAAGTATCCTCAAAGATCTAGGGCTTTCCTACATTAAGATCCATACATGCGCATTTGACTGCGTTCTCTTCTGGGGTAAAGATGCAGAAGGGAATGACCTTGCTAGCCTTTACGCATGTCCGATATGTCAGTCTGACCGATATAAGTTGACGGGAGCAGGCAATAGGAAACCTGTGAAAGTGCTTCGGTATTTTCCGTTGAGAGATAGGCTTGAGCGGTTGTACATGTCAGAAACCGCCGCAAAAGCTATGAGGTGGCACGGTGAGCGGGACGCGGGAAACACAGATATCATGACACACATCTCTGACGGAGCGGCTTGGAAGCATATAAACAATGAGTTTCCTTATTTTGCGTCAGATGTCAGAAACGTCAGGCTCGGGCTCTCAACTGACGGGTTCAACCCTTTCGGCACCATGAGTCTTTCATACAGTATATGGCCGGTGGTTTTGGTACCTTACAACCTTCCTCCGTGGATGTGCATGAAGAAGGAATATAATATGTTGACGTTGTTGATTCCGGGGCCTGGTTACCCAGGGAAATGTCTCGATGTGTATATGAGACCATTGATTGAAGAGCTTAAGGTATTGTGGGACGTTGGTCATCCCACTTTTGACAAGTACAAGCAGGAGACGTTCCAGATGCATGCCATGGTTATTGGTACCATCAGTGATTTTCCTGCTTATGGGATGTTGTCGGGCAGCGTTGTCAGGGGATACAAGGCTTGTCCAGAGTGCCTCACCGATTATGGGAGCACCCCTCATTGTAACAAGATATGCCGAATGGGTCATCGTGTGTTCCTTCCGGCGGATCACCACTGGCGTTACGAGTCCGCCGCATTTGATGGAACCGAAGAACACGGCCGTGCTCCCAGAAGATGGACAGGAAGAGAAATTTTAGCAAGACTTAATGAGTACGATTTTGGGCCCCTCAGCAATCATCCCGATATTGTAGTGGAAATACCTGAAAGGCCTGAGGAGTACAAATTCTGGACACATAGGAGCATATTGTGGGAACTCCCGTACTGGTGTGAGTTGCTGATCCGACACTTCCTAGACGTTATGCACATAGAAAAAAATGTTTCTGAAAGTGTGGTGGGCACAACGCTGAACTTGGAGGGGAAGACGAAAGACGGTCCTAAGGCTCGCACTGATATGCAAAACATGAATATCAGAAAACCACTATGGTTGAAACAAGGGAAGAGAAAAATGCCTCAAGCTCCTTACACCGTCAAGCCTGAGCATAAATCAGAAATTTTGCATTGGATAAGTCGGGCCAAGTATCCTTCAGGCTTTGCTGGAAATATAGCCAAGTGTGTCAACAGACAATGCAACAATCTGTACGGGTTGAAAAGTCATGACAATCATATCCTGCTACAACGTCTCTTCCCTGTTTTCATTCGACCGTTCCTTCCCCGTCACGTTGTGGAGCCGTTAGTAGCGTTGGCAAGATTTTTCCAGAAGGTATGCACACGGGAAGTGAGAAAATCTGACCTCCGGGAAATGCAACAAGACATCGTTCATATCATGTGTAAATTTGAGATGATATTTCCTCCAAATTTTTTCGACATCATGCCTCACCTCATGATCCATCTTCCTCGGCAGTTGTTGCTTACCGGTCCTGTGCACTTCACTTGGATGTATCCGATGGAAAGGTACGTATTTTACACCTTATGTTAATTTCCTCATCAATATATGTGATATAGTGTTAATGTATTATCATAACACTTTAAAAACTTGATTTATAGGCAACTTGGACAATACGGTGGTTTTGTCCAAAACAGATCCGCACCTGAAGGATGTATAGCTGAAGCATATATTGCGCACGAGTGCGTTACCTACATGAAGCTGTATTTCGGAGCGTTACAGGAAAGCATACCGGAAGATGTACCTTCACAGTTCAATCTTTCCATACTCTCCGACGATGTTGTACTCGGTGGAAACATGCCAGTTTCCTATAAGTTGAAAGATTATGAGGTAGCCATTGCACATTGGTGGGTACTAATCAACTGTCCAGAAGTTCAGTTTTGGAAGGACATACATCTACGCTGTGAAGGAGTAGCAAGTGATCGCGATTACCACAACCAGACATTCGCAGAGTATTTCGGCCGCTGGGTACGTACCTTTAACACTATTTTATACGTGTTCATATATTATTGTGTATATTTATTCATATTTATAGTTGATTCTGATGGTTGCAGATGGACCTTATTGCAAATGATAATCACCCAAATTGGTCGCACGAACTCAGACTTTTAGCGAGGAGGCCGGTCTATTCAAAAGTTTATGCGACGTGCAAGGTGAATGGTGTGTTATTTCGATGTGAAGACAGAGACCTCAGACTGAAAACACAAAATTCAGGGGTTATGGCACATGGTGGGGATGGTGGAGTTGACTATTACGGTGTTCTCCATTCAGTTGTGGAACTGCATTACGGGGAAGGCATGAAAGTGCACCTTTTCAAGTGTAGATGGTTTGACACACGGCCGCAGAGCATGAAAACCGATCAATACGGCGTAAGTTCTGTGAACACTAGTACATCATGGTATGAGGACGACCCGTTCGTTTTAGCCACATGGGTGAAACAAGTGTTTTATCTTGATGATCTCGCCAATGGTGACCAGTGGAAAGTAGTCAACACTATCCACCATCGCAACATTTACCGGGCGTCTACACTTGGAGTGGCCGAAGAGAACGAGGAAGGGGGCACCGCGTATCAAGAGCCCAAATCAAACGGTATTCCTGACTCCTCTTTTATTCGTCTAGACACGCCGGTGCGAATTCGACGTGAAGAGCCACTGCTTGTTGATGTTGATCCAATTGAAGAAACTAACGAGGACTCTAGTGGTGAGGAAAGACATAGATTACCCCTATCGAGCAATTCAGAAACCGAAGAAGACTCATCCGATGATTCCGATTACAATCCGACGGATTAAGTAATTTAAATGATGTAATCCTTTCATTTGTAATCAACTCATTTCTAATGAACGGGCGTGGGGATGAGCCTCCCAGCTAGGCTGGGTTCCAAACCCCTTAAACAAAAATTTGAAATATGTTGACTGTTGGGTTTCTGATTTTTTATGTTCCATTTTGGTTATATGTGAACAGGACATCGGAATAGGAGAGGTGTAAAACCACTGATTTTTTTGGTTTTTTTTTTCAGAGAATGGCCGACGAAAAATGCATTATTTCGTCGGCTAAACGGAGAATGGCCGACGAAAAATGCATTATTTCGTCGGCCATAATTTATTAAAAAAAAATATTTTACGAACAATGGCCGACGAAAACTAATTATTTCGTCGGCCATAAGTTATTTAAAAATAATTATTTACGAACTATGGCCGACGAAAAATAACTATTTCGTCGGCCATAAGTTTTTAAAAATAATTATTTACGAACAATGGCCGACGAAAAATAACTATTTCGTCGGCCATAAGTTTTTAAAAAAATAATAATATTACGAACAATGGCCGACGAACATTATATATTTCGTCGGCCATAAGTTTTTAACAGAAAACGACAAAACAATAGCCGACGAATACTAGGTTTGATTTCGTCGGCTATGATTAAAAAAAAAACAAAAAAAGAGCTGTTTCCATTTTCTATCACTATCGACAAACCATTGCTTCATCCTTCAAATGCAAATGTGTCGTGAAATAAGACATGACCAAAATATTGAAATACGGCTACGGTTGAAAAATGGGAAGATTCCGACAAAATCTGTGTGCCGAATGTTGCGGTTTGCTGTTTTTTACTCCCGTTTTCCTATGGGTAGCCTGACGGGCGGTAAATATTTTGGGGGAAATTTTTATACAATTAGATGCGTCGCATCGATCTGAAACTATTCTCTGTTGAAGGTCAGGCCAAAAAACGTCATTTAGATGCCCCAATTTCCATTTTACAGCGTTTAGAGGTTTGACTTTGCAGTTTGACCGTCCCGATCGAGCCTTTAACGTTGTCCGATAACCTTGGATTTTTTTTCATACATGTATTTCATCTTAACGGTGATATCTGACGGTTGAAATAGATTTTCCAAACTTTTAGATTCAAAATCGTAATATATGCACTAATGTTCCTTAACTTGTTTACTAAGTGTTTAAGTGAATGTATAGTTTCAAATACCTACTATACGTAGACCCTTCAAATGCAAATGTGTCGTGAAATAAGACATGACTGAAATATTGAAATACGGCTACGGTTGAAAAATGGGAAGATTCCGACAAAATCTGTGTGCCGAATGTTGCGGTTTGCTGTTTTTTACTCCCGTTTTCCTATGGGTAGCCTGACGGGCGGTAAATATTTTGGGGGAAATTTTTATATGATTAGATGCGTCGCATCGATCTGAAACTATTCTCTGTTGAAGGTCAGGCAAAAAAACGTCATTTAGACGGCCCAATTTCCGTTTTACAGCGTTTAGAGGTTTGACTTTGCAGTTTGACCGTCCCGATCGAGCCTTTAACGTTGTCCGATAACCTTGGATTTTTTTTCATACATGTATTTCATCTTAACGGTGATATCTGACGGTTGAAATAGATTTTCCAAACTTTTAGATTCAAAATCGTAATATATGCACTAATGTTCCTTAACTTGTTTACTAAGTGTTTAAGTGAATGTATAGTTTCAAATACCTACTATACGTAGACCCTTCAAATGCAAATGTGTCGTGAAATAAGACATGACCGAAATATTGAAATACGGCTACGGTTGAAAAATGGGAAGATTCCGACAAAATCTGTGTGCCGAATGTTGCGGTTTGCTGTTTTTTACTCCCGTTTTCCTATGGGTAGCCTGACGGGCGGTAAATATTTTGGGGGAAATTTTTATACGATTAGATGCGTCGCATCGATCTGAAACTATTCTCTGTTGAAGGTCAGGCCAAAAAACGTCATTTAGACGGCCCAATTTCCGTTTTACAGCGTTTAGAGGTTTGACTTTGTAGTTTGACCAAAAGTATAGCCGACGAAGTTATATTTCGTCGGCTAAAGTCTGGTGATCCGCACCTTCCCATTATCCACCGTTGGATGGGGGAGATCGGACGGATTCTGAGGGACGAAGACTATAGCCGACGAATTATGTAATTTCGTCGGCTATGCCATAGCATGGCCGACGAAAAATGATTTCGTCGGCTATGACATAGTATGGCCGACGAAATCGCTGTATTCGTCGGCTATACTATATCATGGCCGATGAAATAGCTTTATTTCGTCGGCTATACTATATCATGGCCGACGAAATAAAGCGATTTCGTCGGCTATACTATCGGGTATAAGTAAAATGCAGCCGAACCCTAGCCTCCATTTGCCCGATTTTCCCTAAACAATCTTCCTCCTCGAATCCGGCCCTCCTTCATCCGTCGATCCTCCTCCCTATTCCGGCAGCCCGGCGCCTCCTCCTCCTCCTCCTTGGTTCGGCAGCCCGGCGACTCCTCCTCCTCCTCCTTGGTTCGATCCGCCGCCCCTCCTCCTCCTCCTCCTCCCTGTTCCGGCAGCCCCGGCCGACCCTCCTCCTCCTCCTCCCTGTTCCGGCCGCCTCCCCCTCCTCCTCCTCCCCGATTCGGTACCGGCCGGCCTCCTTTTTTTTTTTTTTTTGTTATTTAATTGTTAATAAATTAAATTATGGTTAATAAATTATATATAATTGTTAATTTAGATATAATTGTTAATTTAGATATAATTGTTAATTTAGGTATAATTTATGTATTTATATGTTAATTTGTGTATAATTTATGTATTTATGTTAATTTATGTATTTATGTTAATTTAGGTATAATTTATGTATTTATATTAATTTAGATATAATTTATGTATTTATGTTAATTTAGTTATAATTTATGTATTTATGTTAATTTAGGTAGAATTTATGTATTTATGTTAATTTAGGTATAATTTATGTATTTATGTTAATTTAGTTATAATTTAGGTTTTTATGTTAATGTATGTAATTTTTAGGTTTTTATGTTAATTTAGGTAATTTTTGTAAAATTTATTTTAATTGTATATAATTTAGGTGTAATTGTATAATTTATATGTATAAATTGGTTATTATATAAATCGGTAAATATTAAAATATGTTAGTATTATTGGGTATTATATTAATTAGAATTTGTTATTTAATATAATATAATTTAATATTAATTAATGTATTAATGCGTCTGGCTTTAGATGGCCGATGCATTTAGGCAGTTGTTCGGAGGTCGTCGTTCTAGATCTAGAGGTTCTGGAAATGCCGCCGGTTCTGGAAATGCCGCCGGTTCCCCAGACTCCGAGAGGACGGCTAGCCAGCCTGAGAGGACCACCAGCCAGCCGCGGAGGAGTGTGGATGCAGCCCAGCCGCGGCGGAGTGTGAGTGCTCGGCACCAGACCCTTCTCCAGGCGGGGCGGCCGTCGAGCACTTCACTTCCGAATGTCGGTCCCTCTGTGGCGCCGAGGTTTAGTCGGCAGCTGTTTCACGAGGAGATAGCTGCCGACGTTCCTCAGGTTCGTATGCCTGAGGTTCATCGGGAGCCGATGCCGATGCCGAGTCCGACTCAGTCTGCTGGTGACTCGACTGAGGGGCCTACTCTCCCAAACCAGCTCTTCCTCCCCTACAACATTCCTGCGATACCCGAGGTCGACTATCAGGGTCGGCCCCAGTGGCCTGATATGCCTCAGTTCGTGAGTGCTGCGGAGGCATACCAGCAGCAGCCATGGGAGAGCCCTGACCTCCTGATTTCGGCGAGGAGAAAAGGAAAGTCGACGGCAACCGAATCATCGGGTTCAGGTAACATTCGATTTTATTAATTAAATATTTTATTAAAATTAACGCACTAATATTTAATTTTATTAACCAATCGTCGTTTATGTGATAGGGACAGGCGCTAGCAGTTCAACCCAGAGGAATACCAGAGGTGTCATCAGTTTTGAGACGCTCAGGAGAACGGTTGAACGGAGCGGGAGGATCCAGATTGACGAAGCTCCTAATCAGGAGGTTGGGGCGAAAAAGAAACGCGACTACTCGGGTTGCGTGGGTGCACTCATTAGGGACAGAGTCCCTATGTTGTGGGCTCGGTGGGCTGATGTGCCCGAAGAAATCAAGATGGAGTTGAACAACGCCGTGTCGGTGAGTAAATAAAAAAATTTAATTTAGTTATCGTAATATTTAAAAATTTTCGGTATTTTTATAATTATAAAACTAATAAAATATTATCTTTCAGACATACTTTGTGGTTGCGGAACACAAGCGGGGTTGGGCGGACTCCCAACAGAGCTCGAGGTACGTTGGGAATGTCTTATTTGATAATTAGAAATATTTTATGATATTAATCATATTTCTAATGCACTTTTGTTTTTTTCGTAGGTTCAAAGAGTGGAAGAACGAGCTCCGTTCCCACTATAACGAGTACGGCAACCGTGGTCGTATAGGTACTCCCAGAGAGTTCATGTTCAGGGAGTACGAGTGGCGTTGGTTGAGGACCGTAGTCTTCGACAACCCGGCTATGATGGTAAATACTAAACTTCACTATAAATGTTTATTTTATTAAAATTTTAATTATTAGTTTAAATATTTTATAATTATTTCAGTTATATTTTTTGATGCATTTTTCTAATATTTTATTATTTGTTTGAAGGAACGGTCTCGGATAAACTCGGAGAACCGCCGCCGTAACACAATCCTCCATCACGGCGGTTCAAGGCCGTTTGCACAATATCAGGAGGAGGCGCTCAGAGATCATCCTGATTGCAACCCCTACGTGGAGACGTTCAAGATCGCTTATCCACAAGCGACAGACGATCTCGTAAGTCGTTCATTATGATTTTAAAATTTAAATTATTAATTTTACTTAACTATCCATTTGTTAGAATATTAATTTTTTTCCCCGTCCAATTAGGAGCGGGTGACCCAGGCCGAACAAGAGGTGCTCCAGCAAATAGTTCGGGAGACACAACCGGACATCTCAGAGGCAGATTTGGAAGAAGCCGTGCGCCAGGTCGACCGCACCAATATCCAAACGGCGGCGAGGATGTTCAACGCAGCCTTCCCACACCAGTCCAACGAGTACTACTGCCGGGGTTTAGGAGGTTCTGGACAAGGGCTCCTGAAGACCATTAAGGGAGGTAAAAAGAAGGGACCGGAGGCGGCTAGACCCAACATATGAGGGGGGAAGTGCAGCGATTGGCCGCAGAATTGGCGACCTCGTCCCAGACAGTAGAGGAGCTGCGCCGCAGACAATATCAGTACCAGCAGTATCAGTTGGATATGGTCCGTTGGAATGCTGAGTGCGCCAGAATTCGGCAATACAACTACGACGGCCAGCAACAGTGGGTTTATGAGATGTTCGCGGCACAACAAGAAGGCCGTCCACCCCCGCTCCCGTTTCAGCAGTTAGTGGAGCCTCCAATGCCTCAACCTCCCGAGTTCGGTCAGCAGGATGATGCGCCTGATGCTGTAGATGACATCCTAGACTTTAGTAGTTTAGGGGATAATTAGGGTTATATTTTATGTATATTGGAACGAATTTAATAAAAATGGTATTTAGACGTGTTTCTTGTTGGTGCAAATGCATGAATTGTTTTTGTGATTTGCAGCTTGCTTGGAATGGTAATTTAGAAAATAATTTAATTTTTTTTTTTCCAAATGCAAGAATAGCCGACGATTTTTGCATTATTTCGTCGGCTATAACAAGTATAGCCGACGAATTTTACCAATTTTCGTCGGCTATAACTTGTATAGCCGACGAAAAGTTCCTTATTTCGTCGGCTATAACTAATTAATACCTATAAAAATAGTAATATATTTCGAGGAAATAGCCGACGAAATTTTATTAAATCGTCGGCTATAGTTAAAACAACATAGCCGACGAAATTTTATTAAATCGTCGGCTATAGTTAAAACACCATAGCCGACGAAATTTTAGTAAATCGTCGGCTATAGTTAAAACACCATAGCCGACGAAATTTTGGTAAATCGTCGGCTATAGTTAAAACACCATAGCCGACGAAATTTTGGTAAATCGTCGGCTATAGTTAAAACATCATAGCCGACGAAATTTTATTAAATCGTCGGCCATACTTAATGGATTTCGTCGGCCATACTCAAAAATACCCGACGAAAGTCGTCGGCTATTTCACCCACGTTTGCCCGACGAATTTTTTGACTCGTCGGCCATACTTAACTATTGCCGACGAAATTTTTTTTTTCGTCGGCCATTGGTATTACCGACGGCGTATTACCGACGACTTATGGCCGACGAAATTTTCGTCGGCAGAGGGTATAGCAGACGAAAAAATGGAATGGCCGACGAAAAAATTTTCGTCGGCTATTCTTCCGTATCTGGTAGTGGAGTTTGAGTCCTAATTAAAGTCTACAAATTGAAGAGTTTTAGTCGAACAAGGAGTCTACAAATGCTCGACGTTTTTGATAAGTCGAAAGAATTTCATTGAAAATACAACTCCTTGTTGGACTAGGATTCCTTATCTATCTAGGACTCTTACTCATGATAATTGTGCTACATATTTTTATCTTCTTTGAGATTTATTTCTCAATCTTATTTTCAGGAATTTATGAGAAGATAATTGAAGTGAAATGGAGGAATTATTTCGGCAAAATGAAGATGCATTGCCGTGGAGTTCAAGAATGGGAATCCAATTTGGATTTGGATTTGGAAACTTTCCTAATCTAATAATCTTATCTATTACATATATGTCTTTTTAAGACATCATTTGTCTAGATTAGGACAAGTTTAATGCATGGATTAATTGTGTATTTCTTTTCTTTATTTTCAGATTTTATTTGGAGATAAAGGAGGAGATAATATCTTTAACTCAAGAAATAATTTTCGGCAAAGGTGAAGAATTGTTGCCGTGTGCTTTCAAGGAAGATGAGTTGGACTTGGAGACTTCATGGCCGGCCAAAGAGAAGGATTAAAGGAAGAATTAATCTATTTTTACATAGATTTTCGGTAATTGCATGAGAGAAAGGAGGAAGAATTCTTGTGGGAGTCTTCAAGGCCGGCAATGCAAAGAATGTATGTGGACTGAATTGTGACTTTGTGCAAGGATTTGTTGCCGAATCAAAGAGATTTAATTGAAGAAAAGTGAAGAGATAATTCGGCAACAACAAGAGATAATTGAAGATTTATTCAGCAATTATCTATGGGATTTTCGGAAAAGAAGAAAAGAGCAAAGCAAGGGATGAATGTGGACCTAATTGAAGCCTTGTGCAATTGCTTGTTGCCGAATTGAAGTGTTTTATTGAAGAGATTTTGTTGCAACAATTCAGCAATTCATGAAGAGATAATTCGGCAATTGCATGAAGGATGAGAAGCCTTGCCGAAACCCTAGCAGCCCTAGCTTTGCCGAAAACCAAAACCAAAAGGGATTCGGTTTACTTGGAGAATATTCTTGCCGAACCCTAGTCCTCTCCTCTCCTCTCCTCTATAAATACCACATCATTATTTCAGAAAAATCATATTCTCTTCCACACAAAAAGCTTGCCGAAACTCTGCCAAATTCTCTCCAAAAATTCTTACCAAGAACAAGGCCGAACCACCGTCCACCACCTTTCACAAAACCTTTCCAATCATCATCACCAATCCTATTGCCGATTTCTTCAACAAGGTTGTCAATTTGGATTGTAATATTTCGATGGCTTTGATTTCTTCGTATTTAAACATCATTTTGTCTATGAAATATGTTTGGATTCTTGGTTTTAATTTCGGTTTTGTTAACTATCCATGGGATTTTCGAATCTTTGTTATAATTGTTTGGTTATCTTGTGTTTAATTACCGATGTATGCATGCTATGTAATTGAATATGTATGATGGGCAGTAGGTTTTTGCATGTTTTCTTGATTTAATTAGGTTTATTTCCTTAATTCGTGTGCAACCGAAGGAGATATCTAGATGCATTCGAAGGCCATGAGTGTTATCTAGGTATTGAATTCACTTGCCGATTTAATATATGTTGGAACATACGCATGTTATGTTTTAATGTGTATTAATCTAAGGGCTAGAGTAATTCTGGAAATTTACATGTCGATGTGAGATGAGTGACGACATACTTGCTAACATGTTCCAATTCGACATATTGTGCTTATGTGCTATTTGTGTTTAATTTCTACGCATAGTGTTGTTAAACCAATTAGTACCATGTTTAGGATTACACGCATTGTGGATTCTAAATACTTGTGATATTTTGAATAATTAGATATACCGCATTGGCTCTAATTAAATTGGAACTTAATTGATCTTGAATCCGATTTTAGCTTGCTGCCCCTATTACTTGTTTTGATTTCGTTGCATGTGTAATGAGTTTTGTGTTTGGTAAATGTGTGGAAGATGTTGATCAATTGTATATAATAATTTAGGTTTTAATTTTTGTAAAAATCAGTAGGTAATTAGATAAAAAATCGACAACCCCCTTTTTGTGCAACACTTTATGTGATTAAATGCCCTTGATTTCCCCGGATAGAACGATCCCTACTTGTCAATACTACAATCGACACAAGAAGGGTATTATGTGTATGTAGTTGTTTTGCAGGTACTTTGTGCTTGGATTACATCTCCATCAATTTTTGGCGCCGTTGCCGGGGAAATTTAATGATTTTGATTCATAAAGTGTTGTTTTGTAATTATGTATATTGCAGGTTATTTTAATTTTTCAATAGATTTTGGGATTTGTATAATAGGATTTTTCGGAAGTGTAATAGTAAATAGGGATTTCCGATTTTTGTTTTTGTTTTTGGTTTTTGTTTTTGGTTTTTGTTTTGATTGGTTGCCGATTCATGTGATGTATATTGTGGATGTTGTTACACTTAGATAAATTCTAGGAAGTTGATAGTTTTTGTGTATGCTTTGAGTTTATTGTAGTTTCTAAAGTGTAACATGTAGGTGAAGCCTCTTTTGTTGATCATAACCAAAACCCTTCATACGAATGGTGCTTTGTTGAATCCGTTTTTATGTAGATTGGGAAACGCGGGATACTTCCCCCCCACGCATACAAGCGACATTTCGGCAATAGTATTACTTCTATGAGGTTGAGGGCGGTTTTAATCAACACTTGTAGACCGCTAGAACCCGAGTTTATTTTACAAAGTATAGGGCAAGTTATTTTTCATTGATTGGTTCGAGGTTTGTAAAACTGGTTCTCAAGACCCACAGACTAATGATCATTCTCTGTGAGTGAGTCGATAGGGGACTTGTCCTCCGTGGTTACCAACTTTGAGACCTGCCTGGTTCCTAAAGAGAGTTTACTCTCCGTGAATCTTAACGACACCGCCTTTGAAAAGTAAAATACGCTCGACCTAGACAACTGTTTGTGCCGAAGCATCACCTCACTTTAGACGCTAGGAAATAACTTGAGCATATGTGAATCTATTTTTCTTCAAAAGATAAAATTCGTCTTTAATTTTTGAGGTATATCGGAATAAGCATGATACTACCTTGGACTGTTTCAGCCCATTGCACTGTTATCTCATCTACTCCACGTACCTCAAATTTTAAAGTTGTGTGAATAAAAGAAATTAAAAACTCTAAGTTTCGACATTCCCTTACTTACATAATTCGAATACTTTTAAGAACCAAACCATTGTGTGATACATGTAAATTATGTGTAAATTTTTCATGTGATATATTGTATAACTAGCTAAATTGTTAGGGAGTTTTAAAAGTCTATTTATGTTTGAGTTTGTTTTTGGTTTTGAGGGGAAGAGGAATAGGTAAGGCCACTAATGTTGATATTAGCCTTAACCCTTCATACTAGCGCTTGCGTTTTTATGAGGTTGAGGGCGGCTTTTATGCACTTTAGTGGTACTGACAACATAAGGTTCTCAACAGAGTAAGAGGCATTCATAGTTCGTTTGTTCTAATTTTGGTGTTGAGGTTTGTTTAACTAGATCTCAAGGCCCATAGACTGATGTTCATTCTCGGTGAGTGAGTCAATAGGGAGTTCGCTCTCCGTGGTGTCCAACAACGAGTCTTTGTCTTGCCTCACTCCATTGTTAGTACTTTCGTTCTAGCCTTCTGAAACCACGGAATCTTGTGTCTAGTCGATAGACCTAGGCCGCACGTCCACCGAGCTTCAAAACCTTAAATGAGTTTGATATAAGTAAATTTTTAATCTCAAAAGAAATCATTTCTTGGTTTGAATTTTTGAGGTATATCGGAATAAGCATGATACTACCTTGGACTGTTTCAGCCCATTGCACTGTTATCTCCTCTGCTCCACGTACTTTGAAAATTCGAACAAATCATATAGCAATTTAACTAGGGATACATAAAATACATTCTTTTTACTTCTTACGATGATACTTGTAATTTTTCGTGTGAAATATACTTGTAATTTTTCGTGTGATATACTTCCATTTTCTTATGTAAATCTTCGTGTAATACATATACTTATAATTACTTAAATTTTCGTTGATACATACAATTATTTTCTTGTCATACTTATACCCTAACTCTAACTTATACATTCTAACTATACAATACACGTTTGTTTTTCTTTTTAAATTCATTGATTAAATACTTGATCTTTTAATAATTTCAGGTACATGAATCTTGGTTGGTCGCAAGAAATTGAGGAAAGATTGAAAAGAATTTGCAACCAAGAGGAAGAAGAGCAAGTTTTGCCGAGCACATCTTCACCAGAGCATCAGTTTGTTTCTCCCACCTCATCACTTTTCGACAGAAATTTTGTTGCACCACCATCACCATTTCCTTCAGAAGCTTCGTGTGAACTTAACCCATTGTTTCACGAAGAACCAGAGTTTGAGCTACTTCAAAGTCCCATACCAATTCAGTACTTGAATTTTGATTTACCTGATCCCATAGTTAATATGACTTCATTGAGAGAAGAGAATGGGCAAGTAGATGCGCCACAAGGAGGAGTGGTGAGACCAAGTAATGTAACGTATCCTGCTGTTGCACCTGGCAAATCAGCAGAGTTTGAGTTGAAGGGTGGATTTATCCACCAATTGCCCAAGTTCTTTGGACTTAGTGGAGAAGATCCGAATCGCTATATTCAGAAATTTGAGTTCAGATGTGAGTCAATGTGCCCAACTGGGGCGGATTTGCAACATGTGAGGATGAAAGCTTTTCCATTCTCACTTGAAGATAGGGCAGCCGAGTGGTTCTTTGCTATTCCACCAGGAAAAATGACGTCTTGGAATACAATGGTGAAGGAATTTCTCACCAAATATTTTCCTTCATCAAGGGTGACACAAATCAGAAAGGAGATCACCTCAATTAGACAAGAGCCAGATGAGAGCTTTGATGTGTACTATGATAGGTACAAGTCTTTGGTGGCAACGTGTCTTAATCATGAGATACGTGAAGGTCTTTTGCTCCAATACTTTTATGAAGGATTGCGTCCTTTGGAGCGTAGATTTCTTGACTCAGCGGCTGGAGGATCTTTGATGGAAAAGAGCAAGGAGGAAGTTAAGAACTTGTTGGAGATGCATTTCACTAATCAACAACAGTTCGGGTCTACTTCCTCAAGGCGAGTGAATGAAGCTAGTGGTTTTGAGGAGTCTAATGCTGTCAAGGAGCTTAAGGAAGACATGGGGAAGCTAACTCAGATGATGTCCCAAATGATGAAGCAGAAGCATGCCCAAGTTTGTGGGGTGTGTAGCATAGAGGGCCATACGGCTGATGTGTGTCCTCAATTGGGAGGAGGTGATAATTTTGAGGAAGCCAATTCGGTTGGTTTTCAAGGGCAGCAACGTTCCAATTACCCCAATTTCAATCCAAGGTACAACGATCACCCTAATTTTCGTTGGGCCAACAACAGCAATGTTCAGAACCCTCAACCATTGGCGCCACCACAAGCAAATCAAGGAGGCATGGCGTATCAACCAAGACCTCAAGGGCAATTTCAAGGATTTGCAAGACCTCAGTAACAATTCTACAACAACAATGCTCAAGCATCATCGAATCCTAACTATGATGCAATGCTGAAGTCTTTGAATGATGCAACTCACACATTGTTGCAATCTACAACCTCAAACACTAAGGATATTTCTGAGCTGAAAAATCAGATGGGGAAGGTTGTGGATTTTATGGGGCAGATCCAAGAGCAAGGGAGGTTACCTGGAGGAGTGATCCCTAACCCCAAGAATGAGCAAGCAAAGTCAATCACCACAAGGAGTGGTAAAGTCTTGGAGGGGCCGAGAATGGGAAAGGCAAGTGAGGACGTGATGGTGGAGTGTGATGATGATGAGGCCAAGCAAAAAGTGGCACACGGCAAAGGAGAAATAGCACACGGCAATGAGGCCGAGAAAAATGATGAACCGAGCAAAGAGGAGCTCGATGTGATGAAGAAGAGGGACTTGGAAAAAGATCCCGCAACCTCAGAAGCACATAAGGTAAAATCTAACTCAAGTGGTTTAGTTATTACTAACCAATCTTCGTGTTTGCCTTTTCCTTCCAGATTTGCTAAATCAAAGAAGGAGAAATCAGATGAGGAGGTACTTGATATTTTTAGACGTGTAGAGGTCAACATCCCCCTTTTGGAATGCATCAAGCAGATTCCAAAGTATGCCAAGTTTTTGAAGGAGCTTTGCACAACAAGAAGGCATACAAGGGAGGAGCAGGTAGTGAAGATGAGTGAGACGGTTTCAGCCGTTCTCCAGAGGAAGCTTCCACCAAAAATGAAAGACCCAGGCAGCTTTACAGTGCCATGTAAAATTGGACAATATTGCTTTGATAAAGTTTTGCTAGATTTAGGGGCTTCAATAAATGTTATGCCATATAATGTGTATAAGTCCTTAGGTCTAGGCGAGTTGAAACAAGACAATGTAATTATTCAACTCGCCGATAGGTCTAACAAATATCCTGAGGGATATGTGGAAGATGTTCTTGTGCAGGTGAATAGTCTAATTTTTCCTGCAGACTTCTATGTGCTACATATGGAAGAGTCGCCCCTAAATTCCACTCAACTATTGTTGGGGCGACCATTTATGAGAACCGCAAGAACAAAGATTGATGTTGCAGAAGGCAACCTCACCATGGAGTTCGATGGTGAAATAATTGGTTTCAACATATTTGAAGCTATGAGGTATCCGGTTTCTGACTTAAAACCTTACTATGTTATTGATGTAGTTGATTCTCTTGCACAGGTTTTGTCAGAAACTTTGGATCAATAGCAACTAGCTATTGAGCAAGGGGCCGGAATTGACAAATTAGGGGAGGAGATTTCGATGGAGGCATGGCAAGATCTTGAGCCGTGCATAGCACAAGTGGTTGCCGAGCTAGAGGCAACACCGCATGTGAAAAGGTCATGTCATTTTTTGTCAATTCCCATTTCCACTAACAAAATTCTACCATCTGTGGAACAGGCCCCTATTTCAGAACTGAAGGTGCTTCCCAATCATTTGAAGTATGTATATTTGGGAGACGATGACACACTACCAGTTATTGTGTCATCACAGCTGAGTGAGCAGCAGGAAGCACGTTTGACTAGCATGTTGAAGAGGAACAAGACCGCCATAGGATGGACATTGGCGGACATCAAGGGAATCAGCCCTACAACTTGTGTCCATAGGATCTTGCTTGAGGAAGGAGCCAAGCCTACTAGGGAGGGTCAGAGACGATTACACCCCCCTATGATGAAGATTGTGAAGGACGAGGTGATCAAATTGCTGGATTGTGGAGTCATTTATCCTATATCAGATAGCCAGTGGATTGCACCTGTCCAAGTTGTACCTAAGAAGAGTGGAGTCACAGTTGTGAAGAATGACAAGGATGAGCTCATGCCCCAACGATTAGTGACAGGTCATAGGATGTGCATCGACTACAGAAAGCTGAATGCTACTACTCGAAAGGATCACATGCCTTTGCCTTTCATGGACCAGATGTTGGAGAGACTAGCCGGGCACGAATTCTATTGCTTCTTGGATGGGTACAGCGGTTATAATCAGATATGCATTCACCCAGATGATCAGGAAAAGACGACGTTCACATGTCCCTTTGGTACGTTTTCCTATCGACGCATGCCTTTTGGTTTATGCAACGCACCAGGTACATTTCAACGTTATATGTACTCATTATTCTCTGATTATATTGAAAATATCATTGAAGTCTTTATGGATGATTTTAGTGTTTATGGAAAAGACTTTGATGCATGCTTAGAGAATTCGGAATTAATCCTGAATAGATGTGTAGAAACTAACCTTGTGCTTAATTGGGAAAAATGTCATTTCATGGTAAAACAAGAGATAATTTTAGGACACATAATTTCTGCAAAGGGTATAGAGGTTGATAGGGCCAAGATTGATATTATGCTTCACTTACCCTCCCCTACAACTGTAAGGGAGGTACGTTCGTTTCTTGGCCATGCAGGTTTTTACAGGAGGTTCATCAAGGATTTTTCGTTGGTGGCCAAGCCCATTTGTGCCTTATTGCAGAAGGATGTTCCATTCGTATGGGACAAAGGGTGTGAAGATGCATTTGTGAAGTTGAAGAAATTGCTGACGACAGCCCCTATTATGGCGCCACCAGATTGGACATTGCCATTTGAGATCATGTGTGATGCTTCAGACTATGCAGTTGGAGCAGTGCTTGGACAGAGAAAAGAGAAGAAGCCAAATGCCATATATTATGCTTCTCGCACACTTAATGATGCTCAATTAAATTACTCTACTACTGAGAAAGAATTGTTGGCTGTGATATTTGCTTTAGAAAAATTTCGTTCATATCTTTTGAATTATAAAGTGATTGTTTATTCTGATCATGCAGCCCTTAGATATCTGATGAAGAAAAAGGATGCTAAGCCACGTTTGATTCGATGGATTCTCTTACTTCAAGAGTTTGACATCGAAATAAAGGACAAGAAGGGGAGCGAAAATGTTGTGGCGGATCACTTGAGCAGAATTGTGAAAGAGGAGGAAACGTTGCCACTTCAGGAAACCTTCCCAGATGAGCAGCTCTTTCGAGTGGACACAAACGAACCTTGGTATGCAGACATTGTCAATTATTTAGTTACTAAAACTTTTCCAAGTACATGTTTGCAGGCAACCAAGACGAGGATAAAAAAGAATGCAAGACACTACATATGGGACGATCCATATCTTTGGAGGACTTGTAGTGATCAAGTTATAAGACGTTGTGTGCCACAAGAGGAGCATAGGCCGATCCTTGCATTTTGCCACAATGAGGCGTGTGGAGGACATTTTGGAGCTAAGATGACAGCCCTCAAGGTATTAGAAAGTGGATTTTATTGGCCCACGATTTTCAAGGATGCATACACATTTTGTATGACATGTGATAGGTGCTAAAGGACAGGTAACATTGGTAAGAGAGACCAAATGCCCCTAATTCCTATAGTCTTTGTCGAAATTTTTGATGTATGGGGTATAGATTTTATAGGACCTTTTCCTTCATCCAAAGGTTTTCTTTATATCTTGTTGGCTGTTGATTATGTGTCTAAATGGGTGGAGGCGAAAGCCACAAGGACTAATGATTCTAAAGTTGTTGCAGGTTTCTTGAGAACTAACATATTTTGCAGGTTTGGAGTACCTCGTGTGCTTATAAGCGATGGAGGTTCTCATTTCTGCAACAGAACAATTGAGGCTTTGCTCAAGAGATATGGAGTCACCCATAAGGTATCCACACCTTATCACCCTCAGACGAGCGGAATGGCGGAAGTGTCCAACAGAGAGATCAAGAGCATATTGGAGAAAACTGTGGGCCCATCAAGGAAAGATTGGAGTGACAGACTTGATGATGCACTTTGGGCTTACAGAACGGCATACAAGACACCCATTGTGATGTCTCCATTTCGGCTCACATTTGGCAAGGCGTGCCATCTTCCAGTAGAGTTGGAGCATAAGGCGTGGTGGGCGGTCAAGCAATTCAACATGGAGCTTGACAAGGCTGGACTTCACAGGAAATTGCAGCTGAGCGAACTTGGGGAAATCAGAAATGAAGCATATGATGCTGCGTGGATTTACAAGAAAAAGACGAAATTGTATCATGACAAGATGATAAGAGGCAAAACGTTTCATATTGGCCAAAAAGTCTTGTTATTTCATTCTCGTCTTAGATTATTTCCTGGAAAATTGCGTTCTCGTTGGATTGGGCCTTATATTGTTACTAATGTGTTTTCTCATGGTGCTATTAAAATTCAGAGTATTGAAACAGGAAAAGCCTTCAAGGTGAATGGTCATCGACTTAAGCCTTACTACGAACCTTTTGAGGAGCACACCATTGAGGAGATACCATTTAGAGACGCACCAAGATCCTGATGATGTGAAGAAGAGTCTAGGCTAAAGGACTATAAACAATTAAGCGCTGCATGGGAGGCAACCCATTTCAACCAAAATTGTGAAGGAGCCGTCTACGAGAGTTTGAATTTCTAAACCCTAAACTCTTTTTGGTTGAATTGTATAAATGTGGAACTTGTGTGAATTATCAAATGCTTAGAAATTACTACATAATTTTTGTGTAACATTGAGGACAATGTAATTTTCTAAGTGTGGGGTAGGGAATATATGTTTCACATGTGTTTGTTTTTGTTTTGAGTTTTTGTTTAAAGTCATAAAAAGTAAAGAAAAGAAAAATCAGAAAAATAAAAAAAAAATTCGTTGCTTTTGTTTAATTTTTTCATTGCTTTTGTTTATTTTTGTTTATTTTTGAGTCTTAGGTGCCCCTAAATAGTCGATGATGAATATATCTTTGAATGCATAGATGATGGTTTCGCATAATCTTGAAAATAATTGTGAGTTTCATGGACTTTGTGATTGGTATGAACATTTGAGACTTGGACTTAAAAATGTAATAAGCATGTATGTTTGTGTTGATTTTGTTCCATAATAACCTGTGTGAGCTTTGATGCCATATACTTTCCTTCTTGAGTGATAAAAATGGGCAGAATTTTTCAAAACTTCATCATTCTTTGAATATTCAATGACTATGTGTTATAGCTTTTAATGAACTCTAGAATGCTAGAACTTGCTCTTGACAATTTTTGAGACTATTATTCATGAAATGCCTTGATTTTGAAAAGGATTGAAAAATCAGGTTAGGATTACCACCAATGCCAAATAAAGCTTATGCCTAATTTGTGCCCGTCGTGGGACTCCTTAGTTTTAACCCCTTTGAGCCGACATTGTGCCATTTTATTTCATCACCATGATACACTTTCCTTGAGCTTAGAACAGTTTATCCTTACCATTGTTGTCAAGACTTGGTTAAAAAAAAAAAAAAAAATTAATGGGAATTTGTTAGTTGAAGTGATGATATGAAGTAAGTGTGGGGTGAACTTGTCCAATTGCATGAAAAAAGTGTTGTTGCCGAAATTAAAAAGAAAAAGAAGAGAAATTCGGACGAAAAAAATGGAAACAAAAATTGTGCCGAATTAAAATGAAAAAATAAGAAAATTTCGGCAATGAAGAGAAAAATTGGATGAGTTTCTATGGTGAATTTGGAGATTGTTTGATAATTGAAGGTCTTACATTGCTATATTTGACCTTTGTTCATATTCACTATGGTTTGGGGAAGAAAAAGAATGAAGATTGTGCCCAACATAATGAAATTTGGCCCTTTGAAGTGAAGTCATAAGGATTTATTGAATTTTGCTAAGTCTTGGTGACATTTTATCACCATTATCCTAAATATGAATGCCTTATGCCAATCCCCATTATCACCTTTATGTTGATCTTTTCATGATTCTTAAAATGGGTGAACTTTGATTTGTGGAGATTTTGTCAAGAGTTGAGCATATGGTTTTGGTTCATTTGTGAACATAGTTGTTACATGAAGTTTTTTCTGAAAGATCTATTCACAAAGTGCCTTTATTTGATGAATTATGCAAGTTACTCTTTGTAACTCTCAATCTATTTTCTTGCATATACTTTGAGTGAATTGCCATATCATGAGTGAAAAGAAGAGAGTATGCCTAGTGAGGAGGATGAAATCAACATAACATGTCATTGCTTGCTATTTTCGTTTCTTACTTGTTCATGATATGAAACATGTCTATGACACTTAGGATTATTGTGCTTACATTGAATGCTTAACTTGAAAGTTATGTGTTTAAAGATCCTGAGACAATTATTTAGGGGCAGTAGTGTTGAGTCTTTTTATTTGTTTTGCTAAGGGACTAGCAAAGGCTAAGTGTGGGGTAGTTGATAGGAGCATAAAATGCGACGTTCTGAATATGTTTTTACCCCCATTTATGCAATTCTTATCCCTTATTGTTGTAATATAGAGTCATTGAGTCATGTTGGAGTCGTTGGCAAGTGTTAGTGTATAAATTGAGCTAAAAATGCAGGAATGTCGAATTTTGAAGAATTTTAGTTTGAGTAGGACTCCTTGTTGTACTAGGAATCCTGTTTGGACTAGGAAACCTGTTTTGACTAGGAAACTTGTCGGAATGGAATTCTTTATTGTTCGTCGTTTCTAAATCATGTGTGGAATCGGTTTGTGCTAGAAATGTTAAAAATGCATAATTATGGTAGAGTCCTTATTGAACTAGGATTCCTAATAAGAGTTTGATTGCAACTAGGACTCCTTTTTCAACTAGAACTCTAGCTGGAAAAGGAATCCTTACTAAAGTAGGAATCCCAGTTGGATAAGGATTCTACGAGTTTGAGTCCTAATTGAAGTCTACGAATTGAAGAGTTTTAGTCGAACAAGGAGTCTACAAATGCTCGACGTTTTTGATAAGTCGAAAGAATTTCATTGAAAATACAACTCCTTGTTGGACTAGGATTCCTTATCTATCTAGGACTCTTACTCATGATAATTGTGCTACATATTTTTATCTTCTTTGAGATTTATTTCTCAATCTTATTTTCAGGAATTTATGAGAAGATAATTGAAGTGAAATGGAGGAATTATTTCGGCAAAATGAAGATGCATTGCCGTGGAGTTCAAGAATGGGAATCCAATTTGGATTTGGATTTGGAAACTTTCCTAATCTAATAATCTTATCTATTACATATATGTCTTTTTAAGACATCATTTGTCTAGATTAGGACAAGTTTAATGCATGGATTAATTGTGTATTTCTTTTCTTTATTTTCAGATTTTATTTGGAGATAAAGGAGGAGATAATATCTTTAACTCAAGAAATAATTTTCGGCAAAGGTGAAGAATTGTTGCCGTGTGCTTTCAAGGAAGATGAGTTGGACTTGGAGACTTCATGGCCGGCCAAAGAGAAGGATTAAAGGAAGAATTAATCTATTTTTACATAGATTTTCGGTAATTGCATGAGAGAAAGGAGGAAGAATTCTTGTGGGAGTCTTCAAGGCCGGCAATGCAAAGAATGTATGTGGACTGAATTGTGACTTTGTGCAAGGATTTGTTGCCGAATCAAAGAGATTTAATTGAAGAAAAGTGAAGAGATAATTCGGCAACAACAAGAGATAATTGAAGATTTATTCAGCAATTATCTATGGGATTTTCGGAAAAGAAGAAAAGAGCAAAGCAAGGGATGAATGTGGACCTAATTGAAGCCTTGTGCAATTGCTTGTTGCCGAATTGAAGTGTTTTATTGAAGAGATTTTGTTGCAACAATTCAGCAATTCATGAAGAGATAATTCGGCAATTGCATGAAGGATGAGAAGCCTTGCCGAAACCCTAGCAGCCCTAGCTTTGCCGAAAACCAAAACCAAAAGGGATTCGGTTTACTTGGAGAATATTCTTGCCGAACCCTAGTCCTCTCCTCTCCTCTCCTCTATAAATACCACATCATTATTTCAGAAAAATCATCTTCTCTTCCACACAAAAAGCTTGCCGAAACTCTGCCAAATTCTCTCCAAAAATTCTTACCAAGAACAAGGCCGAACCACCGTCCACCACCTTTCACAAAACCTTTCCAATCATCATCACCAATCCTATTGCCGATTTCTTCAACAAGGTTGTCAATTTGGATTGTAATATTTCGATGGCTTTGATTTCTTCGTATTTAAACATCATTTTGTCTATGAAATATGTTTGGATTCTTGGTTTTAATTTCGGTTTTGTTAACTATCCATGGGATTTTCGAATCTTTGTTATAATTGTTTGGTTATCTTGTGTTTAATTACCGATGTATGCATGCTATGTAATTGAATATGTATGATGGGCAGTAGGTTTTTGCATGTTTTCTTGATTTAATTAGGTTTATTTCCTTAATTCGTGTGCAACCGAAGGAGATATCTAGATGCATTCGAAGGCCATGAGTGTTATCTAGGTATTGAATTCACTTGCCGATTTAATATATGTTGGAACATACGCATGTTATGTTTTAATGTGTATTAATCTAAGGGCTAGAGTAATTCTGGAAATTTACATGTCGATGTCGATGTAAAAATTCATAACTTAGAATAAGAACCCCTTAACATTTTGAGCCGCGGTTAGAGCCGCAGGTTAGATCCGCCCTAGTTTGTATCAGAGTCTGTTTTGCTCAAAAACAGGTAAAGACAAGGTTTATGCCACAAAGTTGGCTTCTCTTAACGAACAAAAGAGAGCCAAAACTTAAGAATTATCAAGCTCTTTGTATTGAAAAAGAAAGCGACAAGTGGAACTTGTGTTTTCATACAAGACACATTCAAGAAAGCTAATACTTCATTGAATACGTGTGTAGAGTTCTTAACTCTTTATACGACTAACATATTCATCTCCAAAAGGAGATAAGAGAAGACGAGCTTGATCCTTCTACGCCAAGTATAGTTGAATTTTTAGATCATCTATCTAGAGATAAAGCAACTGAGAAAATAACAGAGCAACTCGAAAGATTTAATCTTAGGATTAATCAACTCAGAGAAATCCAAGCAAAAATTTCGAACCTTGAAGTAAAGCTAGATTACCTTAAAGAAAAACAATATTTTGTCACTATTGAAAAGAAATTAATAAAAACAGAGAATCTTACCAATAATATTAATCAGCAAGCAGCTGAATTAAGAAAAACTCAAGAAGATCTGCGAAATTTTTAGAAACTCTTATATCTAGAATATGATGAAACAAAGAGTAGAACTAAAAGTAAGAACAGAAGATGAAAATGCTCTAAGTCTTTATCTACCTACAGAAAAACTTGCTGAAAACGTAGAAGCAATTATACATCAGCAAAATTATAGCAATATCTATCTCCAAGAAATAAACGCAAGAATCTCAAATCTACAAAAAAGTGTAGAAAAAAATGAAAGAAAACTCTAGCGTTGAAAGAATCAACGAAGAAGAACTAGCTCATACAGTAGCTAGTAAAATTATCACACCATTACCAAAGGTAGAAAGCGGGCTTAAATTTAGTAAACCTAAATTACTCGAATGGAAAGAATCCAAAACCTCCAAAAGAGACATAAAAATGCTGAGTAGAATACTCAGTAAGAGATACACTGTGCCACTTGTACAGCTCATTAATGCTCAAGAATTTGAGTATAATGAAATTGAATCTAATGTGAGAGAATCTTCAACTCCTAAATTCAGTTTTAACGAAATCTACAAAAGAGGATCGTTTAAACTAGATTCTCATAGATTCAAAATACTAGAACTGACAATCCCATCAACTGGTGGAGAAACAGACATCAGATTAATCACACTAAAAGAAGTGAGTGAAGCCTTCCAGAGGAAATATAATTACATGCACATTGGTGCAATACGAGTATCAGTAAAACTCTTAGCAAGAAATGAGATAAACTGTTCAATCTTGTGTATTTTACAAGACGACAGGATAATAGATTTTAAGAAAAATTTATTAGGAACGGTAGAAGCATCCCTATGCAACCAGGTTGCATACATTAGTGTCTTCCCAAATTTCACCACTCATCTAAAAGATGCAGCACATTGTTTGAGATTGAGAATCAAAACATATGGGATTTTCATGAAGCAAGGAATGATGGAATTAGCTATAGATTATAGAATTTACTACAACCTAATGAGTTCTAATGTAACTCCCAATACTAGGTTTATAAATAGCCCTGGTACCACCACCTCAATCCTTACTAATCCGATAAACAATTCACAACATAAACATATCACCAATTGGGATGAGGTCTCATTCCCTAGAGAATGGAGTCTAGCTCCCTCGAAGAGACAAATGCAAAGCACTAATGCATCTATCTATGAAGATACAAAAGGAAAAATAAGCATCCAATTCCATAGACATTCGTTTGCAAATTATGAGCAAGCACGCACTTCAGGAGGAATTCATGAAGAAAACTTCGAAGAAGAAGATTTTAAAAGACCTGTAAAAATGTTTAAAGAACTATATGCACAAGCAGCAACTTGTGAATCCATAGAAGGATTAGAAGAAATTGTAAAAAAAATTTTGTTAACCCAAACGGAGAAAAAGAAAAGAAAAATACTACCCTACCAGGCTGCTAAAGAAGAACCAAGAGAAACCTCCGTAGATGCAGAAACACCCATGGAGGCAGAAACAAGCAATACCCAAGCAGGACCTCTAGGAGGAAATACCCAAGCAGGACCTTTAGGAGGAAATACTATAATCTAAAACATTACCAATAATCCTACCAAGATCATTAGAGAAGATAAGATCAAACTTCCTAAAGGGTAAGCACCTACAGGAAGGTTGGGAGAAAGAAGCTTCCAGAAGTACATACCTACAGAACCAAAATGGGAATAACCAGTCTCCAATAGAGGTGTCTATCTAGACCTAGATAGAGTAGGAGATAAGAGAAAAGCAATAGATAACTGGGTTGCTGGTCTAAGGTTAACCCAAGCATTATTACTATCCAAATTTGCCTACGAGGATGCTCATGCATATTTTGAATCAACCTTAACAGGAATAGTCCAGAAATGGTACAGTTCCTTTAAGAGAAGTTCAAAATGAGCTGATTGGGTGACCAAGTTAGCTCAGACTAATGATCCAATGGATTTTGTTATTCTCATATATGGGCAATTCTATGGAGACATAACGGGGCATAGTGAGCAGTCCAAAGAAAGAGCTAAAGCAAATATCCAAAAATTAAGTATCTGTAATATGAGATACTTTGAAGAATATACAAATGAGTTCAAGAATTATTACTGTATAATTGGAGATTCAGAAAAAGAAGAACTCATTAGAACCTACTACAGAAAATTACCAGAACCCTGGAATAATGCTGTAGCATAATCCGTTGAAGAAAACCCTCCTTGGTGTTTTACTATTGGAGGGAATAGTAGAAAGAGTAAGTGATCTATTAAGAAAACAATATACAGAAAATCAAAAGTCTAAAACTGCTAAGAAACAACTCAAAGGAGTTGAGAACATATGTCCAAAAATATTAGACACTCCAACGCAGTGGGGATGTCATACTTACACAGGAAGCAAAAACAAATTCAAGAATAAGAAATATAAGAGTAACTTTACTCCTAACAGGAAGTATAAGTTCAGGAAAAGCTTTAATAAGAACAAAGAAAAAGCATCTTCTAGAAAGAGATTTTTTAAGAAAAAACCAGCAAAACAAAATTCTGCAAGAGAAACAAAGTCCTGCAGGTGCTGGCTTTGCAAGGCAGAAGGACATTACACTAATGAATGTCCTAAAAGAAAAAGAACCTCCAAAGCTCTCATAGCAGAGTATGATGATGACATAGAATATGCAAACCTAAAGGGTTTTGAAGTAGCCTATTCTGACGAAGAGAATGAGTCTATATATTCTCTTGAGTATTCATCAAGTGAAACGGAAAACACTTCAGGTGATTCTGAAGAAGATAGTCAATGTCCTATATTTATGTTAATCCAAAACTGGAAACAAAAAAATATAGATAGCATCAACAAGTTAGAATTTCTACCAAATCCTGGAACCTTTACGTGCGACTATTGTAGCTGCTATGATAGTAATACGGTTCCCATACATTTTAAAGAAACAGGAGAAACTTACCACAAAGAATGCTTCATAGCTGAAGTAAGAAAAAAAAACAAAAGAAAATGATGTACATATGCTAGTAGATCAAGAATATGATGTATTCTATGATCAAGAATCAAAAGAAATACCAGTAAATGATCCTCCTCAAGAAAAAATCAATCCTTTCATAGAAATCTCTGAAGCAGATATACAACCAGTCAAACAGGTGAGACGAGCATATATAGTAACTACATCACAGTAGGGCTAAAATTTCCTTGATATAAAAAATACCATCTACATGCTTTTGTAGATAATGGCTCAGGATATAGTCTTGCTAAAAAATATGTCATACCAGAAGAATATTGGGAGAAGTCTGACAGAGAGGTTACAGGAATAGGAATCGGAGATAATGAATTCACAATGACTCAGATAGCTCGAAATGTCAAGATCTCTATAGGAGGAGGAACCTTTACCTTCCAAAGAATCTGGCAAAGTGAAGCCCAATGAGCCGATGTACTAATAGGAAATGATTTCCTCTTTCAGCAGAATCAAACCATCGAAATGATAGGGCTTGAAAAGAACAATAGGTTCTACTGGGAACCTAGACTTATCAATGCAGTCAATATTGCAAATAAAAGATTCACAGAGCAATATCAGAAGTCATCAGTAAAGCGTGGTGATCATAACCCAAAATCACCCTACAAACCGGTGGTGCAACCGGTACTAGTCTTAAAAGAATTCCAAGAAATCATACCAAATGAAGCAACAAGTACAGAAGATTCAGAATCAGAGAAAGAATCTCTGAATTCAGAAAGTTCAGATGGTGAAGAAGAATTCATCAAAGAACACAATTTAAACAAGATAGAGCAAACGAAAATACCTAATCTTGTAGAAATAGAAAATCTACTTAAGCCTATAATCAGTGAAGACCCCCAGCTATACTGGGAAAGGGATCGAGTATATTGTCAGCTAAAAATGCATGATGCAAATGTCATGTCAAGGCCATTCCTCATTATAAATATGAGGATAGAAAAGAAATGGAAAGCCAAGTTCAAGAATTACTTGAAAAGAAACTAATTAGGCCCTCAGATAGCCCTCATCATGCTCATGCATTCTTGGTTAGAAACCATGCAGAACAATTAATAGTAAAAGCAAGAATGGTAATAGATTATAGAGATGTCAATAAGAAAACAGTCAAGGATGGCTATCAAATAGCACAAGCCTTGTCAATAGGTTAAAAGGTGCAAATATTTTCTCAAAATTTGATGTAAAATCTGGCTTCTGGCAAGTGAGAATGCATCCTGATTCTATAGTTTTAACAGCCTTTGGAACTCCTCAAGGACATTATGAATGGCTTGTAATGCCATTTGGTCTTAAGCAAGCCCCATCCATATTTCAGAGAAAAATGGATAACATCTTTAAGCCATACTCATATTTCTGCATAGTTTACATTGATGATATTCTAGTCTTCTCGAAAACTATGAATGAACATCTGAAGTACCTTCAGCAAATTTGCAAAATCATGGTCTAGAAAGGAATCATTATTTGACAAAAGAAAATTCACCTCGTAAAAGGAGAAATAGACTTTCTTGGCATACATGTGAAAGATGGAGAATTCGTCTTCAAGAACACATTGTTAAGAAAATTAGTAAGTTCCCTGACAAAATCCCAGATGCAAAATCTCTTCAGATATTTTTAGGAGTTTTCAACTTTGCAAGAGACTTTATTCCTCAAGTAAGTTGTCTCACTGCTCTTCTTTCTCCTAAAACAAGCTCAAAAAAGAAATGGTCATTTTCAACGGATGATAGTAACACCGTTAGGAAAATTAAAGATCTCACAAAGCACAATCCCCCTTTACAGTTACCTGAAGAAGGTGACCTAATCGTTTTGCAGACTGATGCAAATGATTATTACTGGGCACGAGTAGTTTTAGCAGTCAAGCCAGATACAAATCAAGAAAAAATTTGTAAATTCATGTCAAGAAAGTTCAATCCTGCAGAATTGAATTATTCCACAGGAGATAAAGAAGTTCTAGCCCTGATAAAATCCATTCTAGTTAGAACTGATAACAAAAGAGTAAAAAACTTTAAAAACTATAAACTCACAGATGTAGCCGATAGAGCAAGAGTTCTTAGATGACAAATGTTTTTAATACAATATGATTATGATGTTGAAATGGTTGCAGAGGACAAGAATTATCTGTCTGACGCTCTTACAAGGGAAATGACAATGTTTGAAAGAAGTGAAGGTCGTAACCCCAGAAGTAGGAGACCAGAGCAAGAACCTGAAGAAAGAAGAAGATCAAATCTTGAAGAAAAACCAGAATTTGAAAAAAGAAGGAAACCAGACTTAGAAGACAAGGAGGTACCCCAAGAAAGAAAATTAAAGGCAAAAACCATGTGGGAAAGATATAAAGAAGGAGATAAAACAGTTGGACCTCTACACGATAGACCAGGTTACCAGTATATAGCATCCTACTCTTCTGCAAAATCAAGCAAACTCCCTGAAAGAAGACAAAATTCCGAGAAAATTCAGCCAAATCCAGCAGAATGGGATGGTCACAATCAATGTAAGGCTTCTTCACAAGGTGAAACCCCTGATGAAGATGAGAAGAAGCTCTTAGACGGATTTTTACAACACCCTAGAATTGAAAGCACCTGGGATAGAATCCCACGAACGCCAACTAAGCCCTCTCAAACGATGAGACTAGGTTATGATAGGCCAGCAGCCTACAAAAGAAAACAACCAGTGGTAGCAAGAATGACCATGATATTCAATCACCCAATGAGGATCTACGAAAAGCCAGTTTTTAGGACTAGTAAAATTCTGCAATTCAATCAGAGGATTATTATGGATAACATCTTAACTGCCTCTAGAAATCAGAATGAAGCTCTGGTGCTTCAAGCCTTAGAAGCTTTGACAGAGGAACTTTCCAACAAAGATATGGAAAAAAAGCCTGAAATGTCACCAAAATTCCGTATCTTGAGAATCCGAAAAGTGCAAAAATCCCAATAAAAACTCTTTCCGAGTTAGAATGGTTCTGTTTTCATAATCTCTTAGGAGATTTTAAAAATAGAAAAATTCTCCAACCAACGCTATTAGCAGTAGCAGGTCCTTATTATGGAAGATATATGGTTGATGTTTTAGCAGAACATACCCAGAAGCATAAGCTATGGTTAGTAGAGAACGGGTTTGTCCGTAATCTTTGGACCAAATATAATAAAGATCTAGAAGGTCTTCGTGAGAAAATTTATGAGTCCGTTAAGAACATTAGACCAAAAGGATGTGTCTTAAGACTAAAATTCATTTCGATCCCTCCAGAGTGGACTACTGAAGCAGGACAAAAAAGTCATCTCTCCATACCATTATGTGAGAATAGTCCAGGGTTGTACTCAAGGAAACAAGTCCTCTATAAGCAATGGATCTCCAAACCAGAGCCTATGATAGATGAAAGCAATGGCGATAAACCTCATAAAGAAATTAGTTCCAAGAGATCAGTACACCACTCTCTTGGCAAGCGGAGAAAAAATAATGGCTACAAGTTACAATCACCATTCTCCTGATAATTGTGATTTTTTTAAAGCCTTAGAAAGGCAAGAGATAGATGGAACGCTACCCACCACCAAGTAGATAGAAAAGGTTGAACAAGAATACAAACATACAGTTCCATATGACTCAGATATGGAATCTGGAGAAGAAGGGACTCAGGAGCATCTTTTCATGATGAAGAAGCACATAACATCGACAACATGATGGAAGGTTAGGCTGCCGACGCATAAAGACACAGCCTTTAGATAATGGTATGCCAGCACAAAAGTAGCTTTAATTAGTGGAAGCTGCCGACGCTTGAAGACAAGTTTCTTTAGCATAATAGAGGCCAAAATCTTTTCAACTTTATTCATCTTTATTTGAAGATAAGATTCCTCTTGTCCTCAGTTTCTAAAGGAAATTGAATGAAGTTTTGAAGTCCGAGGCCTATATAAGGAGTGGAAGTCCTCAGAGGAAGGCATTCGAAAATCAAGGAAGAAAAGAGCATTCTGAAGATTGAGAGTCTGTCTAGAATAAGTTGTGCGATAAATAGTGTGAGATAGTGTGATATTGAAAGTGTGCGTGTGCTACTATTTGACCAGTGTGGTGTGTCTTTTGTCAAGTAAGTTTATATTTTCCAACTCTAATATGAGTAGCTAAACAGCTTTTAGCTATTTACCCAAGAGTGAGGCTCTGGGTTATGTATATATAGTTATGTTTGAATAAATAAATTTCAGTGGGTGTTCACTATATCTGTCGAGTTTTTAAATTATTTTACAAGTTTTCTCAAAACCCAGATGGAGGATTACCTCCTAAGAGTATTTGAGAACTTTTCTTGTATAAAATTTGTCTGAAACTGTTACTGTATTAGGTCTTATGAAACAACTTACCATACTTAGACAGCAGTGAAAACCGCCAGAAGAGTAACCGTTTAGACAGAAGGTTGTTAGATGAAATTGGCATGTTGAAGGCTAGTTTTTAGAATTGGTAAGGGGTTACTAAAGTCTAATATAAAATAAAAAAAAATATTATTCATTATAGAACAAGGGTAGTTTGGTCATTAAAAATAGAAAGTCATAACATAATAAACCTCATTAAAAAGATAACGGAGCTAGGTACTAAAATGAGATTGAAAAGAAAACTTAAGATATGGTTTTGATATATTTGAAACTTGAGAGACTAAGGGGGTGTATTGTATTTGAATTTCCATAGAGTTTTAAAGATTATTATGGATTCTAGAAGTTTTGGGGTATTCAATTTAGATTTATAAAAAAATATTTTAAATCCATTAAAGTTTGAGGGTATTCAATTATGATTTCAATTAACTTTTTAAAAGTCTACAGAAGTTTAAGGGTATTCAAAAACTTTACGAATTTTGAAAGATTCATTAAATTATGGATTTACATGGATTGTTTAGTGTAAATTGTAAAGAAAATAAGGTTCCATCAATCCAACTTCTAGACTCAAGATTTTCGTGGATTTATAATTTTTTTTCTTTTCATTACTCTCTCTCTCTCTCTCTCTAAATGGGTTGCAATTTTCTCATACATATTTTACAATAGGGGCTAGCTATACAAGTTAGTGGTAATAGAAGAGTACAACGAGTAAAAAATGACGACCCCAAATATGTTCCTCACGGGCGCATATATCAGAAAGCCCACGTATTTCATAAGTAATCCTATCAATTAACTTTTTGGCGCCAACACGGTTTTAATCTCAAATTTTATCGTTCAACCTCTCTCTCTCTCTCTCATCTCGTCATTTCCATGAATTTATAATTTTTTTCTTTACATCATTTTTATCCTTATACTTCTTCCTTCTCCATAATATACATGTCTAATTTGATACACCTATAGAACTAATTAACTTGGAAAGATTTCATGTTAATTTTTTGTTTATTTACTTATGTTACATATTTATGTTGATAAAGTGATTAATGATAAAAAGTTTGTCAAAATCTATGAGAATCCCACTACCAGAAAAGGGGTTATAGCCGACGATATGAAAAAAAACGGCCGACGAAACAGCACTTCGTCGGCTATACTTGGTTATAGACGACGAAATACTATTTCGTCGGCCACATCGTCGGCTATAATATTATAGCCGACGAGTTGTCTGCCGTCGTCGGCTATAACTATAGCCGACGAAAAGTTTTTTGTTATAGCCGACGAGGAGGTAGTCGTCGGCTATAAGAGTTATAGCCGACGAAAAGTTTTTGGTTATAGCCGACGAGGAGGGTATTCGTCGGCTATAACTCTTATATCAGATCCATTCTGCAGCAGCGAGCTCATTCGTCGAAAACATTTCGAAAACGCTCTGAAATCGTCCAAAACCTCGGCCATAACCTTGAAAGGTACGTATATTGCTGTGTGTGTTGATTTAGTTGGTTATATGCAGAGGTGTTTTAATTTAGAGTTTAATTAGAATAAATGTGTGATTAATTTGATATATATATATATATATATATATATATATGTGTTGAGATGAGATTATTAATGGGTTGATATGTTGGTTAGATAGAATTGAAGTTTTGTTGAAGATTAGTGATTGATTGTTGATTTATAGGTGATTTTAGATGAATTTGATGAAAAAATGTATATATATATATATATTAATTAATTTAATTGTAATTAAAAATATATTGTTGGTATATATAAAAAATACATTGTGTTTAATTAATTAGGGAGATTGACGATGTTTTAATTAATTTAGGGATGCATGTGTATATATATATATATATGTGTGTGTGTGTGTGTGTGTAATGATGAATTTTTACATTGTGTTTAATTAATTAGTACGTACGTACGTACGTAGTACGTGCATATATACATATCTATATACAGCTATATTTATTTCTTGAATTTACAGGATGGACAAGAGTTGGATTACCCTTGGAAGATGGGATCAGGCGTATCATGATGGAGTTAGGAGTTTCCTGGATTTTGTGATGGCTAACTGTGGAGACACTACACTTCATTATTGTCCGTGTAAAAAGTGCAAGTGTGCCACCCCACGACACCGGTTTTCCATAGAGACAGTGGAGCAACACCTGGCTAGATATGGATTTTGGGTCCTATACACTAATTGGATTTATCACGGTGAACCAGAGTTTGCGGGTCCTCATGATCATGGACAATTTGCCGAGAGAGGGAGTTCCTCCAATGATCCAACAACGAACTGGATCAACGATATGTTTCCTCGTGAGAGCGGTGTCTTTGATGAAGCACCAGATGTGCAACTCCCTCCTCCGGAGATGGAGTGTTTCCCTGATATTGAGCCACTCGAGCCATTACCCCGATCTCCGGTCAACACAAGTGGTATGGAAAAGTACAACAACCTGATCGCATTGCAACAGACTCCGTTGTACCCCGGATGCAGTAAGACTGTCCTTGAATCTGTCATGGGAGTGATGAAGATCAAAACGGAGAACAAAGGCACTGTCAAATCGGTTGATGATTGGCTGAAGATATGGGGTGGGGCGATGCCCCCCGGACATCGGCTTCCTACCAGTCATCATAAGGTGCGACATATCCTTAAAGATCTCGGCCTTTCCTACATCAAGATTCATGCATGCAGATACGATTGCGTTCTGTTTTAGGGGGAAGGACTTGCAGATCTTGAATACTGCCCAGTATGCAATACAGAGCGGTATAAGTTCACTCCTAAAGGGAACAAGAAAGCTGTGAAGATAATTCGGTACTTCCCGCTGATTGATAGGCTTGAGCGGTTGTTCATGTGTGCTTTCAAGGCCAAAGCTATGAGATGGTGGGCTGAGAGGAATGTGCCTGACGATGACACCCTTAGACATCCCGCCGACGGAGAGGCTTGGAAGAAGAATGTGTTGGAGTTTCCTGAATTTGCATCAGAGGTTCGAAATGTTTGGCTAGGGCTATCATCCGACGGTTTCAACCCTTTTGGCAAGAAAGAGCTTCAGTACAGTGTGTGGCCAGTTATTTTGATTCCGTACAACTTTCCACCGTGGATGTGCATGAAGAAGGAATATAACATACTCACATTGTTGATTCCAGGCCCAGGTTATCCGGGAAAGTGTCTCGATGTGTATTTGAGACCCGTAATTGAGGAGCTTCGGTACTTGAGTCTGAACGGCCACCTGGTCTACGACCGGTTCAAAAATGAGATGTTCCGGATGCATGCCATGCTTGTTGGCACGATCAGTGACTTTCCTGGGAGGGGTATGTTGTCGGGCAGCGTCACCAGGGGTTACAGGGCTTGTTCAGAGTGCATGACTGTTGATTGCTCCAGTCCTCATTGCAGCAAGATTGTCTAGATGCGTCACCGTCGTTGGCTTCCGCATGACCATCCATTTAGGGACGATGCACAGGCTTTTGATGGGACTGAAGAAAGGGGCTGGGCACCCGAGCAATGGACAGGGGAGGAAATATTGGCAGTGTTGAATGAGTATGACTTTGGTCCGCTTAGCAATCATCCCGATGTGTTGCGCACGATTCCAGAGAGGCCGGATCGGTATAGGTTCTGGTCACACAAGAGCATCTTATGGGAACTTCCTTATTGGGCCAGGTTGGCTACCAGATACTACCTGGATGTCATGCATATAGAGAAGAACGTGGGTGAAGCCGTGGTTGGCACAGTTTTGAATTGGGAGAAGAAAACAAAAGACACCCCCAAGGCACGCGTTGATCTGAGAAATATGGGACTGCGGGACCATTTGTAGTTGAGAGAGGGCAGGAGCAAAATGCCCCAAGCTCCTTACACCGTCACCAGGGACCAGAAACATGAAATCTTTGGATGGCTGAGTAATGTCAGGTAACTTTTTATTAGGCATGTATTCCCTAAAGAATCCATCTGTTGTTGGACGACTATATATGCATGAAATCTAATTGTTGTTAATGGCTATGCAGGTATCCTTATGGCTATGCGGGTAACATAAGCAAGTGTGTTAACTACCGAGACAACAAGATGTACGGATTGAAGAGTCACGACTGCCATGTACTGCTTCAACGCCTCTTCCCTATTTTCATTCGAGCGTACTTGGAGGATGAAGTGGTTGAGCTGTTGGTGGCGTTGTCAAGATTCTTCCAGAAGTTATGCGCTAGAGAAGTTAGAAAATCAGACCTCATGAGAATGCATGAGGAAATCGTTTTTATCTTGTGCAAGTTCGAGAGGATATTTCCCCCAAACTTCTTTGACATCATGCCTCACCTGATGATCCATCTTCCCCAACAATTGTTGCTTACCGGTCCCGTACACTACACTTGGATGTATCCCATCGAAAGGTACATGTTATTCATAAATTTGATTTATACATGTTTTTAAATAAAAGTTGCATGCTCTTAACATGCACTTGTTAACCTTGCAGACAACTTGGAGACTACAAGAAATATGTGCACAATAAATCTGCGCCTGAGGGGTGTATTGCTGAAGCTTACATTGCGCATGAGTGTGTAACGTACGCCAAGTTGTACTTGGGAGCGATGGAGGACCCCCCACAACATCCAAGTCGAGATGACCCCGAGTTCAACCTATCTATCGTCGCCAACTCTGTTGTACCATACGGAAGCTTCAAGAAGAAGGGTGTGGACAAGTTGCCTGACCATGAGGTAGGGATTGCCCATTGGTGGGTTCTAATAAACTGTCCGGAGGTACAGTATTGGAAACGAACCCATCTTCACTGCAAGGAAGTTCGCGGTGATGTCGAGTACCACAACACGACGTTTGCAGACTATTTTCCACAATGGGTAAGTGTATAAATATATATATTAGATGGCTTTCTTTTACAGTTCCCTATTCTTTAATCATAAACACACCAAGTGATTTGAGTTATATTTTTCAGCTGATGAAAGTGGCTGCGAGGGATGGTCATACAAATTACTCAGAGGAATTGAGGTTGTTGTCGATGAAGCCGATATCTTCCACAGTCCGCCCAATGTGTGATGTCAACGGCGTTACGTATATATGTGAAGCTAGAGACGGGGAACGCAAAACACAGAATTGTGGGGTGATGGTCGATGGTGCAGAGGGGGGCGTGGATTTTTACGGTGTCCTACAGTCAGTTGTTGAACTCATTTATGGGAACCGCATGAAAGTCCACTTGTTCAAGTGTCGATGGTCTGATACTAGGCCGCACCGCATACGGATCGATCAGTACGGCATACTTTCGGTGAATACCGCCACTAGTGTGTATGAAGACGATCCTTTGTTTTCGCCACAGCGGCCAAAAAAGTCTTTTATCTTGACGATCCATTGAACAAAGGCACGTGGAAGGTAGTTAACCATGTGTCTCAGCGAGACATATACAGTGCTACCACACTTGGTGTGAGCACAGAGTGTCAAGAAGCGACCGCATACCAAGAGCCGGACGCCGGCGACATTCCGGAATCCTCCACCATCCGCGATAATAATGTGACACCGGGCAGAGTGGTTCGACTTCCTAGGGGTCAGGTGCCCATGTATGATGTTAATCCGAATCGTCTATATCAGGCAGACGATGACTCAGACGACGAGTACGAGCACCGGTTGCCAGATATTAACTACTATACTACGTCTGACTCAAGTGATGAGGATGATTCTGATTATCATCCTTAGTATACTGTTTATGTATGTATTTGTGTACGATGGTGCATGCATGTATGAATACATTTTTCGTCCTTAATTACCGTTTTCCGAGTTTATGGGAAATTGTATTGAATTGTTTGTGCGATGTTCAGGAATTTATCAGGTGAAATAGGCAATTTTCAGGCCCTAAATGGCAAATTTTCGGAAAGATAAGCATTATAGCCGACGAAATGGACCATACTTCGTCGGCTATAATGCCCATTCTGGGTAATTTAATATGCAAGTCGTCGGCTAACGACAAAATGTTGAAGGTCGTCGGCTAAAGTATAGCCGACGACCTGTAATTCGTCGGCTATAACCCCTGGCCCGGATGTTGACCGAAACCATTGCTTGATCCTTCAAATGCAAAAGTGTCGTGAAATAAGATACGACCGAAATATTGAAATACGTCTACGGTTGAAAAATGGGAAGATTCCGACAAAATCTGTGTGCCGAATGTTGCGGTTAGCTGTTTTTTACTTCCGTTTTCCTATGGGTAGCCTGACGGTCGGTAAAAATTTTGAGGAAAATTTTTATACGATTAGTTGCGTCTCATCGATCTGAAACTATTCTCTGTTGAAGGTCAGGCAAAAAAACGTCATCTAGACGGGCCAATTTCCGTTTTACAGCGTTTAGATGTTTGACTTTGCAGTTTGACCGTACCGATCGAGCCTTTAACGTTGTCAGATGTAGTTGGAATTTTTTTCATACATGTATTTAATCTTAACGGTGATATCTGACGGTTGGAATAGATTTTCCAAACTTTTAGATTCGAAATCGGAACATATGCACTAATGTTCCTTAACTTGTTTACTAAGTGTTTAAGTGAATGTATAGTTTCAAATAGTTACTATACGTAGACCCTTCAAATGCAAAAGTTTCGTGAAATAAGATACGACCGAAATATTAAAATACGACTACGGTTGAAAAATGGGAAGATTCCGACAAAATCTGTGTGCCGAATGTTGCGGTTAGCTGTTTTTTACTTCCGTTTTCCTATGGGTAGCCTGACGGTCGGTAAAAATTTTGAGGAAAATTTTCATACGATTAGTTGCGTCTCATCGATCTGAAACTATTCTCTGTTGAAGGTCAGGCCAAAAAACGTCATCTAGACGGGCCAATTTCTGTTTTAAAGCGTTTAGAGGTTTGACTTTGTAGTTTGACCAAAGAATAGCCGACGACATACTTAACTTCGTCGGCTAAACTCTTGCGATCCGCGCCGTTTCATTGTCCGCCGTTGGATGGGCGAGATCTGACGGCTGCTGAGAGCGTGAAGTATAGCCGACGAGATTCATATTATAGCCGACGAGATTCATATTATAGGCGACGAAATCCATACTTCGTTGGCTATAACCGGCCCGCAAAGCCCAACTTCGGCCCGGCCCGGATTTCGGGTCAGAGTATAACCGACGAATTTCGTCGGCTATGACTATAGCCGACGAATTAAAATTAAATCGTCAGCTATAGTCCTTCGATTTAAACCGAAACAGAGGCGCCTCTCCCTCATTTTCCCGAGCGTTTCCGAAATCCCTAATCGCCTAAACCCCTCCCCGACGCCGACCGACCACCACCTAGCCTCCCCGACGCCGACCGACCCTCCCCTGCCCTACCAGACCCCTCCCCGCCCCGTCCCCGTGCTTCCCGACGCCTCCCCGACCCGAACCAGACGACGAGATCGATCCCCTCTAGCAGCCGACCCTAGCCGCCGTCGCCGCCGCACCCACCACCGGTCCTCGTCCAGACTGCACCACCATGTCAGGTAGTCCCGATCGAGCCTCATTTAGGGTTTTTATTTATTTTGTGGAATTTTGTGTTTTTGTGAAATTTAGGGTTTTTGTGATTTTTTTGTGGAATTTAGGGTTTTTGTGAAATTTATGGAATTGTGTGGATTTTTTGTTAATTTTGTGGAATTTTGTGGAATTTATATACTAATTTTGTGGATTTTTTGTTAAATTTAGGGTTTTTATATACTAATTGTGGAATTTTGTGGAATTTATATACTAGTATACTAATTTATATACTAATTTATATATAATTAGGTATAAATATATTTAGGTATATATATAATTAGGTATATATATATATTTAATGAAGTTTTTTATTTTTGTGTGAAATTTATGGAATTTTGTGGAATTTTGTTTAATTTTGTGGAATTAACAAGAATTTTTAGGAGGATATATATATATCTATATATATATTTCGGAATATATATATATTGTTAAAGGAAAAACACATTATGTGCCTTCGTCAATGTAACTGACGAGAGGTAATTAGGTAGTCATTATTGTCATTAATGTATTTACTATTACCGTTGTAATACTCACCCTATATAAAGGGGATTATCAATGAAATGAGTAGACCATTTTCCCATTTTCCTACAACACGTTATCAGCACGACAATTGGTGTCCGATCTGGTGTGGGGGTTGATGGCCGAGCGGCGATCGAAGAAGTGGGTGGTCCGATCGTGGACGATGCTGCTAGGTGTGGTGGCGGCCGATCGGCAGCTCTTCAAGGCTGGGTTAGGCAGGCGGCGGCGCGCTAGGGCTTCGTGCGAGGGTCTCGATCAGAGGTGAAGCCTTTCTGGAGGAGCCGACGAGGCTGGGCTAGGGCTGATGCGGCGCTGCTGGTGCGTCGTTCGCCGGTGCTGTCAAGCTTTGGGTGCCCAAATCAAATTTCTGGGAGCCGAGCCGAGCAGCAAATCCGGTCGTCGTCGGAGGTGGGCTGGGCTGGCGTCGGAGGAACAGCAGCAGCGTCCGTCGTCGTCGTCGTCGGAGGTGTGCTGGTGCAGGGCGGTTGCAGGGCTGCTACTAGTTAGGCTAGCGGCGGCGGCGGCGGGGGGAAAAAAACTTAGGGTTTTTTCTTTTGATTTTTTTTTTTTTTTTTAAAACTCATGGTTAGGCAAAGTGCTGATAACGTGTTGTGGGAAATACTGAATTGGTCTACTCATTTCATTGATAATCCCCTTTATATAGGGTGAGTATTACAACGGTAATAGGAAATACATTAATGACAATAATGACTACATAATTATCTATCGTCAGTTACATTGACGAAGGCACATAATACGTTTTTCCTTCAACATTGATCGAGCAATCGCTTAATATGCAGTTTATTTGGCAAACTAACAAGTAAGATCTAATTAACGTTATCATTTTCATTAGATCGTTAATGATATAATGCTCAAACTTATCTTATTATATTATGACATATATTTATGAAATTTGAGCATCATTATATGTCTATTTTATTATGTTAAATAATTGTTTTTATTTAACATGTTATTTAATTTGAGCATTGCCATGATAATGCAAATCTCATGAGCAATACAATATAAAGAAAAAGTGACAAACCTATATTGTGAAAAAGCATTTTCACGAAGTAAGAAAAATATGACCATTACAAATTTTGGTCTTGAAATCCAATTTTTATTTATTGAAAATTTTTCAACATGGATATCTTATTTATTGTGTAGAAAGCAACGATAATGGAATTTCATTAGCTTCACATGCAATGAAAATGGAGAAACCAAAATTTTATTGTGATAATGAAATTTCACGGATTTACCATAATGTATATTGGTTTATATTAGTCGTCGTGCATGTCATTTAGACCACGAGATTAATCCATTCTATTCTTCCTCTATTTTATAGATAGGTCTAACCATCACAGTTTAGTTTTGACATATTGGACTCTGAAGAATTTGAGTACCAAATTCCCCTATTAAGCCAACTAAGGCTTGAGCATGGTATATTTATGCAAATTGCTTTATGTAAATAGCTAAGAAATAATTATAATATATTCAATGACAATATAAGGTCTGAGAAAATAAAGGGTAATGACGATGTAAAGTCTGAGAAAAAAAATTATTTCTTAGAACAAATTGTGCAAAGTAATGTAACAACCCTAAACCAAAGGGCAATGACAATGTAAGGTATGAGAAAAAGAAATTTCCTGGAACACATTTTGCAAAGTAATGCAACAACCCTAAATCAAAAGGCAATGACGATGTAAGGTCTTAGAAAAATATATATATATATTCTTGAACAAATTGGGCAAAGTAATGCAACGACCCTAAAACAAGGGGTAATTACCATGGACGTAAAATTCATATAATCATCCAAAAGTAAGTGGAAACAATGTAACATTTAAAAGATGACATAGGGGACATGTCATGTGCAGTGAAGCACTCTGCCATTGTTGTAATTCAATGAACTATTGATACGTACATTATAAGCTAGCAAAGAATTAGCTACGACTTTCAATAAATATGAAGAATCATATGAGTACGCGGATTTTGGAAAAGTATCTTCAATATCCAACAATAACATTGAAAAAGAGTTTACAACTAAAAACATAATATCTGGGAAGAATATGTTAAATGACAAATCTCATCATTGCAGCTATTAAAAGAGCAAAAAGGATCTGGCTCAATCCAAGATAGACTTTGATTAGTCTACTTTAAAAATTTTAAGATATCCTTATAAAGGCTATTACGCCTAAATACGACTTTTGGTCCTAAATTAGACTTTTGGTCTTAAAGTTTCTCTCTCTAAATTGGACAAGACTAAATGTAATCGTTGGCATGATAATTTTTTGAATTTTCTCTAAAGGAATTGAGATTATTCAAACTTTATTCATAATACACATGATTCAATTTTCTACATCTAACTTTGCAAAGTATTGCATAAAGTAAAGCAACATATCATAATATAGGCATGAAACAAAGAACCGTGTGTAAAGAAACGCACAATGTAATCCCTAAAATAATAGTACTGAAGAACAGAGTACTACATCAGTAGTATATGATAATGATTAGTATATCAAAGAAAGTAATAAGGATCAGTATATATTTTCCTTTGGGATTCATAATACACCTGCCTAATTGGGATTAAAATTTTTTTTATTACAATTCCCATTTCCCAATCGAGTTACTCTAAAGAACTTGAGTTACGTTTCGATATATATTGAACATATGTCAAATTGACAAATAATGCCAAGAGAAAATTGAATTTTGTTTTCCACATTATAAAGAAATTTACGCCACGATTTTCATGTGAAAAAGACACAAGTGAGAATTTATTTGAGCTCCTTTGCATTACCTCTAAATGACTGCGAATGTAAACGAGTATTAGAGAAGATTATATGTCAACTTAGTAGGTTCTAAGTAACCGCTAATTAAATCCAACGTCATAAGAAAATGATCTTTTGGAATTCTGACATAGATTGGCTTTGATATGGTGATCCATACATTAAAGAAACTACTATGGACACCCATATTTTTGGATAAATAGAAGCAAACACCAGAAGAATATGGTTCACACACGAATCTGAGGACGATCAATGAACATTTTATCCTCAAATATTGTCATATAGGGTTGAAGACGTATGTTCAATTCCTAAATTCCGCCGCTCCCCCAATGTGGCATTATAATATATTTGATGCACAAGCATATGCATTTATACCTTATTATGCTTCTCCTATCCGTCATGATTTTATGGATAAAAGTACATCATTCAAAGCCTATTCGTTAAAGCAATTATGATTGAGATCATCATATGCAAAGGACACATGAGTTTCTCATTATGTTGTTATATTGAATCAAAAGAGGATTCAGTGGATCGATTCAACCAACTTGCGGACACCATAGATATTTTATGGTGTTGGTTGTTGTGTCGACACACTGGTCACGTGTCATGACACCATCCACAATTAAAATTTATGCTGCTTATGCTAGAAAGTCAAAGCACCTAGGCCGGGTTAATTTCCGTAGATGTGATGATTTTATGGCTTATTATAGGGGATTTGTAATGGACATCATATTCCTATATAAAAATCCAATTGGTCTCACGGAAAACGACTACAGTAATAGTCTTAATATTGGTAAAGCACACCAATACTTCCGTTTTGGGTTATGCAATTTTTGCAGGCAGCGTTACTTTTTCATCTATGGTCATCATCATTGAACCAATTTACACCATAGCTAGTGACTATGTGTGAGGATTTTAAAGGATTTCAAACGAACTTGTAATCCTTGAGCTTTTTTGGATTGACACGGATCTACAATCCTTGAGCTCCATTAAATGTTTTTTATGTGCCAAAATTGCGCCGCCACAGCGCACAATGATGGGTCCATTGAGATGAATAAATATTTATGCTGGATATGAACTTCCAGCTATAGTCCGCTATGTCGAAACCTTGACAGGCGATCTCCTCACCGCTAGATTTGCGGTGTGTCACTTGGATGAGACAGTCTTCCCGTCGTTAGGGGGAGATAAGAACAAGCATGTTCAAGTGGAACGACAGGAATTGTCGTGGTTTGTCCCCACTGTGTCTCATCTCGATCCCCAAAAATCACACAAAGTAAGGTGTGTAGATATCTTATACATTAAAGTGACGAGATCATATAAACCTGCTGCAAATATACCTGCAAGGATTGTGTTTTATCAAAAGGACATGGTACCACCCAAGAGGAATTGGGTATTGCACTACCACCATGGATGGTGGCATGGTGACGCCATAAGTGGCATAAATGGTGTCACAGGCGGTGGCTCTCCAAGGAAGAGGGGGAGGCCACCTTAGGTTCAATACATACTTGTGTAAAGGAAGAAAACAAGTTTGGCACAACCTGATCTATTGATCAGTGATACTCAAATCCGTCTCATGAGAATATTTATGGATTGTGGTTATCATTGGGGGACGCCTCAAATGTTAGAACCAATCCTTAAAGTATAGAGATCTCTACAAACACATTACACTAGTGTACATGAGGACGTGGAATAATGAGTCTACTATCGAACCATACTTCGTTGAAAAATGTCAACTTAGTAAACTGGCCTAATGGAAAGAAGCGATCCAGTATAAACAAAGAGATAGGTCTTTTGGGCAGGTGACGCCGACACCGCAAATATAAACCATATCAAATATATCTTTGTTAGAATGCGTAATGAGAATAAGAGTATACAAACTCACCTTATGGCGCAAGATCTCTAAAAAACGCACTGGAATCGACTACGAGGAGATATTCTCTTGTAATGGACTACAATGAGACAATCTCTCGTAAATGGATGTCATTGTACTCCACTACCTTGTCAGTTTGGTAGTTTCCGAAAAACTGAACATGCAGCTTATGAAAAGTGATCAAAACATATATCTCTATGGGGATCTAAATTAAGAGATATACATGAGGATCCTAAACGGACTTCATCCACCCAAATCAAGTGACTCTAGATCACATGAGTACGTTTGCAAAAGAAATTGAAACGTTCACTAAAGTGACTACTTGATTGGAAAGGGATTGATGAATTATGCCATTGCGTTTTCATTATGGATATATATGAACTCTAAATGAAATAAGAGAAACTCAGTGTATTGTAAATCCTAAATTGAGAATGAAAAAGATTTTGGGAATACACAGTCTTGAAATGGAACTCAAGGACTGTAATGATGGTGATCATCCATCAATCGGCTTAGGCACTCTAAAGAATAAAGTGAGGCCTACATATGTTCCCATGATCAGTCGAAGTCTTTACTCTAACAATAGATCCGTTTTTCATCTAAAGGAAGATGACGAAGAAGTATTGGGAAATGAAATTCCTATACAAGTGCAATGACGCATGATTGTACTTAAACATAATATGTAAGACTCGACCTCTCATTCGATGTAAATTTGTAAAGCTATGTCTAGCTATGCGCCTACGCAACGCAAATCGTTCTTTCATTAAAGATATGAAAGATTTGGGCTTATTCAATCTCTACATAGAATGTGACATGATAAAGAAATTATCCACGTCATAGCTAACTATGCGTAAAGAAAAACGCATTAAAGGTGAGATAAGAAAATCTGTTATTACAGATCAATTTCAAATCTCTTAATGGTTCACTCATACTCTAGACGAAGTTATGACCATTTTGTTATATGAAGGTCATACCACGAGTGAACCTGATGTTCAATATGAACCTATGTATTCAGTTCATGAACAACCTTATCCTCAAAATCAAAGTAAATCAAGTTGGATCTGAGGACGATGTGGCAAGATTTAGTTACTAAATCATTGCTCAAAGTCATATTTGGAAAAACATGTGAAAACACATAACTGTGCTGGTGTTACTAAAGCTCCCTTGATCAAATGAAAGAATCAGGGAGAATCCCATGATTAATGTAAAAATCAGGGGGAGTTGCAGACATTAGGGGGAGTCTAGCACATACATGTTGTTTTCAAATGTAATAGGTGCGTTGCGCTCTTTTTGTCCTTCGACCAAAGTTTTATTTTCTCTCATTGGGTTTTTGTTACTTGGCAAGGTTTTTAATGAGGCAACACCACATGCACCATTTTACCTCTGACTCGGCACAAGGGGGAGTGTTAAAGGAAAAACACATTATGTGCCTTCGTCAATGTAACTGACGAGAGGTAATTAAGTAGTCATTATTGTCATTAATGTATTTACTATTACCGTTGTAATACTCACCCTATATAAAGGGGATTATCAATGAAATGAGTAGACCATTTTCCCATTTTCCTACAACATATATATATATATATAATTAGGTATAAATATATTTAGGTATATATATAATTAGGTATATATATATTTAATGAAGTTTTTATTTTTTTGTGAAATTTAAGGAATTTTGTGGAATTTTTTTTAATTTTGTGGAATTAACAAGATTTTTTAAGAGGATATACATATATATATATATATATATATATATTTCGGAATATATATATATATAATTAGGTATAAATATATTTAGGTATATATATAATTAGGTATATATACATTGAATGAAGTTTTTAATTTTTTTGTGGAATTTTTGTGCAATTTATGGAATTTATATACTAATTGTGTAGGAAACCGCCGCGCTGTAGACCGATGGCTTGGCAGACCGACCGAGAGCGACCCCGACGCTCAGGTAGGACCCAGCCGTGGGGGGAGCGGATCCAGCGGTCGTCGGGGCCTACGCCGGCCTATGAGTCGACGAGAGGAGACCTTGATGGGATTGACCCCGAGCGATCCACGTGGGGGCTCCTCGTATGAGTCGACGGGAGCGGGCCCTGACTCGAGTGTCGGAGGAGGACGCAGAGCCACCAGACCCCAGTGCACTTCAGCACTGTTCCAGGATCGGCAGCCGACCCCACCGCGCGCCGATCTGGACCCTCCAGAGATGCTCCCTGTCCCCCCACAGCGACAGCGTCCACAGCTACGGGGCCCACCGTCAGAGGGATCAGGCCCCTCAGGGTCCACGCCCCTTATGTCTCCGCCATCGGGGATGTACATGGTCCAGTTCCTCCCTGCCATCCCCGAGTACGACGCCAGGGGGAGGCAGATTTGGAGGCACGACCGGCCCCACGAGATTCCCTGGGAGGAGGCCTACGTCCACAGGCCTTTCGACTCAGAGGACTGCCGCGGCCTGTGGTGTGTTCGTGAGAAGGACAAGTAGTACAACGACGCAGGTAATTGGTTAGTTTAATTAATTATTTAGATTGTTTAATTAATTATTTAATTAGTTAGTTTAAATAATTATTTAACTATGTATTCATTTTAATTATGAAACAGGCGTCCTCGTAAATAAACCCGCGGGGACGAGACGGACCAGAGGGCCAGCGAACATGTCGACCCTGGAGAGGGAGCTCGTCGGTGGGATCAGGGAGATCCTGCCCGGTCCCGGTGAGGATGGACGCCCGATCGAGAGGAGAGACACCACCACCAAGTATATCAACGCGACGGGCATGCTCGTGCGGGACAGGGTCCCACTGTTGTGGCCCGACTGGGGCTCTGTGCCTGATGACATCAAGGCGCGAGTGTACAATGCACTGTCGGTGAGTTAAATCGTATTTTTATTATAGAAAATAAACATTTATGAATTCAGTCCTTATAACTATATAAAAATATTTTCTAATTAATTTATAATATTGCAGCAATGGTTTAGAGTCCATCCTACCTTGGACTGGTGGAGAGACGAGCAGCTGAAGAACAGGTTATGTGTTTCGCTTTTTTTCGTATAAATATATTTATTGGCAGTGTACGAATATATCTAACAGTTGTGTTTTGTTAATATAGGTACTCCGAGTGGAAGAACGAGCTGTCGACGCACTACAGGACGTACCATGTGGAGAAGGGCTTGGGGCGAGGTGCAACCCCCCACGAGTTCCGGTACAGGGAGTATGAGTGGCTATGGCTGGTAGCCTACTTCGGGAGCAACAGGGTCTCGGTAAGAAAATTTAGCCTGCTAGTATATAACTTTTGACTGTTATTTAATAATTAAATTATGTAGTTACTTAATTAAATTAATTAGTTAGTTAGTTATTAGTTATTAAATGAAGTTAGTTAGTTCGTTACTAAATTAAATTAAATTAAATTAAATTAAATTAGTTAGTTAGTAAGTTAGTTAGTTACTAAATTAAATTAGTTAGTTAAATAGTTACTAATTAAATTAAATTAGTTAGTAACTAAATTAGTTAATAATTTTATTTTGGTTAGTTCCTAATATTTTAATTTAGTTACTAATTTATATTTGCGTTTATATGTTCGTTCTTATAATACAGAAAATCTCGAAGACGAACAGCGACAACCGCAAGAGGAACGAGCACCCCCACCACGGCGGCGCCCGCTCCTGGAGGCAGTGGGCAGAGATTGCGAGGAGGGACCGACCGCTGAGGCCGTTGTCGTGGATTCATGCGCAGATGTATCCGGGGCGTCCCGACCAAGTGGTAAGTATTCGCCCATCTTCAATAAAAGTGTTTCATTAAATTAATTTATATTTTTTTTTTATTAATTCGTTTATTATATTTTCTTGTCAATTAGGCGGAAATAGATGCGGAGACCGACGCGATCACCTTCGGGATCGCGCGAGACACCCTGGGGGAAGGGGCGTCCGACGAGGCGATCGCGGAGTTTGCCTCCACCATCGACACCCTTGAGCCACGCTTGGCCTCTCAGATCATGCACGCGGCGGTAGAGACGGGCAACAACTACTTCTACCAGAGAGGCCTAGGCGCGGCGGGAGATGGGGTTCTCAAGTACACGCCGGCCAATCCCAGCACGCAGCGTGCGGCTTCGACGAGAGGAGACTTGCAGACACAGCTGCAGAGGACTCAGGCGGAGTTGGCGAGGGCGGTGGAGGCGCTCCAGCAGGCGGAGTTGGCGAGGGCCGCGGAGGATTCGGCGCAGCAGGACAGAGACGCATCTGTGGCGGAGATGTACCGATGGATGCAGCAATCTTGGGAGGCCCAGCAGGCTGGACTCCAGCCCCCGCCTCCGCCACAGATGCCCCAGTTCGTCGTCCCCACTCCCCCCCCCCCCCCCCCCGCATCGGAGTACGCCGCCAGGCGATCAGGGTAGCCATAGCCACCGGAACTCGAACGATCCCGTCGACGACGCTACGCGTTTAGGGGGTGATGATGAGTAGATGACTAGTTAGGGGGTTAATTTGTACAGTAGGTAGGATATTAGGGATGGATTGATGTGGATATTTGTTGGATATTTGGATGTTTGTTTGTGGATTTTCTACAGCCAAACCGAAGACGAAGTGAAATTGGGCCCGAGTTAAATTTTTAAATTTTTTTAAATATTTAGGGGTTATAGCCGACGAAATGGACCATATTTCGTCGGCTATACCCTCCCGGCTTCCGGCAAAAAAAAGCCGTTCCCGGTACCGGCGATTGTTATGGCCGACGATTAATTCGTCGGCTATGCCGGACGTATAGCCGACGATAGTGTCGTCGGCTATACTTCCGGGTTAGGGGCAATTACGTAATTGTTGTAGCCGACGATCCTGTCGTCGGCAATGTTCGAAGTATAGCCGACGACGCTTTATTCGTCGGCTATACCGCGTGTTTTATAAGCCGACGACTTACCCTGAGTGTCGTCGGCTATACTATAGCCGACGGAGCATTCCCGACGAGAGAATAGCCGACGATACTTCGTCGGCTATGACTATAGCCGACGATTTAATGAAAACGGCCGACGAGATTGCGTCGTCGGCTATAACCCCTTTTCTGGTAGTGTCCATCAAAGTTGTATTTTTTATTTTCACAAGTCCTTAAAAGTTTCTCTTATAAATCTACGGAAATCTATAAGATTTTATAAAGTCTGTATAAATCTAAGAACTTTTTATGAATCCATCACTTAAAAAAAATCTGCATAAATCTGAATACAATACACCCCCCTAAAGCTATTAGTTGGACAAATATGGGACACTGTTTGTAGTGATTTATCTTTGCAAAATTCTGTCATGATTACCATGATTACCCTCATGTATGATCCTATTAAACAAGTAATTGGCTTACGAATTCATCATCCACAATTCCACATTCAAATTCTGAATCACAGACTCTTATCATTTGCAATTTCGCAAATCTATTCACTATTTAATCTTCAGAAACTTCATTATGACATTTGATTACCCTCAACATCTTTCTTGGTCAATTTTGGCCTCTACCATAAATTCAAGTTAAACCAGTCGAAATAAAAACAGTTATGCGCAGAAGAATACTGCGTGGCTCCTCAGTATTATGGTGTGGGAGGAAAAAGCTCTTCAATGCCTTGGAGCTACATTGTTCCTCAACTGTAATATTTTTTTTCCGGTAAATTACTGATGATCTAAACCACTAGAGGCTCCATACAAGCATGGGAACCATAACAATCATTGTTCCTATATATTTAATTTACTGAAAGTCACTTGCAACTCCACAAGTGACTTGATGCTCTTCAACTCAGTCAGTTACTACTCAAAAGGTGATTTCAGAACATTAACCGCAAATTCTCATGGAAGTTCTCAGAAAAATGAGATGTTAAGAACATTTAGTTCTATTCGTACATACAATCCATATCATTAACAGAAATATAACTAGATGAAGTTCTTAAGGTTAAAATATATTGGAAAGGTGGACATTATCAATTTGGCCAACTGTATTTCTTCTCTGGAGCTGCTCAGACTGGTCACCAAGGACGAAGGATTTGAAAAATGAGCACTGGCTTAAGCTGATTCATCCATCAATTGCTGGCCAGAGTTCACTGATTCAATGTCAATGAGGTCGTGAAATGCCATTGAAAAAGATGCATCATGACTCTTGTAATTTCCTGAAGCCATTGAATTTTGATCATGTGTTTAAACACAAGTAGCAGCAGTTGCTTCTTGCTGTGCAGCTTGGTACAAGGCCATTTTCCAATCTGAACTATTCTCATGGCTATTTTCAGGTGGACTGGCTTGCACATTGTTCTGCTCTGGTGACCTGTACTCCATGACCTGATTGTTAGGCTCAACTTCCTCGTTACACCTAGCGAACTCCCCAGCAAGTAAGGTATTGCTGGTCATTATATTCTCAACATCATGTCTGGTAATGTCAAAGTTGGTGACCACATTCACCCCTGGAAACTTGATTGCAGCTATATCATAAGCTTCAACTGCTTCCTCTTGGGTGCCTGAAAGTTCAATTTCTTTTTTCTGTGAGCATTTGCTGGATGCTTTACTATCAATGTATTTTATTTTTAGCTACGAAGTGTTTGTTGGTCCTCTTTGTTATATACTCTGAGATAAACAGCCTAAAAAAGACTCACTTTACAGTGCCAAAGCAGCATACTTCAGCCTTAAAATAGTGTGTGGGGAGGCGCCATAAGAAAGAATACTTCAACTTCGGAGAAGTGATTAATCAGAGAAAGAGTACTTATGGAACGAATTAAGAACATAACCTCAACTAAAGAAAATATGAAAACAGATAATGAAAACAACACGAATTTGAAACACTAGGAAATCAAGAATTTGATCAGGTTATATTTTACTACTTGTATCCTGATCGAAACATAATCTCACTTCCCTACTCAAATCAATCCAGCAAATTTACAAAACTTGTTCGATTTATAATATCTATTTTAGGAGCATTATTTCTTAATTCAGGAAAAAAAAAACAAATATTTCTTCAAAGCCAAAATGTCGACAGAACTGAGAGTAAAATGATTTATATAAAACTTACTTCAAGCTTAGAAGGATCTAGTCGCTTAATTTAAATTCCTCAAAAGCGAAAGAAAATAAATTCATTTTCGATGTGATCATTCTCTTGGCTGGAGCTGTTCCCACAATTCTCTAAAGCTTGAAGGGAGGGAAATCAAGATTATAATTAATATTCACCTTATCAGGGAAGGAATTTTGCAATAGAAAAGTTGGGTGAAATGCTTGAAATGTAATAACAAATGCTTTAATATATATGTTATTCGACTACCAGCTGCGGATTGATCATTAGCTTTTAAATATTCACATATCCGAAGAAGTTCAACCAGCAAACAAACAAGGATCATTGAGTTAAAAAAGAGGTCAACAATTTTTACCCGGAGCAGATCAAAAGGAGAAAAGAGAACAGGGCATGCCATGTCTTGGGATCCATCTACCATATTAACAACCTACAATTGAATAACAAGAACGTTTATTCAAAACTTGACTGAAATATGGGAAATCACAAACCAACATACAATTGGGACGAGTTCAGTAATTGAACCCTAGCAATCAACAGTAATTTTAAAGAGAAGAGGGGGGAGGGGGAGGGGAATTATCATGCTCACCTCAGGGTAAAATTCCTTTCTCTCCGGTAACAAATAGACGATTAAATTCTGAATTCCACGGATCTATCAAAAACACCAACATAAATAATGATTATAGTTTAACATCAGTCCATCACTCTTATTGGTTACATGTATATATCAGCATTTTGACAAGAAAAACAACGTTCTCTTAAAGTACCTTATATCTGTGGTAAAAATGTGATCTCTCTGTGTAGAGCATGATCTTTCTCTTTCCTTCAAAGAACCAAACCTGTGCACGAGAAATATCTTTTTGATCCGCATATCTAATGATAAAATAAATCTTTCTTGCATTAGTATTGCAACCATGAGAAACTGATGAATTTAAATTTAGTATTTCAGAGAAAAAAAAATGATCATCTAGCAGTATAAATAATAGATTCTCACTCATGAAGCAGACAGAAGAAAGCATTCTGTGACTTCAAAAAATTCCGAACTCGAACATATTCAAAGTATGAGCCGATAAATATCATTATCCCACCCTGAGTTAAAAAGTAGATATTACTTACCAAGAACAGAAAAAGAATGAAAACGCATAAGTAATAACAGTTCATCCTCGGATTAAAATAATTACCTCAACAGAGTTTTTAATCTTTGGCCGAGAAGACCTTAAATAAATAATCAAGTATCTCAATATGAGGCAAAAACCAAAAAGAAATAATTTGTATGCATTGTTGCTTGCAAAATCTTAGCTCCAATACATTAAGGTACTTTTCCTTAATCATTCCACAATTCTTCAAATCCAATAGTTTTAGTCTAGGTATTGAAAAGAGCAAAGGGTCACATACAAAAGTGATATTTTTAGGCTCTAAATTGCTTCAGGTATTTCCCTTGTATACCTCTGTTTTGTTTTACCTTCTTTCAACAAATTCCAAATTAACCGAAGAACTTGAAATCTAATTATCTATGTAAAATTTTGATAAGTCATTTGACACATAATTTAACCCTAGATGTAACCAAATGTCTAACTACAGGTTGAACATATCATCAAGAATAGCTCTGAATTCAAAGTTCTTATTGGAAGTTATTGGAACTCTAGAATCAAGTCTCTTCAACATTCAAGTCTCATGACATTGAGAAACTTTTCCAGGATAGCATAACAAACCTTAGTAGAAAAATGTTCAAAACGAGCATCATCAATATTCACTATTTCATCTCCCTCAAACTGCTGAAAAATCTGTGAATTCAACCGTAACAGAATGCATAAAATATGAGAACTGTTAAAAAAATAGTAACTGAATATTAAATGTGGAAGCTTGAGCCTAGTGGAATTTTCTCTTGTAAATCTTTTCATAGTTTCCTGATCAGTGACGAATCAGATCCAAGTTCCGCTCCTGCAAAGTTTATTTGGAAGGTCAAGGCCCGGCCCCTACTAAGGTGAAGATCTTGGGTTGGCTTGTACCACTCGGGAGAACGAATAGTTGTGATGTTATTCAGAGGAGAAGGCCAAGTTGCTGCTTTTCTCCTCATTGGTGCGTTTTGTGTAAAGTTCAAGGGGAAAGTGTGGATCATGTTTTTATGCACTGTGAGGTGGTTAATTTCGTATGGAGAGGTTATTTAGGGAGGCAAGGGTGGAATGGACAATTCCACTAGAGAGGAGCAATTTGCTAAAAGGAAATCCCTCAGCTTTTGGTAAAGGGAAAAAGGCTAGAATCCCTCGGTGATGTGGGGTGCTAGCTGTAGTGTGGGTGGCATGGATGGAAAGAAATAAAAGATTGTTTGAATCCTATGATGGGGTGGAGAAGGAAGTTCTGTGGGGGAGAGTTAAATTCTGGGCTTCGTTATGTTCTTTGACTTCTAAGGATTTTAGGGATTATAATTTTTCTTCTATCATTCTTAATTGGCGAGCAGTTGTAGTTTAAGCCTCAAAGACTTAATGCTGAGTTAGCATCACTAAGCCCCTGTTCTTAGCTGCCAATTTAGTTTCATAAAGCGGACTCCTTGTCCGCATTCCTGTTCATTGCTTTTGTCTTAATAAAAGCTGTTTCTTTTCCAAAAAAAAAAAAACGCAAATAGCATAATTATACTCGTAAGACAATTTAGCAACATGTTATCTATATTTTATTTGTTGAGTAAAGGCATAATCAATATAAAGAGTGTGTAACATGTAAACTGCAACCCAGATCGTTATGAGTAACAAACTTAGAAACTAAAAGAATTTGAAATAATAGAAACACATTAAGAACAAGACATTTGGGAGGATGCGCAAGGGATCATATGCATCCATCATCATCCATCTACATTGCTTTAGGATCCACACTTTATATTTGGCAATTCAGAAAACTGCCACCAAACAGAAGGAGAAGAGAAATTTCCGATGCATACCTGGCGTACTTGAAGTACCACTTTAGGAAGAACTCCCACTCATGCACCAACTTTACCTGTACATATATAAATAAGTATTTTTTAACAAGTATTTTTTTTTTTTTTTTACTTGTAGTATCACAATACCATGCAGAAGTATGAGCATGCAATCCTAAACCAATAGGCAATGGTCAAGAAGCCAAACTTCTTATAGATCATTACGTCTGGCTTTAAAGTTTCCACATGAAATAGATTCTCACCTAAACATACATCCCTATACACACAAAGAGATCATTTGTTGATGCAAAAGAATGTAACACTATAAACTCTTCACATACAAAAAGGCACACTGTATCCATGGTTGAAAACAATATCACATTATGTAATTCTTTTGTGATAGTACGGAGCCAAAAATTGATTGAGCTATTATCCAAGCACAAAGTACCTGTAAAACAACTTCATACACATAATACCCTCTTTGTGTCAATTGTAGTTAGGACAAGTAGGGATCGTTCTATCCCGGGAAATCTAGGGCTTTCAATCACACAAAGTATTGCAAATAAAGGGGGGTTTGATATTTTTATCTAAATAACCTACTGATTTTTACTAAATTTAAATTCTAAATTAATATATACAATTGATCAACATCTTCCACAAATAGCACATAACACAAAACTCTCTAAACATGTAACAAAATCAAATAAAGTCATAGGGGCAGCAGGTTAAAAATCGGATTCAAGATTCTTTTTAGTTCCAATTTAATTAGAGCCTTCGCGGTTTATCTAATCATTCAAAACATCACAAGTATTTAGAATTAACTTCGCGTGTAATCCTAAACATGGTACTAATTGGTTTAAAAACACTTCGCGTAGAAATTAAACACAAAGAGCACATAAGCACAATATGTCGAATTGGAAACATGTTAGCAAGTATGTCGTCACTCATCTCACATCGACATGTAAATTTCCAGAATTATTCTAGCCCTTAGATAAATACAAATTAAAACCAACTTCGCGTATGATTCAACTTGTATTAAATCGGCATGTGAAACCAACACACAAGGAATAACCATGATCAAGGCTATCCTCATGCAACTGATTTTTATGCACACAAATTCAGAAAATAAACCAAATTAAATCAAGAACGCATGCAAAAACCTACTGCCCATAAAACAAAAATTCAATTTATTACATACATAGTTAGTAAATTAAACCAAAAGAAAACCAAATCACATAACAGAAATTCGGAAATCCAAAGAATAATTCATAAAACCAAAATTACAACCATGAATCCATACAAATTTCATAGACAAAATATTGTACAAGTACAAAGAAACAAAAGCCAAACGAAAATTACAATCACAATTGAGAACCTTGTTGGAGAATTCGGCAAGAGGATTGGTGATGGTGAATGGAATGATATTTTGGAAGAGTGGTGGAGATGGAATTGGCTCAAGTCTTTGAGGGATTTTCTGGTGGAATTTCGGCAGAGATTTGGCAGTTTAAAGTGAGGAAGAGAAGATGATTTTTCTGAATTAATGGAGTGGTATTTATAGAGGGAGGCAAGGGTTGCATTAGGGTTTGATGTAAACTCCCTTCTTGTTGCCGTCCAAGACTCCTTCTCTTTAGAGTTCGGCACTTCTCTCTCTTCTTCAAAATTGTTGCTGAATATCACTTGGTCAAAGGCTGAAAATGTACAACAATATCTCTTGAATTTTCTCTTAATTAAATTCAGCAACAAGTTATTGAACCAAGCAAGAATTCAGTCCACATGCAGCCCTTGCTTTTCTCTTTTCTTCTTTTCCGAAAATCCAAAGATAATGGCTGAAAAATTCTTCTAATTATCTCTTGATTTAATCTTGAATTAATCAGCAACAATATCATGAACCTTGGCACAATTTCATGTCCACATCCGGTCTTTGTTCAGCCTTGATTCTCTCCCTCATTTCTCTCATGCATTTGCCGAATTTAATCCTACCAAATCTTTTCTTCTTTTGCCGGCCTTGAAGAAACCCAAACCTTCACTAAGTCTTCTCTCTCTTTGAAAGCTCACGGCAACAAGCTAGGGTTTGCTCCCTTCATTCTTTGCCGAATTATCCCTTCATTTTCTCCATGATTTTCCTTTATTAATCTTCAATAAAATCAGTTGAACCTTCTCCATGAAACTCTCTTCAAAAATCGGTTGCATTATCTCCTCCTTTATCTCCACATAAAATCTGAAAATAAAGAAAAGAAATAGAGAATTAATTCATGTAATAAACTTGTCCTAATCTAGACAAATATTGTCTTAAAAAGACATATATGTAATAGATAAGATCATTAGATTAGGAAAGTTTCCAATTCAAATCAAGGAACTTACTAGATCGAGAAAGTTACTAAAATAGGAAAATCGAAATAGGAAAGTCACAGAATATACAGTCATAGTTCAAATAGGACTTTCCTAAACAGGACATTTCCTAATCCAAACAGGATTCTAAATTTTCCTCACATGTTTCAAAAACGACGAACAAGAAAGATTTCTATTCCGACAAGTTTCCTATTCAAAACAGGTTTCCTAGTCAAACAAGGACTCCTACTCAAACTACAACTCTTCACAATTTCCGACAATTTCTGCATTTTACGCTCAATTTGTACACCAATTCTGCCAAAGACTCCAAACACGACTCAATGATTCTATATTACAACAATAAGGGTTAAGAATTGCATAAATGAGGGTAAAAACATATTAAGAACGTCGCATTTTATGCTTCTATCATAGCATAAGCAGGAATCAAACCATTGCCTATTAGCAATTTAAAAAAAAATGTCTTTTAATACAACGACCTGACGTCTGACAAATTTTCAAGAGACAAGCTGTCACTGCTTTTGATACATTCTTTCCTTTGAAGGATCTAATCTGTTGTGATTTGAAATTATAAATAATTTTAACTTCCAATGATCCCTTTTATGACAAACATCTCAATTACCAGTATTTAAAATTTTTACAAGATCTGCGACTACTCTAGAACAACTTTTGTCCATGAAGAGATGGCAAAAACTTAGGAATCTGATTTGAAAGATGACACTAAAATAGATTAATATGGAAAGTTACAAAAAAAAATTGTTACTGAAGAAGCAGTGAAATGAATAGTGGGAACATTTTTGGGTACAAAAGTGATACTGCAAACATGAAGAAACTTTCAATCAAAAAATTGTGAATTCTCGTCTCTAAAGATACCTTCCCACGGTAATTTGTGCAGTGCTTGTTAAACAAATTGTTTATATCTGCAATAAAAAACGTCAAGATTTAGACTTCATGCTATGGAGTTACAAAGGATTCAGTTTGAATAATTAAGCTGCCCCTTTCTTGATATTGGAACTCTGTCACTCCTATTCTTTCAATACTAGGTATATGGTTTATTTCGATTTTTCTTGTAAATGGCCACCAATACCTTCAATGCATACATTGTTGATATTAACATTTTGTACAACTTCAAATGTTACCAGATGTATACGAAACAGTAAGGAAAAGTAAAAGAAAAGTAAACAAAGTTACCTATCAACTACAGCAGGGTTGATAACCATTTAATGTAAGGTTTTTAGTATTTTGTTTTAAGACACATGTAGAGGAAGAGAGATGAAAAGGGAAGAAGATGGAAGGAGAGAGGAAAGACATATGACAGGTACATTAAACGTAAAGTATACATGTTTAAATAGTTTTCTTTTGGAGGTTTGTTCATCTCCTCTGTTCAGTCTTATTAGAAACTATAATATGAAGTCGTGAGATCATTATAGTAAAGCACATTCTAAATATTGATACAGAAAGATTGATCAAAGTTCCAACAAATCATAAATAATAAGGATTTATTAAATTGATAAAAAAAAAATATATAGATATATATATGCTTTTATGTTGGCTATACAATTTTTTCTTCCCCCCTCATTTCTCCTATATATGTTCCTCTATCTATAAGTATACAGATCATTCTATAAAATATACATACATATATATATATAAATACAGTCCGTCTCTGCTACGGATGTCCGCCGAGCAGAGACGGACAGTATGTATAAATACAGTCCGTCTCTGCCCGAAAAAACAAGTTTCGTCGTCTAAGTAATAACTTAGGCCACGAAAATATAATTTTCGTCGTCTAAGTAGATATATATTTTTTCATTTAATAAATTGGTGGCCTAATTTTACTTTAATGTGTTAAAACATTTACGACGAGTTGATCATAGGAGAAAACAATTAGGTTTATAACGTTTATATATACTAAGTATCTGTCAGTCGGATCCCCGAACAGTTCAAGGCGCATATATATATATTAACAGTCGAAGTACGTATGTACACACCGTTTTATAATTGTAATTATACATCACAAACAAATTTATTGAATTTAAAAACATAATTTAAATCTGATCATGGCTCTTCATCATAATCATCATCGTTTGTATCATTTGTATCTTCAATCGTATCAGTGAAGTCATCATTGGAATTTTCATCGTCATCTGATTCCTCATCATCCTCGTCATTAATGAAGTCGTCATTGGCTCTGTTTTGATATGTAGATACAGTTGGGACTGCAATGTATTCATCAGAAGTGACGAAATGCAAGCGGTTGTCGTCGCGAAGAGCCTCTACATTAGGGATTTGAGAAGCCGAATGCTCTTGATATGGTTCATCAGTGTCGCCGATATCTTCATCATCATGTTCTTCACCCCCTTCAATTGTAGATGCACTCCATATATTCCTATGTGACATCGGGTTAACCACTTTCCAAAATGCACCGGCCTTAGGATCATTGAGATAAAACACCTATTTTGCCATGCTAGCAAGAATGAACGCCTCATTTTCATACCAACTTGTGTTTGTATTCACCGATAACATGCCGTAATCCATCTTTGTACTCCCAGGAACACTTTGATTAGTGTTAAACCATCTACACTTGAACAAGACAACGAGCATATTTTCATATACTAGTTCGACAACGGCGAGTAGCACTCTATAGTAGGTGAAGTCGTCACCATCTACCATGACCCCGCAATTTTGCGTTATGCGGTTTACATCTCGTTGAAGTGTCACAAACTTGACGCCGTTGACAAAACACATCGCTCGCACCCTGTGGGAAATTGGCATTCTAGCCAAATGGTGCAATTCGGACGAGTACCAATCACTGTTCTGTATTTGGAGATTTTCCATCTGTCACGTTGTGATAAGTTATTATTTAAATTGAACTGACTAGCTAGAATACTAATATTGAAATGGAGATATTGTAACATAAAAAATATTGTGACGTACCCATTTGCGAAAGTAAACAGGAAATGTTCTTTTGTGCGTCTCTTTCGGCCTTCGGTCTCGACACAGTGTTGTAGTACGCACCAATGAGCTTCAATTAGCTCAGCATCTGTCAGTCTTTCTAAAGTTGGTAAATTACCAAACGGACGTACAACCCTTGAAAAGACTGGAAGTTTTAACTCTGGTACTGTAGAGGCTGCTGTAGAAGATTATGCTTCGTCACTGTTACGGAGATATAAGTTGCAGTATGTTACACATTCATGTGTAATGTACGACTCCGCTATCGATCCTTCAGGGTGACTCTTGCTTTTACATAACTGTTTGTATTGAAACAGTTGTCTGAAATTACACGTACAATTATTAGTGAAGTATATATACAAGAGAATATTATAATGAATGGGGAAATACGAATAATAAATAGTACCTTTCTTGAGGATACATCCAGGTGCAATGAACTGGACCAGTAAGCAGTGCTTGATCTGGAAGATGGATCATCAGATGAATCATACTGTCAAAGAAAGCAGGGGGGAAAATCCTTTCCAATTTGCACAAAATGTAGATGATGTCTTATTTGAGAATGAGAACATCTGACTTCTTCAGCTCTTTAGCGCATAACTTCTGAAAGAACCTACACAATGCTATTATAGGTTCGACCGCATCTGGATGCAAATAGGGTCGGATAACCACTGGAATAAGACGTTGTAGCAATACATGACAGTCGGGGCTCTTCAATCCGTTAAACGTATTAAGCCCTAAGTTAATACACTGAGATATATTTCCTGCATACCCATGAGGATACTGCACTCCTTTAAACCATATGAAAACCTGCTTCTTGAAAGCCGGTTTAACTGTGTAAGGTGCAACATGTATGAAAGTCCCTGACGCCGTCTTCACTAGCCACAAGTGTTTTCGTAATCCCTTCTCCTTCAGATACTGACGTGTTTTCAAAGTGTCCTTACTCTTTCTTTTGATATCAAGAACTGTTCCCACAATGCTGTCACTCACATTCTTTTCTATGTGCATAACATCTAGGGTGTGCCTAATAATCAATTTCGGCCAGTAAGGCAAACCATAGAATGCACTCTTATGTGTAAAACACTTGTACTCATCAGGGCATTCCGGAACTGGTATTGTGGTATCACCGCTCAACACCCCGAAATCGAAAGAGTTCAGCTTCTCCAAAATTTCATCACCGTTCCAGGGACGGGGTTTATGACGAAGCTCTACTGTTTTATTAAATGCTTTAGCATGAAATCGCCACTGGTGGTCAGCTGGAAGCCATCTACGGTGACCCAAGTAACACACCTTCCCAGCGCACCAAACAGAATGGACTTCGTTCAAGCAAACAGGACAAGCTTTATAACCCTTAGTCGCCTGAGACGACAACATCCCATAACCAGGAAAATCACTTATGGTAAACATCAACATTGCTCTCATCATAAATGATCTTCCACTGTGCCTGTCAAAAGTAAGAGCTCCATTTTCCCTTAAGTCTAACAGCTCGTCGATCAAAGGTTGCAGATACACATCCAAACACTTTCCTGGAGACTTTGGGCCGGGAATTAACAGAGACATCATACTAAATTCCTTCTTCATACACATCCAAGGAGGCAGGTTGTACGGCACAAGAATAACAGACCATGTACTATGACTCAAACTCATATTTCCATGGGGATTGAATCTATCTCAGGCAAGGCCGAGTCTGACATTTCTAACATCTCTTGTAAAATGAGGGAATGATCTGTCAAAGGACTTCCACGCCTCGCCATCTGCAGGGTGTCTGAGAGTATCATCATCTGTCCTTCTCTTTCCATGCCATCTCATTTCTTTTGCTGTGTGTAAAGACATGTAAAGACGCTTCAATCTAGGAATTAAAGGGAAATGACGAAGTACCTTCACAGGAACACTGTTTTCCTTAACTGTGCCTTGCTCCCACCTCCACGGGTGGCATATGAGACATTCATCAAGCTCGGCTTTCTCTTTGTAAAACAAAACACAGTTGTTCTTGCAGGCGTGGATTTTGTTATAACTGAGACCGAGATCGCCCAATATCTTATGTAGCGTGTAATAACTATCAGGTAGATAGTTAGGTGGTGGAAGGTGTTCCTTAAACTTTTTTAGAAGACTATCAAAAGAGTCATTTGTCCACCTACTCTTGACTTTCAACTGCGTCTGTGAGATGATGGTCTCTAAAACAGTGTGAGGACTACCCTCGAATAATGGGATCTGCACTTGAGCAAGGAGTCTGCTATACTTATCATAATCAGCACTGTCAACAAGAGGAATTGTGCCATCCTCAAAAACTGCCTCTTGGAATTCTTCTTCCTCGCGTACTGGAGCAAAAGTAGGAAAAACGTCATATAGAATGTTCATAGCCGGGTCAGTATAAGGCTCGAAACCACCAGTAGCTGTTCGGTCATGGTATCCAGCCTGGATTTCGGCTACCGTAGGTTCATAATCTACTACTTCACCGTGTTTACTCCATGTTGTATAATTCTGCATAATAACTCTGTTACACAGGTGATCGTAGATTCGGCTGATCGTCTTGCGCTTAGTATTCATACAACTTAAGCAGGGACACCTGTGTGTTTTCTTTCCTCCACCATGTTCACGTACAAAATTTATAAAAATTCATACTCCTTCATGGTATTCTTCGCTCTGTCTTGGATACTGCATCCAACTCCTATCTCTATCCATCGATCACCTGTTATATATATTAATTAATATAAGACAAACAATAAATAATCACAAATTAACAAATAAACAATTTATATGCATGTTTTTTCTCGACCTTATGCCTCCGGTTAGGGTCCTAATAATCTCATTCAGAAACACAAGACTTTGTTTCACAGTTTGTAGATTTTGTGTATTCGTTTTCAGTCGTGGAAAAATTTCAGCAGCATCTCCCCACAGTTCCTCAAGTGCACGAATATCTATACACCTAGTATGCACTCGAGGAACAGTGATGAGAGACCTCGTCGAAATATATACCCATGACTGCAAACGAATACACAAGACCTATACAAACTGTGAAACAATGTCCTCTACCCCCAAACTGTCCAAAAATGGGACAATTCAAGAATTTCTCCATGATTCTCGAACGGGATTTCTAATGATATATATAAATGCATGTATATCAATGAATAAAAGAATGATTCATTCTTTTATTCACCGCTAATTATAAATCATATAACAATGATTTTTGTAAAATAATTATAATTATTAATTAAATTAATTAAAGCATTATTAAAATATATAATTAATATATATAATTCACTAATTTCACAAAAACCAACAATTTAATTGAGTATATATAGGTATGGATCAACAAAAGCAACATACTATCACCTCACAATATACACACACAACAATATATATTTCTATAATTCTCTACCTCAAAAATGAAATATTTCAATGGAAAAAATTGAAATTATTGTTGAAAAAGATGAATAAAGAGATCATACCAAGTTAAAAATCAATTGGTAGTAGTGGAGAAGGCTTAGGAAGACCCGATTTGAAGCTTTTCACATCCAAAAATGAAAATCGGTGGAAAAATTTGAGGGGAGGAAAAATTTGATGTTTTTTGCCTCTTTTCCCGATCTGGAAAACGAGTGTAGGTTTTATAGTCTGGGTTTACTTAGGCGACGAAAAATTAAGTTTCGTCGTCTAAGAAGAGAACCTACCGACGAAAAAAAATTCGTCGTGCTCGTCACGTCTTAGACCACGAAAAAAAAGTTCGTCGTCTAAGATTTTTTCTTAGGCGACGAATTTTCAATTTTCGTCTCCTAAGTACAAATCTTAGGCGACGACTTCTTTTTTTCGTGGTCTAAGTTAATACACGGATGACGAATATTTTTTTCGTCGGTAGGTTTTTGTCTTAGACCACGAAAATAAGAATTCGTCGCCTAAGACTGTTCTTAGGCGACAAATTTTTTTTCTTAGGTGAGGAAAGTTTTTTCGTCTCCTAAGCTATCTTAGGCGAGGAATTTTTTTAAGTTTCGTTGCCTAAGTTTTTTTTTCCTTGTAGTGGACCGTCTTCGCCCTCGTCCTCCTCACCTACTTCATGGTCGTCTCCGGCTTCGTCTATAACGTCATCGTCGAGCCTCCCGGCATCGGCTCCACCCAGGACCCCCGCACCGGGGTGGTCCGGCCCGTCGTCTTCCTCCCGGGTCGGGTCAACGGTCAGTACATCATCGAGGTGCTCGGCGGCGTTGGGATTGTGTTGATGGATTTGGCTTTGGATCGGAATAGGGCTAAGAGTGTTAAGGTGTCGTATGCGACGGCTGGGATCTCTTTTGTCGTTCTTGCCGATGTTATGAGTAATTGAGTATGTTCTTCATTCGCATCAAGATCCCTGGTTATTCATTTTTCGGCTGAAACGGCGGAACCAACCGATACCGACCGAAAAGTTCGGTAACTGACTTGTCGGTACAGTGGCGAAGTTGGATCGGCAGTGGTAGCAAATTCAGAGTTACCGACAGACTTCGGTCTGTAGGTGGTTTGAGGAAAATAGGGTCGGTTTTCTACCGAACCCAGCCCTACAAAGGATAGTTACATGCACAGTTACAACTCTAGTTACATGACCAGTTACTTGAATTGTTACAAGTCAACAATTTTAAATAACTATGAATATAATATAGTTCCCTAAAAACATATGAAAATCAATGAACAATCTCTACTTAAACGACACTTTTCTTTTTCTATCTTGTATCGACATCCAACTTTGTTGATGATTCAGTAACTTCTTAATCACTTCGGATCGAAACTTCAAAATATCTAACTTATCTTCAAAGTCTCTCTCATCGGCAAGCCTGCTCATGTAGTACATTACAAATGCGCCGCAATCTAATTTGTTTGCCAAAGAAAAAATCTAGTCAGTTACATATATATGTAGCTACAAAACAACATCGCATGTTACATACATAGTTACACAGTTACCTTGTCAGTTACATTATTTATTTCCAGTTACATCTTCAGTTACTTTTATAGTTACAAATTGCTTCTAACAGTTACCCTGACAATGTAACTGAAGATTTACCACACTATAGTTACTTGATACCACACACAGTTACATGCACAGTTACCACACTAGCGACACTGTTAGTTACATTATAGTTACTTGATATCAAGGATAGTTACATGCACAGTTACCACACTAGTTACATTGTTAGTTACATTATAGTTACTTGATACCAATGATAGTTACATGCACAGTTACCACACTAGTTACACTGCTAGTTACATTTACAATTACTTGGTACCAAGGATAGCTACATGCACAGTTATCAGACTACTTACAATGCTAGTTACATTTACAGTTACTTGAAATCAAGGATAGTTACATGCACAATTACCATACTAGTTACAATGCTAGTTACATTTATAGTTAGTTAATACCAAGAACAGTTACTTGCACAATTAGCACACTAGTTACATTGCATGTGACATACTTAGTTACACATTTACCTTGTCAGTTACATTATTTATTTCTAGTTACATCTTCAGTTACTTTTATAGTTACAAATTGCTCTAATGGTTACCCTGACAATGTAACTGAAGATTTACCACACTAGTTACAATGCTAGTTACATGTATAGTTACTTGATACCAAAAATAGTTACATGCACAGTTACAATGCTTGTTACATTTATAGTTACTTGATACCCAGGATAGTTACATGCATAGTTTCGACATTAGTTACAATGCTAGTTACATTTACAGTTACTTGATACCAAGGATAGTTACATGCACAGTTACCAGACTAGTTACAATGCTAGTTACATTTACAGTTATTTGAAATCAAGGATAGTTACATGCACATGTACCAGGCTAGTTACAATGTTAGTTACATTTACAGTTACTTGATACCAAAGATAGTTACAAGCACAGTTACCAGGCTAGTTACAATGCTAGTTACATTTACAGTTACTTGATACCAAGGATAGTTACATGCACAGTTACCAGGCTAGTTACAATGCTAGTTACATTTACAGTTACTTGAAACCAATGATAGTTACATGCACAGTTACCAGGCTAGTTACAATGTTAGTTACATTTACAGTTACTTGAAATCAAAGATAGTTACATGCACAGTTACCAGGCTATTTAAAATGCTAGTTACATTTATAGTTACTTGATACTAATGACAGTTACAATATCAAATAATAGTCACAATACAATGAGACTTGAGTTAAGAAAACACAATGACAGGAAGAAACCAATTAAAAGACTCAAACCAATTACAACTGCATTACCTTCTAGCATCCAACTGCAATCTTAGCTTCTGCTAAGGTCAGCCTCTATAGAGATGTGGTGTTAGCTTTGATGTCTTAATTCTCTCTGATCAAAACTCTGTCAAGAAAGAGATTCAAATCTCAAAGAATCCACAGAAGCATTTCCAGATTTCAAACGTTTCACAACCACACATCATATAAAGGGTGACATCCCCCTTTGCGAGTCGCATGCACAGATATATAAACTCTGCACCTTATCTGCAGACACAATCCGCACGTATTTCATTCAATTAAATAGATATATGAGTAGTTTTCAGAGTAGGTTACAATATGATATCTGATGCGTAGCAAAGATGAATTATAAAGCCTGGACATGTACGTAATGAGAAATACAACCAAATCTAACCAGAAGACGGCGGCGGGGCTGGAAGTTGAAGACGACGGCGTCGCTAGACCTTGAAGACGACGCTGGCGCTGGACCTTGACTTTGACGCAGCCGCGGAGGATGACGAGGATTAGGGAGCGGGGATCTTGAAATCAGGGTTTAGGGTTGGTGAGTGAATGAAATTGAATCTGAATGAAATTAGGGAGCGGAGGACGCGAGGATTAGGGAGCAGTTATACATAGTGGCACGAGTTGTAATTATTTACAACTTTGTGGGCAACGCTTTAAGAGTTTTAATTAAATGACTTAATTATCATTATCAAATAGTTACTGACCTTTTTATCATTATGTAGAGTAAAACTGATTTTTTTTATCATCAGCCCTATTTTTATTATATATATAATTAAACAAAAAAAAATAATTTTATGGGAAAATTATAGAACAGTACACGAAGTTTACTCCACTAAGAGTTTTGGTTTTTTAACTTTGTGAAATAACATATTAGTGCATTAGGTATCCATTCTGACATCATTTTCATACATGGTGCTTACAGCTCTGTTACCTTGTAAAAAAACAAAAACAAAAACAAGACAAATATACCTTTTTTTCCATAAATAAAACAGAATATATATATATATATATATATATATATATATATTTAACTTACTTGTCTACTTACTTATTAAAACTTAATTACTTACCAACTCTATTGGGGCGGATTTAATCTCTGCTCAAAATATCAAGTGGTTTTTGTTGCCATCGATATATTTTCATAAGTTCTACAAATTTGTGCTTCTAGAATATATATATATATATATATATATATATATATATATAGCTTTTGTAACTCTGAAAATTAGTTCCCAATAATCTTGTCTATTTCTATTAAGTCTTTCTCTAGCTATTCTAAATTTTTTCAATTTTTCTCGTTTTTCTTTTAATTCTTTTCAATTTCTCTAATATTTGATAAATAGACTAAACGCTGAGAAAAAATAATTAATGGTTAAATTAGTTGTTTACCTTCGAGTATAGATGATACATTATATATTTGTAGTATGCTAAATAAACAAATTTATGAGCTCATCACGCTCCGTCAAAATAAATGAAATTTTAAGAAAACAGAAAATTAAGGCATTTTTAGTCTTTTTGACAGTGTTAACAAAATATTAACGGAATATTCTGTCATATGCCAATCTTCTATCTAAATAGGAACTTGAGACACAGATTTACTATTTCACAAAACTGAGAAACTGAATTTCAGTGGCTAATAGTTGATGTACCATTCTTATAATTTTCTATTTCTCCATATCTAAATCCAAACAAAGGTTTAAACAAAATACATTATCAAATATCAATCCAAATCCAAATCTAAATCCAAATACAAACAAAGATTCAAACAAAGTAAATAACAAAATTCAAACATGTAATAATTTCATTCAACTCCAACACCCTCCTCCTCTAATACCAGCATAATTCCCATATACAGCATTAGTTAGCAAGAATATCTTCTCTTATGGACTTCTGTATCGGTTCCAAGGTCACATATGTTATCCAAAAGTCTGATACACTACATAGTCTGCATAAGCAGAACCTCTTTTCAATCATTTAACTTGTTTGCAATGTCACTCAATGCAGTATGGAAAGGTGCACCCTTTGAAGATATTTTCATAGGAGATGAACTGAAAACAGCCATCCACATCTCAGAATTTGAAGAATATGTAAAACCCACAACTGATTTGAATCAATCAACAGAGCTTTGTGATAAAACTAGAGAGCTCCAAAGGCATTCAAGTATTAAAAGACTCCAAGATGTGCTATATGACTCTCAATCAGACTCGCCAACTTCAGTGGATTCAGGCTCTGATAATTCGGCTTATGACATTGAGTCAGAGGTTTCTTCATTACTATCTTAACTAGGATATGCATGTCTTATTATTGTCTCTGACTATAATATAAATAATTGAGTTAATTGAGTAATTTCTTGAAGTAGAACTATAATTGCATAATGTTCACACAGCTCTTTGTGAATCAGGTCATTAATGGAGGTGAGTGCTCAACCAGAATTGCAAGCTTAGCTGCAGATTTTCCCAAGTATGAAATTTGTGATAGAACTGGTGACACCAAGTTTTTATTTGTTTCTATTTTAGAGACCTAAGCCTACTCCATAGTCTAAACAGTAAACAACTTAATGTCAGAACCTCATTATTTTTTTTCTAACATGCAAGCACTCACCTGTAAAGGAAACTGCAGGCACCTAACCAAGTCATTCTAAGTAAATAATTCTATGATTCTTTCAAGGAGATTTACAGATTCCATCAATGGTTTATTAACAATTTCAGAACATAGAGATAAAAGATCAAAGACCCTTGAGCATTCAGGAAAGCTCTATTGAAGTTGGCCTACATTCCACAAAACAAGAGACAGATTACGCAATCACAAAAGAGAGAGAGAGAGAGAGAGAAAATAAGAAATATATCTTCTTATTCGATCTGATGATATTGATATGCTGCTCATTATGGATATTGTGTTACAACTGCAATATGTAGCTAAGGATACTTAATTAGGCATGAGCAATAAGATTGACCAGCGTCATCGTATGTACAGCTTCCAAATTCAGTTTTATTGTATGTAGCACGACAGAATGTAAAGCATCCCCTATCATTGCAGGGAGCTGTAAGAATAAAATCTCGTCGACAAGGTACGGTAGTTGTAGGACGATTATATGCATAGTAGCATGCACATACATTGCCGTCTTTGCAAGTCACCAGTCCTGCATGGCAGTAGAAACAGCTGCCGTAAATCTGTTGTCGCAAGCACTCAATTCTACACGAGAGAGGTCACCGTAGGTTCCGCCACCCTCCACCATCGGCAACTGTGCGTGTGTGTGTGTGTGAGAGAGAGAGAGAGAGAGAGAGAGAGAGAGAGAGAGAGAGAGATTCTGTTATATCATATTTTAATTACATGACAATTTTAGTTGACTTAATATATGAGGGGAATAAGGTTACTCTAGTGTCAAACTGAGTTCATCTGACTTGATTATCTACAGACATCGATCTGAAAACAAATTAAAGACTATTACTGAGCTCCTGTTGCAAGCTGTATTGGATATGAGAAGTCTCTCAATTTAGTGTGGTCTCTCACTTGGCATCAGTGTAGAACTCTATCTGTTCAAATTCCTCATTTATTGCCTGCAGGCATACGCTTCCTTGATGTCCTTAAACTAGTGTTTTGAGCCAAAAGAAATGGGATACACTGCTTTAATGAGAAGGATACAGTGCTTTGGTATTAATGTTAGTATAAATATCGTGATTGTTCACAGCTGCTGGCTTTTATGTTACGATGGGGAAACTAAGCATCAAACTCAATTCTAATAATGGTGGAGACAGAAAATGGCACTTATCTGGAGGAATTGTATAGTTTCATATTAATGTGTATAGGTAACATTTCTCGGTTGATTCATCATGTAAATGAACGCGGTATCATACTTGTTTTCTTCTGGGCTCGTTTTAATGAAATTGTGAAACAATATACAAGTAATACAACCAATAAATTGATTTTATATCAAAAACACGAGTGACATTATAACCTACTTAGTTTATTTGATTCGCTTTGAAGAGAGGTCAACATAAACCTGGCTACCAAAACTTTTTCAAGTATACTACTAAATTTTCAACCCTGAATGAATTGCTACCACTCCTCCAACCAGATTTTCATACTCGACCTTCTGGAAACCTGCATCTGCAATCATTGAAGCAAATGTCTCCTGCAGTCATCCATTCAGATGAATTATTAAAGGGACATAACAAAAGCCCCAAATCACGTACAAACATGAGGAATTATTCAGACATGTAACAAATGCTACATTATACATATGCAAGGAAAAGGCAAAAAATGAACGATAAAATGAATGATAAAACGAACTCAGCAACCACATCAGTTACATGTCATAGTTATGTATAAGACCTGATGTTTCAAGTGTCGGCCTGATTACATTAATTGGAATATGAGGCAATGCGACCAGAGTTTGGGTTAGGTTTACTCCCACCGTTGTAATTACCAAATCAGGTACACCAATTCATACAGAAGCATTAATAACATCTGAATTTCTAAAAAAGCACCCAATAGAGCTCTCTCTCTCTCTCTCTCTCTCTCTCTCTCTCAACTCAGATATTCTGGACGTGGCCTTTAGTTGTCTCATCCCAATTGGCAGGGTATTTTCCAACAAAATGCATATAATACTGGGATAGAGTACTCAAGTGAGAAGATAAATATGAACCTGTGGAGGAAAACGACGAATACTCTCTACCAAGTACTGATAAGATTCTCTATCTCCTGCAACTAGCTCTCCTATGGTGGGAGTAACTGAGAATGAATAGAAGTCATAGCTGCAAGACCAAAACAAGCAGTCTTGAGTACACAAACCATAGAAATCAAGACAAGGTTCCTGCCATCACATTCAAAACCTTATTTGTCCCAAAAAAAAAATCAAAACCTTATTAAAGATCTATTGGGTGGCGTTGCCCACAATCAAGTTGACATTGTTACCTAGTGATGTGGTGCATGCTATACAGAGAGTGAAACAGAAAATGTCAACCATGGAATTGTGCATGTTGGCCACTATAACATGAGCTTCAACAATCTTGGCTGAATCTCTATGGAAATTCATTTAGACCAGTGCACAGGCACGATTTGATGAATATTAACTGGTATGTATATGAGCATTTAAGTGTGTATAATTTCTGATATTAGGCTCTTGGAAGAGAAAAACACCAATCAAGGCTAACTCCCAATTCATCCTTGGGGGACTAGACATTTCAAAAAGAAAACAAGTTCTAGCATGCAGATGGGGTAGTTAAAACCTTCTTCTTCTTCTTCTTTTTTTTTTTTTTTTTTTGATAGATATGGGGAGTAAAACGTTCAGAAAGACATCATACAGTTCGGTAAAACTACTCCTTAAGATTACGAAGAAAAGATCCTATACAGTTTGTCATAAGACTATGATTTCCCTAATACAAAAAATGAAGAGGATGATATCAGCAGACTATTGTTTTGAAGTGTAATTACAACTTAACAAATAGTTTAAAGAATACTTACAAGTCTTTGAATACAGGTACCTCTACCTGGCTGAGTTCAAGGCACAGGGACCTTCCACCCCGTTTTAGTACCCTAAAATCATGAAAAACAAACATGAAAGAGTGTCAAATTACCAAACTATTTTGATGCCCCTTACCACAGAATAAATAACAACAGCTTTCCCCTCATCAAAAAGACCTCCATAACAAAACATTATCATATAAAAAACCGGATATAAATGATAGATCTCAAGAACTTAGCTGTCGATTCCTATCCTTATATTCTTCTTCCATTCTAACCAGATCTCTGTTTTCTTTCAAGAATAAAAAATCTACAAGTTCATGTGGCCAAAATAGAAAGACATGAAATATTGGCCCCACGCCAAATAATCACAATTTGGTCTTCATCTGGCTCTCTTTACCTACTCCAGATATTGATTTTCAAGCAACTATATCATTAGAAAGTAGGAACACATCTATCTATTTGTTTGACAATGGATGTATCACGTGCTAAGGAAACCATTTAACATATTTCAAATCTTCAGTTTTAAGTAAGGCCAGCAAAGAGGATCAAAAGTCTTAAAGAGGTTGTAGTCGTTTATCTTGCTATCTGTAGTATCTGAAAGAGGACGGGATACAGCGATTGAAAGGCCTTAAAATACTTCCTTTCATTCTTAAAAGCCAATCATTTATTCCCAATCGTGGAGCGAATGTAATCTTACACATAAGCTCCAATGTCACAAGAATTAATTCGAAACTACAACATACACAGTTATAATGAAGAACAGCTTAACTATTGAAGCTATATAAGTATTTACTTCGGGAAAGAAATATTGCCATTGCCAAAGAAAAAATGAAAATAAAAAAATTGCATATCTACATTCGACAACATTTATCCATTTTTATACAAGAAGATGATCTTTTCTTCTTCTTCTTTTTCTTCTGAGAAGAAATGACATTTATTTAAGCAATGATAAATGTGGAAAGGGTGGGTACAGAGAGCAGCATACACAGGTGACTATACCTAATATATGCAATTACAGTTTGCCTTGTATTAGTTCTTATCTCTTACTAAACAGCACAAAAAGGGAAGGGATGGTTGTGTATGATACCTATAGGCTTCAGAAAGAGCTTTCTCTATGTGTGTGACATTCCGGATTCCAAATGCAATTGTGTAACCATCCATTGTATTATCTCCAAAACTCAAAGCTTCTGCATCCCCCTCCACCCAAAGAAGGGATTTGTCTTCTCCAAGACCTATATTTCAGCACAAAAACCTTAAATTATATATATATATATATATATATATATATATATATATATCATGGAAAATGTCCAACCCAACGAAGCCCCAAGTTTATAACAAAAGTTCACCTCTTTGCAAGGCCCGCTTTTTACCAACATTCAACATGTTGGGATTGATGTCACATACGTACACCTTAGTTTCTTCTTCGAAATCATCTTCAACACATTCAGCAAAGCTCTACGTTTGATGTTGTTTATACTGTCTCGTATCCTGAAAGCAACATCATGATGGATAAAAGCAACATCATGATGGAGCTATTATCCAAGCACATTGTACCTGCAAAACAACTTCATACAAATATTACCCTCTTGTGTCATCTTTAGTATAGAGCAAGTAGGGATCGTTCAATCCGGGGAAATCGAGGGCGTTCAATCACATAAAGTATTACAAAATCATATTGGGGGTTTGAAATTTGAATCTAAACCTACTGAATCTTTATGAAAATAAAATTTAAACTAAATATATACATGTGATCGGCACTTTTCAAACTAAACACGATAAACAAAACTCATATGCCACATAACAAACCGATCAAGAACAACAATACGGCAGCAACTCTGATGAATCCGATTTCATGCAATTTGGTTCCAATTATAACCAAAGTCCTTCGTGGTTCATCTAATCATTCAAAACTCCTCAATTATTTAGAATTAGCTTCGTGCATAACCCTAAACATAGTGCTAATCAGTTTAAAGACACTTCGTGTAGAAATTAAACCAAAGAACACATAAGCACAATGAGTCAAATTGGAAACATGCAACAAGTATGGCGTCACCTCACCTTACTTCAACATGCATATTTTCTGAATTACTCTACCCTTAGTACCAATACAAGATAAATTAACTTCGTGTATAAATTATCCTATAATATGGTTCAGCAACATGAAGAATTAAACCCAAGATCAGCCTAGTTAAAACTTCTCTTAACCCTAAAACTTGTTGTGCATACGAATTCAGAAAATAAACCAAACAAAATCATCAAATCGTGCAACAAAGTTACTGCCCTATTACCATTCAATCAATTCGTCACAAACATGTTCATCAATTAAACAAAAAGAAAACCAAAACACATAACAGAATTTCGAAAATCCAATGTAAAATTAATAAAACCAAATAACAAACCACAAATCCTTACAAACTTCATAGACAAAGTTAAGTAATTATACAGAAAATTACAAGCCATGAGAGATGAGTGAATCACACTTTAAAAGAAACCTTGTAGAGGAATCGGCAAAGAGGATTCGGTGTGGAAGCAAACTTGCAATCGGTGATGAACTTTGGTGGATTCGGCTTGTAAAAGTGTATGGGATTTGTGGTGCTAATTGGACAGAGTTTTGGCTAAGTAAAAAATAAGAAAAATTCGATACAAACATAAGAGTCATGTGTGGTATATATAGAGACACAAAACAAAGGAATCGGCAGCTTTTTCTTCTTCAAAACTGAGTCGAACACAACTTATTTTCTTGCTCGGCAAGCATCAATTCTTCTTTCTTTCTCCACCGAAATATTCTTGGATAAAGGCTAAATAAATGTTGAGAAAATCTTTTATTTATCCAAGACATAAATCGGCAAGAACTTGGACATAAAATCTGTCCACATTAGACTTGCACTTATTCTTTGTTGCCGAGAGTTCCACTTTGTGTTGCACTTGGACTCCATCTTCTTCTCTTCTTTTGTCTTTGATTGCCGTGAATATCCTTGATAATGTAATGAAAAATCAAAATTTTATTCCACAAGGATTGCTGAGTTCATGTTGCACGGCATAAGGAGTCCAAATCCAATTTGTATTCCACTTCTTGTTCTTCTCGGCAACACCTTTATCTTTTGCCGAAAATCTCAATTTCTTCTCATGTATCTTCTCATGAATTCCTGAAAATAAGATTAAGAAATAAATCAAAAAGAAGATAAAAATGTGTAGCAAAATTATTACGAGTACAAGTTCTATTTAGATAAGGAATCCCGATCCAACAAGGAGCTGTACTTTCAATGAAACTCTTAGAACTTTCGACGTTTTCAGAAACGTCGAGAATTTGTGGACTCCTTGTTCGACTAGAATTCCTAATTTCATAGACTTCTATTTAAACTCAAACTCGTAGACTCCTTATCCAACTGGGATTCCTACTTTGGTAAGGACTCCTTATTCAACAATTTCCTAGTTAAACAAGGAATCCTAGTTCAATAAGGACTCTACCAAAATTCTGCGTTTTTTACGTTTTAAGCTCAAATTGATTCCCGACTCTACAAAAGACTCCACACATGCTCAATGACTATAATACAAAAATTAAGGGAAAAGACTTGCATAAATGAGGGTAAATCACATTAAGACCGTCGCATTTTATGCTCCTATCACATCACCTGCCAAAAACAATAAGAACATTAATTGTAAGATCAACATATATGATTCAATTATTTTAAAAGAACAACAAGCAATTGATTCAACAATGTCCCATGCAAAGAACATATATTAACATGTCCCCATGTAGCATTAAAGCAGCTAAATTTCATGTCATGAACAGGTTATTTACTAGGTATACGCGCTCCTGCACCAGACAAATTATATCACCCTTCACCCATTACTATGGGTCAGCACTAGAGAAAGAAGTCCACTTTGACTTCCAAGATTCAGGTACTACAAACTCTTTATTTTTCTTTTATTTCTTTCTCTTTTCTTTTTGTAAGGAATACTCTTTTTTTCTTTTCTTTCTGAAAAGGGTAAGGAATACTCTTTAATCTTGGAAATGTGAACATAATATAAATATATAAGAAATTATCTTCTGTTTTGGCTAACCACATCCTCAGTCCACTTCATAGTCAGATCCCTCCTCAACCCAAAATGGATTTATAAATTTTTGAAAAGCATGCAACATTAATTAACAATGGCAAAAGCTGACACAGCTGCAAATAGTGTACAGATTTTTTTATAGATGTAAAGCATAACATCTATAAAAAAATCTGTACACTATTTACTCCCTAACTGACAAATGTAACCGTATAATCTAAATTATAATGAAATCCATACAGTTTGACGAATGTTTAATAATTGAGTACCAGAAGCTCACCAGTCCCACTAGTTACATCAAGATGATTCATTCCAGGAAAAGGATTCAGTTTGGAAACCAATCTGAAAAGTGGGGGATATAGACTTGAACTAATGTAAAGGGAATGTGTAATCAAGCTAATTGTGTTTTGATATACAAGCATAAGAGTACATGCTCACGAGGCTAACCTATCCTTCCATAATCGATGTAATCCTGCACTCATCAAATCATTCATTGTAACATAGTTTGAAGCAACATTGCTGAAGACGTTACCGACCATCTGACTTTTTTCTTCTTCCCGTACTTCCTTGAAACCTGCAAATCAAACACTGCCCAATTACCAGCCAAGGCATCTGAAACGAGATTATGCTGGAAATAACTTTTAATGGCTTTGTTCTGAAGTGTAGCAAATGGAAAAGGGTATAGAAAATAAATTCATTCAAACAAAATTCACCGTTTACAACACTCAATCCATCTGTAAAGGATTCAACATTCATTTTCTCTATACATATTAAATTAAGCACCGAGTCGTCACTACGCATGTTCACCAATATTAGAAAGTGAAGAGAGAGATAGGGCCAAGGACTCACCAAAGCTTGTGGCATGAGAATGCAATAGAGATGATGCAGGAGAAAACCTGGGTAACAGTTTACTCCCTAACTTCCTCGTCACTGTTCTCAGGGCCATGACTACCAAAACGGAAAAGAAAAGAAAAAAAAACAATTCAGGAACTCATAACAGAATCAACACTTCATGAACAAAACTCATAACTTAAAAATTTCACATCAACAACATCCTTCAAACCCAAATTTGCATTAAAAAAAAAAGGATCAGATATATATTTGCACCCACAAAGCAAAACCCAAAAACCAACACAGAAAATGTATAAAGTCCCAAAATTTGAGATTTAACAAGTCCAGAAACTATTGGAATCAATCCAAATAAAATGTAAAGAAGGGAAGCTCAGAATTTAAATGAAGTTAAGAATTGATTGCCTAACTGGAGAAGAGAGCAGGTAACAAATAGTGAATGGAGTTTTCGGCTGCAAAGAGCAAAAGGAGAAGTTAAAGTTGTGATCTTTCAAGTGAAATTCAGTGAAATATTGAAGATAAATATATGAACAATGCGGAGGAGAAGAGACAAGATCACTGGTTTAGTTCTCTGAGGCATTTGATCAAACACCTTGAGTGCGTAACAAGAAACAATCTTTTCTAACAATAACGAATCATGGGTGTAATCAAATACATGAAAACTACATTAGAGGCACGTTTCCTGTCGTGGGTTTGATTGCAAAGAATGATTGGGGAAACCAAAAATAGAATAATTAGAGAATCAAAGTTCCCTTGTTTCATTTGGGTTTGGTTTCTACAATAGAACAAAACGTGAAGAATTTGAGACAAATTAGAAAAGTACCTGTCGTTCGATAGGAGCTGATTCTTCAAACACTCGCAGTCTCAAGACTCACAGACTAACCAATTCAGTTTTTGCTTTCGAACTGAGACTATACACAAATCTCTCCGATATATCAAATATATATATATATATATATTTTTTTTTTCGGCCTACTGATATATATTTGAGGTAAATATATCTTCTCTTTTTTATATTTATGATATATATTCGATAATTTAAAATATCTCAAATATTTTAACGAAATATATGTAAAATTTTCTAATAATTTTTTTTTCTCGAGATTCGAGAATGTTTAAGAGAAGAGTAATTGAATAAGTAATCAGTGATCACCTCGAAGGATATAAAAAAAATGAGTACTCCGGATTTCCCTTGTGCACAAGTGGTAGAAACTGCGACTGACAGCGGAATAAATGTGAATAAGGTATTATATGAAGATGTTGGAAACCAAAGAGATAATTTTGACAGTGATTCTGCATGGGTGGGCACTGCAACTCCAGATAGTTCAGATGATGATGGTGGTGGAAGCGGAAAAAGTGGTGGAGATACAGGTTCCAATATGGACAATCTTCTGTGGGTGGAGACATAAACCAATTTACATATAAAAGTAATTTTGATCATATCACTCAAGATGAAGATCACGGATTTAGTGAAGCTCGTCATGGTGCGCAAAAGCAGAATCAGCATAGCAGCAGGACTAGATGTTCAATTGATGATCAAAGTACCCCATCAGATGTTGTTTCAGTTACCTTAAGTTTTGATTCTATTAGTTTAGGCACAGAGCGTAGTGAGACGTCAAATGAATCGCATGAAGGCAACAATCAATTTGGTTATAATATTTTTGAATATGGTCAATATGGATAAGTGCATGACCAATCATATATTCTACTATCCCATTATAGGGGATACCGTCGGCAGTTCCAAAGAGATATATGATTATCATATTAATCACTACAATTCATACTATATGGGTCCAATGTCTTAGTCAGATTATTGTACATTCGTGGATCAGCGTGAGAAATTTGAAGCACCTAGAGTCTCTTTTTGGTACTAATTGAATTATTATTTGTATGTATTTATCATTTTATGTGTAAAATTAATAAATTTCATATTTAAATAAAAAAAAATTCTTTCGGAATATCTCCGATATCTTTTTTTTTTCGGCCGACTAATATCTCTACCGATATCGATATTTTAATCCTTGAGTCTATATTTGACAGGACCCGAACCAGATTTCACCCTGAAACCCAGATAAGGCCCTGCGGGGACTACATTAAGATTAACTCTATCGATAAATCGATAAGCCAATCTTAAGATAGATAATCCTAAAACCTGCAACAAATAAAAACACTTTTAATTCCAATTCCAACCTCAACACCTGGAGCCATTTGCTCCCCAAACACAACCACCGCCACAGATAAACACGAAATCAAATTCATCTAATATTCAAAGGCTCATAGGTAATCAGAGCAATCTAATACATTGGACTGGAAATACAAATTAAAAAGTAAAGGACCAACAGATCCCACCAAGCGCAAGCAAAGACGACAATGACTATGCTTCGATTCCGAGTACTCTTGACCTCAAATAAACTAGTCTGCAAACTGGGCGATTTAAAACTAAGGGCCCAGAGGAAAGTAAATTAAAAACGTTAGAGTGAGTGGATAAAAATAAAACAATTTAATATAATACTTTAAATGAAAGTATCATATTACTTTCCCAATATTTTAGAAATAAAAACCACAATGCATGCATTTTAATAAAATGTCTCACGTTTTAAGAAAATCGTATTTAAAAATCATCTCCACTGATATAATCCAATAAAAAAATAATTATTTTGTTTATATATATTAAAAAAAAAAATTCTTTAGAAAATCAATTCATAATATTTTACAACCAATCCCATTGGTCACATAAAAACCTCAGCCCCGCTAGTTCGGGAATTTATTAAATAACAGAAAGTCTCATAAAGAATATATTCCCGAAGACCAAATAATATGAAAATCATAACCAATCACATTGGTCATATAATAGAATACGGGAACGTCATTACCACCATTTAATAGTAGCCTCCAAGATTAAGGGTCGAGCCTCCCAGACTCCGTAGCGTCCTACGCTAAACCTGTACACGTCGACCACCGAGCGTGAATCTGACCTATATGGTCAAGTCGTCACCTTGTATGGGCTCAAGTGATTAAGCTAGCTAGCATCAATATATATCTGGACCATATGGTGAAAATCCGAAAACAAAACTGAAAGTACGCTTCCCCTTATATATCATAAATCAGTACGGTCCCCGGACCACATATCTGAGGCTTTAATAATCATTAGTATAATAACTTCGAAGTATACTCATATATATCCGACATATCCAACATGCCGTAAAATAATATCGAAAATGATAGACATCACATCTACATGTCTCACATGTCGTAAAATCATAAATAAGGAAAACATAAAATCCCAGGAAATCTTATTTCCGGTCTTTCAAATATAAAATACAATAAAAACGATTAAGTATGATTTATCAAATCATACAATTTCTGGAAATCTCATTTCCGGTTAAAATACGTACTACTAACATAGTAGTAAATGTATAACCCAAAACTAAATTTCTTTAAATATTAAATCAACAATTATAACAAAAGTATATGAATTATTGACTTCGATAATTCATATCATGCTTAGGAACTTATTTAATTAAATAAATGGCATTTCAATAAAACGTAAACGCATGCATTTATTTTAAAATAAAATTCACTCACAATACGGCCGAGCGTGCCGCTATTCCGCGCTCTCGTCCCGTCGAGTAATTTCTCGACCTGTAACAGATATATAACTATAAATATTGCGGAACTCAGAATTTATTGTAAACGTTAAATTTACGGACGTCCTCACTCGCCAGAAAAGTCCCAATTTCAAATTCTTGTTATCGGTATTGGAATTACGTTTTAAATACCGAAACAATTTACGTCCAAAATCACTCAGGACACCCAACCCGAGTTCGATAACTTCTTTTACGGATTATTTTGTCGTAAAACACTTTCTACCAGCTTTTATCCTTTTTACGGAAAGTCAACCGTAGAATTTTGGGGTCAAACAGTAATTTAGAAAGTCAACAGTAAATGGTCAAAGTCAGAATTACTATTTATCATTTACTTTTACCGTTTACCATTCACCTTTTACCGTTTTACTTTAAACTTTTTACTTTTTACCATTTCTTCAACCTTCCGCCGCCGGCAGCAGCAGCACCTCCGCCGGCAACTCCCGCCCAGAGGGCAAAAACGCCTCCAATCGACTCCAAATTCACCCAACATCATTGCCACCACCTCAGAGCCTCGTCCCCGCCGCCTTTGCCGCCAAAAATCATCGCAACCGCCGCAAACGACGGCCGACACGGCGGCAGAACCTCCCCAAATTCGAAATTCATCAAAATCCAACCAATCAAACATCAAATTACACATAATCGACTCCTTTCAACCTCCTAGACACGAATTTAACCACTAATTTCACCAAAAACATCAAATACCCAACCTCCACAGAAATCACAAAAACCCTAGAATTTCAATTCCTAATTTCTCCTTACCTGGTTCGAATTAGTTCGATTCATTCCTTGGATGGACTTGTTGCACAAGTCGATATCTTCAATCCCCCCCCAAAAATTGGACCGAACCATGGCCGGAAGAGGGAGTTCTGTGCAATCGGAGGCGGCGCTTCTCGAGCTGCGCACGGCCAAACGGCGGAGAACCACGCCGTGCTGCTGCCACAAACGTGAAGAGGAGGCCGAGCCGGTTCGAACGTGACCGGTGCGGTGGTTCAGTTCGGCCAGACTGCGGAGATGGGTGGAGGGCGCCGTGGTCGGTGGGTTCGGGCCGAGTCGGGGAAGAAGAGAGAGAGAAAGAGGAAAAAGGAAAAGAAAAGAAAAAGAAGAAAAAAGAAAGTTGTCTTTTCTAGAAATTTCATTTCCCGCTATTTATACTTGTCCAAAAATGGCAAATTATCCATTTTTATGTCGTAATTTTTTCACACGAACTCCAAAATAAACGTGCCACATGTCCACGAACTCGTTTCAACGTCTTCTATCTCGTCGAGAAATAACATTCTCGGTCGGGTCAACTTAATAAAAAGTCAACTTTTAGAGATTTCGAATCATAAAAACAATTCCCGTAACGTAAAAATAAATGATAAAACTGTCATAAGGTAATTCGAAGATTGAGTCGTATTAATATTAATATTTTCAGCAAATAAAACCAGTGTGATAAAATTTTGACTGAAATGCTTTAGCAAATGCTCGTCTAGCTCAATTGGTAGAGCGCAAGGCGCTTAACCTAGTGGTCGTGGGTTCGAGCCCCACGGTGGGTGCTTTATTTTTTCTTCGCTTTTAAAACAGTTAAATTCCTCCTCACTTTTCAGTTTAAACAATTTACTAAATATTAAATTAAAAATAAATAATTAAATATTACATACTCGGTTGGCACGGTAATACCAACTTTCGCCAAAATCATTACCATTACCGTACCAACTTAGGGAAGTTGGTTCGGTATTACCGTACCGAAGTTTCGGTTACCAACATACTTGGTAACCAACTTACTTGGTTCGGTTCGTAATGATTGGTACTGTTAAAGGAAAAACACATTATGTGCCTTCGTCAATGTAACTGACGAGAGATAATTAAGTAGTCATTATTGTCATTAATGTATTTACTATTACCGTTGTAATACTCACCCTATATAAAGGAGATTATCAATGAAATGAGGAGACCAGTTCTAATTCTCCTACAACACGTTATCAGCACTTTGCTTTAGTCAAAGAAAAAAAGAAAAAAAAACCCTAGGTTTTGTCCCTGAAGAAAAAACCAAAACCAAAACCCCAATATTTTTTTCTGCCGGCAACATTTTTGTCGGCAAAGAAGTCCTCTTTCCCCAGAAACTCTTTTCCCGGCGACTTCTTCGTCGGTAATAGAAATGCCAAGCAATCTGCCGACGAAATATTTGTCGGCAGAGAGTGTCAATACTCAGGGCACCCAGAAATTTGATCTGGGCACCCTCCTCCGCCGTCGCCCTCAACCGGACGTTGAAGCTTGAAGCCGCAGCCCCCGCCCACCGACGCCAATGTGGGAGCCCTCCCGGTCGCGATCCGCTCCAGACTCGATCCGCTCCCGATTAACACAGCGGCAGTGCTCCAGCCGTCCTCGCCTCCGCGCCGCAGATCCAGCCTACTCCGATCGGCTCGATCCGCTTGATTCCGGCGAGTTGCGCCGACTCGGTTCTCTCCGCCTCGAAGCAGCTCTGCGTCTTTGGGCCTATGGGCTGTCTGCAGGGCTGGATCCGACCCAGATCCGTGCAACCAGACCCAAAAAAAAAGGATATTTTTTTTTGGGGTAAAATATGAAGGTAATTTTTAAAATTACTGTACAGTAATTTATATTAACTGTATGACTATTTACTGTATAACTATTTATTATTTTACGAACTTAATGGTAAATATGAAATTATTTAATTTATATAGTAAATGTGAAATATATATGATTAAAGTGACTAATCATATAAATATTGTTTATTTTTATGTGACATATCAATTACGATGCGGCGATAAATATGCGACGACAATATGCAACGGAGATTGAGCAATCGCTTTATATGCAGTTTGTTTGGTAAACTTACAAGTAATATTTAATTTGAAGTTTTGCTTTCGTTATATTATGTTTTACTTATTATATGATATAATACTTTATTCATTATTGATCGCATTAGTATTTTATATAAATGTGAAACTTGAAGCATTATATTTCTATTTTATTAGTGTTAAATATGGTTCACCATGATAAATCCAATTACTGTATAGGACCCAAAATCCATATCTAGCCAAGTGTTGCTCCACTGTCTCTATGGAAAACCGGTGTCGTGGGGTGGCACACTTGCACTTTTTACACGGACAATAATGAAGTGTAGTGTCTCCACAGTTAGCCATCACAAAATCCAGGAAACTCCTAACTCCATCATGATACGCCTGATCCCATCTTCCAAGGGTAATCCAACTCTTGTCCATCCTGTAAATTCAAGAAATAAATATAGCTATATATCTGTCGATATGTATATATGCACGTACTACGTATGTACGTAAGTACGTACGTACGTACTAATTAATTAAAAAATTGATCATTACACACACATATATATACATGTACACATGCATCCCTAAATTAATTAAAACATCGTCAATCTCCCTAATTAATTAAACACAATATATTTTTCATATATACCAACAATATATTTTTAATTACAATTAAATTAATTAATTAATATATATATATATATATATATATACATTTTTTCATCAAATTCATCTAAAATCACCGATCTAAATCAACAATCAATCACTGATCTTCAACAAAACTTCAATTCTATCTAACCAACATATCAACCCATTAATAATCTCATCTCAACACACACACACACACATATATATATATATATATATATATATCAAATTAATCACACATTTATTCTAATTAAACTCTAAATTAACACACCTCTGCATATAACCAACTAAATCAACACACACAGCAATATACGTACCTTTCAAGCTTATGGCCGAGGTTTTGGACGATTTCAGAGCGTTTTGGACGATTTCATCGACGAATGAGCTCCCTGCTGCAGAAGATCGATCTGATATAAGGGTTATAGCCGACGAATACCCTCCTCGTCGGCTATAACCAAAAACTTTTCGTCGGCTATAACTCTTATAGCCGACGAATACCCTCCTCGTTGGCTATAGTTATAGCCGACGACTTGTCGGCAGTCGTCGGCTATAATATTATAGCCGACGATGTGGCCGACGAAATAGTAATTCGTCGGCTATGAACCATTATAGCCGACGAAGTACTATTTCGTCGGCCGTTTTTTCCCATATCGTCGGCTATGATGCCTTTTCTGGTAGTGGTATTTACCTGCATAAGTGGGTTGTTGAAGTCTACTGTCTTCAACCAATGCCACTCATACTTGATGAGTCGCGCAAGCGAGCATCAAGCAATAATAACCCTACAATCGTTAGTAGTATAGACATAAGTAGGGATCGTTCTAAGCCGGGGATTAAGGGTACCTGAAATATGAAATTGTTAGACAAATATTTACATAAATTAAAACACAAACGTCACAATGGGGATGAGTATGGCGTCGGCAGCTTGCTGCCCTCTAACATCTAGGCATGAAATTAAATTGCAGGAAAATAAATTCTAAATCTAATATTTACAAGTTTTGGTCGACATCTTTCACACAAAGCACTCCACACTCAACTCATTTAACACATAAGATTCACACAAAAGAAGGTAAGGAACAAGTATTTAGCATGCATTGGACTTAAACAAGTTTCGACCTACAACTAGAACGTTTCTGATTTTACCTAGTTGAGAGACTTTTTCTTATGTTTTAAGATCGAGCTATTCGCATGGTGATCCTAAAAGTTATGCTACCTTATACAAGTCATAGCATTGAAGCACAAAAGTCTGTAATCGAAGACATGTAAACAAGCAAGGTTGTCAATCATCTTATTTAACATGCAAGATTTAGCTAAGGTTATACCCTAGGTGAGCACAATAGAATCAAAGCAACATACGTTTCATCTTTATTCATTCTACTCGGGTTAGATGAAACCTAACATCTAGATTTACTTGTTTGCCAAACAACACTAATGAGTCGGTTTTTAAGTCACGCCCTTAGATTACTAACCGATTTAAATCCTCAACATGCATCAATACCGCTGTCCTAATTATCTAAGTGTGTTCATCTTGCACGTTTTATATTACAAAATTAACATGCAAATTTATTGTTGCCGAAATTTAAACCTAAGTCTAAACATCGAATCAAACAATTTATCAACATAAAAATTATAAAACCAATCTCCAATTTGGTTCATACATAGACATATAATCCAAAACCAAAAATACATGCAAGTTTTATAGACAAAACTAAACATAACTACATAAACAAAATCTGAACCGAAAGGGGGGAGTAGATCACACTTTAGAAACCTTGGAGAGCTTCGTCTTGGTGTGGATCCGGCGGAGTATGGAGGTCAGATGGACTGCTGCACGGCAACAAGGTGGCTCGGCAGTAGGTGTTTTCCAAGTTCGGCAGAAACTTGGTTGAGGGTGGAGGTGATTTTCGGCTAGGGTTTGTGTAAGATTTTATTTAACATGTTATGTAGTTTAAGTATTGTCATGATAATGCAATTTCATGAGCATTCACTACAACACTGAATATCTTAGGCGACGAAAATTTTTCGTCACCTAAGATGGATTTTCGTCGACTAAGTTTTTTGGTGACGAAAATTTTGTCGCCTAAGTTTCGTCGTCTAAAGTTTGTGGGCTAAATACTTAGACGACGAAAATAACACAATTTCGTCGACTAAGATAATTCTTAGAAGACGAAAAAATTTCGTCGTCTAAGAAAAATGGTGACGAAAAAAATTCTGAGACGACGAATTTTTTCGTCGGCTAAACTATGGCTTAGACGACGAAAAAGAAATTTCGTGGCCTAAGATAATGACTTAGACCACGAAACTCAACATTTTCGTGGTCTAAGTTTTTAGTTTAGGCGACGAAAGATAAAGTATTTCGTGGCCTAAGATGGAAACTTAGTCGACGAAACTATATTTTTTCGTCTCCTAAGCTTCATACTAAGTCGACGGAATATTTTATTTCGTGGTCTTAGATTTTTACTTAAGCCGCGAAATAATATTTTTTCGTGGCCTAAGAGTTTATCTTAGGCGACGAAATTATTATTTTTCGTGGCTTAAGTAAATATCTTAGTCCACGAAAAAATAATTTCGTCGACTTAGTATACATCTTAGGCGACGAAAAAATTTAGTTTCGTCGACTAAGCATGTATTAAATTTAAAAAAAAAAAATTTCGGATACTGAATATTCAAATATATTAAAAAAAGTATCGATAAAAATTAAATACCGAATAATATCGTACAATACCGAATAACATCGTACAATAATATAAATTCATACATTTGTTCAATAAAAATATTACACAGCAAACAATATCGTACGTAGATAGGGAGAGTGAGGAGCCTGCAAGCTACTGTGGTCGGTTCCTAAACGACTGGAACTCTTGCTCCAACCAGCTAAGACGCTCAGTTACCAATCGTGTCTGCTCCTCTGCAAGTCTGATACGCTCTCGGGCCTCCTCCTCTGCAAGTCTGATACGCTCTCGGGCCTCCTCCTCTGCAAGAGCTATACGCTGTCGGGTCTCCTCCTCCAGTCGTGTCACACGCTCCCCATTTGACGACCGACTGCGTCCGGTGGAATTTTCCCCTTGCGATGATTGGGAGCCGACACCGAAAGTGACTCCTCCTAACCCCCGGATCTCACCGCTGTTTCGCGGTCCCAGTGCGCTGACAAGCACTCGGGCTTGAGTCGGCTCGTCAAAATAGTTGTAGATCAGATCCTCCGGAACGTCGGGGTGCTCCTGCCTCACAGTGGTCATCACCCTCTCGAGCTCGGCATTGATACGGCGCTGCAAAGACCAAGCAAGTAACATGCATATGAATAATGCATTGTAAATAATCCAAACATAATCGGCAGATATTATTCATCAAACCACAACGGTTAAACATAATCCAAACATAATGCCATGTCTAGTTATAGGATAAGAGAAACTTACTATATTTTCTGCCGCCTCTGGGTGCTCAGGAGGGTACACCATCTCATAATTCTTCACCAAGGGGAATAGTTCACCTTTTTGCTTCAATTCGTGCGCCCCGTAGATGAACGGCTTTGAACCGGACCGATGGTGTAACGTCTTCTTCCCCCGGTTGAGGGCGTTGGCGGTCGATCGTCTCTGTAGAAATATGATTAAATATGAGACAAATAGTTAGCATTGAAATAAAACTAAAATGAAAAATGTTAACATTTGAAAGCACATACTACTATTACAAAATTATATACCTGAAACTCATCGCTCTCGAAGTGGTGAAGCAGCCAAGACCACTCCTCCTGCCTATCTTTGAACTCTTTCGGAATTTTCCCAGGATTGGCAATCCTAAGCCTGTTGAGCTTGCTCTTGAAGGCTGTGAAGGTCTTGGCGGCATGCTTGTAAACCCACTTGACCATCTTCTTATCATCCCAAGGGATGTCATAAACAAGCTATTACAAAAAAATTAGAATTAATATGGAAGCTTATAGATAATTAAAATATCAAAATTGTAGTTAACTTACGTCGAGTTCATTTTTGAGCTTCAGCTGATCATCCTCCTCCAGATCCCACCAACTTGCAGCAGTCATGGGAATGCTGTCCCGAATGATATGCCCGATATCATGAGTCAGCCAACTGTTCAGTGCACTGGTCTGCGGTCCGTGCAAGAACTCATCATCCATGACGATCTTCACCTTCTCTCCGTGCTGCACCCAAGACGTGTAGGCCTTCAAGCCTTTTACCAACCCTCGTTTGTGTTTGGGAGGAGGTGCTGCCAAAACAATAACAATTTAATTAGAAAGTAATAACACTCATTTATAACTAAATGACTTAATTGAAAGTGTTGGATTATGTTTACCTCCATCAGGCCGAGGACGAAATGTGCGCCGACAGCTGATCTCACAATCACCATCGCTGTCGTCGACGTCAGGTGCGGTGTCTGCTACTAAAGGGGATGCAGTATCCTCCAACGGGGGCGGAGGGGGAGGTGATGATACGTTCGCAGACGATTCCGTAGGTGGCCGCGAACCACTCCCTTCAGAGTTATTTGACTTGTAGAAGCGGTCAAATAACTCCTGCCTCTTCTTCTTCAGAAATCCCTGAGTCGGCGGCATATTTTTCCTGTAAAGAAACACAAAGTTGAAATGATTAAGAAATTATGACCCCATTGTACAGGAAAAATCATTTTACAAAACTATGCATGTATAATCAGATGTCACCTTTCAAAATTCTGATGATGAACCAATGAGAAAGATTTTGCTTTTGAAACTAAATAAACCATTTTAATCACTTCCTAACACCATGCTTTGAACATGGTTAAACAATTGAAGGTTGATTAAGGTATTTGAAACCAATATAGAGGAAATGTATTTCACTCACATACAGACAGCCTTATTGATCCCAATCTAATGAGAATAGCAACTAACAAGCAAACCATACCACCAAAAACCTTGGTTAACTTTCCAGGTACTAACAAAGTATAACACTACACCATGAAATGTAAACACACATCAGAAACGAACTCCCAAACCTAAAAACAATCGCATGCACTACACTAATTCATCCAAGTAAAACCAATAAAAGCTCATCACAAGTTACACCGAAAGCTCATCACAGATTCGAATACCAAACCCTCCTAAAATCTCATCACACAAACTACACAAAAAGAAAACCACCTCCTCAGCCATCACAACCTTCTCCAAGCCAAAAATACAACAATAGCTACAATACACACAGATTAACCCATCTCACCAACAAACAACAACAATTCCAATTCCAATTCCAATTCCAATTCCAATTCTTATACCAAGCACAAAATCAATCAATCAATCCATCCATATTATCCACATATACCAATTCTTATATCAAAATAAATCAAATCTAAATTTTCCTATACCAATATGAATTAAGACAAACATAATTAGTGATGGGTTTAACATACCCGATTGGAGGCTGGCCGAGCAGGGGGAGGGCCGAGCAGGGGGAGGAGGCCGAGCAGGGGGAGGGCCGAGCAGGGGGAGGAGGCCGAGCAGGGGGAGGAGGCCGAGCAGGGGGAGGGCCGAGCAGGGGGAGGAGGCCGAGCAGGGGGAGGGCCGAGCAGGGGGAGGAGGCCGAGCAGGGGAGAGGAGAGGGAGGCCGGTGGAGGTGGGGAGGTGGGGAGAGGAGAGGGAGGCCGGTGGAGGTGGGGAGGCCGGTGGAGGTGGGGAGAGGAGAGGGAGGCCGGTGGAGGTGGGGAGGTGGGGAGAGGATCGGAGAGGGAGGCCGGTGAGGGGGGGAGGTGGGGAGAGGAGAGGGAGGCCGGTGGAGGTGGGGAGGCCGGTGGAGGTGGGGAGAGGAGAGGGAGGCCGGTGGAGGTGGGGAGGTGGGGAGAGGATCGGAGAGGGAGGCCGGTGAGGGGGGGAGGTGGGGAGAGGAGAGGGAGGCCGAGCAGGGGGAGGGCCGAGCAGGGGGAGGGCCGAGCAGGGGAGAGGAGAGGGAGGCCGGTGGAGGTGGGGAGGTGGGGAGAGGATCGGAGAGGGGATGGAACGAAACAGATCTGTGAATTAGGGATTCTCGGGTATATTTACTTCACTTAGGCGACGAAAACTTAATTTTCGTCGACTAAGTAAAGTCTTAAACGACGAAAATGATATTTTCGTCGGCTAAGTAAAAACTTAGACGACGAAAAATAAGTTTCGTCGTCTAAGTGTATTCCCAAATTTTCAATTAATTCAAATCAGTCCGCCAAAATATTAAAAACAATTTACACTTAGTCGACGAAAAAGTATGTTTCGTCGGCTAAGTAAAGTCTTAAACGACGAAAATGATATTTTCGTCGCCTAAGTAAAAACTAAGACGACGAAACTTAAGTTTTCGTCGATTAAGACCAGTTCAAATTTTTGCCAAATTTATTGGCGGAAAATAAAGCCAAATTTTAAAAAATAATTAACACTTAGTCGACGAAACACACTTTTTCGTCGTCTAAGTGTTTACTTAGACGACGAAAAAGACTGTTTCGTCGACTAAGCTTAGTTAAAATTTTCCCAAAATTTATTGTGTGGAACATTAAAAAGTCAATTTTAAAAAAAAATAGACACTTAGTCGACGAAATTATAAGTTTCGTCGTCTAAGAAAATACTTAGACGACGAAAATAAGGTTTTCGTCGACTACGTAAATACTTAGACGACGAAACTTATAATTTCGTCGACTAAGTGACAATTTTTTTTATAAAAATTGACTTTTTAATGATGGCATTTTCGGCCATGTTCATATAGGTGCATTTGGTCGACGAAAGACCCCAAATATCGCAATTGTGCCCATTTTAATTTTCTTGACGAAATTGTAATCCAACATAATAATTAACACAGAACACAGTTGAAGGTTCTGTACGTACGTACACACCATTCATGTATTTTTAATTATACATCAAAAACAAATTTATTGAATTTAAAAACATAATTTAAATCTGATCATGGTTCTCCATCATAATCGTCATCGTCTGTATCGTCTGCATCTTCAATCGTATCAGTTAAGCCATCATTGGAATCGTCATCGTCGTATGTTTCCTCATCATCGTCTGATTCCTCATCATCTTCGTCATTAATGAAGTTTTGATTGGCTATGTTTTGAGATGTAGATGCATTTGGGACTGCAATGAATTCATCAGAAGTAACGAAATGTAAGCGGTTGTTGTCGCGAATAGCCTCTGCATTAGGGATTTGAGAAGCCGAATGTTCTTGATATGGTTCATCAGTGTCGCCGTCATCTTCATCATCATGTTCTTCACCCCCTTCAACTGTAGACGCACTCCATATATTCCTATGTGACATCGGGTTAACCACTTTCCAAAATCCACCTGCCTTAGGATCATCGAGATAAAATACTTGTTTTGCCATGCTAGCAAGAATGAAGGGCTCATTTTCATACCAACTTGTGTTTGTATTCACCGATAACATGCCGTAATCCATCTTTGTACTCCCAGGAACACTTTGATTAGTGTTAAACCATCTACACTTGAACAAGACAACGAGCATATTTCCATATACTAGTTCGACAACGGCCAGTAGCACTCCATAGTAGGTGAAGTCGTCACCATCTACCATGACCCCGCAATTTTGCGTTCTGCGGTTCACATCTCGTTGAAGTGTCACGAACTTGACGCCATTGACAAAACACATCGCGCGCACCCTGTGGGAAATTGGCATTCTAGCCAAATGGTGCAATTCGGACGAGTACCAATCACTGTTCTGTATTTGGAGATTTTCCACCTGTCACATTGTGATAACTTATTATTTAAATTGAACTGACTAGCTAGAATACTAATATTGAAATGGAGATATTGTAACATACAAAATATTGTGACGTACCCATTTGCGAAAGTAAACAGGAAATGTTCTTTTGTGCGTCTCTTTCGGCCTTCGGTCTCGACGATTTGCTTCAATCAGCTTCAAATGCTCACCCATGAAATATTGTGCTTCGTCACAGTGTTGTAGTACGCACCAATGAGCTTCAATTAGCTCAGCATCTGTCAGTCTTTCTGAAGTTGGTAAATTACCAAACGGACGTACAACACTTGAAAGGACGGAAAGTTTCGGAACTGGTACTGTAGAGGCTGCTGTAGAAGACTCTGCAATGTTTTCGTCACTGTTACGGAGATATAAGTTGCAGTATGTTACACATTCATGTGTAATGTACGACTCCGCTATCGATCCTTCAGGGTGACTCTTGCTTTTACATAACTTTTTGTATTGAAACAGTTGTCTGAAATTACACGTACAGTTATTAGTGAAGTATATATACAAGAGAATATTATAATGAATGGGGAAATACGAATAATAAATAGTACCTTTCTTGCGGATACATCCAGGTGCAATGAACAGGACCAGTAAGCAGTGCTTGATCTGGAAGATGGATCATCAGATGAATCATACTGTCGAAGAAAGCAGGGGGGAAAATCCTTTCCAATTTGCACAAAATGTAGATGATGTCTTCTTTGAGAATGAGAACATCTGACTTCTTCAGCTCTTTAGCGCATAACTTCTGAAAGAACCTACACAAGGCTATTATAGGTTCGACCACATCTGGATGCAAATAGGGTCGGATAACCACTGGAATAAGACGTTGTAGCAATACATGACAGTCGTGGCTCTTCAATCCGTTAAACGTATTAAGCCCCAAGTTAATACACCGAGATATATTTCCTGCATACCCATGAGGATACTGTACTCCTTTAAACCATACGAAAATCTGCTTCTTGAAAGCCGGTTTAACTGTGTAAGGTGCAACAGGTATGAAAGTCCCTGACGCCGTCTTCACTGGCCACAAGTGTTCTCGTAATCCATTCTCCTTCAAATACTGACGTGCTTTCAAAGTGTCCTTACTCTTTCCTTTGATATCAAGAATTGTTCCCACAATGCTGTCACTTACTCCCTTCTCTATGTGCATGACATCTAGGGTGTGTCTAAGAATGGATTTCGACCAGTAAGGCAAATCATAGAATCTACTCTTGTGTGTAAAACACTTGTACTCGTCAGGGCGTTCCGGAACTGGTATAGATAAATCACCGCTCAACACCCCGAAATCGAAAGAGTTCAGCTTCTCCAAAATTTCATCACCGCTCCAGGGACGGGGTTTAGGACGAAGCTCTACTGTTTTATCAAATGCTAGATCATGAAATCGCCACTGGTGGTCAGCTGGAAGCCATCTACGGTGACCCAAGTAACACACCTTCCCAGCGCACCAAACAGAATGGACTTCGTTCAAGCAAACAGGACAAGCTTTATAACCTTTAGTCGCCTGAGACGACAACATCCCATAACCAGGAAAATCACTTATGGTAAACAGCAGTATTGCTCTCATCATAAATGATCTTCCACTGTGCCTGTCAAAAGTAAGAACTCCATTTTCCCATAAGTCTAACAGCTCGTCGATCAAAGGTTGCAGATACACATCCAAACACTTTCCTGGAGACCTTGGGCCGGGAATTAACAGAGACATCATACTAAATTCCTTCTTCATACACATCCAAGGAGGCAGGTTGTACGGCACAAGAATAACAGGCCATGTACTATGACTCAAACTCATATTTCCATGGGGATTGAATCCATCTGAGGCAAGGCCGAGTCTGACATTTCTAACATCTCTTGCAAAATCAGGGAATAATCTGTCAAAGGACTTCCACGCCTCGCCATCTGCAGGGTGTCTGAGAGTATCATCATCTGTCCTTCTCTCTCCATGCCATCTCATTTCTTTTGCTGTGTGTAAAGACATGTAAAGACGCTTCAATCTAGGAATTAAAGGGAAATGACGAAGTACCTTCACAGGAACACTGTTTTCCTTAACTGTGCCTTGCTCCCACCTCCACGCGTGGCATATGGGACATTCATCAAGCTCGGCTTTCTCTTTGTAAAACAAAACACAATTGTTCTTGCAGGCGTGGATTTTGTTATAACTGAGACCGAGATCGCCCAATATCTTATGTAGCGTGTAATAACTATCAGGTAGATAGTTAGGTTGTGGAAGGTGTTCCTTAAACTGTTTTAAAAGACTATCAAAAGAGTCATTTGTCCACCTACTCTTGACTTTCAACTGCGTCTGTGAGATGATGGTCTCTAAAACAGTGTGAGGACTACCCTCGAATAATGGGATCTGCACTTGAGCAAGTAGTCTGGTATACTTATCATAATCAGCACTGTCAACAAGAGGAGTTGTGCCATCCTCAAAAACTGCCTCTTGGAATTCCTCTTCCTCGCGTACTGGAGCAAAAGTAGGAAAAATGTCATGTAGAATGTTCATCGCCGGGTCAGTATAAGGCTCGAAACCACCAGCAGTTGTTCGGTCATGGTATCCAGCCTGGATTTCGGCAACCGTAGGTTCATAATCTGCTTCCCCGTGTTTAGTCCATGTTGTATAATTCTGCATAATACCTCTGTTACACAGGTGATCGTAGATTCGGCCGATCGTCTTGCGCTTAGTATTCATACAACTTAAGCAGGGACACCTGTGTGTTTTCTTTCCTCCACCATGTTCACGTACAAAATTTATAAAAATTCCTACTCCTTCATGGTATTCTTCGCTCTGTCTTGGGTACTGCATCCAACTCCTATCTCTATCCATCGATCACCTGTTATATATATTAATTAATATAAGACAAACAATAAATAATCACAAATTAACAAATAAACAATTTATATGCATGTTTTTTCTCGACCTTATGCCTCCGGTTAGGGTCCTAATAATCCCATTCCGGAGCACAAGACTTTGTTTCACAGTTTGTAGATCTTGTGTATTCGTTTTCAGTCGTGGGAAAATTTCGGCAGCATCTCCCCACAGTTCCTCAAGTGCACGAATATCTATACACCTAGTATGCACTCGAGGAACAGTGATGGGAGACCTCGTCGAAATATATACCCACGACCGCAAACGAATACACAAGACCTATACAAACTGTGAAACAATGTCCTCTGCCCCCAAACTGTCCAAAAATGGGACAATTCAAGAATCTCTCCATGATTCTCGAACGGGATTTCTAGGGATATATATAAATGCATGTATATCACCGCTAATTATAAATCATATAACAATGATTTTCGTCAAATAATTATAATTATTAATTAAAGCATTATTAAAATATATAATTAATATATATAATTCACTAATTTCACAAAATCCAACAATTTAATTGAGTATATATAGGTATGGATCAACAAAAGCAACATATATACTAGCTATCACCTCACAATATACACACACAACAATATATATTTCTATAATTCTCTACCTCAAAAATGAAATATTTCAATGGAAAAATTGAAATTATAGTTGAAAAAGATGAATAAAGAGATCATACCAAGTTAAAAATCAATGGGTAGTAGTGGAGAAGGCTTAGGAAGACCCGATTTGAAGCTTTTCACATCCAAGAATGAAAATCAGTGGAAAATTTGAGGGAAAGAAAAAAATTTTGGTTTTTGGGGAAAAATGGTCTCTGCTCCCGATCGGAAAAATGAGTGCAGGATTTATAGTCTGGATTTACTTAGACGACGAAAATTAATTTTTCGTCGCCTAAGATCAAAACTTAGGCGACGAAATTTTTTTTTCGTGGCCTAAGTTTTGATCTTAGGCGACGAAATTATTTTTCGTCGTCTAAGAACAAAACAGGCCGACGAAAAAAATTATCGTCGTCCCCTTTACTTCTTAGACCACGAAAAAAAATTTCGTCGTCTAAGATTTTTTCTTAGGAGACGAATTTTGATATTTCGTCTCCTAAGTAAAAATCTTAGGCGACGATTTTTTGTTTTCGTGGTCTAAGATAATGCAGGGACGACGAAAATTTTTTTCGTCGGCAATTTTTTGTCTTAGACCACGAAAAGTGTAATTCGTCGTCTAAGACTGTTCTTAGACGACGAAAAATTTTTCTTAGGTGAGGAACTTTTTTTCGTCGTTTAAGCTGTCTTAGGCGAGGAATTTTTTTAAGTTTCGTCGCCTAAGGTTTTTTTCCTTGTAGTGATTGTAATATAAAGAAAAAAGGACAAACTTATACTGTGAAAAAGTATTTTCACGAAGTAAGAAAAGTATGACCATTACAAGTTTCGGTCTTGAAATCCAATTTTTATTTCTTGAAAATTTTTCAAGATGGATATCTTATTAATTGTGTAAAAAGCAATGATAATGAAATTTCATTAGTTTCATATGCAATGAGAATAGAGAAACCAAAATTTTATTGTGATAAAGAAATTTCACGAAGCATCAGATTTACCATAATATATCTTGGTTTATTTTAGTTGTCGTGAATGTTATTCAGACCACGAAATTAATACATTCTATTCTACTTCCATTTTACAGATGATTTAACCATCACAGTTTAGTTTTGACACATTAGACTCTGAAGAACTTGAGTACTAAATTCCCCTACTAAGCCAACTAAGGCTCGAGCATGGTATATTTATGTAAATTTTATTCAAATTGCTTTATGTAAATAGCAAAGAAATTTCCTGAAACAAATTATGCAAAGTAATGCAACAACCCTAAAATAAAAGGCAATAACGATGTAAGGTCTGAGAAAAAGAAATTTCCTGGAAAAAAATTGTGCAAAGTAATGCAACAAAGGGCAATTACCATGGAGGTAAAGATTCCTATAATCATCCAAAAGTAAGTGGAAACGATGTACCATTTGAAAGATGACCTAGGGGACACGTCATGTGCAATGAAACACTACGATTGTTGTAAATCATTAAGAATTGATACGTACATTACAAGGTAGCAAAGAATTAGCTACGACTTACAATAAATATGAAGAATCATATGAGTACGCGGATTTTGGAAAAGTATCTTTAATATCCAACAATAACATTGAAAATGAGTTTACAACTAAAGGCATACCATATGGGAAGAAGATGTCAATGACACACCTCATAATTGCAGCTATTAAAAAAGCCAAAAGGATCTGGCTCCACCCAAGATAGACTTTGATTAGTCTACTTTAAAAATTTTAAGATATCCTTATAAAGGCTATTACGCCTAAATTAGACTTTTGGCCCTAAATTAGACTTTTGGTCTTAAAGTTTCTCTCTCTAAATTGGACAAGACTAAATGTAATCGTTAGCATATTAATTTTTTGAATTTTCTCTAAAGGAATTGAGATTATTCAAATTTTATTCATAATATATATGATTCAATTTTCTGCATCTAACTTTGCAAAGTATTGCATAAAGTAAAACAACATATCATAATATAGGCATGACACAAAGAACTGTGTGCAAAGACAAAATATAGGCATGACACAACGAACTGTGGGCAAAAAAACGCACCATGTGATCCCTAGAATAATAGTACTGAAGGACAATGATACTAATATATCACAAAAATAACACAATAGTACTGAAGAACTGTAGTACTATAATAAAAGTGATAAGGATCTAAATACATGTTCCTTTGGGATTCATAATGCACCTGCCTAACTGGGATTACAATACTTTTTATTACAATCCCCATCGACTTATTCTAAAGAACTTGAGTTACGTTTCGATGTATATATTTAGCATATGTCAAATTGACAAATTATGCAATAAGAGAAAATTGAATTTGTTCCATATTTTAAAGAAATTCATGCCATGATGTTCATATATAAGACATAGATGAGAATTTCATTTAAGCTCATTTGCATTACCTCTAATGACTACGGATGTAAACGAGTATTAGAGAAGTTTATATGTCAACTTAGTGGGTTATATGTAACCATTAATTGAACCCAAAGTCAAAAGAAAATGATCTTTTGGAATTCTGACATAGATTGGCTTTTGATTTGATGATCCGTACATTAAAGAAATTACTATGGACATCCATATTTTGCATGAATAGAAGCAAATACCAGAAGAATATGGTTCAAACACGAAACTGAGGACGACTAACGAAAATTTTATCCTCAAATATTGTTTCGACACAATTTATGTAGGGTTGAAGACGTGCGTTCAATCTCTAAACTTCACCGCTCCCCTAAGGTGACATTATGATATATTTGATGCACAAGTATATGCACTTATATCCTATTATGCTTCTGACATCCATCGTGATTTTATGAATAAAAACACATCATTCAAAGCCAACTCGTAAAATTATGATTGACACCATCATATGAAAAGGACACATGTATTCTCATTATGTTCTTATATTGAATCCAAAGAGGATTCAGTGGACTGATTCAACCAACTTGCGGACACCTTAGATATTTTATGGTGTTGGTTGTTGTGTCGACACGCTGGTCACGTGTCATGACACCAACCACAATTAAAAATAATTTTTATGTTGCTTATGCTAGAAAGTCAAAGCACCTAGGCCGGGTTAATTTCCGTAGGTGTGATGATTTTATGGCTTATTATATGGGATCTGTAATGGACATCATATTCCTATATAAAAACCCAATTGGTCTCACGGAAAACGACTACAGTAATAGTCTTAATATTGATAAAAGCACACCGATACTTCCGTTTTGGGTTATGTAATTTTGCATGCAGCGTTACTTATCCATCTATAACCATCATCATTGAACCAATTTACACCATAGCTAGTGACTATGTGTGATGATTTTATAGGATCTCAAACGAACTTGTAATCCTTGAGTTTTTTTGGATTGACATGGATCTACAATCCTTTAGCTGGGTTAAATATTTTAATGTGCCAAAATCGCGCCGCCACAGCGCATAATGATGGGTTACTAGAGATGAATAAATATTTATGATGGATATGAACTTCTACCTAGTCCGCTATGTCGAAACCTTGACAGGCGATCTCCTTACCGCAAGATTTACGGTGTGTCACTTTGATGAGACAGTATTCCCGTCGTTAGGGGGAGATAAGAACAAGTATGCTCAAGTGGAACGACAGGAATTGTCGTGGTTTGTCCCCACTGTGACTCATCTTGATCCCCAAAACCACACAAAGTAAAGTGTGTAGATATCTTATACATTAAAGTGACGAGATCAAATAAACCTGCTGCAAACATGCCTGCAAAGATTGTGTCCTATCAAGAGGACATAGTGCCACCCAAAAGGAATTGGGCATTGCACAACCACTATGGATAGTGACATGGTGACGCCATTAGTGGCATAAATGGTGTCACAGGCCGTGGCTCTCCAAGGAAGATGGGGAGGCCACCTTAGGTTCAATAAATACTTGCCTAAAGGAAGAAAGCAAGTTTGGCACAATCTGATCTATTGATCAGTGATACTCAAATCCGTCTCATGAGAATATTTCTGGATTGTGGTTATTATTGGGGGACGCCTCAAATGTTAGAACCAATTCTTGAAAGTATATAGATCTCTATAAACACATTACACTAGTGTACATGAGGACGTGGAATAATGAGTCTAATATCGAACCATACTTCGTTGAAAAATGTCAACGTAGTAAATTGGCCACATGGAAAGAAGCGATCCAGTATAAACAAAGAGATAGGTCTTTTGGGCAGGTGACGCCGACACCGCAAATATAAACCCTATCAAATATATCTTTGTTAGAATGGGTAATGAGAATAAGAGTATGTAGGCTCACCTTATGGCGCAATGTCTCTCAAAAATGCACTGGAATTGACTACGAGGAGATATCCTCTCGTAATGGACTACAATGAGACAATCTCTCGTAATGGATGTCATTGCACTCCACTACCTTGTCAGTTTGGTAGTTTCCGAAAAACTGAACATGCAGCTTACGAAAGTGATCAAAACATATATCTCTATGGGGATCTAAATTAAGAGATATACATGAGGATCCTAAACGGACTTCATTCACCCAAATCAAGTGACTCTAGATCACATGAGTACGTTTGCAAAAGAAATTGAAACGTTCACTAAAGTGACTTCTTGATTGGGAATATATTGATTAATTATGCCATTGCATTTTCATTATGGATATACATGAACTCTAAATGAATTAAGAGAAACTCTATGAATTGTAAATCATAAGTTAATTAAGAATGAAGAAGATCTTGGGAATACACAGTCTTGAAATGGAACTCAAGGACTGTAATGATGGTGATCATCCATCAATCAGCTTAGGCACTCTAAAGAATAAAGTGAGGCCTACATATACTCCCATGATCAGTCGAAGTCTTTACTCTAATAATAGATCCATTTATCATCTAAAGGAAGATGATGAAGAAGTGTTGGGAAATGAAATTCCTATACAAGTGCAATCACGTATGATTGTACTTAAACACAATATGTAGGACTCGACCTCTCATTCGATGAGAATTTGTAAAGCTATGTTTAGCTCTGCGCCCACGCAACGCAAATGGTTCTTTCAAATACTTAAAGATATGAAAGATTTGGGCTGATTCAATCTTTACATAGAATGTGACATGATAAAGAAACTATCCACGCCATAGCTAACTAGGCGTAAAGAAAAACGCATTAAAGGTGAAATAAGAAAATCTGTTATTACAGATCAATTTCAAATCTCTTATCGGTTCATCCATACTCTAGACGAAGTTATAACTATTTTGTTATATGAAGGTCATACCACGAGTGAACCTGATGTTCAATATGAACCTATGTATTTAGTTCATGAACAACCTTATCCTCAAGATCAAAGTAAATCAAGTTGGATCTGAGGACGATATGACAAGATTTAGTTACTAAATCATTGCTCAAAGTCACATTTGGAAAAACATGTGAAAATGCATAACCATGCTAATATTACTGAAGCTCCCTTGATCAAATGAAAGAATCAGGGAGAAACCCATGATTAATGTAAAAATCAAGGGGAGGTGCAGACATCAGGGGGAGTCTAGCACATACATGTTGTTTTCAAATGTAATAGGTGTGTTGCGCTCTTTTTTTCCTTCGACCAAAGTTTTATTTTCTCCCATTGGGTTTTTGTTACTTGGCAAGATTTTTAATGAGGCAACACCACATGCACCATTTTATCTCTAACTCGGCAAAAGGGTGGAGTGTTGAAGGAAAAACACATTATGTGTTTTCGTCAATGTAATTGACGAGAGATAATTAAGTAGTCATTATTGTCATTAATGTATTTTCTATTACCGTTGTAATACTCACCCTATATAAAGGGGATTATCAATGAAATGAGGAGACCAGTTCTAATTCTCCTACAACAGGTACGGTTTTATTTGGCTAATTTTTACCAGCCCTACAATTTAGTGTTATACTCTCTAATTATCATACCGTATGTCTATATTGACTATTTTACCCCTCATTTCCTCTTTTTTTCAATTTCCATTCTTTTAAATTTTTCTAATAATTTCATTTTCATTTTTATGCTTTGTGAATTCTCTCTCTATTTAAAATTGATTCTTGTTCTTTGCTATCGCTAATGTCCAAATTTATTTGTACGAGTAGTGGAATGCATGCTTAATTTTGGAGAAAAAAAAATAAAGAAAAAAGTGAGGAAAACAAAAAAAAGGATGAAATAAAGAATATATGAGGGGTAAAATAGTCAGTTTGGATATTTTTTGTGAGAATTAAAGAGTATAAAGACTAAATTGTTTAATTTGAAATGTGATGGACAAAACTGTTTTATGGAGCAAAGTATAAGGAGTAACAAATATTTAACCCATTAAGAAAAATCATGTTGGAAACCACATACTAATTAGTATCTCTTTTTTTTTTTAACCATTGGGTCATATCCATTAGGGAGCTCCTACTCACAAAGGAATCCTCTTTTCGTTTTTCTTTTTTACGAAAACTCACAAGAGAAAAGTGAACCATGAAAGACATTAATTAAGAGAACCTAGTATCACTTAAAGTAATACAACTATAGGAATAAGTCTAAAGATAATAATAAAATAACCAACGACACCATCAAGAAAGACCACAAAATGACGTCAAAAACCTATAACGATTTATTCATAAAAACAGACTTCCTACACTTGGGGGGAAATCCACCTCTTGCAATCTCAACATATCAAAGCCTCAGCTACTATAGCAACATCAGCAGGCGCAAAACCGATCCTAAGTTCCAAAGCAATCGAAGCACCATCTGCCTTGTTGGAGTTCCTTCTCTTCCGAATTTTCCTACCAAGGGGTCTGTCAAGCACCTTACTCTTTGGTTTTGGCGAGACAACCAACTTCTCATTTAAATTTTTGAGAGCCAAACACTATACAAATAAGTGCGTCATATAACACTACATAGTCAACAGTTTTATGATGCAATGTTGTGTGACAAAAGAAAGTCAATCACATAACAGTTTTTAAGAGCAATTCGTTGTGTGATACCATAAAAAATTTGAAAGTTGATTTTACAAAAAAACTGTGTTGACAGTAGCCGCAGAGGGGCTACAGCAAGCCCACAGACCCGCGGCAAGTGCACCAGGGCCCGGCCCAGGACCCAGGATCGGATCACCAGCACCAGGCCTCGGGGCCCAGCGGTCTATCCTGCCTCCAAGGGTCCTGGGACCGGGGGCGCCTGCCTGCCAAAGAGGGCACCAGAATATCCAAACAGAAGGGAACCAGTCCCACATCGAAGGGTAAGGCCAGCCCTCACCCTCAACCACCTATATATGGGCCTCAACTACCACCATAAATAGGTAACTTGTCTCTCTCCCTGCTTACATACGTGCCCTGGTTATATATATTCCAACTATACTAACTTAGGCATCGGAGAGGTGAAGGCCGGCCCGCCCGGTATTCCCCTTAGTAAGCAGGATTGCAGGAGATCGAGTCGGATTCATCAAGTATCTACTAGACCCTCGGGTTTAGGCAGAAACAATTGGCGCCGTCTGTGGGAAGTCTGAACAAGAAGCCGTGCAAGCAATACCGCTGGCTGAGATGGTGGGAATGAGTCGAGAGAGAGGAACCACTGAGGAGGGGCGTGTTGCAACTGTGCAAACGCTCGCCTCCACCCCCGTCGTCACGCGGGAGCTGCGTGGCGAGCAGGGCAGCGATTTGGGAAGGAGCCGTGGAGGACCCTCCGGTGATCCGGAGCCCCGCCACGAGAGCTCGCACGGGAAAGACCCGATAGAGGACGAAGGCAGCCCGGTGCTTCGTGGCCTATCCCTGACGTTCTCGGATGATCCGAGTGATCAGTCTGAGAGCCAGGATCAAGACCCCACGTACAGCCCCGACCATGACGGCATGGCGGGAAAGGTACGGGCAATGGCCGCAGAAGTTAGTCGTCTCAGAGAGGAGAACGACCGGGACCGAGCCAAGTCCCAGGCCCGATACGAAGAAATAGAGGCAGTAAACGCCGCCCTGGTAGCCGCCCTAGAGAGGGGGCAGCAGCGCAGTGCCGCCATGGCCGAGGCACAAGCCGCACCCCTGCTAGTTCAACCCCGGCAGCTAGAGGCAGGGCAATCTTCGGGCGCCCGGCCCAGCGAGCCTGTGCGAGAGAAGTTACGAGCCGGCGAGGACCTGCCGAAGAGCACGCCCGCCTCCCACCAGCCGCACGCTTCGTCCATGGGTGAAGTGGATACTCCAACCGCCCGGGCGCTTCAACTGCTAGCCAACACCGTGTCGGATCTGAAGGCCCAGATGGAGGCAAACGAGAGGAGAGCAGCCCGGCCATTGGAAGGCGCCCGGTTCAACGAGCGCATGGGCCCCTTTTCACACCGAGTCATAGAGTCGGGGAGATCTGGCAACCAGAAGTCCCTCAAGCTCACCTATTCCGGGTTCGGTTGCCCGTATCAGCATCTAGACAGCTTCCGATCCCAGACCTGCGCCAAGGGTTACTCCGATGCAATCTGCTGCAACATCTTCCAGGAGACCCTGTCCGGAGAAGCGCTCAGTTGGTTCTACGAGCTTCCTGCGAATTCAATCGAGGCATTCGAACAGCTGGCTGACCGGTTCGTAGGCCGCTTCATCCTCCGAGTCGAGGGAGCACGGACGTCCACCGTCCTCTTCAACTGCATCCAAGCCCCCGGGGAAGAGTTGAGAACCTTTGTCAACCGGTGGCAGACGGCCACGGCCGGGGTTCGGAACTTGGACAAGGGCATCGCCGAGATGGCATTCAAGCAGGGGCTTCGGGCAGGGAAGTTCTCCTACGCCGTCAGGGTAGAACTCCCTCAGGGCTACGACGAGTTGATGGCTATGGCCATCCGGCATGCCCAGGCTGATCATGAGACCTACGGGAACCACCTGCTGAAGAGGAAGCGGGATGAGCAGTCTTTGGGCCATCCCCGGGGGGAGGATCCCCCGCGCAGTCAAGAGAGCAAACCCGGCCAGCGAGCCGAGCACGGGAGCCGCCGACCCAGCCAGAACAACAACAACAACGGCAAGACCTGGCCGCAGCGACAGCAGAGGCCCTTCTCTGACAGGCCCCAGTCTCGGGCCGAGAACAAACTTGCACCGTACCACCAAGAGCGCCCCCTGGCAATTATGCCAGCACCCCCGGCTAATCAAGAAGTCTTCTCCACCCTCACCGCATCCTATGAGGACATCCTGCTGGAGAATGCGAACGTCATTTCCCCACCGCCCCAGAGAAGGTACCCCAAGGGGAAGCTTACGACAGCGCAGACAGGCAAGTACTGCTCATACCACGACGAGGCAACTCATCGGACGAACCAGTGCTTCGCCCTCAAGACTGCAGTGCAGGGCTTGATTGATAGCGGCCAGCTCCAGAGATATGTAGGGGAGAGAAGAGCAGACCCCGACCGGGAGAGTAACCCGGCTTGGTAAACCCGCTGGGTCCAGGCGGTTAGTTAGGCATATCGCCGGTTCAACCGATTGTAAAGATCAAATATATGCAAACTACTTTTGAAAACTCTGGCCCCGCAAGCTCAGATATATATTCATAATTAATTGAAGTATTCAAGCAGTAACCGCTCCGGAGAGTTTTTTTTTACAAGCAAGAGCAAGAAAAACATCCTAAGGAGCCGCATCTCCAGCGATAGCTTCGTCGTCGACCTCAGCTCCGGCAGGCTCGGCACCCTTGGTAAAAGAATCCAAGTGCGGGCGACGCTCTGCTCCTGGTTGTTCCTCCACCGCCAGCTGCTGGACGACCGGCTCCATAGGAGCATTTCCTTCGGCAGAGGTACCCGGCATCAGGGAAGTATTTAACCACCCCTTCGCCGCCCATTCCGTGTAGGCATCCGAGATGCCTTCTTCCCGGGCCTTCTCCAGGCAGTCCAGGAACCGATCGCTCTCCTCGTATTGAAGAACGAACCGGTCGAACTGTCCCGGGTCATCTCCACCCGCAGCAGCAGCGGTGGCACGTGCCTGGAGCTCGTCTATCTTGGCTTCCAGCTCGGCCCTCTCAGCGTCAGCCCGCTCCCGCTCCCTCTCCATGCTCCGGTTCTGCTCCTCCAGCTCCCGGGCCTTCTCCTCCATCTTCCTGGCCTTTTCCTCCATCTTCTTGGCCCTCTCCTCCGCCCTGGCCTTCTCCCGATCCGAGCGGGACTTCTCCACCTCCAGAAGCTTCTGAGACTTGGATAACGCAGTTATCTGCCTCTTCAGCTCCGGGAGCTCCTCGCTCGCATCCGGCTGGTACAGGTGGTAGAGCAGCTGCAGGGCAACAAAGGCAGTCAAGTGGCAAAGAAAGAAGGCAGGATATAAGCAGTACGGCGGTACCATGCGGTACTTACCCGGAAGATGGATTCCTTGCATTTTGGCCGGTTGCCACCCGCCAGCACGCCATCAACCCCGGGCTTGTCCAAGCCGAAGCTGGCCAGGTCCGCCATCATCTGCCGAACGAGAGCATTGTCCGGGCTTCCCCTCGCCGCCTCCGCAGGCGCAGGACTGCTCTGCCGGTCAGCTCCGGCTCCCTCCCCAGCATTGGATGTTACGCTGCTGGTTGTCCTGACCCGCTTCGCCAGGACCTCCCGGGATGACCCGCCGGTTAGCGTCACCAGCAAGGGGCACGGACCGTCCGGCCCTTTCCGCTTCTCTCCCCGCCCTTCGGGAGCAGCGGCACGTGCGTTTGCACGAGGAACAAAAGCAGCGATACTCAGGCTCGCCGCACGGTTGGGGACCCTGTTTTCTCCCCCAGGAACCCGCACCGGTCCCCCGGTGCTCTTGCCCTTCCCAGGCACCGCTGCTGCCGCAAAGTGATGGGTCTTCACCCGCTCCGGCAGGTAGGACGATTCGCCCATATCCCGGGCCTGGGGCTCCGCATGCAACGTAACCCGCCCGTCCGCTTCCACCGAGGACCGGGCGACGCTCGCACCCTTCTCCGTAAGCTGCCTCAGGAGGTCTTCCCCGTCCATCGAAAGAGTGTTTTCGGGCTTGATCACCGACCGGGTTGACGCACCTGCAGGACAAGGAAAACGTTAAATTGTTGAGCAAAACCTAGCACAAGTCCCACCGCTAGGGTTTGTTACCCACCGGGATCCCGCCCAAGCCCACAGTGTTCCACCACTTCTCGCCGGATGAAATTGTACGAACTTCGCTCCAGGTGGTCCCAGCAGCCGAGAATAGTCAAGACCCTCTCCTGCTCCAACTCGGACAGCTGGAACGACTGGTCGCCTATGGGCTGGAAGGCGCCAGGCACCCGGTACATCCTCCTCTTCACCTGCCAATCCCCGCCAGCCATCACCACCTTCTTTCTCCAGCTGTTGTCTACCCATGAAGGCATAGTGGTGATAACCGCTTGATTGTTGCGGGAGTTGAAGGATAAGCAGCCTTTGGACCCCGCCTTCCTCGAGTAGGACAACCTATACAGCGCCCGGAATTCATTGATCGTAGGCATACTCATTCCGGACAAGTCGTATAGGCAGCCTAGGCTTAGTAGCCGCCTCCATTGGAGACCGGGCAGCTGCGCGGGCGACGCTGGCAGGGCACTCAGTATATACTGCACAAAGTCAGGCAGCGGTAGCGACATCCCGTGCCGGAACTGGTCCGGATGCACGGCAACCCAACCCTCCTCCGGGTTATAGGCCGACTCTCCAGGGTTCAATGGACGCAAAAAGATATCGTCCGGGATACCCCACGTTTCCCGGAACGCGGCAATCTCCGCGGGAGTCATGCTCTCCTCCGGTTCGTCACACACCACGGCAGTTCTTCCCCTACCAAGCGTGTAGCTTTCAGCGCGCGCACCGGCCATGCGCACCCCGTGCGGTATCTCAGCTTCCGAGGAATCTGACCCGGAACCTGAGGACGTGGACGAGGCACCGCTCCCGGAGCGGTCCGCGGCTTCTTGCTCCGGGGCTTCAGAATCGAGCCAGTCCTGCATCCTCTCCACATCATCCACCACAGGACCTCTTGCGGCAGATTCAGAAGCCTCCTCCGAGCTCGAAGTGTACATCTTAATCTAGGGGCAGAAAAGCAAAACCCTAGCGCTCGTCAGCAACAGACTACAACACCACCTTCAACGGCCTCTCCCCAAAAGTTTGCCGCTGAGCAACCCAGTCAGCGACACAGATCCCTCCCCCCCGCCGCAAAACAACAAATCAAAAAGCAAGAAACACCGGGGCAAAGAACACAACTTACCGATTAGTATGCTCAGCCGAGGACAATCCGCCCTGCGAAAGCAACGAGCAATGGTAAAAGGAGGCTTGGGAGCGCTTCAAACAACGGATCTCTTGGGGCAAGGAACTTAGGGTTTTTTTTTTTTTCGCCGGACCACCTCCTTTTTCTCTCAGTCTCTCTTAAAAGTGCAAGAAGCAAAAGTGGAAAGAAGAGCAGAAGAGACCTATTTATAGAGGGGACCGGTGCCCTAGGCATTTAGAAATCCCTCCAAAAAACGCAATCAGAGCAACTCAAATGCCTGTGAATCCAGGCCCTCCATCACAGAACCGTTCCCTGATGGCACGTGTCCCAGCATTGGTAAAATGCCCACGCCATCATAAACTGACGGGACTGATGGACTCCCTCCTTAAATGCATGTCAGCCACCTGTCCCACACGCTGGCGACAGGAAGGTAGGAGCAGGAACCAGGGAGTCAGGCTCCCCTACGCTTCCCCAGATTCCACGGTTGCACGCCATCATCATTGCAATTCAACCGCTTGAAAGACCTCTCACCGGTTATGCTGATCCAACCGCTTCGAGAGCATCTATCCGGGTTTGAGCAGGACCTCGTTTCGATATGGCATGTCGCCCGCGCGAGTCCCGCCCGGTACCATGGCAGTCCACGGTTATGATCATTTAACCGGCTCCATGGCATCTTCCCCACATTTGCACCAACGACCTCGTTTCGATATGGCAGGACGCCCGATCGAAGGTCCGGTCTGCAAGTTCATCCGGGACTCGTTTCGATTTGGCAGAACGCCCGTCGAGCCCCCATGAACTCCACCTCGCACCGATATGGCAGAACGCCCGGGCGAGGTCCACCCCATCGGTTCCGTCATGTCCAACCAGCTCGAGAGTACTTTCCGGAAACATAATCACCCGGACCCATGGCTTTTTCACAGGGGGACTCGTTTCGATAGGCATGTCGCCCGTCGAGTCCGCCCGCCTCCATGGCAAACGCATATAGGCTTTAGAACCGGGCGAGTTTACATCTAACACATGTACTCTTGTCCAGCAGGATAAAAACCCTGCGTCGCATTGAACCGCGATACTGTCCAGCAGGATAAAAACCCTGCATCGCACTGAACTGCGATACCTTTGGGAACATATGGGGGAGACTCGTTATCTCTACACCATCCCACCAGGCAGATTGTATCTCTAACACAGAACAAATCTCCCCGCAGGCTAACAAACCTGCACATTTACCTCATCGCTTATTCAAACACAAGCTGAGAAGAACTAGCAAATGTTTGCACCGCTCCGTTCTGATTTGGCAGAACAACCGGTTCTGGCCCAGTTTGCACCGCTCCGTTCTGATTTGGCAGAACAACCGGTTCTGGCCCAGTTTGCACCGCTCCGTTCTGATTTGGCAGAACAACCGGTTCTGGCTCAGTTTGCACCGCTCCGTTCTGATTTGGCAGAACGCCCGGTTCTGGCCCAGTTGGCACCGCTCCGTTCTGATTTGGCAGGATGCCCAGTTCGGGATCAGTGAGCTCCGCCTTATTCCGAAGGACAGTAGGCCCAATCAGAATTCCGTGCATTAACCTCTTGCATGGCGGATTTCAACGCCTCATTATCATTCCATGCACAATCTCTTGCATGGCGGATTTCAACGCCTCATCATCATTCCATGCACCATCTCTTGCATGGCGGATTTCAACGCCTCATCATCATTCCATGCACCATCTATCGCATGGCATCATCTCATGCACTCTTCGGGTTTTCACTCCGCTCCATGCTTATAAATTATTTCTTGCCATCGGTAACAGGTACTCACCTCGGTCACGCCCAATCTTTAACGCGGACTTGGGGGACTGGGGACCTGTAGGTTGGTAACCCCGCGGGTCTGCGGGACAAGAGCAAGACAGATAAGTCCACATTCAAGATTGCACTTGACCGGGAACTTGGGGGACTTGTTGACAGTAGCCGCAGAGGGGCTACAGCAAGCCCACAGACCCGCGGCAAGTGCACCAGGGCCCGGCCCAGGACCCAGGATCGGATCACCAGCACCAGGCCTCGGGGCCCAGCGGTCTATCCTGCCTCCAAGGGTCCTGGGACCGGGGGCGCCTGCCTGCCAAAGAGGGCACCAGAATATCCAAACAGAAGGGAACCAGTCCCACATCGAAGGGTAAGGCCAGCCCTCACCCTCAACCACCTATATATGGGCCTCAACTACCACCATAAATAGGTAACTTGTCTCTCTCCCTGCTTACATAAGTGCCCTGGTTATATATATTCCAACTATACTAACTTAGGCATCGGAGAGGTGAAGGCCGGCCCGCCCGGTATTCCCCTTAGTAAGCAGGATTGCAGGAGATCGAGTCGGATTCATCAAGTATCTACTAGACCCCCGGGTTTAGGCAGAAACAAACTGCACGACGGTTTCAACCATATTTGGTATGTGTATCATACAAAAAAAAAGGCGGTAACCTCCCCTCATAAGATTACTCAAATATGGGTTGTAATCATACAACAGAAAATACAAAATATGTTGTAGGTCTTCAGAGATTCATACAACAGTTTTTTATTATCAGTTGTATTATAAATCTTTCAAGTAAAGTTCTGCCGATCGTTTTCTCGATTCGGTACTCACATTCTCTACAACTATAAACCTTTGGGGAAGATAGCATGTAGGTTTTTAATCCAACAACACAGCTACGAAAAAACTGATGTCTGACATTAGGAGAGAAAAACAGACACACAATAGTTTTATTTCACTATTGTAGGAATACAACTCTCGTGGTAGGATTATCAAAGCATTTCCTCACTTTAGTACTCACATTCCCAAAAATCAACAAGTTTTGTGTAAGATAGCCTCAAAGTGTTTAATCACCCAACAAGTTTTTCCTAATACCGTTGTATGAATATAAAGTAAAAATGTATTTATGCTTATGCTTGCTTATGGAGAGCTAACTCATTGAGGGATAAATGACCTAATTTTTTTTTTTGCATGATCTCATACACCCTATCTTTATGAGAGTGTGAAAGTTGACGGATTCAAAAAAATAAGGTACGAGAATGTAGTTAAAAACATTTTTCGCTTAGATAAATATCATTGATTTATAATTGATCCCTACGATCAAGACCCAAATGTTAACAAAAATTCGAGAATTTCGTATCATGAGCTTATTTCAATACGGTGATCACATCCAACGGTCGAATGTTTGTTTTATCGAGTTTAGTCAAGTTGCTCGTTTGAATCATGGTTATGCCTACTAATGTCATATAACTTGTTTGTTATATTATACATAAGTGTGTATCTTTCTAAACTAACTATATGAAGGAAATGAAAAATATAGAAAACAGACCATACGATGTACGTAATCACGATAGTGAAATATGGATATGGTACGAAATTCACTCATTTTCGATAATTTTTTAGCCTCGATCGCTTGTGTCAACTCTAATTATGCCTTTTTAATTGACCGTATTCATACAACAGTAGTATTTAGATGGATTGTGTGACTGATCATACAAGAGTAATAAAAGAGCATTCCTTCTTACCCTTGTGACATTCATGGCAAGGTTGCTTGGGATGTAAAGTTGTGATGACCCTGTCTGACTTGGTTAGGGAAGCTAGCAGGTAGGCATGTCACGCATCCCACATTGCCCCGGAGAGAGTGGATGTTGTGCTTATATGTGCAGAGTTAGCTCAATACATAGAGACGCGTTTTGGGGGCTCAATGGCTTCGGAGGGGATGTGAACTCCGAAGTTAAGCTTGCTAACCCAGAGCAATCCTAGGATGTGTGACCTACTGGGAAGTTGCTCGTGAGCTCCCAGAGACAAAAACTGTGAGGGCCAAAGAGGAGAGTGCCCAAAGCAGACAATATCTCAAGTGTATGAGGTGGGTTGTTACAAAAGTGGCGTCCCCTTGATGAACATGATTTCAGATGCAAGCATCGAATGGGCTATCTTGCTGTTTTGTTAGGGCACATGTCTTCGGAAGTGTAAGACATATCCTTACTTACTTAGACATGATGTCCTTTGTTTTTTAGACCTTAGGTTTCTTTATCTGTTCTTTCTTTAGACCCTTTGGCTTATGTATCAGATTCTCTTCTCAAATGATTTTACAGTTTTTTGTTTTCTTAGAGAGGATTTTAGTTGGTAACATGGGTCTTGAAATTGCATGATGGACATGGTATTCTTGCAGCTTAAATGATTTGTGGTAAGTGATTTGTTAGCTAAACATTTGGGGTACCGGTGTCTAGCCAAGTTTGTAGTTTCTTTTATAGTTGATGCTTCAAAGTGATAGCCAAAACTTAGGGTTTTCTTGAAACAATATATATGGTCAATGTGTGGAACATGCTTATGGACATTGTTCTTTTTCTATTTGAAAAATAAATTGATGAAATAGATGAAGACCAGTTATGGTAGTATAATGAGATGAAGCTATATTACTTATGATGAAGATATAGTAATACTTAAACAAGTATATTGCAGGATGGAGTATGCAAACATATAAAGACATAGTATAAATATTGGTTGATAAGTTGATTTTCATAATTTGTGGAGTTCATACTTTAACCTGCTATTCTAACAGCGTTTTTTTTATCTGCTATCTGATTATCTTGAACTAATCAACTGCAGGTGGGAGGTTCATGTTCCTCGTGCAATTGAAGTTATTTATTCTTCTTGAAGGGACTGATCCTCGCTTTGTAAAATAGGCACCAGTATTTAGATGCTTTCTGCTGAGCTCTGGTGATAAATTAAGGTACACAGATTACTGGATATGTTCTACTTTTATCAATATTTGGAAGCATACTGATATGGGAAAAAGGGTGACATGCAATCATAAGCATCATTAACAAGTTTCTGATATCATACAAGAGCTTCCCGAATATTAAAACGGGGTTCCCATAGAATAATATAAGGGAGATCTTTTTAGGCTGAATTTATTTAGTTGCATAATCTTGTTGAATTTGCATTGCACTGGTCTCTCTTCTTAACATGTAGTGTACATTAGAGCAAGTCCAATGGATATGTCATTTTTGTCATCTCAACAAAAAAGGTAACAAAAGATCAAAAAATCATTTCCAACCGATTAGTCAAAGCTGATGTGGATTTGACATAGAGTCCCTTCATGTCAAATTTGACATGAACCAAGGCTAATGTCACTTATTATTTTATCATTATTTTCTCTCCCTTTTATGTCACTTATTATTTTATCATTATTTTTCCTATTCTCTCTTTTAGCTCTTTCTCCTAATTTATATTATAATAATGTTTAAATTTTGACACATCCATTGGAGCAAAAAAAATGTCAAACAATAACAATTCAAATTTGCCAAGTCACATGTCAAATTCAAATTTGACACTTTCTAAATGACATATCAATTGGACTTGCTCTTATATGTTTCATTGTTCAATTTTAAAGTCCATTGTTTTGCCAAACAACATCCCTCTTACTATGGAGTGGTCAGCTTCACCACCTCACGATTACTTGATTGCTGGATGCCATGATGGAATGGTAACTCTTCCTGCTTCTAGTCAATGTTATTAAATGTTTGTCTCGAATATATATCATACTTTTTTACAGTGTCATTAAAGGTTTCAATAAAAAGATAGACTTTAGTGTTCAACAATTTTTGTATATTGTGCAGTCTGTTGATCCACTTTAGGTTTCTCTATTTACTTTCCAATAAGGATTTCCGCTTCAGCCTGCTAAGCTTAGAAATTGCTATTGTTTTGCCCTATTATTTTGTTTCTTTATTATTATTTGCAGTATCATAGCTGAAGAAGTCTACCACTACTTTAGGTTGCTATGTGGAAATTTTCAGCTCGTAATGCATGCATGTCAATGTAATCCTAAAGTGGCACCTGTTTTCTTTTCTGGATTTATATAGATGACTTGGACTTATGCTACAGAGTGATAAATAAGTAAATAAAGCAGATAATTTTCTTGGACCCAGTTCAAAGGTTAGCTGCGTTAAAACTCAACTATGTTTTTCTCTATTTGGCCGGTGCGCGCATTATAATATGTTTTTTTTTTAAGATAAAGGATGTTGGTAATATATATGGTGCACCGCTAAGCATGTTCGGCGACCTCGTGGACCGTGCAACTGGTGTCATGGGTCCTAGTTCCGGCATCCGGCGGGTAGACCACAACCCCGGCTACATTCCCAATGTCGGAGATCACCGGTGCCGCACCCGGAGGGCTTGCCACCGGGCTCCCGAAGTAGCTTCGTGGGTAGGAAAATGTGTAATAGTGTGGGTTTGTGTCCCACATTAGAAACATGGTGAAGGAGGAAGCCTTCTTTCTCTATAAATAGGAGGCTTCCCCCTTAGTGTTAAGGACTTTTGGTTCCTGGGCATTCCACCCTTGTACCACCGATGGCTTATTAGCCGGCTATAGTGAATTCCAAGTGGACGTAGCCGTGCCCTCCGATGGCACGGTGAACCACTATAGATCGTTGTGTTCTTATTATATCTTTATTGTCCTGTATCTACTAGACCCCCGGGTTTAGGCAGAAACAATTGGCGCCGTCTGTGGGAATCAGTTCAAAAAGTTGTGTTGCTCTGCCAGCGAGCAGAGATCGGTTAGTTGTGTTTTTTCCATCGAAGAAAAAAAAAATGGGTGTGGAGAGAAAAAGTGGAAGCCCCGGTTGGCAGCCCAGTTCGAAGTAGAGAGCCCGGCCCGGTGAGAAGGTCAACCCTGCCCGGTCAGCAGATGCAGGTCTGCCCGGTCAACCCCGAAGCAAGCCAGGCGCGAAGCTCCGGTGCGGTTTCGGACTTGGGCGCCAATTGTTTCGCCGGCAGTGTCCGTCCCCCGAGCAGCCCTTCGGTGCAGCATCGCCGGCCCGGTCGACGGCCCATGCATCTCAGCCGATCCGCGCGCGAGGCTCCGTGCAGCAGCTCCGGAGCTTCCAGCAGGGTCCGGTGCGGTGCAGCATCTCCAGTTCCGGTGCAGCAGGGACCGGCCCGGCTTCGTCCTCCGGTGCAGCAGCCTCCAGCCGGCATGCAGCCAGGTCTCCCGGCCAGCGAGTCAGCCGGACAGCAGGTCCGGTACGGCATGATCCTCCCGACTTAGCCTTCCGGTGCGGCTCGTCGTCCCCGGTGCATGGTCCGAACCCCGGACGAGGAGAGGGTCCGGCCGAGCTGAAGGGTACCGGACGAGAGTCCCGGCCGGGAGAGGGAGGAACCCCCGGATGGGTGGAGGTGCCGAGCGGGAGAGCGGAGGTACCGGCCGAGGAGTATGCCGACCGAGCGGTGATGCCGGCCGAGGGAACCCCGATCCGGGCGAGGAGGAAGAGAGAAAGTCCAGCCGGACGCGAAGCAGAGGCAGCGAGCAGGAGAGAGGAAGAGAGAAATTGGCGGGAAAGTTAAGAAATTCAAATTGTCACCCACCCGGTCAAACCGGTCAGCAGGGGAGCAGTTGGGCCGGTCCGGGTCCATCCAGCAGCAGTCCGGGCTTGCAGCTATCCGGGTCTCCAGCAGCCATCCGGGGTTGGGCAGCAGTAGTCCGGGCTTCAGCAATCCTGGTCAGTTTGGTCAGCATCTCCTCTTGGCACCCAGAAATTTTCTCTGGGCACCCACTGCTCCAAGCAGCAAATCAACCTGCAGCAGCTTCCAGCAAAGCTAAGTTCTTTAATTCTTATAATTATGTTTACTCCATCCTTTATGCGAGTACTGTGCTATATATTTGGCAAGCATGTGAATTGTTTTTCCCGCATGATAATGAATGTGCATGATTACCTGCTACGTTGGTAATTTTTAACTTTGCGGTGCATTGCATATAATCTTTCATGTGTGGCTGGCCGGGATCTTTTCCTCCGGGAAACGGTAAGCCAGTAACAACGGCTGAGGCATTCTAACTGGGGGACTCGTCTAGAAATGGCATTGCGTCCGGGCATCGGTCGAGGTCCGCCCGCCCTGTACCATGGGCATCCCGACGGCTAAGCCAACACTAACGAAAGACTTTGCATGACATCTTCAAGCTACACATGCCTTCATTTTATACGTGATCATGATTTATGTGTTCCATTGATATTTGTGGGCATATCATTGGTAACCCCGGGCAGTATTCGTATCACCGAGCGGTAACGAGTAGCTACCCGGTGCTTGATTCCTGTACGTGGCTTAAATTCTAATCACTTGTTTATTTCTATTTTTGTTTATTAGGTACATATCATCCAGAGGCAAAAGGCGATCGCCTCGAGAAGAGCCCAATCTTACTTAGGGACTTGGGGGACTGGAGGTAGTAGGTCGGTAGTAGGGGTGACTCGGTCACCGCCTATGCTTGGAAGCGCATGGTGGTTAACTCCCCAAGTAAGATTGCACTCTTACTCGGGAACTTGGGGGACTTGTTGGTAATATATATGGTGCACCGCCAAGCATGTTCGGCGACCTCGTGGACCGTGTAACCGGTGTCATGGGTCCTAGTTCCGGCATCCGGCGGGTAGACCACAACCCCGGCTACATTCCCAATGTCGGAGATCACCGGTGCCGCACCCGGAGGGGGTGCCACCGGGCTCCCGAAGTAGCTTCGTGGGTAGGAAAATGTGTAATAGTGTGGGTTTGTGTCCCACATTGGAAACATGGTGAAGGAGGAAGCCTTCCTTCTCTATAAATAGGAGGCTTCCCCCTTAGTGTTAAGGACTTTTGGTTCCTGGGCATTCCACCCTTGTACCACCGATGGCTTATTAGCCGGCTATAGTGAATTCCAAGTGGACGTAGCCGTGCCCTCCGATGGCACGGTGAACCACTATAGATCGTTGTGTTCTTATTATATCTTTATTGTCCTGTATCTACTAGACCCCCGGGTTTAGGCAGAAACAAAAGGACATACTTTCATGTTATCAAATATAGGACTTTTGAGGATGTTTCCTTTATGCCTATTCAGTCTAGAATGTTTAATGTGTTGGTAGATCCAGGGGCGGAACCAGGATTTAGATATACCTAGGACTAAATTTAAGAATAATAAAAATTGAATTTTTCTTTTTTATTGATTTGGAACCCAATGGGAGGCTTATCCTCATGCCTTTGATGGGGGGGGGGCTTGTAAATTACATAACTACCTAAACTTTACCTACAAGGTCCGCTCATTTCAAACTCAGCAATTACATCATTATTATCAATATTATTCGCATATGTCCTTTCCATATAAAGAACCATTAAATCATCAAGAAAATCAACATTCATCTTATTTCTAAGTTTACTTTTGATGATGTTCATAGATGAGAATGCCCTCTCTGTTGTTGCTGTAGAACCTGAAAGAGTCAAAATAAGACAAATCAATCGATAAATCATGGGATAAAGTGATGACTTACTGAATTCAACCTACCTTCAACACAAATCAGATATAGAAGTTGTCTTTGCAAATCTTGGATCATTTTGAATATCTGCTACAAAGAACTGACACTCCAAATCTAGAACAAGCATATCATATTATGAAAAGTCTGAAGGATAAAACTTCAAAGCAAGTTTGTACACATTTTCAGGTTTGAATGCTCGAAAATTATAACATGGATCAAATGAAGCACTAAGAAGAAGAATCTCCAAGGAACAATCTGTAAATCTGCTTTCAAGCTCTGCCAACTGAAAGTCTATTACAGCATAAAGTAGATTGACACGATAATAGTGCTCATTTGAAACATTCTTTTCACAATCCCTCAACCCTTTCTTGTAAGGAGCTGTCATATCTAGCATAGAAATAACATGCTCAGCACAAAATGCTCTAACCCTGATAATCAAATAATCCCAACCATTTTCTCTCATATCTTGAAGCTTTTCTTTTGTTATTGAAAGAAAATGCAGAGCATTCAATAAGTCCATGTCTTTCCTTTGCAAAGCTTGCCACAAAAAATCAGTAATCCTCATAATATCATGCATCATCAGCAAACAATACACAAAATCAAACTTTTTCAAAGCCTTACTGATTGCTTTTGCTTCTCCTTGCACTTTGTATACTCAATTCTTATACAAATCGTCAATAGTTGCTCGAGTAGCTCCAAACAACTTAATTAGACTTGAAATAAAATGAAGATGTGAACCCCAGCGAGTAGCCCCTGCTCTTTGTAAAGTGCAAGCTTGATTCATACCTGAACCTCTCTCAAGTGTACCAGCAGCCTCTAAATCTGGGATTTCCACTTCTCTGAAATCTTTTAACATAGAATGTCTTTTTGCACTAGAATCAACAAAGTTCACAATCATAGTCAGAGTAGAAAAAAATTGCAACAAATCATGCACTCCTTTAGCTACAGCATTTAAAGTCAATTGTAAGCGATGAGCAAAACAATGAACATAATATGCATATGGGCACTCTTTTAAAAACAAACCTTGCAAGCCATTAAATTGACCACGCATGTTGCTTGCACCATCATACCCTTGGCCACATATATTTTCTACTTGAAGATCATATTGAGATATCTCATCCTTCAAAATTTGAGAACAAGTGTCAACAAGACTAATCACCTTAAAGAACCGTTCTCTAATAAACCCTTCACAATCAACAAACTGAAGAATTATGGCCATTTGCTCCTTATTTGACACATCAAGAGCTTCATCAACAAGGATGCAAAACTTAGAATCTCCCACTTCATCACGAATCTTGGATCTTACTTTGTTGCCAAGAATATTTGTAATTTACTTTTGAATCATTGGAGATGTATACTTGGCATTTCCCGGAGCACTGTCTACTACTTTGTTGAATTCAACATGCATTTTTTTAAAAGACTCCAAAACCGCATCAAAATTGCCACCATTGAGAGAATCAACCAATTTATCATGACCTCTAAAAGAACATCTTTGTCGTGCCAACAACCTCACGGCCTCTATAGTGGCAACAAGCCTCAGCCTATTATTTGTTGCTTCTTGTGAGGATAATGTGTGAATCACCCTTTCTATATGCCTTGAAGGATTTCTCAAATTTTTCCACTTTTGCATTGAAGCATTATGTATGGACATTATGCTTCCCACATAAAATAAGATGCCCGACTGCTTGGACATTATATTCTTCCAACCTTTAAACCCAACTTCAGTGAAGGATGGATGTCGGGATGGATAATCATCAAACAAGAAACAAGGGAAGGCATATGCTTTATCCTTCTCAACAAAATACTCAAGCCAAGACCATTGTTTAAACCATTTGTGACAAAATCTTCATCCTTAGCCTCCATGCCAAGTAGAGGGATAATTGCTTAAATAAGGTTGACACGGTCCATGTACTATGGCTCTTCGAACATTGTCTTGTTCATTCAAAGGATATGTACCTATATAACGACATTTTCCTGGGTCCCGCTCAAGTGATGTAATATCATAATCTTGATCATCTTCAATCCCAATTCCTCCATTTTGATCATCAAGTGATGGAATAGATGGAGAATAGATTAAAATATCATTCACGGAATCCCCAATGGAATTAGTAATCTCAACTCCATTTCCACTTTCAATCTCATAATAATCATTTTCACTAACACTTGAAGAAGTATCACTCTTAAACCATGAAAATAAATTCTTATAACGCTTGGGATTTCGGTTATCCGTCATGATATTCAACACACCTATAATGAATCATAGACAAAAGCACATGTTTAGATAAGCTAAACTAATGCTTCATCAAATGAGTGGTCACGAACTCACAATTCATGTCAATTGGATAATTACTTTCAACACAGAAGAGGTAATTTTATGATAATTTTATGATTCATATGACCACAGCCCAACCTCAACAAAAAAAGTATAACCAAACCAAGATAATTTTATATCAAATGATGATTAGATGTTCACTCAACCACATCAACAGTAATAATTTCATATATTTCTCTCATAATCTATCAAAGCCCAAACTGTTGAAGACTAAATCTTGATTTGGAAAGATCAAAAGGGAAGTTACTTGTCGGATCAAAAGGCAAGCCGAATAGCAGTGAGCGACTTTGAAGAGAGAAGCCAAGGTTGATGAGGAAGTCAAGCTCGACGACGGGTTCTCCGATCTGATCAAAGATATTGCCTTTTCTTTCACCCCTACTCTTCTTCCACGCAGGGGCTGCATGAGAGGTAGGAGCGGCAGCCAGTAGGGTCGGCAGGGCTGCTAGTGTTGTTTTCTTGGGCAAAGTGGCAATTGGCAAACAAAAGAGTAAGAATTGAGAAGTGAGAAGACGCAGGGCCAGGGTGAGGGAATGAGGGAGTCAATCTTCTAAAAAAAAATTATTTTTTTTTCTCCCAAAAAACTACTTGGGCTAAAGCCCACATAGCCTTTGGGATGGATCCGCCCCTGGGTAGATCTTTATAAGCGTTCTCATAATTTGTAATTCTCAGACTCTAAATTGGATCTTGACTACAAGTTGACAAGAAGGATGCAAATGCAACATAAACATTGAGCAGGCTTGAATCATTGCCAGAAACATGTAAGGACTCTGGAGTGCTCACCAATAGGTACTTCATTGTGCACAGTTCTGATATATATTTGAATATGTTCTTCTGTAATGATTTCTGATTAGTATCTATGAATTAAGAGTGAGCAAAGTTATAATCAGCTCTAGTGAGTTGATCATTCCAGGAATTACATTGACTAATCCATCTTTGAATACATATTATGGTGATGTTTATTATATTGGCCATCATTCATGCTTATGTCTGTGCCAGCCTACGATACCAAAGATGACCAAACCATTGCAACTATCGTGGCTAAAGAAGAAACGCTGAAAAATGATGGCAAGTTGGGAAATAGACTCTCCCACTTAGTTCTGGTTTATCGTCAAAGTACTAGATTGTTCATTTTACTTTTGCTTTGGTTAGTGACATATGCAAATTTCGCTTATTAGCATTCATGATCTTGGTGTATCTTTTACATTGATATATTAACTTTTGATTTCCCAATTGGGGTTAATACGATGGTTTGGATGCTTTTGATGAGTTTTGGTTTGAATGAAATTGTTTATTTGGTAAATTAGTATAATTGATCAAACAACAAACTCAATGGCAATCCACCGTTGTATGAACAAAATTATCATACAACGAAATCATATTGTATCCATAACAGTTGTGTGAGCACTCGATCACACAATGGCAGTAAGGAAAAAAGTTATGCTGTGTGAACAAAAATCACATAACATTTTTTCAGTGTTATGTGACCGAAAATTCAGACAACATACTTGTTGCATCATTGTGTTATTCGCGACATAAAAACTGACAGCCGTTCGATAGATGCGTAACAGATGCTATCTACAGCTTCTCAGAGCAGCTTCTTAGAGCATCTTCTAGAATTCTGTCAATACTCACACAACGGTGAAAAACTTGGTTGTTCAATTTTTATTAGACAACATTCGTATACACAACGGCATAGAGGCAATTCACACAATGGTTTTTTTTTTTCCGTCGTATGATGCACTTCTTGGTGTAGTGAAATCACTCTCAAAGAAGAACTTCGGCGTCACTGCAGGTTTTGTGGACTTACCACATTTACTACAGGTAAGCAAAGTATCATCCACTGCCTTTCTTTTGATCTTTGTCATCGGCAGAACTTCTGGCATCGGCATAGCCGCTGAAGGTTGATAGGAGCACAATGTGCGACGATATTAATGTGTTATTATCACTGTTCTAAAAATCCCCGCCTAGCTCCGCTCAGGCTCCGCCTAGGCGCTAGGCGCAGCCAAGCCGCCCCGATTTCACACAAACTGCTTATCAATATGGTTTAGCAATTCTGCAATTGTAATGTGGTGAATATTTTACAGGTTGGTTTGCTCATTTTTAGAGAAAGGTCAAGCTAAATTTTTTCAAATTACTCATATAGTCATATTAAACTATTTTAAATTAATATTTATTAATTAAATATGAAAAATGTAAATCGCCTAGTCCCCGCCTAGTCTGTCCAGGCGCTAGGCTATGGGTTACCGCCCGACTAGCGCCTAGCGCCTTTTAGAACATTGGTTATTATCCCTTATTTGTGGTTTGTTAAGTCTATTTTATGTGAGATAGAGTCATAATATAGTTTAGTGTCGTTTTGGTAGAGTTTGGTGAAAATGTTCTTAATTGTCAGAAATACGACTAAGTATAGAAATCTGAGAAAAAAGTGCAAAATATGTTGTTTTTGTGATTTTGACGCTTGTGTTAAACTGACTTATTCTTTTCTAAATTTTATGAAATTTAGCAGGCATATAATTGGCATGCTGGAGTATATTTTGTTAAAAATTTAGATCAATTGGAGTTCGGGAAGTCACCCAAAAGATGGCTGCAACTTGGCAGTTTGAGCAGAACGATCCAGGGACTACCAGGATTTTCCTAGGACTGTGTTCTGATTTACAGGACTTCTGTACAATGCATCACTTGGAACCAGAGGACTAGCCTTATATGGATGAAAAGCCCTATGAGTCTAGTTTTTTTAGGACTTGGAATCAAATCAATCGGAACACTGAGGAGGGAGTTATGCCGGATTTATTGAAGTAAGGTCAAATCTGCCGAGAAACTGTAGTTTTCCTGTTGCATCAGGAAAGCTTTCCTTTCGATTTTTGAAGCATGTATCAGCTGTAATGGACCTAAAGACTTGTTGGACATGTCCATATATACTAAATTAAAAAGAAGATTCAAGTCCAAGATCAGGCCAAGAAGAGTCTAGAAGAAAAGAATTCGGATAACAAGAGAAAGAAAAAGAATCTTGATTAATTTCGGGAAAATTCATGTGCACGTTATCCTACTTCCACGGACTCTCCCGAACAGCTCACTTCGAATTAGATGACGAGTAATATATGCATGGAAAGCTACAGGAGTCTAATTTCCAACTCAATTGGAATAACCTCAATATCTATTTTCTAGATAATGATATTCAGTAATCTTCACCTGAAGGTCAAATCTACCAACATGATAAGTTTGAGAAAAACTAGGTTTTGTGAACCCTAGTTGCTGCCGACCCTTTGCCTCTATATATAGCACGATTTTTACACAGAAAATCATCCATTCTCTCTCACTTTCCCATATCCAAAATTCTGTCAACATAGCACCACAACATCCAAAGAAAAATACAAGCCGAAACTGTGAGGATCCATCCCAGGATTTCCCTCGGAAACCCGAAACAGGTCCAAATAGAACCTATTAATCAACATTTTAATCCCTTTGCTCCCATACCGCAACCTCCCACCCTCTGGGAACAAAACGGGTCACACTTTTATTTTCAATAAATATGATTCACAAATAATATAATTAATAATCTAAATCAAGTAATATTCTTTCCATCGGCCCGTTCTCAATTATTTTCATAACCCCATATCCACCTCTGTTGATTCAGGAATTTGTTAAATGAATGGAAGCCTCATAAAAGGAAAATATACCCACAGTCCAAATAATAAATATCAAAATCATTCTCATCAACTATATCATCATATTAGATACATCAGGGGAAAGTCAGCACCACCATATAACTGTAAGCCTCCCAGACTCCGGTCGAAACCTCCCAGGGGTACTAAACTAGCGTGGACAATAAGACGACCTAAGCCTCTTCTAGGCTAAAGGTCGGAACCTCCCAGGGCTACAGAACCAATGTCCCACGCTACCGCTAGCTAGCTCAAGACGACCCAGATGTTACAGTGAGCCTCCCAGGCTATGGGTCAAAACCATCACAGTGGCTACTATGTAGCGTCCCACGCTACTGCTAGCTAGCGTATGACGACCCGGTCTCTCATAGTATCAATCACAGGCTTATTAAGGGTCGGAACCTCCCAAGACTGCGAAGTAGCGTCCCACGCTACTACTAACTAGCTCAGACGACCCAGCCTCTCAGGCTAAGGGTCGGAACCATCCCAGTGGCTGCAAAGTAGCGTCCCACGCTACTGCTAGTTAGCTCAGACGACCCTAATATGGTGAATAAAAGTCCGAGCTCACGTTTCCCCCAATATGTCCAATATACAAATATCCATTGTAAACATCTCCTCAATACAAATATCCATTGTAAACATCTCCTCAATATATACATGTATGTCACACTTTCACACCAAGACACACACACACACATATATATATATATCACATAAATCATTTACATATAATAATAAATATACTAATTTAAACTCGTATTTATTATTAATACAGTGAGGTTTACTCACCTTAATTTACCAGAGGTGGTAAATATCCAATTACAGTCGCTTCGATCGCTGCAGGATCGCGTTGGATCGAATCACTGCAGTTCTGGAAAAACCGGGTCAACTCGGGTCAACGGTCAACACATGGTCAACGGTCTGGTCAACGGTCAACTACCGATCAACGTGGTCCGGGTCGGGTCAAAGTGGGCTGGGTCGGTTCAACTCCGGGTCAGGTCGGGTGGAATCCGGGTCGAACAGTGGAAAACAGGTAGGCTGGGATCGATTTTCGATCCAATCGATCGAGCGTAAATCAGCGAAAACCACCTCCACAGGGTGGAGCGCACGGCCGAGACGAGTAGATCGATGTATGGCTCAAGACCAGCGCCGCCTTCCTCCGCCGCGTACGGTGGTCGGAATCTCCTGATTGACGCAGCGCCGCCCACAACCACTCCGCCGGGTCGCGCCTTAGCTGGAAATGAAGAGGACGAGGAGGAGAACATGTTGCTGGGTGGCATGCGCGACGTGGCGGCCGGACGGCAGAGATCGGCGCGTCGGCGATCCGGATCGGGGAGAGAGACGATGAACAGTAACTGCTACAGTAAATATGAACAGTAAAATGGTAAATACTCGAAATGGAAACTCCCCCTTTCCCGAAAAATTCCTCCTTTTTATAGTAATTTTTCCGAAACTGTAAATAATTTCAACAGACCATAACTTCTTCATACGACGTCCCTTTCACGCGTGCCATGTGCCTACGAACTCATATCGTCGCGCTCTACAACTTTCGTGAAGAAAACTTTTCAAAAATTACAACGGATTATAAAGTCAACTTTTCCTCCCATTAAAACTTAAAACATTTTTTGAATTTAACCTTTAAATATACTTCCGACATCACGTGACAACTAAAATAAAAACGTACGAAATTCCAATACTCGTAATTCAGTTAAATTAGATTCGGGATGTGACAGAAACCTATTCCATCACCACCTAAAATCGCATCTTCCATTACCATCGGATCAACACTTGCCGAAGTCTATTCAAGGTTTCTTTTAAAGTGTGATTCACTCTTCTTTCATTGCTTGTAATTTTCTGTATAATTACTTAACTTTGTTTATGAAGTTTGTAAAGATTTGTGGATGCTTATTTGGTTTTATTAATTTAACTTTAGATTTCCGAAATTCTGTTATGTGTTTTGGTTTTCTATTTGTTTAATTGATGAACATGGTGTGTGACGAATTATATGTATGATAATAGGGTAGTAAGTATGTGGCATGGTTTGATGATTTTGTTTGGTTTATTTTCTGAATTTTTCGTATGCATAACAAGTTGTATGCTTGAGGGCAGCCTAGGCCATGGCCGATCCTTGAGTATATGCTTCATGTTGCCGAACATGATATGATGTAAGTTATACACGAAGTTGATTTATCTTGTATTGGTTCCGATGGTTAGAATAATTCAAAAAATATGCATGATAATAAGGTGAGGTGACGCCATACTTGTTACTTGTTTCCAAATCAACTCATTGTGCTTAGGTGTTTCTTGGTTTAATTTCTACACGAAGTGTCTTTAAACTGATTAGCACTATTTTTAGGATTATGCACGAAACTAGTTCTAAATAATTGAGGAGTTTTGAATGATTAGATGAACCACGAAGGGCTCTAATTAAATTGGAACTAAACTAACATAAAATCGGTGAAGATATTGCTGCCATGTTTTCGTAATTTGATTTGTTACATCCTATGTGAGTTTTGTGTGTAGTGTTATGTGTGAAAGATGTTGATCATATGTATATAATAATTTAGGTTTTATTTTTAGTAATTTTCAGTAGGTTTTAGATATATTTTCCAAACCTCCAATATGATTTTATAGTGCTTTATGTGATTGAAGACCTTTGATTTCCCCGGATTGAACGATCCCTACTAACTTGTCATATACTAGCGATGACACAAGAAGGGTAATATATGTGTATGAAGTTGTTTTGCAGGTACAATGTGCTTGGAAATAATTCAATCAAAGGTGGCAGCACAGGAGCAGCTGCCAATTGATTTCTGAATACGGCTACTTGAGCTTCCACATTAGCTGTTGATATACCAGGGATGGTAAATATCGGATGGGCAGATGTTGACTTTGTCGCCACTATTGTCAAGGAAGCCTGGGATGCTCCTAAGAATAGGGCACCGATGCTGGCACATTAGGGTTTTGATAGGAGTACAATGTGCGACGTTATTAATGTGTTATTATCCCTTATTTATGCTTTGTTAAGTCTATTTAGAGTAAGATATAGTCATAATATAGTTTAGTGTCCCTTTGGTAGAGTTTTGGAGAAAATGTGCTTAATTATCAGAAAAACGACTAAGTATAGAAATCTGAGGAAAAAGTGTAAAATATGTCTTTTTCGTGATTCTGAGACTCGTGCTAAACTGACATATTCTTTTTCCAAATTTGATGAAATTTGGTATGCATATAGTTGGCAAGCTAATGTGTATTGTGTCAAACTTTCAGATCAATCGGAGTTCGGGAAGTCACCCAAACGATGGCTGTAACTTGGCAGTTTGAGCAAAGATCACCAGGGACTACCAGGATTTTCCTGGGACTGTGTCCTGACTTCTGGAATTTCTGTGGAACACATCGCTTAAAACAAGAGAACATGCCATACACCGTTGGAAAGCTATACGAGTCTAGTTTCTCCAGGACATGGAATCGTAGCAATCGAAGCAATGAGGAGGGAGTTATGCCGGATTTATTGGAGAAAGGTCAATCTGCCGAGAAACAGAGTGGTTTCCCGGTTGCGCAAGGAAAGCTTTCCTTTGGACATTTGAAGCATGGATCAGATGTAATGGACCTAAAGACATGTCCATACTAACTTAATGAGAAGATTTAAGTCCAAGATAAGGCCAAGAAGAGTCTAGAAGAAAAGAATTCGGATAACAAGAGAAAGAAAAAGAATCCTGATTAATTTCGGGAAAATTCTTGTGCACGTCTCTCAACTTCCACGGACTCTCTCGGACAGCTCACAATGAATCAGAGTTCGAGCCTTATATGGATAGAAATCTACGGGAGTCTAGTTTCCAAATCAGTTGGAATCACCTCAATATCTATTTTCGAGAGAGAGTTATGATATAATCAATGTACGGAGGTCATTCTGCCGAATTCAGAAAATCAAGGAAAACCTAAACCAATTCGGTTTTGGTTTGTGGCCGGCTTCCCTAGGTTATTTCTCTATATATAGCTCTCTCTTGGACAGAAAATAGATCTCTTCTCTCTCACTTTTCACTAGCCAAAACTCTGTCCAACTAGCACCACAAATCCATACAGAAAATACATAGCCGAACCACCAATTTTCCATACAATCGCGCCATTCCATCACCATCGAATCCATCTCTTGCCGAAGTCTCTTCAAGGTTCTTCTAAAGTGTGATTCGCTCTTCTCTCATGGCTTTATATTTTCTGTATTTTTGTAATACTTTGTCTATGAAGATTATAAGGATTTGTGTTTGCTGAATTGGTTGTAATAATTCTATTTTGGATTTTCGAATTTGCTACTTGGATTTTTGAATGCCGAATTATGTTCTTGATGTGTTTCAATCTTATGCAGGGTTTATGATATAGTATTAATTGCATGTGTTCTTGATTGTGTGTTGGTTTATTTTCTGAATTCGTATGCACAAAAGTGATGCACTTAAGGGCTGCCTAGGCCATGGCTTTTCTTTAGTGATAACTTCATATGCCGAATGTAACATAAGGATAATTATACACGAAGTTGATTGTTTTTGTGTTAATTCTAAGGGCTAGAGTAATTCTGAAAATTTACATGTTGAAGCAAGGTGATGTGACGCCATACTTGTTGCATGTTTCCAATTCGACTCATTGTGCTTATGTGTTTCTTGGTTTATGATAGGAGCACAATGTGCGACGATATTAATATGCTTATGCCCTCATTTATACTTCTTTTAACCCTTATTTACCTAAGAGAGAGTCATAATTTAGTTTAGTGTCAATTTGGTAGAGTTTTGGAGAAAGTGTGTTTAATTGTTAGAAAAACGACTAAGTAAAGAAATCTGAGGAAAAAGTGAAAAATATGTTGTTTTCTTGATTTTGAGGCCTGTGTTTGACTGACTTATTATTTTCCAAATTTGATGAAATTTGGCAGACACATAACTGGCAAGCTGGAGTATATTTTGTCAAAATTTGAGATCAATTGGAGTTCGGGAAGTCACCCAAAGGATGGCTACAACTTGGCAGTTTGAACAAAGATCACCAGGGACTACCAGGATTTTCCTGGGACTGTGTCCTGACTTCCGGAATTTCTGTACGACGTATCACTTGGAACCAGAAACTGTGCCATACACCATTTGAAAGCTCTATGTGTCTAGTTTCATATGCAACTGGAATCGTAGAAAAATATTTCTTGAGAAAAACGTTATGCCGGTTTGAATGCACGAAGGTCAAGTCTACCGAAAGAAGAAAACCTAAACCGAGTTCTACATGGATTTGGCTTACGAATGTGGACTGAATTCTATCCTTTATGCAAGATTTTTGGCTGAATTAATTCATGAAAAACCTAAAGAGATATTTCTCAATTATTCAGTCATTATCTTGGGAATTTTCGGCAGAAAATAGAAGAAGAAAATCTCAACAAATCCTGATTAATTTCGGGAAAACTCCTGTGCATGTCATCCAACTTCCACGGACAGTCCCGGATAGCTCAGTTTGAATCAGAGTTCGAGCCTTATATGAATAGAAAGCTACGGGAGTCTAGTTTCCAAATCAGTTGGAATTACCTCAATAGCTAATTTTTAGAGAGAGTTATGATGTAATCAATGCACGGAGGTCATTCTGTCGAATTCAGAAATTCAAGGAAAACCTAAACCAATTCGGTTTTGGTTTGTGGCCGGCTTCTCTAGGTTTCTTCCTCTATAAATACCAAGACTTTTGGAAAGAAAAGGATCTCCTCTCTCTCACTTTTCACAAGCCAAAACTCTGTCCAAATAGCACCACACTTCCATAGAAAAATACTAGCCGATTCCACCATCAACATACATCAAGATCACACCATTCCATCTTCCATCAAATCCACCTTTGCCGAAGCTTTTTCAAGATTCTTCAAAGTGTGATTCACTCATCTCTCATGGCTTTTATTTTTCTGTATAATTACAAGACTTTATCTATGAAGGTTGTAAAGATTTGTGGATGCTTATTTGGTTTATGTAATTCTATTTTGGATTTTCGGATTTCTTGTTTGATTATCTAATTGCCGATTTATGTATCATAGTATGTGACAATTTTTTATGTAGGATTTAAGGGCAGTAGGTTTCGACATGATGCATGATTCTTTGTGGTTTATTTTCTGAATTCGTATGCAAAACAAATTTAATGCTTAAGGGCTGCCTAAGGCCTAGGTTGTTCTTTCTGTGTTAATTTCATGGTGCCGAATGAGTATAAATTTAATCATACGCTGAGTTCGTTTAATTTATATCTATTCCAAGGGTTAGAGTAATTCATGAAAGTATGCATGTTGAAGCAAGGTGAGGTGACGCCATACTTGTTGCATGTCTCTGATTCGACTCATTGTGCTTATGTGTTTCTTTGTTTAATTTCTACGCTGAGTGTCTTTAAACTGATTAGCACCATGTTTAGGATTATACGCTGAGTTAATTCTAAATACTTATGAAGTCTTAACGATTAGATGAACCACTGAGGGCTCTAATTAGAATTGGAACTACATGAATCTTGAAGAGTATCGAACTTTGCTGCCATGTTTCCTTACACGAAATTGTTATGTGTTTTGTGAGTTTTGTGTGATGTGTATTCTGTGAAAGATGTTGATCATATGTATATTTTTAATTTATGATTTATTTTCGTAATTTTCAATAGTATAGAATCAAATTTCAAACCCCCAATATGATTTTGTAATGCTTTATGTGATTGAACGCCCTTGATTTCCCCGGATTGAACGATCTCTACTTGTCCTATACTAACGATGACACAAGAGGGTAATATTTGTATGAAGTTGTTTTGCAGGTACAATGTGCTTGGATAAATATCTCCATCAGTTTAATTTCTACACGAAGTGTTTTTAAACTGATTAGCACCATGTTTAGGATTATGCACGAAGCTGGTTCTAAATAATTGAGGAGTTTTGATGATTAGAATAACCACGAAGGCTCTAATTAAATTGGAACTAATACTAATTTTGAGTACTTGCTGATTTTGCTATATTGTTACCTTGTACGAAATTGTTACATGTTAAGTGAGTTTTGTGTGATGTGTTTTGTGTGAAAGATGTTGATCATATGTATATATTTAATTTAGGATTTATTTTCGTAATTTTCAGTAGTATAGAATTCAAATTTCAAACCCCCAATATTATTTTGTAATGGTTTATATGATTGAACGCCCTTGATTTCCCCGGATTGAACGATCCCTACTTGCTCTATACTAACGATGACACAAGAGGGTAATATTTGTATGAAGTTGTTTTGCAGGTACAATGTGCTTGGATAATAGCTCCATCAGGTTTCTGATCATCCCCTCATCCTCCTTCAGTAGAGCATCACCATATCCACATGAGAGAAGAAGCCACAAATCTGGCAGAAACCCACCGGCTTATGGTCCCTGAAATGAACCTTTGCCTCCACTACCAGATCCGAGAGAATAGCCGACGAAAAAAATTTCGTCGACTATGCCGAATTTTCGTCGGTTATTCCTTCTGCCGACGAAATTTTCGTCGGCTATAATTCGTCGGAAAAACGCCGTCGGTAATACCAATGGCCGACGAAAATAACGAAATCGTCGGCTATATTCGAGTATGGCCGACGACTTTACTGACGAAAATTAATTTCGTCAACCAAATTTGGGCAAAATATGCGATGAAATTCGTCGGATATTTTCGAGTATGGCCGACGATATCGTAACCTATAGCCGACGAAATTCGTCGGCTATTTGTTCTGAAATATAGCCGACGATTTCATCTATTTCGTCGGTTATTTCGTCGAAATATATTAATATTTTAATAGGCATTAATTAGTTATAGCCGACGAAATAATGTCATTTTCGTCGGCTATAAAAAATATAGCCGACGACATTTGGTAAAAATCGTTGGCTATAACAGTTATAGCCGACGAAATAAGGTCAATTTCGTCGGCTATTCTTAAATTTTGGGAAAAAAAAATTAATTGGACTGAATATGCAATCTTCCATAGTTATGTCTAACTTCCATGGAAAAGGAGGAGGAGGAGGAGGCCGGAGGAGGAGGAGGAGGAGGAGGAGGAGGAGAAGGAGGATGCCAGAGGAGGAGGAGGAGGAGGAGGACGCCGGCGCCGATTTGAGGAGGAGGAGGAGGAGAGCGGCGGATTGGAGACGCAGATCGGCGGAGGAGAGAGGAGGAGGAGGATGCCGGAGGAGGAGGAGGAGGAGGAGGACGCCGGCGCCGATTTGAGGAGGAGGAGGAGAGCGGCGGATTGGAGACGCAGATCGGCGGAGGAGAGCGGAGGAGGAGTTTTTCCGGAGGAGGAGAGAAAAAAGGCGGGCTGAAAGATTTAAAGCAGAGAGAATAGCCGACGATTTAAAAGATTTCGTCGGCTATACTTTGGAAGATCAACAGCCGTCAGATCTGAGCCATCCAACGGCAAACAATAAAAAGCATGGATCGCAAGAGTTTAGCCGACGAAATATAATTTTCGTCGGCTAAACTTAGAGAATAGCCGACGATTTACAATATTTCGTCGGCTATTCTATGAACATCGTCGGCTATACTTTGGAAGATCAACAGCCGTCGGATCTGAGCCATCCAACGGCGGACAATGAAAAGGCGCGGATCGCAAGAGTTTAGCCGACGAAATATAATTTTCGTCGGCTAAACTATAGGTCAAACCACTAAGTCAAACCTCTAAACGCTTAAAAACGGAAATTAGTCTAGTTAAACGACGGTTTCTGACGCAGTAGAAGTGTGGAAGGGTTGATCAACGTCGAACCCTCAATGAATGGAGAGTACAATCAACGTCGTACTCTAAAGAACAGGTCTGGAATCCACCAGGAATTAAGAGAAAACTCTTAGGGTTTTGATAAAATATGATTAATTAATTGTATGTGATCCCAAAGGGATGCTTAAATACTGAAAAGAAACCCTAGGGCAACTAACAAGGAAACCTAAAAGCCCAAGGAATTAAAACAAAACGAATCCAAAACAAATTAGAAAATTTAAATCTTGAAAACATATTAAACTGCCGTTTTGAGGCCCTAAACGAACTCGAAAGCCCGAAAAGGCCCACACTTCGTGGCAAGGCCACGAGTTTGATTTCTGGCGTCGTTCCCTTTCCGGAATGGTATCACAATCGTCATTCGGACGCCGGACGCCAAATCTGTAGTAAACCGGGTTTTGACTTGCAACGGTCAATCTGCTCTTCAATGTTTGCTGCCATCCTTCCTACATCAGTTTCTAGCCTCACCTTCAACAGATAATAGTTTCAAATCAATGAGACGTAACTAATCATATAAAAATTTTACAAAATTGATTTAACGAACGTGAGGCTACCCATAAGAAAACGAAAGTAAAAAACAGTTAACCGCAACATTCGGCACACGGATTTTATCGGAATCTTGTCATTTTTCAACCGTATACGTATTTCATTATTTCGGTCATATCTTATTTCACAACATTTTTGCATTTGAAGAGTCTACGTATAGTAACTATTTGAAACTATACATTCACTTAAACACTTAGTAAACAAGTTAATAAACATTAGTGCATATGTTCTTATTTTGAATCTAAAAGTTTAGAAAATCTATTCCAACCGTCAGATATCACCGTTTAGATTAAATACATGTATGGAAAAAAAAATCCAATTACATCTGACAACGTTAAAGGCTCGATCGGAACGGTCAACCGGGTGAGTCAAACCTCTAAACGCTTAGAAATGGTAATTGGACTGTCTAAATGACGTTTTTTTGCTTGACCTTAAACAGATAATAGTTTCAAATCGATGAGACGCAACTAATCATATAAAAATTTTCCTCAAAATATTTACCGAACGTCAGGCTACCCATAGGAAAACGAAAGTAAAAAACAGTTAACTGCAACATTCGACACTCAGATTTTATCGGAATCTTGCCATTTTTCAACCGTAGACGTATTTCATTATTTCGGTCATATCTTATCTCACAATATTTTTGCATTTGAAGAGTCTACGTGCAGTAACTATTTGAAACTATACATTCACTTAAACACTTAGTAAACAAGTTAAGGAACATTAGTGCATATCTTCTGATTTTGAATCTAAAAGTTTAGAAAATCTATTCCAACCGTCAGATATCACCGTTTAGATTAAATACATGTATGGAAAAAAAATCCAACTACATCTGACAACGTTAAAGGCTCGATCGGAACGGTCAACCGGGTGAGTCAAACCTCTAAACGCTTAGAAATGGTAATTGGACTGTCTAAATGACGTTTTTTTGCTTGACCTTCAACAGATAATAGTTTCAAATCGATGAGACGCAACTAATCATATAAAAATTTTCCTCAAAATATTTACCGAACGTCAGGCTACCCATAGGAAAACGAAAGTAAAAAACAGTTAACTGCAACATTCGACACTCAGATTTTATCGGAATCTTGTCATTTTTCAACAGTAGACGTATTTCATTATTTCGGTCATATCTTATCTCACAATATTTTTGCATTTGAAGAGTCTACGTATAGTAACTATTTGAAACTATACATTCACTTAAACACTTAGTAAACAAGTTAAGGAACATTAGTGCATATGTTCTGATTTTGAATCTAAAAGTTTAGAAAATCTATTCCAACCTTCAGATATCACCGTTTAGATTAAATACATGTATGGAAAAAAATCCAACTACATCTGACAACGTTAAAGGCTCGATCGGAACAATCAACCGGGTCAGTCAAACCTCTAAACGCTTAGAAATGGTAATTGGACTGTCTAAATGACGTTTTTTGGCCTGACCTTCAACAGATAATAGTTTCAAATCGATGAGACGCAACTAATGGTATAAAATACCCACAGATTTTTCACTCTTTCTCCCGTTTTTTTCATTTTTTTTTAAATGAGTAGCTGCTGTCTAGATCTGAAAATATATAGACTTATAGCCTACGAAAATGCCAATTTCGTTGGCCAAACTTTCAAAAGTTTTCGTCGGCTAAAGTTTCAGAGAAAGGCCGACGAAAATTCAAATCGTCGACTAAAATATGAATATAGCCGACGATTTTTTTTTTTTACCAACGAAAAAAAAATCGTCGGCCATTCTTGGGAATAGCCGACGAAAGTTTTATGTCGTCGGCCGTTTTTTTTTATTTCGTCGGGAAAAGTCTTTTTTCTGGTAGTGCTCAATACCGAAAACATCAAAAACTGGTGGGGGATATACATGTTGGACTCGCTGTGAGAAGTGGTGCAGCCCTCGCATCTTAACTCCATCATTAAGAGGATAACATTTCGACAACCTTACTGAGAGCAGCCATAATCATTCCAACCTCATATGTAATGATATGCCCCGAATCTTGTCTAATTTCTGAGTAAACTTATTTAAATTTTACGCTCTTGAGTATCGTTTTATTTTGGTGGTTGAGCGGAGATTCGCTTGTGACGAGAGGGAGAAAACGTTAAATTAAATCGTGGGGTTGAGTTTCGTTTCGTTTCGTCGAAGAATCTTAAAAAGAGTGTCGGAAATTTAAATATTTCCGAATTGGGTATAGTATAAAAGGGGGAAAGTTTCCATTTTTGGAAAACTTTCATTTTTTTTCTTCTCCTTTTTTTTTCTTCTTTCCCCGTGCCTCTCTCTTTCTTTTTTCTTCTTCTTCCCCCGGCCCGAGCCTCCACCGACGCCACCACCTTGCATTTCGGCCACCACCTCGACCCCCACCTGCGCCGGACGACTCGCCTCCTCCTCCTCTCCCTTGCTGCGGTGACGGCGTGGCGCGCAGCGCCGCCGTTCGTCGGATTCGGGCCAAGAACAGAGGGAATCGGAGAGGCCGGAACTCCTCCTTCCGGCCACCGATCGGCGAGTTCCAGGGGGGAAAAGCTTGGCCTCGACCCGGTTAACCTTTTCCCCAAGTGATTCGAACCATTTTGCAACAGGTAAGGAGGAATCAAAGATTTAATTTTTTAGGGTTTGTGGCTCCGATTTGGGGGTTTGCGATTTTAGTTGTCCTTGGTTGTTTGGTTGAATTTGGAGGTTGTGTGAGTTCAGAGGGGCGGATAGGATCGTTTAAGTTGGTTTTTCAGTGATTTTGGCGAGAAATTGGAAAGCTTGGAGGAGCAGAGGCTGCGGCCGCCGCGCCGGCCGCCATGTGCGGCGGTGGCGAGGCTTTTGGGCGGCGGAGGTAAGAAATTGGAGGTCCTGAGGTGTTTGGGATCATTTGGAGTGAAGTTAGAGGTGTTTTGGGTCACGGTGCCGTGGCTGTGGCGGCGGCGCCGCCTCTGCCGGCGGCCGGAGGTGATTTTGGGATGAAAAGTGAAAAGTAAAAGTAAAAGTAAATTGGTAAATGGTAAAAAGTAACACAGTAACAGTAAAAGTGAAACAGTAAAAGGTAAATAGTAATTCAGAAATTACTATTTTACTGTTTTTAACTACTTTTAAATTGTGGTCGAAGCCGATTTTTGGGATGATTAAATGAGTTGGTCGACGGCAAAAACCATTACAGAATTAAATGGTCGAGAACGGGGTATATTGAATAAGTTCCGTTGATACTTTTTTCGGGAAATGTTACGTTGGATTGGTTGGGGTTTTTCCGATGAGTGAGGACGTCAGTGTATTAAGTTTTTATAATTTAATCTTGAGGTTGGGTTTTCTAAATATTTTCCTTTACAGGCCGAGGAGAGACTCAACAAGAGGACTCGAGTCGGAGACCGGCTAAGTATAGTGAGTGGACTTTTGTTTTGAAATTGATGCATGCATAATTATTTGATTTTATGTGGGTTTATATACATATATATATATATATATATATATATATACATATAAGTGGGGAAATGTCTTTGGAAACCTTTCGGATTTTTAAAGAACATCGAGTTATGTGAAAGGAGGATGTATTGACATCGGTTTTCAAATAATTTATAAATTACATAAATTAACTTGACATTTGGAAAATTAATGTTGATTTATATATAATCGGAAATGGGATTTCCGTGGACTATCTGATTTTAAATTGTTGGATATTGTGATTTAAACGAATAAACTATTTATATCGAATTGTTATAAATGATTTGAAGTAAGCAAAGTATCTTGATATCTTGAAGTTATTATTTATTGATATTTAGACGGAAATGGGATTTCCGTGTATTATATGATTTGAACTATTCGGATTTTATGACTTATCATTTATGTTGATATTTAATCGGAAACGAGATTTCCGAGGATGATATGATTTTACTTGGTTTCGATATTTATGACATTCGAGATATGTGGACTTCATTACGAGGCTGTATTGGTGTTTAATTATATTTATGAGAATAAGCCTCGGATATACGGTCGGGGACCGTATTATTTTATGATTATATAAGGGGAAACGTGTTTTTGGATTGTTTTCGGATTTTCACCATACGAGGGTCCACGGTATTATTATATTGATGCTAGCTAGCGAGGTCTCATCCCACGCGAGGTGACGACTTGACCATATAGGTCAGATTCACGCTCGGTGGTCGACGTAAGATTGTATATATTGAGGCGGTGACGTGTCTAGGTGGTAGACTTAAACACGGGGGGAGTCAATAGGACTCTCGGACCCGGAGCCTGACGAGGTTCCAGTTATTTATGGTGGGTAGACTTTCCCCTGTTACATGACCAATGAGATTTGGTCATGATATGTTTTTTTTCCATTGACTGGTTGCGGGAATATTTTCTCTATGAGGTTTTCGACTTTTGATAGATTCCCGAACCAGAGGGGCTGGGATATGTTTTCATGGAAAGATTATTTTTAAAATGACATTTTTATGGTAAAGACATGCATCGTGATTTTCTTTATATTATGAAAAGTGTGGAAAGTAAAATATAAATGTTCGTTAAATTATTATATTTATTTGTAGAACTTTTTGTCCACTCACGCTAATGTTTTTAAATTACTTTCCCTGGGCCCTTTGTTTTTAAAATGCCCAGTGTGCAGAGCTGTTCGACACTAGTAGGAGGCAAGACTTAAAGTTCCTTCCGCTGTCTGAAATCCGTAGGTTATTAGATTAACCTACCTGTAAATTATTTTCATTGTCTAGTCGCTCTGATACTTGTTTTCGTTGTAAATCTCGAATGTTTAACTTTGGTTGTAACTTGACGTTTGATTGTAGATATTAATGCATTTTCTGTGCACCTTTGAGAATTGTGTTATTTTGTTGGTTGTTTTTGAGAAGTTGTTTGATTTGGGGGAGCAGGAGGCTCCTTGAGTCAGGTTGGGTGCTTTTAAGAAGTGTTTGGTGATTTTGCTCCAGGTTTTGGGTCGTCCATTTTAAGAGAGGTTATGTCGAAATTTTCTCTTTTTCGGTAGAACTTCTCTTAAAGTGGTCCCCGCAGGACTCATCCTGGATAACAGTGTTGTTATCCGGGGCGGGTCCTGTCATGTAATATCCCACATCGGCCAATGGAGAGAGAGTAATGTGTCTTATATGTACATGCCCACAACCATCTAACACGACGCGTTTTGGGGGCTCAATAGCTTCAGAGGGGATGAGAACTCCGAAGTTAAGCTTGCTGAGTCTAGAGCAATCCCAGGATGGGTGACCTACTGGGAAGTTGCTCATGAGCTCCCAGAAACAAAACCGTGAAGGCTAGAGAGGAAAGTGCCCAAAGCGGACAATATCGTGTTACGGCGGAGCTAGTCCCGTGATGTGACATCATCCAACATATGCCAGCATGGAGCAGCCCAAACAATTCGACTTTCATTTGAATTATAACGAGATCACGACCTCACATATATGTGCTAGATTTTAAGAAAAGTTTTTCCCCTTTTGTGATAGAAAAGTTTTTCCCCTTTTGTGATACAAGGAAAATGGAGATGTTTTAGTCGGTTATTGGCTCATTCACCAAGCAGTCCAATATAGTTAAACCTCTATAAATTAATGATGTTGGGACTGGTAAAATTTATTAATTTAGCGAGGTATTAATTAATCGATAAATCAATAATTTATTAATTTATCAAAATATTTGTCGTTTTAGGGTTTTCAACACAAAAATTCATTGTTCAATATATTAATTTTATGAACATTTAGTTCAATGTATTACTTTTATGAACATTTAATTAATCAAGCTCGATCTATTTAAATTAAGAAAACTCATAGAGCAAAATGTACCACAACAAAACACCAAACATGTGATGACTCTATCCTGACCTGGCTATGGAAGCTAGCAGGTAGGCATGTCACGCATCCCACATCGCTCGGGGGAGAGTGGATGCTGTGCTTATATATGTAGGGTTAGCACTATACATTGAGACGCGTTTTAGGGTGAAACCCTAAAAACAAAATCGTGCGGGTCGGTGGGTCTAACGCGAACAATATCTCAAGTGTGTGGGCTGGACTGTTACAATCGTCATGCTCGTCGTCGTCGCCACCGCCTTCCTCATTCTTTCTCCGAAAAAGTCCGAAAATTCAATTTGGGGTCGTTCTCCGAAAAACTCGATTCGACTCGACCGAAAGGGGTCGAATTTTAGATCGGGTTTTACAAAATTTGAGCTCGGTCCCGACCCATGTCCGGCCCTACTTCTAATAATAATAATAAATCGTAGCACGAAGAACTGACTAAAGACCAGCGCCTCATGCTCTTATACAAAAAAAAATAATTCGACTAATATAATGATAAAAACACCAGACCCAATGAGGCAGGTCTTGAAAAGGAACCCGAGATCCGAGATCTGGGATCCGATCCGACCCAACCCAACATTACTACAAAACCCCCACAGTCAGAAAAACACCCCTCAAACTCTCAAAGCCTCACTCACTCTCTCCTCCTCTCTCTTATAAGAACAGAATCGAGAGTCGTCGTTGCTTTTTAGAAAGCCGCCGCCGAAACAACGAAGGCCGCCGACGACTTCACGATGGACGGCGAAGGAAGCGGCAATAAAAAAAAAAGAAAAAAGTAAAGTGTCCTGTTGTTCTTCGTTGTTTAGGGCATCTCCAACCAATGTCCCAAACCCTATAAATTTGGAGTCCTAAAAAAATATGGGCTCTAAAGGTTAATTGGAGAGGTCCTAAACTTTATATTTTTAGGACTTGGTCTCATTCCAAGTCTTATTTTGAGAGTTGGTTTGAGACTTGGTCTTATAAATTTGGCTTAGTCCCAAACACTCAATTTTTTTTTCCAATTCAATATTATATTTATTTTTCATGTACATTATTATTAATTACAACACAAAATACAGAAAAATCAAATATATAAATTGGAAATGGTTGAATTCTTATATGAATATTATGAGACCCCATTATGAGACTTCACAGTTGGAGATGTCCTTAGAAAAGTAATTCAATCGATATAGAGTTTTTAGGGTTTTAGTGACTTGCTATGTTGCACGGACACGGCAAAACCAGCCGAATCCGAGTGTCCGACATGGCCGGACACGGCGACACGACACGACACGGGAAAAAACGGTGTCGGACACGCCATCTGGTGTGTCCGATTTTGGACACGACACGTCAGCAAAAAAAAAAAAGGTAACCCTAACCTCCTTCTTCTCCTCCTCAGCCGCCCGAGCTCTGATTCTTCTCCTCCTCAGCCGCCCGACCTCCTTCTTCTTCTCCCTAACCTCTGATTCTTCTCCTCCTCAGCCGCCCTAACCTCCTTCTTCTTCTCCCTACCCTCTGCTTCTTCTGCTCGGCCCTCCTCCCTCCTCCTGCTCCTCCGCCACCGGCCCTCCTCTCGGCCGTCCTCTTCTTCTGCTCGGCCCTCCTCCCTCCTCCTGCTCCTCCGCCACCGGCCCTCCTCTCGGCCGTCCTCTTCTTCTGCTCGGCCCTCCTCCTCCTCCTCCTCCGCCACCGGCCCTCCTCTCGGCTCTCCTCTTCTTCTGCTCGGCCCTCCTCCTCGGGTTGGTTATATTATGTTCCAGTCTTTCCATTCGATTGAGATTAACAAAAATTTCGGGTGGTGGGACGTGTATGTGTTTCTCAATTATGTTATTCCAAGACTTTTCTTAACAATATGCAGACATCCCATACTTCCAAGAAGTAATTGTCATGGCATCCACTTGTGACGCTTGTGGTTACCGCAATTCTGAGGTTCGTATTGATCTGCTTGTTCTCTTCTCTTTCCCACGCTTAAATGGTAATTTTTTCTCTCTTGTGCAGTTAAAGCCTGGTGGAAGAATTCCCGATAAAGGGAAGAAAATTACTCTTTGTGTGAAGAATGTTAAGGATCTTAGTCGTGATGTCATAAATGTATATGCTTTGTTCTTATTGTATCTTATCAACATTGCACTTATTATATCCAGTGAAATGTGTCTGACATTGCATCTTTTTGGGTTGAAATGTGGTGGTTGGGGTGAAAATGAATTGGTGTTTTTAGGACCTGCTACTTAAGACTCTAAGCTATTTGAACTTTATCTCTTGTATTGTCAGAGGCCAGAACTAAAATGATATTAGTCATATTACAGGATGGAATTTGTATGTGGTTTTCTCTGCCTTCATTTTTTAAATTCTACTAGATTTTGAGAACTTTATATGATGTTAAGTTGTTAACTATGCACTTTTCTCACTTGCATTTGACTATTTGATGTTATTTCTTATAAATTATGGATTGAATTTACAACTTATAGTAATATTATCAATTTATTTTATATATTAAAAATATATAAATTATTATTTATTTGCCGTGTCCAAGCCGTGTCGGAATGATCGATTTTGAGATTTGCCGTGTCGCGCTGTGTCGAGTCGCCGTGTCCGTGCAACATAGGTGACTTGTGGTTTTGATTGCTTTGGAATTTGATTGTTTGCAGTATGCCAAAGAAGAAGTTGAAGGCCAAGCAGAAGGAAGAGGAGAGGCTACGCAAAGCGGAGGAGAAAGCTCAGGTATAAACCCCAATTGTCCAGTATTTTATTGATGCATTTTTGTTAAGCACTAGTTTTCGGAATGTGAGTAGGATAAAATGTTGGTACTGAATACAATGCTAGGCTGAGAAACTTGCATTAGTCATCGGAAAATGTTTAGTTGTACTTTGTCAAGTGTATTGTTTATTGGTAGTGAGTTTGAGTTTGCTTATGTGATTGTGCGATGATGTATTGATGAACTAATTTATTTGTTTACCAGGCTGCTGCTGCCAGCGTTGCACAGCCAAAGGGTATGCTGTTGAAGATGAAGACATGGACCCGAGGGTATGCTGTTTACTGATGGTTACTGTTGGTATTGATCTTACTTGGATGTAACCTGGACCTTATGTGTTTTTTTTGTTCTTTCGTTGTTTGCCTTGCAGCAATATCATGAAAACAGGCTCAAGTATATTGGGTCGATAGAAAATGCATATCCTCACAAATTCAGTATTACAATGACTGATCGAGTGTATCTGGAAAAATTTGGAAGCCTAAAGGATGGGGAGCACAAGGAGGATATCACTGTTTCATTGGCAGGTGATAAATAATAGTAACTTTTATTTTTAATGGGTATTATATGTCACTTTTGATCTGTTTGTTGATATGATTTATTTTCTTATAAATAGGGAGAATCCTGCACAAAAGATCATCCGGCACAAAGCTTGTGTTTTATGATTTGCATGCCACACCTGGTGGTTGGAAGGTCCAAGTTATGGCAGATGCCAGGTATTATCTTGTTTTATATGGAAATCACCCTTTGGCTGGGAATATGATTATCATTTTCTTATGGCTGTATTTTATATTGGCAATTGGTATGTAACATTTGGTAGGTTTGTCAGTAAAGGACTTTTATTTGTTGCGCTTTATTTTGTGCCACTGTAAAAATTGGTTTAATTTTATATTTTCATCCAAGGTGTTTATATGAAATACAATCCACTAACTTGATGCAAAACAGGAACGGCTCATTGTATTTTCTCGTCCCACAATTAATTGCCTAACTATGCTGTGAAAAGAAATATCTTGATCTATACGAGCGAAGTGGGAGTCTTGTGTGTCAGGATTTTTAAGTTTTTTTTGGCTGCCACTCCAGTTTTCTCTACTGCGATTGAAACGACTTATCATAATTGATCGTTTCACAATTAATTGTCCAACTATGCTGTGAAAAGGAATATTTTGATCTATATGCGAAGTGGGAGTCTTGTGTATCAGTAGCTACACCTAAATGTTTTAAAGTTTTTCTGGCTGTCACTCCAATGTTCTCAATTGTGGTTGGATGTGTCTATTTGGCTCAATCTTCTCTGTACACCAATACTCCCTGTCTTCAGATTTTCTTTTTCCTTTTAATATCCGAATTGCTAAAGAGATGTTAATTTTTCATGCAGGAAATCGGAGCTGGATGAATCTGAATTTTCTAGGTTCCACTCCAGTGTCAAGCATGGTGATCTTGTTGGTACCAGTGGGTTTCCACGTTTGTGATAACTGTCAGTTTACTCCCCAGTGTACGATTTTATTGATTTTATTGATTTTTTGAGTTTAAATAAAGAATTGTTATGCAGGTTTTTTAAGATCTTGACAGAAATGATTAATTAGTACATTTTTTTTTCACTTATAGGGAAAACTAAGAGGGGGGAGCTTAGTATTTTCCCAAGATCATTTACAGTGCTATCACATTGCTTGCATATGTTGCCAAGGCCGAAACCTGAGCGTGGTGCTCCTGATAATGCCAACCTTGAGGTGAGAACTGTGTGTCTTATGATGATTTAGGAAAATGTGGAAGCTAGTTTGATCTGAGTTAAAATTTAAGGTAAATGGCACTCTTCAAAAATGGTAAAGGTGAAATGAGACTAATGCCATGATGAGGTTACAATGATATATGATGCTGTACGATTCTGCAGATAGCTGGTGGATGGGTCCCAGGAAGACCCAGGAATCCTGAAACATACACACTATATCAGGTATTTATTGACGAATTAAACTTTTTTATTTTTATTTTTAGCAATAGTATCAACAGTACCAGTACTGCATGTTCAAATTTTATGCAGCTATTGCTTTGTTAACTTGTCTTTTTTTATTTTTTCCTTTCTAGGAAACTCGTTATCGACAACGTTACCTGGATTTAATAATGACTAGCGAGGTTCGACAAATATTCAAGACCAGATCCAAGATCGTCAAGTACATCAGGAATTACCTTGACGAACTTGATTACCTGGAGTTAAGTTTCATATGTCTGCTCCTCGAGTTTCCTGTGTTCTTATGGTGTCTTGATAGCGCCTCACATTGGGGTTGGTTTATTTAATTTGTACATGAGTAAATAATTGCACCCAAACTTATAATCTTATATATTCTCCCACCCTCAGGTTGAGACTCCGATGATGAACATGATCGCTGGTGGCGCGGCTGCCCGTCCGTTTGTTACTTATCATAATGATGTCAACATGAAGCTTTTCATGCGCATTGCACCCGAACTCTATCTAAAACAGCTTGTGGTTGGTGGACTGGACTGTGTGTATGAGATTGGAAAACAATTCAGAAATGAGGGTATTGATTTGACGCACAATCCTGAGTTTACCACATGTGAATTTTACATGGCCTATGCTGATTACAATGACTTGATGACGATGACCGAGCAAATGTTGAGTGGTAAGTCTTGCGTGATCCATGTCTCACTTGTGCTTCCCTGCATTTTTTGTCTGTCCTTGAAACAACTTGGTTAGTACTGTCTCTGATATATCGAATTTAAAACAAGGATGGTCAAATAAATTACAGGAGGATATAAAGTTATGTATCATTCAAATGGTCTGGACAAGGATCCTATCGAGATAGACTTCACTCCCCCTTTCCGAAGGATTGACATGGTCGAAGAACTAAACAAGATGGCAAATGTTAACATTAACCCAAAGGATCTTTCCAGTGAGGAAGTTAATAGTTATCTCAAGGAGGCATGCAAGAAGTTTGATATCCAATGTTCCCCTCCTCAAACAACAACTCGGTTATTGGACAAGGTAAATGAGTGTTTTACTTTTATGGAAAATCAACCTCTGGTTATCGTATTGGTAATTGACTTGTGCATCAAAATTTATGTTTTGTTATTGCAGCTTGTGGGTCACTTTTTAGAGGAGACGTGTGTAAATCCAGCATTTATAATTAACCATCCAGAGATTATGAGTCCATTGGCCAAGTGGCACAGATCGAAGCCTGGCCTTACTGAACGGTTCGAGTTGTTTATCAATAAACATGAAGTACGCTCACCAACTTAAAGACTTAACTGAACTATTTCTCGTTTGGCACTTTTCGTGCCCTTCCATTACACTCACAAATTATTTTACTGCTCAGGTTTGCAATGCATACACTGAATTGAATGATCCTGTGGTACAACGCCAACGATTTGCTGACTTAACTCAAGGTAGACTTGAACTGTTAAATGTGGTATCTTATAAGAAATTGTTTGATAATCTATTTACTGAAGATATGTGATATGAGTTTCAGGATCGACAGTCGGGTGATGATGAAGCAATGGCTTTGGATGAGACATTTTGTACTTCTCTCGAGTATGGGTTACCTCCTACTGGTGGCTGGGGCTTGGGTGTTGATCGCCTATGTATGTTGCTGACAGACTCGCAAAATATTAAAGAAGTACTTCTCTTCCCAGCCATGAAACCACAAGATGATCAACCTCCTGCAGAACCAACAACTCCCATGAAACCACAAGATGCTCAAGCTCCTGCAAAACCAACAACCCCAGGTGCTTAGCTGTTGGACCGTTACAATACAATCTTTCCTGTGCTTTGAATAGACTTGAAGCAGTTGTGGGCATGAGGCGGGTCGGGTACTTATATATAACCAGAAAAAGAACCCCGAGATTCGACCTGAGCCGACCCGACTTTACTACAAAACCGTAGCCAGACTCGGAAAAAACACCCCTCAAACTTTCAAAGTCTCACTCACTATCTCTCCTCTTTTCTCTCTTATGCGAACAAAGTTGAGAGTCGTCTTTGCTCTTGAGAATGCCGCCGCCGAAACAACGAAGGCCGCCGACGACTTCACAATGGACGGCAAAAAGTAAGTGTCCTGTTATTCTTCGTTGTTTACAAAAGTAATTCAATCGATTTAGGGTTTTTAGGGTTTTAGTGACTTGTGGTTTTGATTGCTTTGGAATTTGATTGTTTGCAGTACGCAAAAGAAGTTGAAGGCCAAGCAGATGGAAGAGGAGAGGCTATGCAAAGTGGAGGAGAAAGCTCAGGTATAAACCCCAATTTTCCAGTATTTTATTGATGCATTTTTGTTAAGCACTAGTTTTTGGAATGTGGGTAGGATAAATGTTGGTACTGAGTACACTGCTAGGCTGAGAAACTTGCATTAGTCATCGGAAAATGTTTAGTTGTACTAGTGTATTGTTTATGTTGGAGCACAATAAACTCTATCACAATTAACACTCAAAGTCTGTGAATTGTCTCAATTTTATTCAATGAAAAACTATGACTTTGTACAGCCTTACAAAACAGAAAAACGAAAACCAAGCTACCACCTTATCAACTCCTAAAGACATGGTCAATCTAGATACAGAATGAATTAAACTTAATCTGGAAGTCCTACAAACCAGGACATTATTTAACATAATTAACAACTAAAGAAAGATCAAGTCGTACTGACTTGATTTCAAAGTAGGGACTCTTCTAACAGTTTATTGGTAGTGAGTTTGAGTTTGTTTATGTGGTTGTGCGATGATGTGTTAATGAACTAATTGATTTGTTTACCAGGCTGCTGCTGCCAGCGGTGCACAGCCAAATGTGAAAATTGTAGCTGCTGAAGATGAAGACATGGACCCAATGGTATGCTGTTTACCTATGGCCACTGTTAGTATTGATTGTAATTTGGACCTTATATGTTTTTTTTGTTCTTTCGTTGTTTGGAGTATCTGAGTATTTAAGTTTTTAGGTCTGATTTTGATTTAATTTAATTTTTGTTTGTAGTTAGTATTTAATTTACGATTTAAGAAGGGAGAACACTTAGCTCGGGATAGATATCTTGGAAAGTTAGGAAGTGTGACTGTCTGTTGCTTTCCTCTTAATCAGGCTTCCTTCACTTTCTTTGGAGAAAGTTGGTGTAAATTCTTGTTAAAATGTGATAGTCCCTATATCTTAGGTATTAAGAGAGTATTAAAAGACGGTGATCACTATTTAGTGGTCACCGAACCTTTTACACAATCTATTAGAAGATGATGGAACATTGACCAAGCTTTTCAAAGACATTTTACAGTAAGTATTCTGCATCAATTTTACTTATTTTAATTTTTTATATCTTTCAATATGTTGATTTTTTTGTTTGTTTTCAGGAACACATTGAGGGGAATTGGCGTTTTCTATCCAATTTCAGGAAATCGCACCCATTCGCCTGACATAATCATGCATAATATATTTTTGGCAAGGGGAAAAATGAAACTGGGGACCTTAACTGATATCAAAGAGGCGGAAAAAGTTGGGAAAGATTGACAGATATTCTGTAACATGGTGTCAAAGATTGACAGAGTTTATGGTTGATATATTTGGTTGTTAGTGCAAATAAGGAGGGACAGAGAAGCTCGAAAAATATGGTTGTTAGTGGAACCAGAGTCTACTCCAACAGATATATCTTACTACAGAACAGACACTCAATCACATCGATCAGTTAAAATGGCTCTAAACTCTAAATGCAAATCAAACTGTCCTAAGATCCAAACTGGTTCAAGGTGCACAGCTGAGGTCATTTTCTTCGTTAGACTCAATCAAGCGCAGACCATCAAAAAATGCGAGTTAAGAAATCTCAGGATATTTGAAACTCAAGTCACTACCAAACAGTAGCATTGAAACTGAAACCACAACAGCATAAGATTTACCATACCTATCGGAGTCTGTGTCTTGTTGTTGTAGCATCCTGATAACAGATTCCAATTATAACATTGCATCCTTTCGAAGAAAAGATATTTGACACCATGTTACAGAATATCTGTCAATCTTTCCCAACTTTTTCCGCCTCTTTGATATCAGTTAAGGTCCCCAGTTTCATTTTTCCCCTTGCCAAAAATATATTATGCATGATTATGTCAGGCAAATGGGTGCGATTTCTTGAAATTGGATAGAAAACCCCAATTCCCCTCAATGTGTTCCTGAAAACAAACAAAAAAATCAACATATTGAAAGATATAAAAAATTAAAATAAGTAAAATTGATGCAGAATACTTACTGTAAAATGTCTTTGAAAAGCTTGGTCAATGTTCCATCATCTTCTAATAGCTTGTTTTTCTCCTCTTCTACCCAAGTCTCAAGGGATTGTGTAAAAGGTTCGGTGACCACTAAATAGTGATCACCGTCCTTTAATACTCTCTTAACACCTAAGATATAGGGACTATCACATTTTAACGAGAATTTACACCAACTTTCTCCAAAGAAAGTGAAGGAAGCCTGATTAAGAGGAAAGCAACAGACAGGCACACTTCCTAACTTTCCAAGATATCTATCCCGAGCTAAGTGTTCTCCCTTCTTGAATCGTAAATTAAATACTAACTACAAACAAAAATTAAATCAAAATCAGACCAAAAAACTTAAATACTCAAATACTCCAAACAACGAAAGAACAAAAAAAACATATAAGGTCCAAATTACAATCAATACCAACAGTGGCCATAGGTAAACAGCATACCATTGGGTCCATGTCTTCATCTTCAGCAGCTACAATTTTCACCTTTGGCTGTACACCATTGTTTGCCAGGCTGGCAGCAGCAGCCTGGCAAACAAATCAATTAGTTCATTAACACATCATCGCACAACCACATAAACAAACTCAAACTCACTACCAATAAACTGTTAGAAGAGTCCTACTTTGAAATCAAGTCAGTACGACTTGATCTTTCTTTAGTTGTTAGTATATTCGATTAGCTCCTCGACACATTGCATTTCATACAGCATGGCAAAAATGTGTCTATCTTGAACTTGCTTATGCAATCACCCAAGGGTAATGAGATGATGGTAAAAGCATTCAAATTTGAAGAGAAGATTGGATAAGCAATGTACAAACATTGGATTATAAATGTATCATTCCCTTCTTGGTATCCTATCTTGATAGAGAATCTTAATTGTAAAATATGTAAACTGTATATATTTCCCTCACACATACGTAATAAAAGTATGTACGAGGGAAATATATACAGTTTCTTTTAGAAGCTCTCGCACATAAGACTAATTCAGAGCAGGCATAACGACCTGTTTTTTTTACCTTTGCAATATTTGCAGCCTCAACTCTCTTTCTTCAATATTTTGCCGGATTTACCTTGCACACCCAAGTTCTTGCTTTGGGCACCCAAGACTGGTTCATCTGCTTCCGCCTCCAGCTCGTCTCGCCGTCTTCCCCTTTTTCGGCGTTTTTTCTTCTTTCGGTCGAGGCCACTCTTCCGCACCAATTTGATCCGTGTACCCAATTCAGTTCTGATCGATCTCGGCTCCTCTGTCAGACGCTATCAGTTCCAATTGATCCAACTTCCCAATCCGGCGCAGTCTTTAGTCCTACCGGTCCTTGTCCAGCCCGCTGGCGCAGCCGAGCTCGACCCGTTTCTTCCAGTCAGGCAGCAAGATTCCCCCCGACGTCGTCTTCAATCTCAGAATCCCCCAGTTGTCGTCTTCAATTCCCGTTTCAGCCTTGTCCCAAATCAGACCCGCTCTGCCCGAATCCGACCCGAGTCTGACACGACTTCAACCCAGATCTGACCTGTCTCACATATTTGCTATCAGTGCAATTACACCGTCAGTGCAATTGTCATCTCAGGTCCACCGCCAGCGTACATACACTGACAGTACCGATCCACCTGTTTATTATTTTTTCAGATCGTTAAATCTCGATCATGACTTGCGTTTCTAAATTGGCATTGTCTCCAATCAATCCTAATTAGTGGATAATCGATAGTGGAGCGACTCATCATATTGTTAATTCACCGCACATGATTACTAATCTGTCACGCCCCGGTCCCGGCGTCGGTGGGGTTTAAGCACCCGGCGCTGATCCCGAGGTGTGATCGAGTGTTACAAAGCGGAATGTAAATAAAAATAAAACAAATTCTTTCTGGCTCGTCATCCTAGGCTCCTCCGACACTTCGAATATTTGTTACGGTTACGGTTTTTACATCGTAACTTTTTCATCCGAACTCCGAATTTAGTGTGCTGCGTGTCCACGAATTCGTTTTAACGTGGCTATCCCAACGTAGCAAGAAAATTCTCGATAGACTCAAATTATAAAAAGTCAACTTTTAGGAATTTCGTAACTGTAAAACAACTCCCGGGAACGTAAAAATAAAATAAAATTACTGAGAAGTTAAACACGGTTCGGGGCGTATCAGAAAGTGTATCGACTAAATAGCATTAGTCACACATGTGAGGTCCATGCCTTCACAAAATAAACGGATTTGTAGTCACTTTGACTATGAAATCGAAAAATCCGTAATCATGAGGATATACTCTCAATTTCTTCCATATATCTCTTGTATATATTGACCATATGATTGTATTTTTTTTTCCAATTAGAGAACCGATGTAGAACCATATCAATGACATGATTCTCATTTTTTTTCAATGACCCTTTTCTAGGCGCATTTTGTGGTCAATTGTTTCTTTTTATCAAAAGAACAAGAGGGAAGGTATGGAATAGTCGAGACCAAGATTATATGGTTACTCAATTCAATATTTGTTGTGACAATTTCCATCACACATCGATGTTACAATGACAATTTCCGTCACACATCATGAGTTTGTCCCTTTTAATGTGACTCCCTTAGGATCGTCACATGCATCGATAATATTTTGTCAGAATCGTAATAAAATATTCACGAAGAGTTGTGGTTCACAGTGACATTACAGCCACAAGCACAACTTTGGACGGTAACATCACAGATACCCCTTAAATACTGTGATACGCCGGGGTGGTGGGGCCCCTTTGTATCGTCCCGAGAAGCAGAAGAATCGAGATGAAGTTGCAGGGAGTTAGAAAGTCCCGGAAAAGACAAAAGTCCCAACAATTGAAATTGCAGAAAGCAGGAACTTTAATTAAATCTTACTAGCTAATTCACTATGTGAACTGCGTTGTAATATAAATTGCGCTTGAGGACTCAGTTCTTGATCCTTTTGCAAATTTGAGATGCTCTTCCATATACGTGCAACGAATAATTCTCACAATTTCATCGCGATGCGTCGTGCAATAAATTTCATGGAAAAGAAAAAACATATGATTAGTCATATTCACCATATATGGAACAGTAAAAATAATAAAAGAATTACTACAGTAACTGTTTTAACCCATAGAGTAAAAAAAAATTATCTGAGGTAAATATTATTACCATTCAGGTCGGACCAAAAGAATCTGGGTTGAGCCGAAACGGGTCGGGTTGGACCCCAGGAACCGGGTCATGTTAGTCGAATCCGGATCGAGACTAGGTCTCGGGTTCCACTGCATCGGGTCGGTCGGCGAAACCAGGTTGGCCTGGGCTCTGGGGCGAGCGCACGGAGCTTCGACGGTTGTCGGCGCTAGGGTGATGAGTACCTAAGCACACACACAATAATAATCGTACAAAAGATCATTAGTAGTATAAGTAAGTAGGGATCGTTCTAAGCCGGAAATTAAGGGTACCTGAAACATGAGAATGTTAGACCAAAAATATTTACATATATACAAGAAAACGTCACATTGATGGGGAAAGATTGGTTCGGCAGCCATGAGGCTGCCCTAAAGCTAAATACGAAAATAAAAAGCAGTAATTTAAAACCTAAAGCTATTATATACAAATTTGATCATCATCTTTCACGCAATCACATAGCACAAAAACACACAAGAAATCATGCAAGAATCGACAGCTATACTCAAGTTTCTTAGACTCTATTCAATTCCAATTTCAATTAGGGCCTCAACGGTTATCTAATCATTACTAGACTTCTCAAGTATTTAGAAAACATGCAACGTCGAATCCTAAAATTATACTAATCATGTTTGAAAACACTCAACGTCGAAGACAAACACAAAGAGTAATTGAGCACGAAAGTCTTTTAAATTGGAAACATGTCTTTAGGTATCGCGTCACTCATCCTATTAACATGCAAGTTTCTATGAATTGTGGTAACTCTTTTTTAAACAACCTAGAATTAAGTTTGATCAATGCCTAACTCGATCCTATGTTATTTATGGTGAATGAAAGTGTCATAGCCATGACATCATGTAAACATTGATTTTTATGCACGAATTCATGAAACTAATCGAATGAAATCTAAAAATACATGAGCATGCTACTGCCCTAATCTAATGCACGAATTCAAGCATGTAATTGTTTGTAAAATTCATCACATAAATTCCAATAGAAATCGTAACTCATGTTCATCATACAACACCAAACGAAAACAAAGTATTTTTATAACAACTATTGTGACTAAACCAAAAATAAAAATACAAGCCATAGGGATGGATCACACTTTAGAAACCTTGGAGAGCTTCGCCTTGGTGTGGTGGATGATGTACGGCAAAGGCAGTAGGTAAGGTAAGGATCGGAAATTTGAGGGAAGGTGGTGGTAGCGGGTAGGCTTATGTGTTTACTTTTGGCTTAGAATTTTTGAGAACCTTTGGTAGAGTTTAGGGCTAGTGCTTTGCAAAAGATGAGATGATTATTTTCTGAGAATTCATTGGCTATTTATAGAGGAGAAACCCTAGGGTTGCCGGCAGCTACAAGGAAAAGCAATTCCTTGTCCAAGTTGGTTAAGGTTTCCTTGTGGGTAAAGCAATGCATTCTTGGACTTCAATTCTGATTTTGGACTTCAATTCTGCATCATTGGCTCAGCATGGACATGTCAAACAAGTCTTTAGGTCCATCATATCCGATCCATGCTTCCAAAAATCCAAATGAGAGCTTTCCTGATGAAACCGGAAAAGTTCAGTTTTCCCGGCAGAATGACCTTGCTTCAGTAAATCCGGCATAACTCTCTCCTCATTACTCCGATTGCTGCGATTCCAAATCCCAGAGAAATTAGACTCATGGGATTTAAATTGATATGTGATTCACCTTCTGGTTCTAAGTGATGTGTCATATAGAAATTCTGAAAGTCAGGACATAGTCCTAGGAAAATCCTGGTAGTCCCTGGATCATAATGCTCAGACTGTCAAGTTGCAGCCATCTTTTGGTCGACTTCCCGAACTTCTATTGATCTGAAATTTTGAAACAATACACATTAGCTTGCCAACTATATGAATACCAAATTTCATCAAATGTGGAAAAGGATAAGTCACATTAGCACGAGTCTCAGAATCGCGAAAAAGACGTATTTTACTTTATTTCCTCAGAGTTCTAAACTTAGTCATTTTTCGGATTATTAAGTACAAGAATTTTCAAAACTCTACCAAAACGACACTAAACTAAATTATGACTCTATCTTAGATAAATAAGGGTTAAACAAAGCATAAACGAGGACATAAGCATATTAATATCGTCGCACATTGTGCTCCTATCATAGGGTTGAGCCGAGAAGCGTGCAGCGAGGCGGCACTAGGCTTCTTCAATCTGCGCTGTCATCGACGGAACGGCGAGGAGTGCCGCATGGGACTAGCGGCTCTAGACGGGGCAGGTGTCGTCGCTGGATGGAGTCGCGGCAGGGAGGCAACGAGGGAGGACACCGTCGAGGAGCGCAGAAGAATCGATGGGTGCCCAGAGCAAACTCCTGGGTGCCCTGAACGTCTTCATCCTCTGCCAACAAGGTTGTTGTCGGCAGAAGGGTTGACTTTTCTTTCCGACAAAGGGTTGTCAGAAGAAAGCGATTTCTGGGGCTTCTGCCTTCTTTACCGACAAACTATTGCCAGCAAAACCATCTGTATAGGGGGCTATTTCTTTTCCGAAAAACTGTTGCCAGCAGAAAAGAGAATTTAGGGTTTTGGTTTCTTTTCAGAAACAAAACCTATCAGTTTTTTTTTCTTTAGGACTATTAGACGAAGGCTAGAGCTAAGTGCTGATAACGTGTTATAGGAGAAAAAGAATAGATGCAAAGCGTAACCTTTATTGATAGATAAGGAGGCCTTTATATAGGCATTACATTAAGTATCCCGAATAATCATGGATTCCCTATGTACTAAGGTAACTACTATTCTAGTCTAATTAGGTCAAGACACACAATGGAAGTTACAGAATTAACCTTCCTTTAACATTTCTCATATTTTGTTTTTAAAGAATCGAAATCCACAACAAAAAGCCTCGACATAAATAAAGATTTTATTTTAACAAAGTAATTATTGATTGCTAACATTACTAAAAAAATCTTTTATTCTTTGAAAAGTTCTCTCAAAACCCTAAGCAGCGCCCCTTTGGTTGTGAATGCCTGGTCCAACTACATGCTTTCGCGGTGTCGTCGTCGGACTGGCAAGAGTGGGCCAATTGTTTCATGGCGGGTGGTCCTTTAGTATACCTTGTCACAGTACTAGAGGTGTGGAGGTGGTTTTGTTCAATGGTCGGTTTGGAGGCTTTTCCGGGGACGTGCGGGGTGAGGATGGTGGTAGGAGTGCACGCTTGATCGTCGGATCGTCGTGGGTTTCGACATGTAGATCAAATCGGGTCGTTTTGATCTAGTTTAGTTTGCTTGGACCTGATTTCCTGGTGAATCGGCATCGAGTCGACAAAGACGTCACAAGGGGGACGAGATGGCAGTAGCAGGTCAGAGATGGGAGTGGCGGAGGATTTGGTGGTGAGGCGGCGGGTAGATTTGGGAGTGGTGGCGAGTTTGGTGGTGCGATGACGGCGGAAGACCTCCAACGACGGTTGAGCGTGTGTGCCTTCCTTTGGGCCTCATGGTACTTGGACCAAGGATCTCTTTTGGGCCCAATTTATTTATTTTAGCATTTATGTTTAGGCTACTTTCGGACATGCTATTTGGGCTAGAGTTTTATTTTTAATCCATATTTATGGTTTATGATATCTATTATTAGGAACCAAAGCACTTTAAGTGCAATCATCGAGTTTAGTGTCTCGGCCTATCTACTATGTAGTACTTAATAGTCTATGGGCACTCTGACGACCTAATTCTATGTATCGTTGTGTTACTACCACAAATTCTTTATCTATCCCATGTCGGTAGATCGATGATATGTAATGGCCCTTTTTTGGCTTTTGCTATCAATATATTGATCATGCTTTATTCAAAAAAAAAGTGTTGGTCATTTTTGCAAAGTAATAAATGTTAACATTTATATAAACGAATATATATATATATAGAATGATTCTCAGGTGCGGACGTCCGCACACACTGTTCACGGTGTGGATGTGGCGTTTCTGGCGAGGCGGCGACGGCGTATCCAGCCACCGGGCCTTGCTCGCCCCACCCTGGCGACCCCATCTGTGCCGGCCGACAGCCAGCCGAAATCTGCAGAAAAATGAACAGTAAGATATGCCGTCGCCGGTCGCCGGAAACGCCGAATCCGCACCGTGCGGACGTCCGTAGTAGAGACGGACTGTATATATAGGGCTTCTCTGCTGCAGACGTCTGCACGGTGCGTATTCGCCGCAAACGGCTGCTGCGGCAAGCCGACGACGCCGCGGATGCTGCCGATCGCCCTCCTCCCCTCCCGGCGCTCTTGTCTGTGTCGGCCGGAGCTCGATCGCCGGCCGGAATATAAGACCCCAAAAAAAAGATCTCTAACCTGGAATGGCCATGTGTGTGTGTGTGTGTGTGTGTGTGTGTGTGTGTATATAAATTAAATAAATTTGTATGTTATTGGGGCGGGTTTAGGGTTGGGGATCACAATACCATCCCCACCCCATCCCCTATCGGGTATTGGGTATCCCCATCCCCATTCCCCATTTGTCCTCAATAACTCCCCCATTAAGGGCAAATATCCAATGGAGCTCCGTCTCATTAGGGATAATTGTCATCCCTATATCAAACAAGAGAATCCGAGAGCAGACTCTAATGCACACTAATAGCTAAACATGAACTAACAACACGAACAACTTATTAATTGAAAAAACAACTCAAAACTACAGTCCAAAAAGATCACGCTTCATTGTGTCGTCGACGGCTTTCTCCCTATGTGCGTATGAGATATGAAACTGAAAGAGTGAGGCTTCGAGGGTTTTTTTTTTTTCTGAGAGAGGCTAGGGTTTTTAATGGAGGCGGGGCGGGTCGGGTCGGGTCGGGTGGGATTTTGGGTTTCGTTTCTTTGTTTTAGAAACCAAAAACAAAGCCACCAAGAAATTATACAAACAAATCTATACCAAATGAGGTGGCATGTGACACATCATCATCTTAAGCCTAATATTTTCCAACATGTATTCGTATATATTAAATTGTTTTGATCTAAAATAGAAATAAAAAATAAAATCATAAAATTTCCAAATATATTTATTAGGAAATTAAATGTAACTTCGGCATGAATGCTATGTGTTTGAATTACAAAGTTGATTGTACAAATTGGATATAAAGAACTCCAAATCTTCTTTTTTGGCTAGTTTCATATATTATATGAGGGTTTTTTTTGCAAGAATATATTATATGAGGTTTGAGCAATGAATAGAGAAATAAAAAAGGTCCTATAAGAAAAGCAACCAGCAACTACCAATAAATATTCTCAATGACTAGATGATTAACGTAGCTTGATGAGAAAAGTAGTTGCTCTAGAATTTAAAATGTGTTTGGTTTTGGATTGATTACCATTCTTCTTCTCAAAAAAAGAAGGATCAATAATAATTTTTCTCATTACGCAAGGTTCATCTCATCAAGTGTTTTACTCATTTAAGGAAATTACTTATTGTTATAATAATTATATTTAAGGTAATAAAATTAATAAATTATATATTGAAATTAATAAATTAAAAGTGATGACATATAAAAGCCACGTAAGACCCCAAATAATTTTGTATTAGTTTTTGAGAAATTTTTCAGTGGCAGTACCCAGTGGTTCTCCCTACCAATGAAATTTTAACACATGAGATTTTGTGACAGATTATTATTTCAATTATTTTGTCAAATACCATTTTAGATTTATTATTGTTTTTCTAAACCTTACCCTCTAAACCCTAAACCCTAAAACCCTAAACCCTAAAAATTTTAAACCCTTAACCCTTACCCTAAACCCTAAAACCCTTAACCCTTACCCTAAACCCTAAAACCCTTAACCCTTAACCATTAACCCTAACCTAAACGCTAAACCCTAAAGATTGATTAAAGTCATTTACAAAAAGTAAAATACATAAATTTATAATTTATGTGATAAAAATCCACGTGTTAAAATTTAATTGGGAGAGATGATTACTGGACATTTTCACGTAGTCCTTCCGTCATATTTAAAAATTTCTCTTAGTTTTTTATATAACTTTTTGATGCACGTAGCACCACTCTTGTCATATATATATTGACAAATATATATTGTCGTAAATTATTTCAAACAATGCTTCATAAATATGCCTTGTTGATAATTTTCATTCAGGCAATGGGCGGTTTCTTAACCATTGTATGAACAGGTCATTCTCGACAATGGTATTGATGTACAAGCTAAACCATTGTTTTAAATATTTCAGATAATAGACGAAAAAAAAAAAACTATTGTCATGATCGAAAATTTAGACGATGCTTATTGTCTGATTGAGTTATTGGCCGATATACTTAGATAATAATATTTTTTATGTCCATTGTCTATCAAATATTGTCTGATTGAGTTATTGGCCTAGTGGGAGTTTCTTACTAAAATGGCTTCTCTCATAAGGGAACTCTGAAAACCTAGGAATGCTTTTGTGTATGAAGCTGTTCCAATTGATCCTAGTTTGGTAGCTAGAAAAGCTTGCATGCTTGTGGCAGAATTCATCAACTGCAGAAACCACAATCGCACTTTAAGATCAAATTCTCATATTCAGGTGCATTCGTGACATTTTCAGGTATGTATTTCCCCTCCCTCCCTCAATTCCTCTAATGTTAACCCCATTTCTTTTTCTCCCCTTCCTCTTTCTAATATCCATTTGGGATATATAACCCCTCTGCTTCTTTTAGAGCATATCCAACTCTTCCTCATATTTATATTTCATCCTTAAACCCCACTGTAACTAACCCTCCCTCACTACTACAGTCCATGTTCTAATTGAGCAGCAGTCCACAAAGCCGACAAGTCCCACTTCATTTCCCATCCATAACCATAACACCGTTCATCTTTCGCATCACCAACCGCTGCACCATTCTTCAAATTCAAATCACCAATAGCTCACTTGAGGCATCTCTCCTAAAATCACTCTCACTCCCATAACGGGACCACCCACCATAACCAAATCATGACTCATATCCCTTCTTCTCTCCATGTGAGTAGTTAGAAGTCTATCATGGTCAACTATTGGAAACCCCCACCTCCTGAACATATCAAAATCAATTGTGATGCTTCATGGATTGAGATTTCTATGCTTGCCGCTGTTTGTGCTTTAGCTCGTGAATCTCATGGCATCCTTTTTGCTACAATGTTGTGTCGTGCGGGCTCTGTGTTGGAGGCCGAGGCTGAGGTAGCACTGGTGGTTATTGATGTCTCCAAGTGCATTTCTTCTTCTATGATCATCCTCGAGTCAGATTCAAAGTCATTAGTAGACATGATAAATAATTCTTCATCTGTTTGTGATTAGAGAATTGCTCCAATTGTGTCAAGAATTAGGAATTTCATTACCTCGAGCCCGCGTTTGGCATGGTGTTGGATTCCAAGGAAAATGAACTCTGCAATTGATTTAATTGCTTTGCTAGTTGTGAGGAAGAAGTGCCCAGAAGTCTGGATTGACCGTTCTCCTTCTTCCCTGGTGCATTGTAATATCTCACATCGGCCAACGGAGAGTGGGTAATGTGCCTTATATATACATGCCCACCTCTATCTAACACGAGAGGGATCAATGGCTTTGGAGGGGATGAGAACTCCGAAGTTAAGCTTGCTGAGCCCAGAGCAATCCCAGGATGGGTGACCTACTGGGAAGTTGTTGGTGAGCTCCCAGAAACAAAACCGTGAGGGTCAGAGAGGAGAGTGCCCAAAGCGGACAATATCGTGTTACGGCGGAGCTGGTCCTGGAATGTGACATGCATGTTCTTTCCTGCGATGGTTTCCCTTGCCCACCTCTTCAATTCGATCATTTTGGACACCGCTGACTCGTTAAGGATGTTGGTGACTTGGTGGTCGTCTTAAACACTAGAGCTGTGTCTTTGTGTGCTTTATATTTTCAGTTATGTTTTTATGCTTTATGTAACTCTTTCTTTGCGGTTCGCGTTTTCTCCTAAGAGCCACTACCAGATCCGAGGGAATAGCCGATGAAAAAAATTCCGTCGGCTATTCCTTCTGCCGACGAAATTTTCGTCGGCTATAAGTCGTCGGGAAAACGCCGTCGGTAATACCAATGGCCGACGAAAATAAAGAAATCGTCGGCTATAGTCGAGTATGGCCGACGATGTTACCGACGAAAAATTATTTCGTCGACCAAACGTGGGCAAAATATCCGACGAAATTCGTCGGGTATTTGCGAGTATGGCCGACGAAATTCGTTGGCTATTTCTGAAATATAGCCGACGATTTCATCTATTTCGTCGGTTATTTCGTCGAAATATATTAATATTTTAATAGGCATTAATTAGTTATAGCCGACGAAATAATGTAATTTTCGTCGGCTATAAGTTTTATAGCCTACGAAATTTGGTAAAAATCGTCGGCTATAGAACTTATAGCCGACGAAATAATGCCAAAATCGTCGGCTATTCTTACATTTGGGGAAAAAAAATTAAATTATTTTCTAAATTACCATTCCAAGCAACCTGCAAATCACAAAGACATTCCATGCATTTGCACCAACAAGAAACACGTCTAAATGACTTATTATTTAATTCGTTCCAATATACATAAAATATGTATTCCTATGTCCTGTTCATATATAACCAAAATTGAACATCAAAAAAACAGAAACCCAACAGTCAACATATTTCAAATTTTTTTTTTAAGGGGGTTGGAACCCAGCCTAGCTGGGAGGCTCATCCCCACGCCCGTTCATTAGAAATGAGTGGATTACAAATGAAAGGATTACATCATCTAAATTACTTAATCCGTCGGATTGTAATCAGAATCATCGGATGAGTCTTCTTCGGTTTCTGAATTGCTCGATAGGGGTAATCTATGTCTTTCCTCACCACTAGAGTCCTCGTTAGTTTCTTCATTTGGATCAACATCAACAAGCAGTGGCTCTTCACGTCGAATTCGCACCGGCGTGTCTAGGCGAATAAAAGAGGAGTCAGGAATACCGTTTGAGTTGGGCTCTTGATACGCGGTGCCACCTTTCTCGTTCTCTTCAGCCACTCCAAGTGTAGACGCCCGGTAAATGTTGCGATGGTGGATAGTGTTGACTACTTTCCACGGGTCCCCCTTGGCGAGATCATCAAGATAAAAGACTTGTTTCACCCATGTGGCTAAAACGAACGGGTCGTCCTCATACCATGATGTACTAGTGTTCACAGAAGTTATGCCGTATTGATCGGTTTTCATGCTCTGCGGCGGTGTGTCAAACCATCTACACTTGAAAAGGTGCACTTTCATGCCTTCCCCATAATGCAGTTCCACAACTGAATGGAGAACACCGTAATAGTCAACTCCATCATCACCACCATGTGCCATAACCCCTGAATTTTGTGTTTTCAGTCTGAGGTCTCTCTCTTCACATCGAAATAACACACCATTCACCTTGCACGTCGCATAAACTTTTGAATAGACTGGCCTCATCGCTAGAAGTCTGAGTTCGTGCGACCAATTTGGGTGATTATCATTTTTAATAAAGTCCATCTGCAACCATCAGAATCAACTATAAATATGAATAATTATACACAATAATATATAAACATGTATATAATAGTGTTAAAGTTACGTACCCAGCGGCCGAAATACTCTGCGAATGTCCGGTTGTGGTAATCGAGATCACCTCCTACTTGGTCACAGTTTAGATGCATGTTCTTCCAAAACTGAACTTCTGGACAGTTGATTAGTACCCACCAATGTGCAATGGCTACCTCATAATCTTTCAGCTTGTAGGAAACTGGCATGTTTCCACCGAGTACAACATCGTCGGAGAGTATGGAAAGATTGAACTGTGAAGGTACATCTTCCGATATGCTTTCCTGTAACGCTCCTAAGTACAGCTTCATGTAGGTGACGCACTCGTGCGCAATATATGCTTCAGTTATACATCCTTCAGGTGCGGATCTGTTTTGGACAAAATCACCGTAATGTCCAAGTTGCCTATAAATCAAGTTTTTAAAGTGTTATGATAATACATTAATACTATATCACATATATTGATGAGGAAATTAACATAAGGTGTAAAATACGTACCTTTCCATCGGATACATCCAAGTGAAGTGCACAGGACCGGTAAGCAACAACTGCCGAGGAAGATGGATCATGAGGTGAGGCATGATGTCGAAAAAATTTGGAGGAAATATCATCTCAAATTTACACATGATATGAACGATGTCTTGTTGCATTTCCCGGAGGTCAGATTTTCTCACTTCCCGTGTGCATACCTTCTGGAAAAATCTTGCCAACGCTACTAACGGCTCCACAACGTGACGGGGAAAGAACGGTCGAATGAAAACAGGGAAGAGACGTTGTAGTAGGATATGATTGTCATGACTTTTCAACCCGTAAAGATTGTTGAATTGTCTGTTCACACACTTGGCTATATTTCCAGCAAAGCCTGAAGGATACTTGGCCCGACTTATCCAATGGAAAATTTCTGGTTTATGCTCAGGCTTGACGGTGTAAGGAGCTTGAGGCATTTTTCTCTTCCCTTGTTTAAACCATAGTTGTTTTCTGATATTCATGTTTTGCAGATCAGTGCGAGCCTTAGGACCGTCTTTCGTCTTCCCCTCCAAGTTCAGCGTTGTGCCCACCACACTTTCAGAAACATTTTTTTCTATGTGCATAACGTCTAGGAAGTGACGGATCAGCAACTCACACCAGTACGGGAGTTCCCACAATATGCTCTTATGTGTCCAGAATTTGTACTCCTCAGGTCTTTCAGGTATTTCCGCTACAATATCGGGATGATTGCTGAGGGGCCCAAAATCGTACTCATTAAGCACTGCTAAAATTTCTCTTTCCGTCCATCTTCTGGGAGGACCACCGTGTTCTTCGGTTCCATCAAATGAGGCGGACTCGTAACGCCAGTGGTGATCCGCCGGAAGGAACACACGATGACCCATTCTGCATATCTTGTTGCAATGAGGGGTGCTCCCATAATCGCTGAGGCACTCTGGACAAGCCTTGTAACCCCTAACAATGCTGCCCGACAACATCCCATAAGCAGGAAAATCACTGATGGTACCAATAACCATGACATGCATCTGGAACGTCTCCTTCTTGTACTTGTCAAAAGTGGGATGACCAACGTCCCACAATACCTTAAGCTCTTCAATCAATGGTCTCATATACACATCGAGACATTTCCCTGGGTAACCAGGCCCCGGAATATATTCCTTCTTCATGCACATCCACGGAGGAAGGTTGTAAGGTACCAAAACCACCGGCCATATACTGTATGAAAGACTCATGGTGCCGAAAGGGTTGAACCCGTCGGTTGAGAGCCCGAGCCTGACGTTTCTGACATCTGACGCAAAATGAGAAAACTCATTGTTTATATGCTTCCAAGCCGCTCCGTCAGAGATGTGTGTCATGATATCTGCGTCTCCCGCTTCCCGCTCACCGTGCCATCTCATAGCTTTTGCGGTGGTTTCTGACATGTACAACCGCTCAAGCCTATCTCTCAACGGAAAATACCGAAGCACTTTCACAGGTTTCCTATTGCCTGCTCCCGTCAACTTATATCGGTCAGACTGACATATCGGACATGCGTCAAGGCTAGCAAGGTCATTCCCTTCTGCATCTTTACCCCAGAAGAGAACGCAGTCAAATGCACATGCATGGATCTTAATGTAGGAAAGCCCTAGATCTTTGAGGATACTTCGGACCTTACGGTGATTGGTAGGATTACGATGACCCTCCTCCAACAACGAAGAACTGTACTGTAGATATTCATCCACTTGCCTGATGCTCGATTTTGTCTCGACTTTAATCCTCATTACCTCCATCACACTTTGAAGAACTGTCTTCTCAGAACTTGAAGACACAGGGGTCTGTTGCAATGCAATCAGTTTGTTGTACTTGTCAAAGGCAGCAGTGTTGACAACTTGTGGGAACGGCTGCACCGGGTCATGCATATATTGTTCCCCACGTACACCGCTTTCAAAAGGAAACACGTCGTTGACGAATGCCATTGTTGGATCGTTGGATGTACTACTACTGCCCGCCTAAAAAAACTGCCCATGATCATGCGATCCATATAATGATGGCTCACCGTGATATATCCAACGATTGTACTTCGGCCAAAACCCATTACTCTTTAGGTGCTCCCATACTGTCCTAATCGGAAATCGACACATATCACTGCGACACTTACATTTCTTGCACGGGCAATAATGGTATTCATTCCCGTTTGCATTTTCCTCGACGAACTGCAAAAAATCCACAACTCCTGTAGTGTATCGTCGGTCATGCCTTGGAAGCGAAATTCAACTCTTATCTCGATCCATATATAGCCTGATAATAATATATATGTATAACTTTAATTAATAAGAAATTAATTAACACATATATATTACAATATATATTATTATCAACATCAACTCATATATATATACCATTAATTAACAACCATTATTTAAGTTCATTACACTATCAACAACCATTAATTAACATCTTAATATATATATATATATATATATATATATATATATTTTAACACTAATTAAAATAACATCAAATTAAAACACATAATTAAACTCTAACTGAAAATCAACTCAACTACAACTCAAAATCAACATATATACATACATTCTAACACTAAAACAACAACAAAACAAAAAATCACTTACTATATCAAAATCAACTCAACTAAAACTCAAAATCAACTCAACTAAAACTCAAAATCAACATATATACACATATACGTACCTATATATAGCTCCACAATGTAAGAGAGGACGGATTTCAACAATACCCACAGATTTTTCACTCTTTCTCCCGTTTTTTTTCCTTTTTTTTTAAATGAGCAGCTTCTGTCCATATCTGAAAATATAAAGACTTATAGCCGACGAAAATTCCAATTTCGTCGGCCAAACTTTCAAAAGTTTTCGTCAGCTAATGTTTTAGAGAAAGGTCGACGAAAATCCAAATCGTCGGTCATTCTAGGGGTATAGCCGACGAAAAATATTTTTTAGGGACGAAAGAAAAAATCGTCGGCCATTCTTGTGGAATAGCCGACGATTTTTTATTTTTAGCGACGAAATAAAAAATCGTCGGCCATTCTTGGGTATAGCCGACGAAAAAAGTATGTCGTCGGCCGTTTTTTTTTTTCGTCTGTAATGATCTTTTTTCTGGTAGTGATCTCCAACAGTTTTGGTAAAACTTAATTTTTTTTCTATTGTACAAGAAAAACACCATTTTTTTTGCTCCAACAGCTCTTGTAAACTAATCTCTATTATACAAAAAGTGGGGAAAAAAAAATAGAGAATCTCTATATCTATAGAATTCTTTGTATATTTTATTGACAAATCTCTAAACTTTATTACTTACATTTTAGAATTCACTCTCTCTTCTAAAAAAAAAGAAAGAAGTGAATAAAGAAATTTTTTTAATTTTGTTTGACTCAAATATATATATATATAGATCCTATCTAGAGTGGGGTTTCTTATTTGACCAACTTTCTGATCAAATTTCTACATCTCTATTGTTCAGTATTCATGTATATATATGTAGATCATCTCTCCAAAATTTCATCAAATTTGATAATCATTTGAACATTCCCAGTCGTAATTAACACAAGTGGTTCATACTGAATAGATTCAGTATGTTCATTATTTTTTTTATCGTTTTGATACCTTAACAATCACCAAATTTGATGAAATTTTGCAGAGATGATCTACACACATAGACCTAAATACTGAACGGTGGAGATGTTGAAATTTGATTAGAAAGTTTGTCAAATAAGGAACCCCACTCTTTAATTTCAGAGCGGAGCCCTGATCTGGATAGGATCTGTATATATATATATATATATATATAATATTTATATAAATTTATTAAATAATACATGAGAACATTTAATTTTGTATGATAAAATATAATAGCTGTTGGAGTTGAGCCCTTTTTATTTTAGAGATTTTGTAATTTCCTTCTCTATAATAGAAAAGTAACACAAGAGTTGTTAGAAATGTTCTTAGATTGATTTCCAGTCTTGTGCTAAAGTTTGCTTGACTATGAGAATCATAGTTTGGACCTTTATGTGGTTGTTGTTCTCTCTAGGCCTTGGGCCTCTTTAATGAAGTTAACTTGTCCAAAAAAAAAATTAGTGATGCTTATACTATGGAAACAACTACTTCATAGAACCAAGACACTACTAGAATACTAGTCATGAACAAGTTGCGTCTTCAACTAATATTGGAACCCCCCACTAGTGATGTGAACACTAGAAGTGTGATCACAAATAGAAATACAAAGAATTTAAATACACGATTAGAGTTTTCTTCATATTCCCATATAGGTAATCATGAAGGTGAATGCTTCAAAGATCATTTCAACAATCTACCTTGTTGAAACTAAAAAAATATAAATATATATATTTGCTGTAAGGTCCGTCTCTGGATGCTTTATTTGTAAAAAGAAAAATATACTGCAAGTAAATACCTTAAAGCCCACGTCATGTTTCTTTGAAGATATTTATGACATGCACGAAGTAATTGAGTTCAACTTCAAAGAGGTTCTTTTAATAAGATCACATTTGTCTTATCACTGTTTTAATATAACAAAGACACGAAAATTTAATTTGAAATCTCCAACTTCAAATCTCCAACTTCTAAAGAAAAAATGAAAATGAAAATGTTGAAAACGTCAGTTTGACGTTTTTCGATTTTACGTGTAAAATAGAAAATTGTTTTTGAAAACTATTTTATGCATTTTCAAAAGAACAATGCTTGTGTCCATACCAGTATGGATGTGTGCGTCCATACTCTCTCTCTCTAATTTGCATATCTTGGGCAATGTAATCAACAATTTTAACCGTTCAAAAGTTGAATTAATCAATAAATATCGCCTTTGTAAAAAATGAATGTAAACAAATATCATTTGCTTAACCGATTGTATCAAACAAATGGACGGCTGATCATGAGACTCCCAACTTTCACTAGAACTGTTCATTTGTTTGATGCAATCGAATGAGCAAACGATTTTGGTTTATTCTGAATTTTTGCAGAGATGATCTTTATTGATTAATTCAACTTTTGAACGGTTAAAATCGTTGATTACATTGCCGAAAATATGCAAATTAAAGAGAGTATGGACGCACACCATCCATACTGGTATGGACACAAGTATTTTTCCTTTTCAAAAAAAAGCTAACGAACACATTTTTTTACCATTTTCATTTTACAAAACAAAACAGTTGATTTGGAAACGTTATCGAACGCCACCTAAGAGTATGTTTGGATGAGTGAAAAAAGAAAAGTACTTGCATCTGAACTAGCATGTACGCGTGCTTCCGAACTTTCTCTTATTTGCATACCTTTCGACATGTAATTCACGATTTTAACTGGTTAGAAGTTGAACTAATTAGTAAAGATCATCTCTGCAAAAAAATTAATGTAAACATATATAAATCATTTCCTTGGTCGATTGTATCAAACAAATGAACGGTCGACATGAGACTGTTAACTTTCACTAAAACTGTTCATTTGTTAGATGCAATCAAATGAGCAAACGATTGTTGGTTTAGAATAAATTTTGGCATAAATGATCTTTATTAATTAATTCAACTTTTGAACAGTCAAAATCGTAGATTTACATTGTCAAAGGTATGCAAATAAGAAAGAGTTTGGACACATGTGTACATACTAGTTCAGAGCAAGTATTTTCCGTGAAACAATAGAGCAAGTTAATTAAATGTGAGGATTAAATAATTCATATTTTAGGAAACATGCGTTCCTTTTTTATTCCACTGTGTGTAGCATTCTCTCAGCTGAACATTTCACTATAGGTCATACTCTTCTGCCAATGTCTAGTTTAAAGACTATGTGTTAGATGTTGCGATGTCTTTACTTACACCAACCTTTGAGAAGTTGGTAATAGTCATATGAGCTCTCTGAAAGAACATGAATAATATGTTGTGGAGTACTACAATTCAACCTCTTTGTTAAGTAGTGCTTAATTCATTCTCATGGCTCCAAGAATTTTATATAGTCCGGAAAAAAAAAAACGGTTTCTTAGTGTTTTACTTCATCTTCTTTATGCTTTGCTTTATCATCTTTATGTTCTGCATCATCCTCCCCAAGTTGAAGAAAATTCGCCTTTGAATTCAACTCTCCAACTTCTGAATTATCCCTATGATATATAATGAGATGCTTAACATTAAAAGTATCAGAGGTATGAACATGACTAGGAAGTTTCAACTTGTATCCATTATGATCAATCTCCTGAATAATCTCTACCGGGCCAATCTTCCTTGCAGCCAAATGATTATTCTCACAAACAGAAAATCGAAAGATTACTCAATTTTCTTGTGAAATATTACTCAACTCATTCCCATGGCTCTAAGAATTTCATAATGTTCAAGAAAAAAAAAAAGAGATACTTTTCCATTAGGCACAACAAAACCGAAATGGAAGCCATATGAATCTTAGAAACTAAAGTTATGTGGATGGTAGTTTCCTTATATAGCATACTCTTGGAGGGACTTAGGGTACTTTTAGAGATAATCGAGATCAGTTTGAAGTCGCTTTTACTATGCCAATAATGCATGTGACTTCACCAAAGTATGTTGAATTGTATAACTTTAGCAATCGTTAAAAAAGATTGTCTAGAACCAGTGACTACAGTCTGAGTAAGAAATCATGAAGGTAGGATTGAAATCGCAATTGTTGATGACATTAAAGAGTTTTTATAAGTCCTTACTCATGTAACCATTCAACATGTGAGAAATTTTGTTTCAAAAAAATGACAGAAATTTGAGGTTGATTTTGCATTGAAAAAAATTTAATCGTTTTAAGAAGAAAGAACATGTGTTAGGGTGTTTTGCTATATCCTCCTCGTTTTGAGGACAATGACATTGTTGCTTCTATGTTATACTGCGTGTAGCATCCTCTAAACTGAACCTTTCAACCTAGGTCATATTCTTCTACCCAGTGTCGAGTTTAACGATTGGATGTTAGATACTGCGATGTTTTTACCTCTATCAATATATGAGAAGTTGGTAATAGTTCTATAAGCTCTCTAGAAAAACATGAATAAAATTTTGTGAAGTAATATAACTCAACTTGCATGTGAAATAGTGCTTAACTCATTCTCATAGCTCAAAAAATTTCATAATGTTTAAAAAAATATTGTTTCTCCATTAGTCATAGTAAAACCGAAATTGAAGCATTTTAGTTGGAAAACTAAAACTAAACGTGGATGATAGTTTCCTTGTACAACATATTTTTGGAGAGACGTACTATATATATTTTTAAATATTATTAAGGTCAGTTTAAGGGTGATTTTACTATTCCAGTTATGCATATGGCTTCACCAAAACAGGTTGAATTGCTTGCTTTCAAAAGGGGTCTAACTTTTTCGCACCATGAATATAACTTAAGCCATCATTAAAATAAATTGTCTAGATGTAGTAGGTACAGTCCGAGCAAGAGATTATGAAGTTATAGTTAAAAGTGCAATTGTTGATGCCATTAAAACGTTTTTGCAAGTCCTCTCATGCAACCATTCAGCATGCATGTGAGAAATTTCGTTTAAAAAAAATGTGAGAAATTTACTGATTTTGCATTGAAAATTTTTAATCGTTTTGAGAGCACATCACATGTTAGTGTGTTTGCTTTGTCCTCATCGTTTCAAACACTGTACATGATTGTTTTTATGTTCTAATGCGTGTATCATCCTCTCTATTGAATTTTTCAACACTATTCTACCCAATGTCAATTTTAAAGACTGAATGTTAGATGTTAGATGTTGCGGTGCTTTTACCATCATAAATCTTTGAGAAGTTGATAATAGTTTTATGGGCGGAATAATTTGTTATAAAGTAAGACAACTCAACTTACTTGTGAAATATTACTCAACTCATTTTCATGGCACTTCCAAGAATTCCATAATGTTTGGGAAAAAAAAAAAGTACTTCTCAAAACCGAAATGGAAGCCACTTGAACCTTAAAAACTAAAGTTAAATGTGGATAATAGTTTTCTTACGCAACATACTCTTCGAAATGGAAGCCGCTTTTATTGTAAGTCCTCCTCATGTAACCATCCAACATGTGAGAAATTTTGTTTGAAAAAAAATGACATAATTTTGAGTCTGATTTTACATTGAAAAAATTTAATAGTTTTGAGAAGAAAGCACATGTGTTAGGGAGTTTACTATGAAGACAATGCATATCGTTGCTTTTATGTTCTATTGCATGCAACATCTTCTTAACTAAGTAGGTCATATTCTTCTATCCAATGTCAAGTTTAAAGATTGTATGTTATATATTGCGGTGTTATTACGTTGGATTTGAATCAATTTCACTTCCATTTTTTCTCACTTTCGCAATACTTGTTTTTTTTTTTTTTTTTTAAATACGTGTTCTTGTGGGAGGTTGTTTATTGTTGCATGACATAACCTATGAAACATAATTAGAAGATATCAATCTGATATCTCTGAGCAATAGTTGTCATTTGTCAGTTCCTGATGCAGTGGTTGTGAAATCAAGTATACAGACAAACATCGTTTCTTTTATCTGATTTATATACACAAAAACGTAATTAACTAGGAGTATGGCTCCAACACTAAGTTCTGGGAGGACCATATTGTGAGAAAAAAAAAACACAAAGTAAACCAAAACAAATATCAACACGCTATGTTTGATTAATTAGTTGATACTCGTAAGTTAATTGCTCAAATCTACAACATGAGAAAAGTAACAAAGTTGAATTCCGGTAGAGGCATCATGGTGAAAACTAAAGAGTTGTTCTTACATATACTAGTATAATTAGAGTAAATTCTCAGTATATAGTTCTAATTTTTACGTAACAATTTCATACCCACGTGCACAAAAGACCAGCTGCCTTCTCAGAGCCACTTATCTTTGCAACAACATTGATGAGTTTCTTCTCTGTTGTTATCGCATTATTTAAGGTAAATGCTTCTCCTTTCCTTTACTTTCATTTCAAGAGAAACAATAGTATTTTTACATCAAAGTTACTATTTTTTACTTTAGGGGTTTGTCTTAGTTTAATTTCTATGAAAAGGATTGAGATATACTTTAATCACACGTTGACTTATGTAGAATATACTTAAAATATTTGGCATCCGGTCCTTTACCAACGTCTGGGACAAGAACGGGTAATCTTTTACAATTCTTAATTATTTTTCACAAATATAAATTTTACTATTTGCTTGTCAGTGGTAAACTATATACCTATCTTTGGGCAGATATTTTAGATATATATATATATATATATATGTAGCTACTTCAAATGGCTTATGGTGCTGCTATTTTAGTGGGAGCATCCTCCTCCTTCATGTTGAGCAAATGCATTAAGGTAGGACGTACAGTTATCTAATTTCAAATATTATATTAACAATTTATTACCCAACTTGATAACTTTCGGGTTTAAATGACTCAGTTTATATTTTATTAACTCAAATCACATCGGATTTACCTATCAAAGATAGCTCAGTTTTCCTTAATTAAAGTGGCTGAGTTTCTCATTATGGTTAAAATCTCATAAAAATAGCTCAGTTTACCTGTTAAAGATAGCTCAGTTTTCCTTAATTAAAGTGGTTGAGTTTCTCATTATAGTTAAAATCTCATAAAAATTTTGAACTTTAAGTCTCTCACGTCATGGGTTCTACAATATTACTGCAGATATGATTTTTTTACATGGAATTGCAGATAGTTGAAAAGTATGACAACATATTGACTACTTGGGAAGCTTGAGTAGAGTTTTCATATTCATCATATGATTGAGTTTTCTTTTTAAATTTGTTCAGTTACTAGTATAACTAGGAACTGAACAATGGAGCAACTTAACAAAGCATAGGAATCTTGATTTATTATGTTTATGTATATTTAGATTTTGGGACATGCAATTTTGGCTTCAATACTGTGGAGCCGAGCAAAATCTGTTGATCTCACCAGCAAAGTTGCAATAACAAATTTCTACATGTTTATATGGAAGGTACATGCTCATCTCAGCTATTCTTTTCTTCTTTTTTATTTATCAAAATACATTGAGAGTTTCTATTCATACCTCTAAAATTAGCATTTAAACCTTTATGCTTAATAAACCTCCAATTTCCTTTTAGAATTAGCTAATTTTCTATTCATACCTCCTTAACTTTAACAAAATACTCATTCTTCAATATTCAAAAACAATAAAAGCTTTTTTTATTCTTCTTCTTCTTCACTTCCTCGATCTTCTTTCGAATTATGTTATGTGAAGTTCTTTCTTCCATCATTAATGGATTACATATGAAACAAATAAGATTTTATTAGTCTATGCTTTCAACTTTATATAAATGTATACACAAACTATAGATATGTGCGACTTAATTGAGGAATGAACAATTGTATGAGGAAGAAAAAAAAATTGTGATTTGATGCCTCGATGGTGGCCATTATGCCCAATTATAGGTTCATTGTGCTTAGTGCTTACCACCTTAAAGGCCTTAAAATTTCAACCTAATAAACTCAAATCCCAGCATGGTGCTCTTGCATCTTGCTGTTACAAGTCGTTGAAGATCTATTTAAGTAATTATAGGTTTTCCACAAACAATCAAGAACACCGAGTAAGGAAACTTGATTTAGATACAATTACATGCAAACCATAATTGTTTGGAACCAACTAATATGAAGACAAAAAAAAAAGTAATGATGTTTAATATCGACAACAAAAAATTCCAACTATATATAGAGATCTTGAAATGTTAACTTGTTGTCTCATGCTTCAAGATATAAACACTACAATCAAAACATAAACTCAATTTTCATAAAGACACGAAATTTCCAACGCAACAAAAGAAGTTTCTAATTAAAAATAATAATTACAAATGACATATAATCCGTGAAAACTAAAATACATAGATGAAAGAGAATGGTTACACTTTTAAAAAGCATTCTCAAAATAATCAAGAGGATAGAGATGAAAAATGGTGAGTATCCTTTACACGAAATCAGGCTTGAGAGAGAGAGAGAGAGAGAGAGAGAGAGAGAGATATGTATTTTTTTGAAGACTGTGAATGTCACTTTCTTTCGGATTAAACAAGATAAGTATTCTGTGTCAAGCTACTAAACGTATTGACAAATCAACCGAGGAAGCATAACTCGAATCAAGCGATCATATTCGAGAAAAGTGTCAGCGAGTCCTAAATTCTAAACATCGAGTTGGAAGTTAATTTTGGACATCTATGTTCAAAGACGTATTTCCAAGAATAAAAGCATCATGAAATACCCTTTTTATCGTTTTCATAAAATATTAGCCGTACAAGTCACTCCCCCACCAACCATTGCGGAGTTAATGGTAATTGGTCCGTACTTATAACTCATTTCTATCGAGCCCTTGATGAGTCGTGTTATTGTATAATGTCGTATTCTTACCAAATACCAGATCAACACTGAGTAGTTTTGAACACACTCTTCTAACCTCTTAATACACACTCCTTACTTAATACACTATCCCCTAAATTTCTCATTTAAATATACATCCCCAGGTACCTAAAATACCCTTATGCTAAAAAGCAATGAAATATCCTATTAATGGAAGTGATAATTAATATATACTGAATTTAAAAAAATATTTTCAGGTATTTGTTTACATACTTTCTTCAAGTTTCGTCTATAAATTTTTAAAATTTTAATTCAAAAGATCATTGGTCAATTGATAATTAAATTGAGAACTGTTGTTACAACTCCAACATCAATTAATAGTCGGACAAAATAAAATTTCAAAATTAAGATGTCTAGGTTTACAACTGTATTGCACTATTTAGTTTTTTTTTATATTTTTTTTTCTTCTTATGATAATTAATGTCTGTTTTAGTCAGTTATCCTATTCATAGAATATAATTTGAGATATAAAATAAGAGAGGTGTGTATTAAGTAGTGTGTAGAGTGTATATAAAATTCTTAGTCGACACCCTTATTTGAATAAAAAGAAGAAGAAAAAAAAAAGGTCTGAATGGAAAAAGAAATACAGAAATTTAGAACATGGGAATTGAGAAAGCAGCTGTATTGGTTTTTAAAGCATCCAGTTGTGTTGTAAATTGTAATCAGGTGAGTTTAAGTCCAAAAATGTTCCAAATTCGCGCGACAAGTCCCTCCACCTCCGCGCTCGCTTCTCTTACCAAAACAAAGTTGCTTAACACATACACACGAAGAACAACAACAACAACATCAGCAATGTCCAAAGCACCAACATTCCCAAACCCAGGTCTCTGACTTTTTACATTACACTCTTTTGGGTTTTTAAACTTTCAATTTTCTTGTGGGTTTTTTTTTTCTTCATTTTCTGACAACTTCAGGTGGCTCCGACGCCGCCGTTTCAAAGCCGGAGCTTCGTGTTTTTGCGAGGAACAAGAGACTGAAAACGACGGAGCAACAGCTTCAGACAGTAGAAAAGGTCGAAGCAAAAGTGAGAATTGTATATATGTTGAGTTTCAATAGTCTGCTTTCATTTAAGCTTCTTATGGATTTCTAGGTGTATGCTGTAAACTTGAAGCTTAGCCCTTGGTTATTCAAACTTGTAAATACCATGACCCCACTTCCCTTTTTTTGCAGATTGATCTCCTACCTGACATTGAAGAATTTGCCTACAAAAAAGAGAGCTCATCTACTTATTCAAGTAAGCACCTCTTTCGGCAATCAGTGTCTAGAACTTGGATATTGTAGGTTTCATGGTGAATGAGGAAATGTTAAAAGTTATTATGCATCGAATATGTTGCTTCTTTCAGGGTCTCTCTTTTTCCTCCATCATTTAGTTTCTTCTTGTCTCTCTTCTTATTACAGGACTAAGTGCTTACATTTGAAGCAAGTTATTGTACTTCCTTATTTGACTGAGTAGGGCTCTTTCTCATTCAGCTTAAATTGTGCGTTTCAGTTGACATAGGTAAGCCACCTGCTAACTGGGAGAAAATCCTTGAAGGGATTCGCAAAATGAGGTCATCTGAAGATGCACCTGTAGACAGTATGGGTTGTGAGAAAGCTGGAAGTTCTCTCCCTCCTAAGGTATAATATTGATTACTGTGAAAAGTGGAATGAATGTGTGTTGGGGTAGGGTTGGGGGAGTTTTTAACATGGAATCTTACTGGATTGACTGCATCCTTCTGTAATCGTGTTATATATTAGCTTCAGTGATTTTGTTTAGGATTGATATAATATCCTCTTAATAGCCAGGATAGTAGTACAGCGCCAGGACTTAACCTTTGCAACTCCCAGTGGTAATTAGCTTCAGAAATCAGTTGTATGATAGATATATTTGATATGTGTCATTTCATTATCTATGTCATATATGAGTCATACCATGATCATTGATCAGTCATTTAACAAATTCAAAATTAGGAGAGAAGATTTGCTGTCTTGGTATCCTCCCTACTGTCAAGCCAAACGAAGGACCAAGTTACTCATGGTACGTTTTTTTTCATTCTGTTATTTTTTGAGGATAAAGTTTGTAGAGTTCAATCGCTAGTCCCTTGGTAGTCTGGTGGGTTACTTTTTCAATTTCTATCAGGTTCAGGGGTCGACTGACAATATAATGATTATCGCGACTTTGAGTTCAATTATTGACATTAATTTCTATTGTGGGACCAATAATTTTTCTCAAGCTTGAACATGTTTCAATAAGTAAGCAGGAAATATAAATGTGTAGCTCTTTACCAATTAAATAAGCTTAAAGGTAAGTTGGCTTGTTAAAGAGAGCCTGAAATGAAATGAAACAGAGATCTGTTCAGCAGACTGAAAATTGACTGGTTGTGCGAGAAAAAACTTGACTATGTTGTGAACATTGGATTCTACTATAGTAATGCAGTACAAAAGAAAAGCAAGTTAGAAATTAAAATTCACTGCTATCTGTTATTACAATTTGGTGTTTTTGTCAATGTTCTAAAAGGCGCTAGGCGCTAGTCGGGCGGTGACCCATAGCCTAGCGCCTGGACAGACTAGGCGGGGACTAGGCGATTTATATTTTCCACATTTAATTAATAAATATGAATTTAAAATAGTTTAATATAACTATATGAGTAATTTGAAAAAATTTAGCTTGACCTTTCTCTAAAAATCAGCAAACCAACCTGTAAAATATTCACCACATTACAATTGCAGAATTGCTAAACCATATTGATAAGCAGTTTGTGTGAAATCGGGGCGGCTTGGCGGCTTGGCTGCGCCTAGCGCCTAGGCAGAGCCTGAGCGGAGCTAGGCGGGGATTTTTAGAACAGTGGTTTTTGTTCATGCTGATGCTTGCTTATAAAACAGTCTAGATTTTTTTTTTACTATTTTTCCTTTGAGATTAGAATTTTAAAGAGTATAAAGATAGCCAGAAGTTGTGGAGCTTATGTCCGTATATTCTCAGCTTGAGCGTATTGTCCTGGTCTCAGATAAACAAGATAAAAGTATAGGAGAAGGTGGATGCTGGAAGCTTCTGCTGAATTTTCTCGTTTTCTCTAAGATGCCCGTATTCTTCCTGAATTGATTTTTTATTCTCTGATTGGAAGGTTTAAATTACTCCTAAAGTCTGGTTTGTATTGTTGCACTTGGGAAGGTAAATACTTGTGTGTTGGTTCAAAGCAGATGATCCTATGCCTGTCTTTCCCCACAGTGTAGTATGTTCAAAGATGAACCTGAGTGTAATTTTTAGGGAAAATACTGTGAACACTGTTCCGGGTAATTATGTGACTTGAGGAAGAAAAAAGGGATTGGGTCTTAAACTCTTAGTATATGTGCTATAACGGCGGTCCTTTGGGTCATTGGATGGAGACAAACAATAAATTAAAACTTGAGGGGGTAAACTTGATAGGTTAGAGTTCACTTCTAGGCATACTTGTGGAATTCAATATATTCACTTTTTATGAATAACTCATTTGTTTGCTATTGACTGGGCTTGTGTTTTGTTCTTCTCTGCTTAGTGATTTTGGTGGCGTTTGTAATCAACCTGAACCTACTGGCCAAGTTGGTTTGGCCGGTGAATTTACTAAAACATAACTTGTGAATCCAAATCCTATAAAACCGTATAACCTATCGAAATGTTATTTATGGATTTCAGGAGCAATTCAGCGTCTCCTTCAAAATGGCTTGCTCTCTGCCGATGCCATTGACAAAGGGGATGAAGCAACCATTAAAAGCTTGATTTACCCGGTATGCTCTTTACATATACATTCCCACTAAAAAACTGGTGTTTGGGACGTTCTTATTTTGACCTGCATTATTCCAATAGAATAGATACTTGTGAAAATATTCAACTTCTGCAACTAATTCAATATTTTTTTTTTATCTAGTCTGAATTTTTCATGTTTTAACATGTAGGTTGGCTTTTATACAAGGAAGGCTAGTAACTTGAAGAAAATTGCAAAAATTTGTCTTGCCAAGTATGATGGAGATATACCTAGCTCATTGGAGGAACTACTCTCACTTCCAGGAATAGGTCCTAAGATGGCTCATTTGGTAGGGATCTATTTTCAACTCTTTTTAGTAGCTTGTCACTTTAGGTCATTTGGTGGGGCTCTCTAAATCTTCTGTTATAATTCTTAGGTTATGAATGTTGCTTGGGATAATGTTCAAGGGATTTGTGTTGATACCCATGTGCACCGAATTTGCAACCGCCTTGGCTGGGTATCGAGGGCAGGCAAAAAGCAGGTATTTTCCATCTTTTGGGATAGAACCGCATTTAGGTTGACTAGGTTCTTAACCTTGTGCATTCACTTAATGAGACTATATCACCATGAAACCTGCTCTTTTTTCTCTGGTATTTTTGAATATTGCTCACATAAGATATTGTAAAGACTTGCAATCTAAACCATCAGACTGATATCATTGCATGAATGCTGATATTTATTCTCTTTGCTAGAAAACATCAAAGCCTGAGGAAACGAGAGAGGTATTGCAGTTGTGGCTTCCGAAGGAAGAATGGGTTCCCATAAACCCTCTTTTGGTACGCATGCTTTCCTGTATTATGGAAATTCAAGTTCTTAGAGATCAGTTGAAATGACAAGTCACTGCAAATTTTCACTCATCATTTAGGCATTTGGTTGTTATCATCAATACTCAGCTATAGTGGCTGGACGTATTGTTAACACAGTCCAAATTACCAAACGTTTCCCAATATGACTTTACTCTGCTCAGATAATCCTGAAGATATACCTTCATCTATTTATTGCATATCTCCAGTGAATTGTGTTGCCTGATTCCTATGTTGATATTGGGGTAGAAGGACAGGATTTATTATTTGTCGACCTGAGCCCTGAAACAATTAGCAATTGGGGTTAGCTTTAAGTCGTCTCTCGTGACTATTAACCATATTTGGGTAGGTTAACTAAAACACGAGACTTTCATCAAATTCAGTTTCACATTAATTACTTAGCTCATTCAAAGATTAAAGTCATTACAGGGAGGTCTTGTCCCATACCCACTAGGAGTGTCCTAAACCTGGGTAAAGTAGGGATATATCCTGGATCTTTAGCTTGTTTTCTTACATTATTACTCCACTGTTTTGACTTTTACTATTATGCTAAAAGTGATGATCTCTCAGCATTTTTAGTGAATTTGATTCTACTGCTATAATTAAAACTCTACCAACAAGTGAAAATTGATTCTGATAAGAAATAGAAAAGGTTATTGAAATTTCCAACTTTATCTCCACACTCTACAGCAATATATAACCATGTGCTTCTTTATTGTTTTTGTTATTTTTATTCCAGATTCTTAGAAATCTTTTCCGTAGACAGGTGCTCTCATCTTAATTTTTTTTTTTTGTCCTTGCTCTCATTTGAACAGGTGGGATTTGGACAGACAGTTTGCACTCCGCTCAGACCTCACTGTGGAGTCTGCAGTGTGAGTGAATTATGCCCATCTGCATTCAAAGAGACCTCAAGTCCATTATCCAAAGCAAAGAGATCTAGTTCGAGCAAGAAACTTTGACAAGTTAATTATCAGAGGGGAATTAGCAGTTTATATTTGGTTCTCCCTGCTTTTTGTGCATATCCTGATAGGATGTCATAGGTTCCTATATAGCAACGTAATTGTTGATGCAAGAGAAAGGACATGGACATTGTGAAGGGGATAAACTGGGATCGTTTTTTATGAGTAAATTTTAACCATCATTTTGTTATACATCTAGAAAGCTAAAATCTAAGTTGTTTTTTTTTTTTTGGGTGTAATTAGATCATCCCAAATCTTTTAGTGAAGATTTCTTGCGCTGAAAGATCGCATAAAAAGGTTAACAGCTCCCGTAAGCATTTTTTACGCTACTCCTGTGCTGAAGATTCTACACATAGTATTATGCAAACACAACCTGAGATGAGACTGGTGATTAAATTTCATGGGAGATGAGATCCAAAAGTGTGCTCAAAGCAAAGACACAGTTGGTTTTGGTTTTTATAATGTCCCAGCATACTTTAGAAATTTGAGGATTGACTACCCAAGAGAAATCGTCATCTTTGTAAAGCCCTCGAAGATACCTCCATGAACTTTCATTCTCAGGGCAGGCAACAATGGCATTAATAGTATAACACACTTCTGACTCTCTCATAGCTTTCAGACCTCCCAGGAATGGAGATCTTGTAATGACAAAATATCTCTGAAATATATAAACACAAGCAGGTCATGAAACACAAACCTGTACACCAAAAAGCAGTAAAACAACAATAACAAGATGGACACAATTCACTAAAATCAAAGGGTGATATAAGTAGAGAACCATTCTGTAGTTATTATCATTTTAATAAGAAATAGTCCTAATAACCACCTTTATCTGCTGAAAGATGTGGACATTAAGGTGGGGATGTCTTCTTTCCTTTATAGGAACATTCCATTTGGTTGATCAGATATCTACTTTCAAGGATATAAATTCGTGGCAGTTTTTCTAACATCCAAATGAAATCATATCTGCTTCTTCCCCACTAATCGGAGAGAAAAGCAAGTCACAAAACAAGCCCTAGTTCTCCTTCCAACAGACACCATGTCCAGACCAATCTCTCTCCATCTCTCTCCTCCCAGCCCTAGTACCTCATGCTATATTTCTTCTAATGAACAAACCGTGAGCACTGAAGTATTTAGTATAGAATGTCAAAATAATGTAAAAAAGAGAAAAGGAAAAAAGAAGTAGGGAACCTGTAACTAATGCAGTCAGCTTCAATATTCCTGATGCAAAGGCTCAATAGAGTTGGCTACCTATGGTCCTATGTATCAAGATTTTCTCTCGGGCATTGATAAAACTTTTGTAGACAGTGAAGAAGGAACTAGTAAGTCCATAAATATAGCCAATGTAGTCCTAGGTGGTGGTGGCCTTAGAGGCCCAAGTACTAAAAATTCTGAGACTATTTAGTAGTCGTTCAATCATAATAATCAAGCCAACATATCACGCTCATAAAACATTCAATGAAAAAAGAAACTTCCACTGCATTTACCCCACCATCGCCACCATATCCATTAGCTGTCATATAATCATAACTGAACAAATTGTCTCTCGAATTCTAATACTTCCTAGCCTGTATCATAGCATGGATATAACTTAGTGTCTGGGACTAAGTGGCCCACCAAATGGCAAGTACAGAATATCTATAATCCAAGTAATACCTGATTCCAAGCAGAATTGTTAAAAATGTCTTCTTCAAGGAGCTGGTGACAATAGTCAAGTTCCTCTTCCCAGCCGCCAAGAGCTTGAAGCACCCACTGCATTGAGAACCAAACACATTAGAAGGGTTCACATCTCAAGCATTTACACAACTGAGTTAAAAGGACGGCAACGAACCTGCCTATGAGACCAAGCATGGTAATGCTTAGCATCAATGAGAGTATTTTCTTGGTGTAACTATCAATTTTGAAAGCTATCTGTGTAACTACCTTAATAACTATCTTAGTAACCATCATCCTTGTACCTTAGTAAGTATTATAGTAACTATCAATTTTGAAAGCTATCTGTGTAACTACCTTAGTAACTATCATAGTAACTATCAATTTTGAAAGCTATCTGTGTAACTACCTTAATAACTATCTTAGTAACTATCAATTTTGAAAGCTATCTGTGTAACTACCTTAGTAACTATCATAGTAACTATCAATTTTGAAAGCTATCTGTGTAACTACCTTAATAACTATCTTAGTAACTATCAATTTTGAAAGCTATCTGTGTAACTATATTAGTAACTACCTTAGTAACTACCTTAGTAACTATCAGTTTTATAACTATCTGTATTACTATTGTACTAACTATCTCAGTAACTATCAATTTCGTAACTATCTGTGTAACTATCAATTTTGAAAGCTATCTGTGTAACTATCTTAGTAACTATCAATTTCGTAACTATATGTGTAACTAAATTAGTAACTATCTTGATAACTATCTGCATAAAACAATGCAGCGTGCCGCTGCACCGCACTACGGCAGCGTTCCGCTGCCGAAATAAACATGAACAAAATTAAAAATGCAACCATTCAATAACAGTAAAACCAAGAAACAATCAATGTAAATTTCAATATAAATTTCAATGTAACTTTCAAAAAACATTCTTAACTAACCATAATGGTAATTGTAAAAAAAAAAAGCTATATATGCTGCTACACCGAAAATAAAACAGAAAGTAGCTATTGTTGTAACTGCCTGAATAGCAATCTACGGAACTATATAATTTCTTTACAACTTGTTCTGTTGTGACTAGCATATTTGCTACACCTACTGCACTTGACAGTCCTTTTAACTTCATTTTTACTTCTATACCTCTGTAATTTTGGCCTTCCAGGTGGTCTTTTTGTTAAAGGTGGTTGCACCAACAATGCAGGCTGAGCTAGATCCACCGGCTTTGAAATTGAAATAGTAGGAACCGGGTTGATTGAGAAAGAATATGTTTCACGATATTTATCAACCTATAACAGGAATAAAAAGAAGAAAAAATAAGGTTATAATGTCAGGTTAATGTAACTATACAAGTAACTTCACTAGTATCTATCAATGTAACTATTTAATCTGAATTAACTATCTAAGTAACTACCGGTGTAACTGTCTAATTAATGATAGATTTAGGAGAAGTACTGCACCTTGAAAATTGGGTTGATATATGAGTACACATCCAAACCGTGTTTCTGAATCACGACAAGTGCATGTGAGCAAGGGAATCCGTGAACTTGTCATTCTCCACATGAACAGTAGGATTCTTCTAAGTTCACCATAACAGAATACTTTTTGCACTGAACTTCATAAATGTATGTCTCAGATCTACTAACTAACCAGTGTCTTCCCAATTCCAAGTTGACAACCAGCTTCTTTTCCAAATTCGGACACAGATCAGTAACCCATCCAGCTGATTCTTCCTTCCGAGAAGCAATTAAAGCCATAGACTTAAGACGAATGGCTTCGTTAAATTCAATAATGGGAAGGCTCTTCAAATCCTTCACCCAATTGTTAAAACACGCAGCCAAATTATTGGTCATTTCCCCAAACCTTTCACCATTAAAAAAAGACGAAGCCCATGTTCCCAATGGAAGATCCTTCAAAAACATATCAACAACATCACCACCTTCATGCTTCAACTTCTGAAAATTAAGGTCAAAATATTCACGGGTGCTAGAATAAGCACAACGCATAAACAACGATGGAATCCTTTTGCTCAGGTAAGAACCATTTGAAAACTTGCTGCTGAGATTAGCCTGAAGATGCCTATAACAAAATCCATGTGGACTATTCGGAAAAACTGCATGAACTGCATTTAGAAGCCCAATATTACGATCAGATATGAAATTAATTTGCCTTGTAGAATATCTCGACATCTCTTCGGGCAAAAGCTTGAGAAAGAAGGTTCAATTGCTCTCATTTTCAGAATCCACAATAGCATAAGCAACTGGATATAATCCTAAACAAAAGAAAAGAAAAAATAATATCAGTTTCATGTAACTATATTTATAACTACCTCAGTAACTATCTTAGTAACTATCATTTGACTAAACTCTTCTTTGTAACTATTTCAGTAACTATCTTAGTAAATATCAATTATGTAACTATCTGTGTAACTAATTCACTAACTATATTAGTAACTATCAATTTTTGTAACTATCTATTTAACTATCTTAGTAACTATCAACTTTGTAACCATCAACTGTATAAAAATATATGCACTAAGTATCTATCGAAGTAACTATTTGGTCTAGAAGTTCCTGAAACTATAAAAGTATTTCCACTAGTATCTATCAAAGTAACTATATGGTCTGGAAGTTCATGTAACTATACAAGTAACTACACTAGTATCTATCCAAGTAACTGTTTGGTCTGTAAGTCATGTAAATGAAATTGAAAAACAAGAAAAAAGAAATGACAATAATTAAAAACAAAAAATGAAATAACAACAAAAACGAAGAAAGCGATGTACCACAATTTGCGTCCTTTGCCGAAGCAAAAAGAAGCATGCATTTGTATTTGTTCGTGATGAATGTAGCATCAATACAGAGAACTGGTCTGCAAGACTGAAAACCATTCATCCAAGCACCATAAGTAACAAACATACGCTGGAACCTTCTTGTTTCAGATTCATACTGTATAGCTAGTCTAGAATATGGGTTGGATTCATATGTGCGCTCGCAAAACCATGATAAATTCTGGTAAGACTCAGACTCAACACCAAGCACAGATTCCCTCGCGCGCTCTTTGCCATACCAAGCAGTATGATAAGGGATATCTAATCCGTAGTTTAGCTTTATGTCTTGCATTATATCAATAGCTTTCTTATTGGGATTCTCACGAACTTTGTCAAGCATTACCTCCCTTATAATCTTGCTGCACATCATCTTACTCTTTTGAAGCCGGATGACACAACGACATTTATGTTCGTTCACCAATTCAGTAATCACAAAGAAACCATTAGACCTGAATAACAGGTGAAAAAACCAATCAGCATATATACTTTTCCATACTAACTATCAAAATAACTATCAATGTAACTATCAATGTAACTAGTAACTATCAAGGTAACTATCAAAATAACTAGTAACTATCAAATTAACTACTAAATATCCAAGTAACTATCAAAGTAACTATCTGAGTAACTATGCAATTAACAGTTCCAGTGAGTTGAAAAACTAGAACTACAAGAGTAACTATTTAAGTAACTATACAAGCACTACCAGAAAAAAGAGCATTACCGACGAAAAAAAAAAACGGCCGACGACATACTTTTTTCGTCGGCTATTCCCAAGAATGGCCGACGATTTTTTATTTCGTCGCTAAAAATAAAAAATCGTCGGCTATTCCACAAGAATGGCCGACGATTTTATCTTTCGTCCCTAAAAAATATTTTTCGTCGGCTATACCCCTAGAATGACCGACGATTTGGATTTTCGTCGGCCTTTCTCTAAAACATTAGCCGACGAAAACTTTTGAAAGTTTGGCCGACGAAATTGGAATTTTCGTCGGCTATAAGTCTTTATATTTTCAGATCTGGACAGAAGCTGCTCATTTAAAAAAAACGAAAAAAAACGGGAGAAAGAGTGAAAAATCTGTAGGTATTGTTGAAATCCGTCCTCTCTTGCATTGTGGAGCTATATATAGGTACGTATATGTGTATATATGTTGATTTTGAGTTTTAGTTGAGTTGATTTTGAGTTTTAGTGATTTTGATATAGTAAGTGATTTTTTGTTTTGTTGTTGTTTTAGTGTTAGAATGTATGTATATATGTTGATTTTGAGTTGTAGTTGAGTTGATTTTCAGTTAGAGTTTAATTATGTGTTTTAATTTGATGTTATTTTAATTAGTGTTAAAATATATATATATATATATATATATGTTAATTAATGGTTGTTGATAGTGTAATGAACTTAAATAATGGTTGTTAATTAATGGTATATATATATATGAGTTGATGTTGATAATAATATATATTGTAATATATATGTGTTAATTAATTTATTATTAATTAAAGTTATACATATATATTATTATCAGGCTATATATGGATCGAGATAAGAGTTGGATTTCGCTTCCAAGGCATGACCGACGATACACTACAGGAGTTGTGGATTTTTTGCAGTTCGTCGAGGAAAATGCAAACGGGAGTGAATACCATTATTGCCCGTGCAAGAAATGTAAGTGTCGCAGTGATATGTGTCGATTTCCGATTAGGACAATATGGGAGCACCTAAAGAGTAATGGGTTTTGGCCGAAGTACAAACGTTGGATATATCACGGTGAGCCATCATTAGATGGATCGCATGATCATGGGCAGTTTTTTTAGGCGGGCAGTAGTAGTACATCCAACCATCCAACAATGGCATTCGTCAACGACGTGTTTCCTTTTGAAAGCGGTGTACGTGGGGAACAATATATGCATGACCCGGTGCAGCCATTCCCACAAGTTGTCAACACTGCTGTCTTTGACAAGTACAACAAACTGATTGCATTGCAACAGACCCCTGTGTCTTCAAGTTCTGAGAAGACAGTTCTTCAAAGTGTGATGGAGGTAATGAGGATTAAAGTCGAGACAAAATCGAGCATCAGGCAAGTGGATGAATATCAACAGTACACTTCTTCGTTGTTGGAGGAGGGTCATCGTAATCCTACCAATCACCGTAAGGTCCGACATATCCTCAAAGATCTAGGGCTTTCCTACATTAAGATCCATGCATGCGCATTTGACTGCGTTCTCTTCTGGGGTAAAGATGCAGAAGGGAATGACCTTGCTAGCCTTGACGCATGTCCGATATGTCAGTCTGACCGATATAAGTTGACGGGAGCAGGCAATAGGAAACCTGTGAAAGTGCTTCGGTATTTTCCGTTGAGAGATAGGCTTGAGCGGTTGTACATGTCAGAAACCACCGCAAAAGCTATGAGATGGCACGGTGAGCGGGACGCGGGAGACGCAGATATCATGACACACATCTCTGACGGAGCGGCTTGGAAGCATATAAACAACAAGTTTCCTCATTTTGCGTCAGATGTCAGAAACGTCAGGCTCGGGCTCTCAACCGACGGGTTCAACCCTTTCGGCACCATGAGTTTTTCATACAGTATATGGCCGGTGGTTTTGGTACCTTACAACCTTCCTCTGTGGATGTGCATGAAGAAGGAATATAATATGTTGACGTTGTTGATTCCGGGGCCTGGTTACCCAGGAAAATATCTCGATGTGTAAATGAGACCATTGATTGAAGAGCTTACGGTATTATGGGACGTTGGTCATCCCACTTTTGACAAGTACAAGGAGGAGACGTTCCAGATGCATGCCATGATTATTGGTACCATCAGTGATTTTCCTGCTTATGGGATGTTGTCGGACAGCGTTGTTAGGGGATACAAGACTTGTCCAGAGTGCCTCAGCGATTATGGGAGCACCCCTCATTGCAACAAGATATGCAGAATGGGTCATCGTGTGTTCCTTCCGGCGGATCACCACTGGCATTACGAGTCCACCGCATTTGATGGAACCGAAGAACACGGTGGTCCTCCCAGAAGATGGACGGGAAGAGAAATTTTAGCAGTGCTTAATGAGTACGATTTTGGGCCCCTCAGCAATCATCCCGATATTGTAGCGGAAATACCTGAAAGACCTGAGGAGTACAAATTCTGGACACATAAGAGCATATTGTGGGAACTCCCGTACTGGTGTGAGTTGCTGATCCGTCACTTCCTAGACGTTATGCACACAGAAAAAAATGTTTCTGAAAGTGTGGTGGGCACAATGCTGAACTTGGAGGGGAAGACGAAAGACGGTTCTAAGGCTCGCACTGATCTGCAAAACATGAATATCAGAAAACAACTATGGTTGAAACAAGGGAAGAGAAAAATGCCTCAAGCTCCTTACACCGTCAAGCCTGAGCATAAACCAGAAATTTTCCATTGGATAAGTCGGGCCAAGTATCCTTTAGGCTTTGCTGGAAATATAGCCAAGTGTGTGAACAGACAATTCAACAATCTTTACGGGTTGAAAAATCATGACAATCATATCCTGCTACAACGTCTCTTCCCTGTTTTCATTCGACCGTTCCTTCCCGTCACGTTGTGGAGCCGTTAGTAGCGTTGGCAAGATTTTTCCAGAAGGTATGCACACGGGAAGTGAGAAAATATGACCTCCGGGAAATGCAACAAGACATCGTTCATATTTTGTGTAAATTTAAGATGATATTTCCTCCAAATTTTTTCGACATCATGCCTCACCTCATGATCCATCTTCCTCGGCAGTTGTTGCTTACCGGTCCTGTGCACTTCACTTGGATGTATCCGATAGAAAGGTACGTATTTTACACCTTATGTTAATTTCCTCATCAATATATGTGATATAGTATTAATGTATTATCATAACACTTTAAAAACTTGATTTATAGGCAACTTGGACAATACGGTGATTTTGTCCAAAACAGATCCGCACCTGAAGGATGTATAGCTGAAGCATATATTGCGCACGAGTGCATCACCTACATGAAGCTGTATTTAGGAGCGTTACAGGAAAGCATACCGGAAGATGTACCTTCACAGTTCAATCTTTCCATACTCTCCGACGATGTTGTACTCGGTGGAAACATGCCAGTTTCCTACAAGTTGAAAGATTATGAGGTAGCCATTGCACATTGGTAGGTACTAATCAACTGTCCAGAAGTTCAGTTTTGGAAGAAAATGCATCTAAACTGTGAACAAGTAGGAGGTAATCTCGATTACCCCAACCGGACATTCGCAGAGTATTTCGGCCGCTGGGTACGTAACTTTAACACTATTCTATACGTGTTTATATATTATTGTGTATAATTATTCATATTTGTAGTTGATTCTGATGGTTGCAGATGGACCTTATTAAAAATGATAATCACCCAAATTGGTAGCACGAACTCAGACTTCTAGCGATGAGGCCGGTCTATTCAAAAGTTTATGCAACGTGCAAGGTGAATGGTGTGTTATTTCGATGTGAAGAGAGAGACCTCAGACTGAAAACACAAAATTCAGGGGTTATGGCACATGGTGGGGATGATGGAGTTGACTATTACGGTGTTCTCCATTCAGTTGAGGAACTGCATTACGGGGAAGGCATGAAAGTGCACCTTTTCAAGTGTAGATGGTTTGACACACGGCCGCAGAGCATGAAGACCGATCAATACGGCATAACTTCTGTGAACACTAGTACATCATGGTATGAGGACGACCCGTTCGTTTTAGCCACATGGGTGAAACAAGTGTTTTATCTTGATGATCTCGCCAAGGGGAACCCGTGGAAAGTAGTCAACACTATCCACCATCGCAACATTTACCGGGCGTCTACACTTGGAGTGACTGAAGAGAACGAGGAAGGTGGCACCGCGTATCAAGAGCCCAACTCAAACGGTATTCCTGACTCCTCTTTTATTCGCCTACACACGCTGGTGCGAATTCGACGTGAAGAGCCACTGCTTGTTGATGTTGATCTAAATGAAGAAACTAACGAGGACTCTAGTGGTGAGGAACGACATAGATTACCCCTATCGAGCAATTCAGAAACCGAAGAAGACTCATCCGATGATTCCGATTACAATCCGACGGATTAAGTAATTTAGATGATGTAATCCTTTCATTTGTAATCCACTCGATCATTTCTAATGAACGGGCGTGGGGATGAGCCTCCCAACTAGGCTGGGTTCCAAACCCCTTAAAAAAAAAATTTGAAATATGTTGACTGCTGGGTTTATGTTTTTTTTATGTTCAATTTTGGTTATATATGAACAGGACATATGGGTACGAGAGGTGTAACACAACTGATTTTTTTATTTTTTTTCACAGAATAGCCGACGAAAAATGCGAAATATGCGTGATTTCGTCGGCCAAAACTATATTGAAAAATACATATTTTATTTTAGACACAAAACGACAAAAGAATAGCCGACGAGTACTAGGTTTGATTTCGTCGGCTATTCTTTAAAAAAAAAAAAAACCAGACCACCTTCCATTTTCTATCACTATCGACAAACTCATTGCTTCATCCTTCAAATGCAAATGTGTCGTGAAATAAGATATGACCGAAATAATGAAATACGTCTATGGTTGAAAAATGACACGATTCCGACAAAATCTGCGTGCCGAATGTTGCGGTTAACTGTTTTTTACTTCCGTTTTCCTATGGGTAGCCTCACGGTCGGTAAATATTTTGAGGAAAATTTTTATACGATTAGTTGCGCCTCATCGATTTGAAACTATTATCTGTTGAAGGTCAGGCCAAAAAACGTCATTTACACAGGCCAATTTCCGTTTTAAAGCGTTTAGAGGTTTGACTTCGCAGTTTGACCAAAGGTTTAGCCGATGAATTCAAATATTTCGTCGGATAAACTCTTGCGATCCGCTTATTGTCCGCCGTTGGATGGCTCAGATCCAACGGCTGTGATTTTCCAAAGTATAGCCGACGAAATATTTGTATTCGCCGGCTAAACTCTTGCGATCCGCGCCTTTTCATTGTCCGCCGTTGGATGGGGGGGATCGGACGGCTGCTGAGCGCCTAAAGTATAGCCGACGACATTCAAAGAATAGCCGACGACATTCAAAGTATAGCCGACGATATTAAAGATTTCGTCGGCTATAGTGAAGAACAGCCGACGAAATCTTTTTTAATCGTCGGCTATTCTATCGGGTATAAGTTTGAAACTGCCGAACCCTAGCCTCCGTTTTCTGCATTTTTCCCATTTCTCCTCCGTTTTTCTGCTTTGCGATCCGCAGCGCCTCAGACAGATCCGCACCGCCCCTCTCCTCCTCCTCCTCCTCAAATCGACGACGAATTCTCCTCCTCCTCCTCCGATCGAAACTCCTCCTCCTCCTCCGATCAGGTAATTTTTTTTTTTCAATTTAATTTAATTTAATAAATTATTATATATTTAATTGTAATTATATAAATAGTTATATATTTGTTATATATTTGTTAATAAATTTAATTTTAAAAAATTGTTATATATTTGTTATATATTTTATTTTAATTATATAAATTGTTATATAATAAATTGTTATATATTTAATTGTTATATAATAAATTGTTATATATTTGTTATATATTTGTTAATAAATTTAATTTTAACAAATTGTTATATATTTGTTATATATTTTATTTTAATTATATAAATTGTTATATATTTGTTAATAAATTTAATTGTTATATATTTGTTATAATTTAGGTATATAAATTGTTATATATTTAATTTTAATTATATAAATTGTTATATAAATTGTTAAATTAATTATATATATAAATTGGTAGTCTAATTATATATATATATATATGTTAATAAAGAAATATAGTTATATTTGTATATAAATAGTTATATTTAGGTTAATGGTTAGTATTATTTAAAATGGCCGTGGCTGCAGATGGCCGATGCATTCAGACAGTTCTTCGGAGGCCGTCGTTCCAGATCGAGAGGTTCTGGAAGTTCCGCCGGTTCTGCAGACTCCGACAGGACCCTTAACCAGCCTGAGAGGACCACCAGCCAGCCGCGGAGGAGTGTGGATTCCTCCCAGCCGCGGAGGACTGTGGATTCCTCCCAGCCGCGGAGGAGTGTGAGTTCTCGGCACCAGACCCTTCTCCAGGTGGGGCGACCGTCGAGCAGTTCACTTCCGCCTGTCGGGCCAGATGCTCCGAGGTTCAGTCGGCAGCTATTTCAGGACGAGATAGCTGCAGACGTTCCTCAGGTTCGTATGCCTGAGGTTCATCGGGAGCCGATGAGGAGTCCGACGACGTCTGCTGCCGACTCGACTGAGGGTCATACTCTCCCAAACCAGCTCTACCTCCCGTACAACATTCCGGCGATACCGGAGGTCGACTATCGTGGTGTGCCCATATGGCCTGATATGCCTCAGTACGTGAGTGCTGCGGAGGCATACCAGCAGCAGCCATTTGAGAACCCTGACCACCTTATTTCGGCGAGGAGAAAAGGAAAGTCGACAGACGAGTCATCCAGTTCAGGTAACATTTGATTTTATTAATTAAATATTTTATTAAAATTAACGCACTAATATTTAATTTTATTAACCAATCGTCGTTTTTGTGATAGGGACAGCCGCTAGCAGTTCACGGAGGAATACGAGAGGTGTCATATGTTTTGACACGCTCAGGAGAACTGTTGAGCGCAGCGGGATGATCCAGATCAACGAACCTCCTAATCAGGAGGTTCAGGGGAAAAAAAACGCGACTACTCGGGTTGCGTGGGGGCACTGATTAGGGACAGAGTCCCTATGTTGTGGACCCGGTGGGCTGATGTGCCCGAAGAAATAAAGAGGGAGGTGAACAACGCCGCGTCGGTGAGTAATTTAAAAAATTTAATTTATTTATCGTATTATTTAATAATTTTCGGTATTGTTACAATTGTAAAACTAATAAAATATTATCTTTCAGACATTCTTCGAGATTGCCGAACACAAGCGGGATTGGGCGGACTTCGTGCAGAACTCGAGGTACGTTGGGAATTCTTCATCTTATAATTTGAAATATTTTATGATATTAATAATATTTCTAATGCATTTTTGTTTCTTTCGTAGGTTCAAAGAGTGGAAGAACGAGCTCCGTTCCCACTATAACGAATACGACAACCGTGGTCGTATGGGTACTCCCAGAGAGTTCATGTTCAGGGAGTACGAGTGGCGTTGGTTGAAGACAGTAGACTTCAACAACCCAGTTATGCAGGTAAATACTAAACTTCACTACAAATGTTTAGTTTGTTAAAATTTTAATTATTAGTTTAATTATTTTATAATTATTACACTAATATTTTTTTATGTATTTTTCTAATATTTTATTATTTGTTTGAAGGAACGGTCTCGCATAAACTCTGCGAACCGCCGCCGTAACACAACCCCCCATCATGCTGGTTCTAGGCCGTTTGCACAATATCAGGAGGAGGCGCTTAGAGATCATCCTGATAGCAACCCGTACGTGGAGACGTTCAAGGTCGCTTATCCACAAGCGACAGAACAGCTCGTAAGTCGTTCATTACGATTTTAAAATTTTAATTATCAATTTTACTTAATTATATATTTGTTAGAATATTAATTCTTTTTTTTCCCGTCCAATTAGGAGAGGGTTAACCGGGCCGAAGAAGAGGTGTTCCAGCAAGTAGTTCGGGAGACACAACCGAACATTTCAGAGGCAGATCTGGAAGAAGCCATGCGCCAGGTCGACCGGTCCAATGTCCAAACGGCAGCGAGGATGTTCGACGCAGCCTTCCCAAACCGGTCAAACAACTACTACTGCCGGGGTTTAAGAAGTTCTGGACTAGGGCTTCTGAAGACCACTAAGGGAGGTCAAAAGAAGGGAGGCGGGGAGTGCCAACAGATGAGGGGGGAAGTGCAACGATTGGCAGAAGAAAATGCAAGGTTGGCGGCCGAGTTCCAGAGATCACAGGAGGAACAACGCAGATCACAGGAGCAACACCGCAGAACACAGCAGTATTATTTCGATCTGTCCAGTTGGTATGCTGAATGCGAGAGAATTCGGCAACACAACTACACCGGCCAACAAAACTGGTGGATGGATATGTTCGCGGCACAACAACAAAACCTTCAACCCCCGCCCCCGTTTCAGCCGTTAGTTGAACCTCCAATGCCTCAACCTCCCGAGGATGACGAGCATGATGGAGAGCAGGATGCTGGGGATGACGTGGTGGACTTTAGTGGTTTAGGTGATGATTAGTAGGGTTATATGTTATGTATATTGGAACGAATTAAATAATAAGTCATTTAGACGTGTTTCTTGTTGGTGCAAATGTATGGACTGTCTTTGTGATTTGCAGGTTGCTTGGAATGGTAATTTAGAAAATAATTTAATTTTTTTTTCACCAAATGTACGAATAGCCGACGATTTTGGCATTATTTCGTCGGCTATAAAAACTATAGCCAACGATTTTTACCAATATTCGTCGGCTATAGGTCTTATAGCCGACGAAAATTACCTTATTTCGTCGGCTATAACTAATTAATGCCTATTAAAATATTAATATATTTCGACGAAATAACCGACGAAATAGATGGAATCGTCGGCTATAGTTCAGAACATATAGCCGACGAATTTCGTCGGCTATATTTTACGATATCGTCGGCCATACTCGAAAATACCCGACGAATTTCGTCGGATATTTTGCCAAGGTTTGGTCGACGAAATGATGTTTCGTCGGTAAAGTCGTCGGCCATACTCGCATATAGCCGACGATTTCTTTTTTTTCGTCGGCCATTGGTATAGCCGACGGCGTTTTTCCGACGACTTATAGCCGACGAAAATTTCGTCGGCAGAAGGTATAGCCGACGAAATTTCGGCATAGTCGACGAAAATTTTTTCGTCGGCTATGCCCACGGATCTGGTAGTAAAGTAACTATCATGAACAAAAACAAATGTAATTATACAAAAACTGTGTAACAGCTAATGTAACTATACCTGCATAAAGATGCCTTCACACACCAATTACAACCTTCAGAATGTTTTTTCTTGCAGAAAGCAACAACACATTCTGGCTTATTTCTCTCAAAATCATACTGAAATCCAACCTCCACGGCATACATCCGCAACTTTAACCTAAACTCTTTTACCCCACCCTCAAACATCTGACCCTTAGAGTGAATAAGAGACTTCCATCCTTTAGAAAGATACATTTTCGCATTCTCACGCCTATAACAACCCAAAAATTCATTCTCTTCAACTAAAACACTAGTATCCTCGCTAACATTATTACTAACTACACTTTCCGAAACAGAAGAACTGACATCCAAACAATGAACATCCACATCAACAAAATCAGATTTATACCGTCCTAAAACTCTAAACATCATGCTCATATCAACCTCATCTCCAAGATGGTAAACAGTAGGATCCGGATACACATTATACTTGAGTTTGAAAAAAAAATCTTTGCAACTCTAGAAAACGATCACGTATCTGATGACAAAAATCAGAAAAAGTACAATTATGACCAAACGAAAGTGCTCTTCCTTCACCAGAATAGACAAGCTTTGCAATATAACAACTGTCCATTGCACCTACAAGAGAAAAATCATCATAAACATCAATTAGCAAATCCATGTGACTGTAACTGTACACAATCTATCAAGTAACTATGATTTTAACTATCAAAGTTGACAACAACAAAAAAACAATCAGCTACAAAGAAGTAGCTCAAGTAACTAGCAAAGTAACTATGAAAAATCAAACAAATGCAGGACAGAAAAACAAGAGTGAACTTTTATGAAAACTATTTGTGTAACTATGTTAGTAACTATCTTAGTAACTATCAATTTTGAAACCTATATGTGTAAACTATGCATTAGTAACTGTCTTAGTAACTATTAATTTTGAAATTATATGTGTAACTATGCATTAGTAACTATCTTAGTAACTATCAATTTTGAAACCTATCTGTGTAACTATGTTAGTAACTATCAATTTTAAAACCTATATGTGTAACTATGTTAGTAACTATCTTTGTAACTATCAATTGTTGCGAGCTATTTGACTAACTATGAAAGTAATTATCTGAATAACTATCATTTTTTGTAACTATCTTACTAACTATGTTATTAATAGGTTACAATGATTAATCTGTGGATGACATGCTGGAGCAAGGATGCAGGTATAAAATAGACTGCAACAATTCAGATTTAACAATTCAAATTTCAAAAAAAAATCGAAAGAAACTAAAGAAAGAATGAAAATCGGGAGGTTGAATAGGCAATCACAAGTTTTAACAATTCAGATTTAAAAAAAAAACTGAAGACCTATAACACCAAAATCAACACGAATTGATTCAAAAGCTAAAAATGACATATAAACAACTGCAAAAACTTAACATACCTTATTTCAATGAATCAAAACTGAGGAATCGCAGATGCAAAGCTTCATAGGCAAATCGGAATTGTAAATCGGCAGCGAAAGAGGCAAATTGGAATTGCAGATCGGAAGTGACAGAGAGCAGAGAGAGAGAGAGAGAGAGAGAGCACTTCAACAGAAGAAAAAGAAAACGAAGATCGCAATTAACAAAGAAAGGAGGGACAGTAACAGAACGGGAAAAAAAGGAAATGTTTGGTAGGGAAGGGTAAAATCGTCACTTTGAAATGAAAAACAGCCCCTTTTTATTGTTTAGTGAAATTGAATGGAGTTTTTTATGATCAACATATTAAAAACATGTCCTTATTTATAAAGTGAAAAAGAATGGGCTTTTTTTTTAATTTTCAAAGGTAGATAGCCCTTTTTTCTAAAATGTGAAATAATTAATTGATATATTTTTTAAAATTTAACTGTTAAAATGACAAAAATATAATGAAATTCTCTCTTTCACTTCAATCAACAACAAAATTTCAGCACACCATAGTTTTGAATCATGCATCCGCTACTGAAGGTGAGTTGTGTGTCGGACTATTAGGAGTTCCGAATGAACTTGATCTTCCTATAAAGATGTACGTAAGTTTATATGTTGGTGCTGACTTTCTTCTATTCTTATACATGATTTTGCCACATTAATCATACTTGTAATTAACTCCAAACTTACATTACACCAATACACTGCAGTATTGCGCACGGTATGAACTTGATCTTCCTATAAAGATGTACGTAAGTTTATATTTGTTGGTGCTGACTTTCTATTATGAATGCTTGATATTCACAACTTCTGTTTTGGACGGTAAAATATATAATTGATTAAAACCATACAAAAAAAAAAAGGAAATTAGGAAGACCATTGAGCACACATTGAGCACTTCACTTAGACCTTGGTAATATGTCTCCCAAAAATATCACCCTCCCTGAGGTAATATCCTCCCAAACTCGGTTGGTCCTTTTTTCCCAAGCATCCCAAACAAAGAACACTATAACTATTTAGCTACAACTTATTTTAAAACAAAAATTTCTCATCTCCAACACCCCGCCTTAACAAAACCTCAACCCCGAGGATCTCCAACCAGAATAATAATACTCCGTTAAACAGAAAACGGATTGTACAAGGATCAGAAAATGTTATATACCCTCCAAATTAAAAGGGACTGGAGCAAATTTCACATATCAGCAGATAATACAAAAAATAAAGCAAGCACTCCATCCATCCACAATTAATCTATTTATTTTATTGATGCACCAGGAGGAAGTACTGTCGCTGTATAACTATTGGAATGATAAATCGGAATACAGAAGAATAATGAACACCTGCTAGATTTGACACCTCCCTTATATATGTATACCCTGGTTAACAAGTTGTTGAGACAAGGACAAAAATTCTTGAAATAATTCATAAATTCTACACTGGATATAACTATTATTTTGGTTAAGACCTTGAATATTGGTGACACAACATAGCAAAGAGAGATGTAAAAAATTAGATTTGTGTATAGTCCAAATGATTTTTAGATTGAAACAAACTTGTCCATAAGATGCTGCAATGGAACAAAACTTAATAGTTCAAAAGTTCAAGGGAAAATAAACCTGATATTCAAAATTCAAATATAGCAAAACATCACACTCTCGTAGACGACCCAGTTCATCATCAAGTCTTCATTTGTTGAACCAATAATTCCCCCACCAACGGTATATGCTCTGTTGCCTTAATCTTATGCAATCACTGTACTTCCTTCCGACCAAAGTACAGAAAGATCATCTTCCGGTTACACTAAACAGTTTGTTGACTATTATGAGGCTCTTCTGACCTATTGAAATACAAACAAGATGAATAAGATTCAAACACCAGAAAGTAAAATAATTCTAGACTCGAGTACAGAGAACTATAAAAAAGAAACCAGGAATGACATCAGGGACAACATCAAAAGCATAATGGAACTTGCATTATAAAACAAACACACATACAGAGCATGAAAACAATGAACAATAGACACAAAAACACATACCAACCACCGAATCTCTTTACTTAACCCTATAAATATGTATCAGCAGTGCACAAGGTGATATATTACAAACTTCTGTTGACTTCAACTTAATAAAACATGTTCATATGTGGGGCAGACTAACAAGGTCTTACTGAAATCTTGGGTGTTTCAGGCCACACATGTTCTCAATGAATAAGTTCACCCAATAAAAACAAGTTTGTTCCTCTGATTACTCAAGCAATCAGGTAAACTGATATTCTAAATAGCAACAAGACTAGCTAATTTGATATTAATGACAGCATTGTCTAGCCTAACATGTTTTACATCCATATTAATATGCTATTGGATGAGAGAAAATAAACGATTTGGAATTTAGGAAGAGTCACAGGGCAATGAAGATTGTTAATGACAATGTATATATCAAGTTTTGTAGGTTTTAAATTCAAGTCTCTCACAATCTTCACCTCATTTTCTGGCCTTCCTCTTCCCTTATGTACATGTCGATGCACATAAGTAATAATAGAATCATACCTTCAGAATCACACTTAACAACCTAATTACTGGTCAGATCCAATAATGAGATCAATCTTCTTCTTTTTTGTGTTAATCAGATATAAAAGATGTCAATCTCTTGGTTCTTGTCGCGATTAGACGCTCATGCGACACTCCATATTGGAAAAAAAAAAAATTATTTAAATCAGCAGTAAATACAATCATAGTAGTTAAAAGGCACAAAAGAAACTACCAATTTAAGAGCATATGAATGTGACCATATGCTCATGCCATTCTCCATATATATATATATATATATATATATATATATATATATATATAAATCAGCAGTAAATACAATCATAGTACTGATAGTAGTTAAAAGGCACAAAAGTAACTACCAAGTGAAAATCATATGAATGTGACCAGATGCACAACCTACTCTGACAATATAGGTCACAGCTACAAGGCCTGCTAAAGTTTATTAGAAAAAACACTCAGCCAACAGGTACTATAGTAGGTTTATAGTTACCTGGTCAAGAAGATGGCGGTGGGGCTTCCTGGTGCCAGAGGATTCTGCTGTATCAGTTTGACAAGAGAACCGGCTTTAGAAAGTGCATCCGGATCTGTACCAGCCAATACTTCTACGTCTTGAAGACCAAGCTGTCTCTTAATTAAGTCCAAGTTCTCTTGCAGGACCTCAATTTCACCAAAAGGTAGCTTCAAATCTAAGGCCTGAGCCCCAAGTGCAACTGCCTCATCCTTCTTAAACTTCATGAAAGGCATACAAAGCTTTTGGATTTGTCTAAAGTCCTTTGACTGACCAATAGAACTTTGTTGCAGAGCCTCTTGTATCACCTTGTCTGAAGAAAAAGTACGACTGTCTCTGTTAAAGTTACTTTGGAGTATTTTCAAGCACTCTGCCTTCCACCCATCAAAGTGCTCATTTACATATATCAAGCCGCTTAGCTGCTTGTCTTCTGTCACCGATGTAACTGGGGTACCCTTCTTGTTACCTTTCTTTGAGCCTAAAACTTGCTTTTGCAGGAGCTTCCTCATTAAAATGATGGAGTCTTGCAAATACTTATTGGCACTCTGGAGGGTTAGGTCTGGAGCATCAGCCACAGGCCATCCTGCCTTAATAACAAACCCTTCCTTCTTCAAAAGCTCCCTCCAGACGTATTCTCCATAGTGTGGACAAATTGGGGTAAGCAGACGTGTCTGCACATCCATAAAACGCCACAACAAATCACGGTTCATTCCCGCAGCACCACACGAAAACCGGTACTCATCCCTAGCAGCTTGAAGATCATAAAACCCAGTCTTTAGGGCATCCCGGAACATGTAATCACTGTAATTCTGCTGAGTCCTGTTCACAGCAATATTTATCTCATTTGCAAAGACCTTGTCAGCATAAGTAGATGGGGGGCCTAGTCTCAATGAAGATTCTGCAGCTAAAACTTCTTCCATCCATGAGATCTCTTTAGTAAGCCGCAGGATAGCAGCATTGGCAGTCTCAAATACAAAGTTTGCATCATCAACACCATCACCAGCATCAGCTAAAGAAAACCGAGTGGCATCAGCAGAGAACTCATTAATTGCCTCGCGTAGTGTCCTAAAATTCCCTGTAGACTTCGACATCTTCTCAGCATTGAGCATGATGTGCCCATTGCATCTGAAACCACGAGGCCAGTGCTTCTTGGACATAATAGCTGTATGGTTGTAGATGCAGAAGGTTAAATGGTTCTGTATCAGATCTTTGCCAGACACTCGAAGATCAAAAGGATACCAATACTCGAATTCGTGCTTCATCTTACGGAGAGTAGATGATGAGATGTCAGATGATTTAGGTTCTAGGCCATCACAGAAGAGATAATCCCAGACCTCATCAGTCATTTGTTCAGGTTTAATTGTGGATTTGCTGGAACCATACATATCTCCATTGTGAAGGAAGTGAGCAACAGTGTAATAAGCCATGTATATAGTTGAATCAGACAATGACTCAACTAAGAATTCTTCATCCCAGGGAATACGAGTACCAAGCCCAAAAGATCGTGAACACGCCCACTGATTCAACCAGCCCAATGTGTGTTCAAACCCATGCCGTGTTTCATCAGAATACAAACTCATGCCAGACAAGCACTCCTCAGCCAGTTTTTTCCATTCGGCTTCCCCATATGTGATGTACCATTGATCTGTAAGTGCCACAACACATTCATCACCTGATCGTGACATTACCCGCTTCTCAGGTTCACTGTATGGTATTGCCTCACCAGCCTCAATAAGCTTGTTCCTTATAACGGGCTTCACCTCCTGGACTTTCCTTCCATTAAATTCCCCCACTATCAGTGTTCCTTCGTTAAATCCTTTCAAGTATGTCAACCTCTTGGCTTCTGCTAGCTTCTCTTTCTCATTCTGGCTTTTGATTTTGAGATCTGCACAGACCTTTTCTGCAGCTTTATTTCCGTATCCTGGAATATCAATGATTGGGATAATATCAAAGGGGAGCACCCACTCATCTTTTACGCCATACTTTGCCCTGAAAGCAGGTTTTGATTTCAAATCACGCAAGGCCATATAATCATCCGGAGAATCAGTCGGTACACTGGTCACAATCCCAGTACCTTTGTCTGTTAGGACAGTCAACATAGGAAGGGCATAAATAATCTGATTCAATGCTAGTGGCGACTTCAATGGCAGGCCAATCAAATCCTGACCGGTCAATTCAACTAAGCAAGTAGGTTTCTCTGGGATTCTAGAGTACTTTTGATAAGCAAGGTTAAGTGCTGCTCTTTCTGTAAGAATGAATACCTCAGTTTCATTGATTTCATAGGCTCCATAATCCCCCTCAGGTAATACCCATGCATTCGTTTGCCCGTACATTGTCTCTGGTCTTAAAGTTGCTGCAGCAAGGTACACTTTCTTCCCTTCCAACACAGCCAATTTAGACGGAAAAGGTGCCACCACTTCCATTTTAATGACAGTGTATTCTTGGGGCAGAACTCCTTCACCACTGGCCCTGTCATGATCTGCACACGGTTGTCCATCCAATGGAGAGTATATAGCGTAACGAACATCTTTCACAATCTTACCCATGGCTTTCAGTTTCCTAACCTGCCACTTCACAAAGGCATCGAAAAAAGGGTTCATGTCCGTAGTAATAAAAGAACGTCTCCAGTCACAACCCAGGCCAAAAGCCTTGAGGTCTTCCACTGCCAATGGGGGAAAAAACGTCAACCATTTATAAGGATCCTGGAATTTGGATATCTCACTGTCCTTAAGACCAAAACTGCGCATAATTTCCCACTGGTATACTTGTCCGCCTGATTTCGCCGCAGCCTTGGACTTCTTTCCCTTGTACTTAGCTGGAGGCGCACCTCCATTGGCATTCTCTGGTTCCGGTTGCGCCTCCACTTCCTCTCTCTCTTTCTTCACCGGAAACACCGGAGGTTCTCCAAACAGTTGAATCTCCCTAGTAAGCTTATCGGCCGAGGCTTTGATAGGCATCCCAGTGCAGTGAAAAGCAAAAGGCAAGAGGACATTGGCGCCTCTCAACCTATGATAAGCTGCCGCAAACTCCAGCTTGGAGAGCGAAAATGCATGCCCAAGATGCAGAAAACCATTCATATAAGGGAAGGGGAAGTTCCCGAAAAACTTGTCCCCCGGTTTGGGAAACTCCTCGCAAGACTCGGCCCTGAAAACCTGTTTCTCCTCCCACCAGCCTCGAGCTTTGGCCTCGATCTCCAGGAGACGGTCTCTCCTGGCAAAGCTCTTCCCACCTTCGGCGGCCATTCCGGTAACTTTACAGTAACTGCAACCACCAATGTTTTTGTAAACAAACAACACAGCTATGCTTATCAAATCAAATTCAAATATCAAATTCGAGTTTGCTCGACTGAATTAGAGTTAAAGATTTTACTGAATCAGATATAGTGATTATAAACAAACGCATACATGATGGTCAAGTTAGTGCGAAAGCAAAGCAGAACAAAACCCTAGTCTACTGACCTGTGAGATATAAGGTTGATGTTGTTGTTCAAGATTGAATTGGGGATGGCGGCATGAGAGCGGCGCAGGTTCCGTCGGACGAGAAGAAGAGCCAGGGAGGGATTAGGTTGGACGCCGCCGTCGTATGTATGTGTGTAATGAACAAGAGGGGAGAGTGTGTGTGTGTGTGTGAGGGTTTTGGAATTGGATTCTCTGCTATTTTTTGTTTACCTGATAAGTAGAGCAGATTTCATCTAAGCCTGCCACATCAGCCAAATCTAATTTCTTTCTTTTCTTTTTTTAGCTTCATTGTGCACTTCATTCTCCAACAGATACCCCAAAGTTATTATTTTTTGAAAATTAACAGAAATATAGCTAAAATAGCATCCAACAGGTACCCTATAGCTAAGTCAATTTTAGCTTCCCGAAATAATCTCTAGCTACTTTTAACTATTTAGGAGAGAGAATATAGCTTGAAGTTAAAATCTCCCAACGTTCGACTTTTCTGTTAAACGTCCCAAATAGAACTATAACTGCTGAATTGACTCTAAAATAACTACAACTGCTGAATAGAAAGTTAAAAACATACAAGTTAAATTTAACTTTTTATGTAATTTAACTATAACTTTTAGCTAAACACTTGGAGATGCTCTTACTATCTAAAGCTGTTATAAAAGGTCATTAACACAAACTGTTTTTGGATAGATAAAATTAATATATATTATATTTCAAGTTACAACTATAGGAGGTATCGGTGGTGAATTGGTGGACATAGCATCTTTTCTCGCCTCCATACCCAATACACAAGCGATTACAGTGAATAAAAATTGATAACGGTTCAATCATAACATAACTTAATCCAAAAGTCTTGATACATCCTTCCAATCAACTTTACTACAAACAATTATTTCAAACACTATATGTTAAAATTACCAGTATATATGTACGAGTAGCATCCCAATTACATTGACAATAAGAACTAACCAATGTTAAAATAGCATCTGCATCCCGCAACATGACCAACGATATATATATATATATATATATATATATATATATATATATATATATATATATATAATTTCGTTCCCATTTATATTTTATTTGAATTAATCTATTGGAAGATGGAATCTAAGTAATGAAATATCAAAGATTACGCATCTATAATTTATTGACAAATAATTCTTTTGAAGTTGCCATATATACTCCTGCTTCAAACTTCGCTGGTTGGAAAAAATTCGTCCTCGAAGTTGAATTCTTGATTGTAGAAAATCTTTACAAAATCGTTGATTGCTTTTAATCTTCATTTGACAAATTGGCTTGCAATTGAATTCTTCTTTTTTCAATAAATGAATGCTTGGAATACCCTCTTTGTCTTGACTTGAGAAATCGGCTCATCATAATTAATTTCCTTTAACCTCAAATAACTCTCATCTTTCTTCATATAATTCAAAATATCAATTAATATTTTTAAATCTGCATATAGAAAATATCGACTCCAATTGATATCAATAAATATATGATTCTTATCAACCCAAAAAAAATGGAACGTACATGAAATTTGAGCGATGCATCTTTCCTTTAAGATTCCACTTTCTTCTCCGCAAGCTTATTATGGACAAATGACTGGTTAAGATCTCGACACTCACATACTGAACTAAACATGTTATTCCAAACTCACCGTTACACTGGAAAAAAAAATTCACGCGCGAGTTTTTCAACGTAACCTTGCGTGGGGCACATGGGAAAACATCTATCATCCCTTAGGTTTCCCTAGCTAGAGAGGATTTTCCAATCCCTTCAGTATTATATGACAAGACCCGAACCAGATTTCACCCCGAAACCCGGATCAGATCCTGCGGGGACCACCTTATGAGAGATTTTACCGAAAAGTCGGCATGACCTCTCTTAAACTGGACAACCCTCACCTGCCAAAAACACAAAACACTTCTAATAAAAACCACCCCGACTCTAGGAGCCACCTGCTCCCCCAAGATTCCAACAACTTCTCAACACAGAAGTAAAATCACTTTTAAAACATCTACAATTTATCAGAGCCTTCTACAGAAAATAACTAAGGATACAAAATCAACAAAAAAATAAAGGACCAAAAGATTCTACCGAGTGGAATCAGAACTGACGCCGACTATGCCTCGACCTGAGTATCTTTGACCTCGACTACTAGTCTGCACACTGGGCATTTTAAAATGAAGGGCCCAGGGGAAAGTAATTTAAAAACGTTAGAGTGAGTGGATAAAAATAAAATGATTTCAACTAAAACTTTTCGTTAAAAACATTATATCACTTTCCCACATTTTCATACTAATCGGAAAATCACAATGCATGCATATGTATAAATAATCGTACCACATTTTATAGAAAACTCTATTAAAACAGCTCAGCCTCGCTGACAACTCATATAAACAAACTCCTTTGTTTACATATATGTATATATATAAAATCATAATCATTTGAAAATCAATTTATAATACGTCTCAATCAATCTCTTTGGTCAAATAAAATTTCAGTTTCACTGATTCGGGAATCTATGAAATATCAAAAGCCTCATAGAGGAAATATTCCCGAAACTGGATAATATAAAAATATAGAAATCTTAATTCACTGCTTCGGGACTTTATCAAAACTGAAAGTCTCATAAATGAAATATTCCCGAAGTCACACCATATAATCGTATAAAAATCTCATATCACGTCAAATAATAATATAAAAATCTCAATCAACTGATGCGGGAATTTATTAAAACTGAAAGCCTCACTGAGGAAATATTCCCGCCATCACAGTGAAAACATCCTCATGACCAAATCTCATTGGCCATGCAACAGGGGAAAGTCTTCCCACCATAAATATCTGGAACCTCGTCAGGCTCCGGGTCCGAGAGTCCTATTGACTCCCCCCGTGTCTAAGTCTACTACTTAGACACGTCACCGCCTCAATATACACCACCCTACGTCGACCACCGAGCGTGAATCTGACCTATATGGTCAAGTCGTCACCTCGCGTGGGATGAGGCCTCGCTAGCTAGCATCAATATAATAATACCGTGGACCCTCGTATGGTGTAAATCCGAAAACAAACCAAAAACCCCTTTCCCCTTATATATAACAATCCGTACGATCTCCGACCGTACGTCCGAGGCTCATATATATATATAGAATCACATAAACTCGTAGCCTCAAAAGAATATATCCATAAATCCCCGGCAAATCAACATGCCGTAAAATCAAAAGTACCCGGCAAATCATCATGCCGTAAACTCAAATCAAATATATATAAATCTCATCGACATGCCTCGCATGTCAGAAAATCATAAATAACAAAATTTACAAAATCCCCGGAATTTCATTCCGGTCTACGGATTAACATACTCAAAATATTTCGAGAATATAAAACCACATAGAAATCTCATTCCCAAGGAAATAATAAAATCCAATATAAATATCATTTTTATCAATAAAGCAAAACCATATATTTTTCCTTTCCTCATATAATCTCTCATACCATAAAATCATTTAATCAAAATAAATTTCATTTTTAAAAGAATTTTCATTTCAATAAAATAATCATGCATGCATTTGTTTTAGAAATAAAAATCCACTCACTGTACTGCGGAGCGCGCCGCTAATCTGATCCCTCGTTCCGTCGAATAACCTCTCGACCTGAAACATGGACGAAATTCTAAATATTACGAAACTCGGAATTTAATTAAAAACGTTAAATCTACGAACGTCCTCGAGCATACGAAACCTCCCAATTTTTCCTTTTTCGCTTATCGGTATAGGACTTCGCCTTAATACCGAATACTTTACGTCTGAAATAGCTTAGGACACCCACCTCGTGTTCGGATAATTCTTTTCCCAGTTATTTCGTCGTAAAACTCTTTTAATCGGCTTTTACCCTTTTTATGGTAAGTCAACAGTAAAAGTGAAAGTCAAACCGTAATTTTGGAAGTCAACAGTAAATGGTCAAAGTCAAAACTACTATCTACCATTTACCATTTACTGTTTAACTTTAACTTTTACTATTTACTTTTACTGTTTTTACCTTTTTACTTTTACGAATTACTGTTTACTGTTTACTTTTCACCTTTTACCGTTTTACTTTTACCTTTTACTGCTACTGTTCATCGTCATCAACCTCTGGCTGCCGGAACAGTGGCGCCGCCGCCACCGTCGCCGGAACAGCAGCTCCGCCGCCGACGCCGCCGCCACAGGAGGCCGAAATCACCTCCAATCGACGCCGAATTCATCCAACACCATCGCCACCACCTCGAAGACTCGTCCCCGCCGCCAAAAACAGCCCCAGCCGCCGCATACGGCGGCCCGATTTCCCCAAATCCAATTTCTCCCAAAATTCAACAATCCGAACCTCAAACTACACCTAATCTACTCCAAACAACCTCCTGAACTCAAATTCAACCTCCAAATTCATCAAAAACATCCAAATCACAAACTCAAATTCGAAATCCAAAAACCCTAAAAATTTCAAATTCTTGATTCTCCTTACCTGGATCGATTTGGATCGATTCCTTTGGGGGATTTACTACCCACGTTCTTGTCTCCAATTCCCCCCTAAAATCGGGCCAAGAAGTGGCCGGAGGAGGGAGAACAATCCGATCGGGGGCGATCGGACTCGGGCTTCGCACGCCCTAACGGTGGCGAACGACGCCACGCCGCTGCCACCATCGTGACGAGCAAGCCGAGCCGGTCCGAATGGGACCCGTGCGCCGGCCCAGTTGGGCCGGACGGCGGAGATCGGCCGGAGGCCGATCCGGATCGGGGGAGAGGAGAGAGAAAGAGGAAGAGAAAAGAAAAGAAAAAGAAAGAAAAAAAAAAGAAGAAAAAGGGAATATGCCGTTTCGGGAAGATTCCTCGCGGCTATTTATACTCGTCTAAAATCGGACAATTTCCGATTTTAGATCACAACTTTTTCATACCAACTCCAAATAAATCGTGCCGCGTGTCCACGAACTCGTTTCGATGACTTCTATTTCATCGTCAAATAAAATCTTCGGTCAGGTCAACTTATTTAAAAGTCAACCTTTTGAATTTTTCCGAATCGTAACAATCCCCGAGGAGTAAAAGTACTCGTAACACCGTAAAAAGTTAATTCCAGATTCGGATCGTATCAATTCTCCCCTCCTTATAAAAATTTCGTCCTCGAAATTTACGTACTTGCCAAGACTGAGAACGCGACATCTTCATGCTCCTCCAATTCTTTAGTAGTTCTATTTACCTTTTGATTTACCTCAGTTATCAACATAACTCTATGGAGGAGAGTTGTCCATCTCATTTACCCCCGAACTGCTCTGATACCATTTGTAACGGTCCGGCACGCGCAGTAGAGATATTATTGTGATGACCCGGCCTTAGGGTGGGATTGTGTGGACCTGACTTGACCTGGCTAGGGAAGCTAGCAGGTAGGTAGGTCACAAATCCCACATCGCCCGAGGGAGAGTGGATGCGATGCTTATAAGTGCAGGGTTAGCACAATATGTAGAGACGCGTCTTGGGGGCTCAATGGCTTCGGAGGGGATGGGAACTCCGAAGTTAAGCTTGCTCGTCCCGTAGCATTCCCAGGATGGGTGACCTACGGGGAAGTTGCTTGTGAGCTCCCAGAAACAAAACCGTGAGGGGTGATTCCCAAAGCGGACAATATCTCAAAGTGTGCCGGGCTGTTACAAATGGTATCAGAGCCTGTCCTCGGCCGGAAATGTGCCGACGCGGACGTCGGACCCTAAGGGGGGTGGATTGTGATGACCCGGCCTTAGGGTGGGATTGTGTGGACCTGGCTAGGGAAGCTAGCAGGTAGGTAGGTCACAAATCCCACATCGCCCGAGGGAGAGTGGATGCGATGCTTATAAGTGCAGGGTTAGCACAATATGTAGAGACGCGTCTTGGGGGCTCAATGGCTTCGGAGGGGATGGGAACTCCGAAGTTAAGCTTGCTCGCCTCGTAGCAATCCCAAGATGGGTGACCTAATGGGAAGCTAGCAGACAGGCAGTTCCCGAAGCAAAACCGTGCGGGGTGATTCCCAAAGCGGGCAATATCTAGCTGGGAGTGAGCGGGTGCTCAGAGGGCACTGGCAGCTACTCCAAGAGACGCGTTTTGGGGGCGCAGTGGCTTCGGAGGGGATAGGAACTCCAAAGTTAAGCTTGCTCGTCCCGTAGCATTCCCAGGATGGGTGACCTACGGGGAAGTTGCTTGTGAGCTCCCAGAAACAAAACCGTGAGGGGTGATTCCCAAAGCGGACAATATCTCAAAGTGTGCCGGGCTGTTACATTATATCCCCTACTCATAATCCCCCTACCCTATAACTTGGCCATTATACTTGAGAGTGACATTTTTTCTAACAATACTGATAGTGTGAATGGAGTAGAAGAACTCCACAAAAAGCTTGTGTGTCATGGAAAAATCAGTTTGGATCATGTGTTCTTGGTGAAGAACGGAAATGGGGGTTTAAGAGCGAAGTTTGGGATGGTTGGTGCTCAACTTTAAAAGAAAATGCAAGACTTATTGATCATGAGAATGTTCGGGACATGGTAGATACGATATTTAGACCAGTATTAACACAGCTCAAAGGACATGTCATCAAGTAGGCTCCACATTTTATTAACCTAAACAAGAGATGTTCTTGGTAATCATTTTTGATTATCAACATTTTTTTAATATTCTGAATGTAATGGTCATTCTGCCTTAAGGCTCGAACAAGTTTAACTTGTTTTAATGATGCTCCAAAATGTATTCTGGAGCTGTTATGATACAATTGTATTCGACTCGCTAGATTGAGTCATATTTTACTTATTTATAAAGTTCTTTCCTTGATTAGAAAAAAAAAAAAAAAAAACATTTATTCAATTTTTATGTTCTATAATGCTAGTTATTCATTATATTTTTTTCTCTATGTGTTTACAGTGGCCAGTTTACATATTATTTAAGTCATCCTCTCAAATTGGGTCCGGAACAAAGATGTGTTTGGCGACTCTATCGAGAAGTTCAATCCCAACTCCCATCCATTTCATCACATCTAGTTTAGCATAGTTTAAATATATGGATTTAGGTGTATATACAGTGAACAGTTTAAATATTTTTCAATCACATATACAGTGACCAGTTTAAATATGTTTTCAATCACATATATGATAAATCCATATATGTCGGGAATCCACATAATTCTCTTCATCCTACATCTCTTCTCTTCAAAAGTTTGTGTCACAATCTCAAATAGGGTAAGGAATAAAAGCAGAATGGACGCTAAACCACTCCACTTAATCCAATCATCATTCTTCTTCTTAGCCCCCGCAATAGCAAAATGTTCAATAATTGATAGATAGATCTCGAGGCAGACCTTAACTATAAAGAATGCACACTCCTTCAACCGCTCCTTCTTTGTGCCAAGCAGCACTTTCAACTCCTCAACAACATTATAGGCGGTTTTACGCTTGGCTACATACATATACTCATTCAACTCATATTACAGATTTTCCAAATCAATTCCCCTTACATTCAAAGTTTGGTCTTTCTCCTACAATCTTGCATCCTTTTCTACTAATGCTTTCACGGTGTCTTCAACTAGTTTCCCTGCCGCGACACGGATAATTGTAATACGAACTGTACTCTTTGTATCAACAAATTCAAGAACCCTTTCAATCTCATTGTTAACCACTCCTTGGATATTAGTTTTGCCTTGCTCAGACAAATTAGTTGTGATGTGGGCGAATATTTGGATGGTACGGTCAATTTCTACAACAATAGTAAAACTTTAGTCAGAAAAAGAATATTGTCATGTTGATCAAATATATGACTTGCCAACCCTTTAGTGGTGTAGCTAACAGCTAGGCCACATTTCCCTTGAGTTGTAAAACAAACTGAATAATAGGGTTGGCCCGGCGGGAAAAGTGTAGAGTCAGAGTCATAGTCTCACTCGTCCAGCTTCAAGGAGTCAATTCGCTTTTGTTCATTTCCCTCCCACTCGTTTCTTTCATAGTCTGAATCATAATCAATGAAACGATAGTTGATCACATGGTTCATATCGATGCGCCACTTTAATGGAATCAACAACCTCTTTCCATCCTTTAATGGGATCATCCACATTTAAATAGTAGAACCCCCCCCCCCCCCCCTCCCGGGGCAAGGTATAAATAAATCTCTCGGTACGTCACAATATGGTAATAATACTTGGTACAAATATCATATTATTAATCATAGATAGGAGAGGCAAGAAGAACTTCACACTACTTTTCAGCAATACTGAATAACTCAAATACTGGCATCGGAGGGAATGAAATCCAAATGAAGATGACATTTTCAAAGATATTCAGGATTGGGTCGCCGACCAGTCTTTTCTCTGCCAATCATATACTTTTTTCCCACAACTCTCAAAGAACGGACACATCCCAATGGGGAGACCCTACTCCTTGAAATCTACAACTAGTTCCAACCCTCGCTCTAAGTTTTTTTGACTAACTCAATTGATATGATCTTTAAAGTGAATGTAAATAAATAGTATCCAGTTTACCTACGTTTCATGTTTTAGCTTAAGGACCCGTGAGAATCCATAAGCTCCTCCACGAAGCCCTCTTCATGCATGCTACTCTCTATGGTCCCACTACCAAGAACGCCCATACAAATTATGAAAATCGAACCCCCAAAACACAATGTAAATAATAAAAACATAAGGATTATCGTCGTGTATTCAATCTATTTAGTCCACATTCAAATACAAAATTTGAGAAGCAAGCGATTTTCCGTTACCTGAATGAAGATGATGGGCAGAAGAAGATGAAATTGCGTCTGCGCAGAGGAATGGAAGATGCTCATTAAATTTCTCCGGCAGTTAGGCTTTGAGTTTTGGTTTTCTTATATGGAAAAGAGGAAGAGTTGAGTTTGGGTAGCGCTATGGTTTGGTTTATACTTGAGACTTTATATATCCGAAATTTCTATTGTGACATGTGTCGGGCACGAGATTATCAAACACAATCAGGGTCGTCGATCATGAGCTTAAATCAAACACAATCAGCGGCTAAATCGGTGCCCATATTTTTGAGTGAGCTTAAATCTTAACAATTAAAACCCCAGTTAACCTCATAGAAAAAGTATTAAAGTAGAATCTGGTGTTGAATGTTTGGCTTATCATAGTGGTTTTAATATCATATGAAACCCAGAAATCATGTTTTCTTTTATACTATTTTTTCCTATAAAAAATATGTAATAAAATATGAAATCCAGAAATCATAACAATAACAGCCCAAGCTTTGATTGAAAATGAAAAAAAATGAAAATCACTATATCAAACCCAGAAATTGTACCCTAACCAACAAAAAAAATAGGTTAATCATAGGCTAGATAACAAAAGCTTGGTAAGAAAATTCAGCATAAAGAATGTTACATTCCTAACTTAATTATGCATAATAGATTAATCATAGGCTGGATTTCAACTGTGTGCTCTTCATAGTTCTTTATTTGTTTTTAGTTAATTTTCAGATTTCGTGCAAACGAATTTGGTGCTTGAATGCAATCTCAGCCATGATTGTTATTTGTGCCGATATTATCAGCCATAACAATACAAATCAAATAATGTGATGAGTAGATTCGAATTGTGTTGATATTAAATGGATTAAATAATATAGAAATTTATATGTATCTCATGGTGAGTGACGCCGCCATGTTAATGTGTCTATGATAAAGAACTTTGTGCTTATATGTTTTCTTGTTTAATTTCTACGCTAAGTGTCTTTAAACCGGTCAACATAAAATTAAGGATTTGATGCTGAGTTAGAGCATCAAATCCTTAATTTTATGAGAAGTCTATAACAACTGGATGACAGCTAAGACTCTAATTGGATCGAAACTAAAAGTATGTAATGAATGTGTTTGACTGTGTCATTGAGTTCAAGCATGTAAACATTATGTATTAGGATTGTTTTGATGGAATGTTTATTAAAGAGAAGTCGTCATGTAATAGTAGTTTATGTTTTATATTTTGCAGTAAGTAGAAAATAAAATTTCTAAATCCCCCCATTATTTGTTAACGCTAAAAGTAAAGAGTTTCCCTTCAATTTTGATAGACGCATTTTATGCGACGTTCTTAATGTGTTTTTACCCGCATTTGTGCAATGTTTAACCCTTATTGTTGTTTATAGAGTCATTAAGTCTAGTTAGGAGTCTTTGGCAGAGTCGGTTTATGATATGAGCTAAAATGAAGAAAAATACAGAAATTATGTAGAGTTTGATTTGGACTAAGAATGCTAGTGTGATCAGGACTTGTTCATGTAATAACTCTGCTACATTGTCTTGTCTTTTTAATATATTTCTTTCTCTTATTTCAAGGAAATAAAGAGGAGATAATGAACCACAAATTGAGGAAAAATAAAGACAAGGAAATAAGGAAAAAGAAGAGCATGTCTTGCACATGGAAGGAAGCTTGCTTCTTGCTTAAGGATTAAGGAAGAAGAGAGGACAAAGCCAAATTGAAGTAGGACTCTTGCACATGGAAGGGAGCTTGCTTCTTGCTTAAGGATTAAGGAAGAAAAGAGGACAAAGCCAAATTGAAGTAGGACTCTTGGAAGCCAAAACCAAATCGGATTCTAATTCCGATTTCTTGTAAATCTTTCTCTATAAATAGAGCAAGGCTACCTATAGAAAATCATCACATTCTACACAAAAATATTAGCCAAAGTTTTGCCCAAAGTTCTCTCAAGTTCAAGGAAGAAAATCATCAAGCCGAAAACACCATACCTTCCACCACCACAATCGTATCCTACCTCACCTTCAACCGTGCATCCCACCACTCTTGCCGAAGCTTCCAAGGTTTCTAAAGTGTGGTTCATCCCTCATGGCTTATATTATTTTCTGCATAGTTACAATTTATGTTGTAATAATACTTGGTTTAATTTTGATTTTGTATGAAGAACATGATTCCGGTTTTTCTGAATTTATGTAACAAGTCTTACAAACAATTTCATGTTTAAGTTTCGAATTCTTTGAATAGGGCAGTAGTATGTTCATATGTTTCTATGATTTGCTTGATTAATTTTCATGAATTCTATGCATAAAAGTCGTGTACGTGAGGGCTGCCCTTGTCATGGCAGTTCCTTGGGTCTCGATTTCAATTGCCAAAGTAATTTAGATTGCATCATACGCTGAGTTGTTGTGTCTAAGTTGCTTAATAGGGTTACCATAATTCTGAAAATTTACATATTAAATTAGATGTGTGACGACTTGCTTGTTTATGTGTCTCCAATTTGGCTTTTGTGCTTATATGTTCTTCGTGTTTAACTTCTACGCTGAGTGTCTTTAAACCGATTAGCATCATGTTTAGGATTATACGCTGAGTTAATTCTAAATACTTGTGAAGTCTTAACGATTAGATGGACCGCTGAGGGCTCTAATTAAAATTGGAATTAAGTTAAATCATTGGAGTTGCCGATTGCATATTTGCTGCCATATATGTTCTTTGGTTCATTTCTTACGTGATTTTGAGTGTTCTTTGTGCTATGCTTTGTGTGGAATTGTTGATCATTTGTATATAATTAATTTATGTTTTTATTTTGATTTATTTCGTAAATTTCAGTAGGTATTTTATCTCAAATCTGAATCCCCCTTGTTATTTTATTATGTATGTGTTAACACTTTTGTTTTCGATTACCCTTCAAGTTTCCCAGATTGATCGAACCTTATTTATCCATTACTAACAATGACATTTTGCAGGGTTTTAAATTAGTGGGAGTTTCGGCTCCCACCAAATTTCCGGGACTAAACGATCCATGCTTATATGATTTTATACTAACGATGACATTTTTACAGGGTTAGTTGTGAAGATTTATATTTTAGCTACATCAAAACACTTAATGTGATGTCATCCTTCTGTCTATCTTAAATACTCGTTTATCTTCATTAATTACTTTGCTTATTATCCGAAGAATATATACTGACTTTATTTATATCAAAATCTTGTTTCAGGAGCAACAACTCACTTTTACTTCCATACTCGCTCAGAAATTGGAAGGTGATTACTATAATTACAATTTAGTCGGGAATGCTGCAAATTTCATTTGCCACATCCCACAAAGTTGCAAGATTCTAGGGATTAGAGACGACAATAGCAGCATTCAGTTCACCACAACACAATTTAACCGTTGTTTAACAAGCAAAAGTAACTATGTATTGTGAGTTTATTACCGGTGTCGAGTAACATTTAAAGGTATAAATATGTGGGGCAGAGCAGTTTCTCACACCACATTGATGACGGTCACAGAAAGTTTTGATTGTATCTTGGCTACATACTTCGAGCGAAAGAGAAGTGCAAGATAGTTCACAACACCAGAAATGAATAAGACAATAGATGACGTGAGTGAAGTCATCAGGTATATAAGAATAAAACTAGAAATTAAATTACAACTACTAATTTAGTTATTCTTATTTATTAATTTTTTAAGTAAATTAAGTCGTATATTGTTTAATATATATTCAGGGATATCATCAAAGGTACTGATCAGTTAATATATGATTGCAAATTAAGTAACAATATGAACACAAATCAGATTTAGGTGATCGGGAATGAGGTCACATACTCTAGACTACTACCGCTTATAAATCATCCATACACAGTCCAAAAGAATGTTTTTACTTGTCTTAAAAATTTATTGGGATCTAACCTCACCAAAGAACTCAAAGATTTTTCAATATTACACTGACGTTACAAATGTAACCTCACAACTAAAACCCCCGTTAGTATAGGATAAATATGGATCGTTTAGTTCGGGAAAATTAAAGGGATCTCAAAACTTATGATCATGTGTAAATAATAGTTTTAGGTTGTGGTTTTGTTTTAATTTGTAATTTTCAGTAGGTTATAAATAAATTTTCGAAACCCCCCTATATGATTTTGTGATACTTAATGTGATTGAGAGCCCTTCGATTTTCCCGGACTGAATGATCCCTATTAATTTTATTCTAATTTCGATATTTAAAGGGTATTATGTATATGAAGTTTTATTATTACATATATATGGTTATTCGATATAAACTCCATCACCCGGTAATGAGTTTAATTCTCTCATGTGGACCCAACACAATTGGAGGGTGTGATATAATCAACAAATGACCAATTATGAGTCTTTTAATGAGAGTTATGTTTCTGGGCTTGATACAAGGTTTAAGAAGGTACTAGAGGGAAGGAAAAAAAGGTACCCACAAATTCTAAGTAATTTATGAGCTGGTTGTAATTGTAATTTTAAGATCAGTAACTTATGAGGTAGTTTAATAACAACATCACTTACTATGAATCAAAAAAAAAAATTTAATTAATTATACTAGCTCGACAAGTTGTGGCAGTTTACATAACTCTTTACTTCCGTAATAGCCAAATGATATATATATATATATCAACCTGACTTAAGCAATAAGAGATTTAGAATTATATATATCAATTTTTCAAAAATGAAAAGAAAAAAAAAGTAGATTAGAGTAGAAAATAAAATCTAGAAAGAAGTCTGGATGATATATTTGCCCAAAAATGAATTAGAAGAAAAAAACTGGTGTGATGATAAAAAAACACCGCTCTCTCTCAATCTAGGGTTCCTTTGTGATGGAGATTTGTGTGAGCAAAGTCCATCAAAGTGTGATGGCAGACATCGATGCGATGGTAGCAAGGGTTGCGTTGACTTTGCGCTTGCAGAAGGGGAAAGTCGTCATCCTGCGACCTTCCAAAGGAAAAGGACTCCGTCAGGCAAAGGTGTTTATAGTAGACAAGCTTCTGACTTGTAGGGATTATAAGCGGCGGTCGTTCATGGGGATGTTTAGGACGACTTAGGATACTAATGGTGATTTTAGGGTGGAACCGACAAAAGGAGGAAGAACTCTGTTCACTTTCTCCGATCAAAATGACAGGAAATGCATCTTGCAAGGTGGTCCGTGAGGATTCAACTGGACACCGATGACCCTGGCTGATCGATTATGATGGGATAGATTAAATCGATGATGTCCCACTGGTGAAATCCTCATACTGGATCACTTTGATTACGGTACCACAGGCTTTTCGCTCAGAAAGATTGATGCATATGGTGGGAAGCACGATCGGTGACATGAAATAACATGATCAGAGAGGATTCCAACGTGGTGTACTAAAAATCAGAGTTAAGGTTGATTATGGACAACTGCTCTTGCTCGAGTGGCTCTTCTATTTAGATGATGGAGTCGAGAAGGTCATACGGTTCAATTATGACAAAGTGATTGGCAGATGTGGGCGATGTGATCACGTCACACATGTAGGGTTACCTTACACTGGTAAACCCTTAGTGGAAAATGAGGAAGATACAAACCCTAATGGGGAGACGAAAACAACGCCGACAACAACAACTCTAACGCCAGGAACTACTACTTTGATTGCCACGACATTTGGGATGGGAACAACTACTAGAGAGCCAAGTGTGATGTTCAAGGCACAAGTATATACTGATGTTAATTTAAATATCTTTAATTATGAACCTATTGTGCCACATGGAGCCAAGAAATCAATTGTGCTTTGTGAACTTGATGAAAAGGTCTCTAAGAACTCTCCCATCACTAAAATGAGATGAAAGAGAGGACGAAATCGCTCTGTGTCTGTTAATTCTCCAAAAAAGCCAAATTGGCGTTAGCTATTGGTAGGCATAACATTGATGCTACTACAATGGGTCTGCTCCCATTGCAGCCACACCAACCAAGTATTACCAAGTGTAACAGATGACGTCCGTATGGTAGTCCAATTTTGCTTCCTTATGGAACTACTATTAAGGAAAAAAAAAGCAATACAAAATGGTGATGTAAATAAAAAGAACTTGGCAAAGAAGAATATGGCTACAGCTTTGGAGAAGGAAGCAAGTGCTATCGCTGGCCATAACCCGAATGGGGATGGGATAGTTTTTTTTTTTTTTTTTTTTTTTTTTTTTGTGTTTTCCCAAGTATAGTACATGTACTAGGATAGCTTATATTGTTTTGTGAGATAGTTGATGTGTTAGTTGTGCAACAATCGCGTGTTTCTGACCATTGACATGTTTAGATATGGTAATTAGTTTTAGAAAGCATAACTATGTATTAGGCTTGCAGACTTGTAGTGATGCGAGCTGAATGATTGATTGTAATGAGCTGCGAAGCCTATCTGGAGATTTGGTTGTTCACCCGCCAACATTCTCAGTTAGCTAGCCTTTTTACTTTATCGATCAAATGAAATGAACCTATTCTTAAAAAAATAAAATAAAATAAAAAACTGAAAAAAAAAAAAACATGGTGCCACGTACGAGTGCGGGTTTACTGTAGAGAAGTTTGGTTTCTAATTTAGGCCCAGTTTGGGATTGCTTCCCAAGCTGCTTTTAGGGTCAAAAGTGATTTTGGGCCTAATCTTAAGTGTTTGGTAACAGCCCATAAAACTGATTTTAGAAGAATTGATTCTCTTAAAAGTGGATTTTGGAGAAGCAGGGTAAGAGATACTTTTGCAGGAATCAGTTATATTTATAACAAATTGTAATATTTATTTTTTCTTAGATTGTGATATATTAATCTAATTAAATCATAATCAATCATTTATTATGGTGTTAAGAAATCTTATGTAATATTGTGGATTAATTTTATAATTACATACAAAAGAAACAATTATTTATTTTAATATTGTTCAAGGAGAAAAGATAATAGGGAGAACTGTATATTCATTGATTGATAGAGAGGCCTTTATATAGGCATTACAATGAGTATCCCGATAAATCAGAGATTCCTTATCTAATACAGAATCAACTATACTAGTCTAATTAGGTCAAGACACATCTAGGAAGTTACCTAAATAACCTTCCTACAACACTCCCCCTTGTGGCGAGTGCCTAATGTCTTCATGGTGCTTACCATGTTGCCTCACTAAAACCTTGCCAACAAAACAAAAACCTTTTGGGCAAAAATAAAATGCATGGACGAAGGAAAAAGAGCACAACACACCAACACTACACTTGCAAATAACATGTGATGTAGACTCCCCCCTGATGTCTAACAAACTTAGAGCTCTGATATATGGCGCATGCCTAGGCTCTTCACATGCTTCACATGCATAGATTTTCCCAAAGACTTGGTAAATAAATCTGCAACATTTACCTCTGAACTCACTTGATTAACTTGGATGTTCAGGAATTCCTGTTGTTGCACATTGTAAAAGAACTTGGGCGATATATGCTTAGTGTTATCACCTTTGATAAAACCCAACTTCATCTGCTCAATGTAGGCAGCATTATCTTCATAGATACACGTAGGTTTATCGGTGGTAGACACTAGTCCACACGAATCACGAATGTGGCGAATAACTGACCTTAGCCAGACACATTCTCTAACAGCCTCATGGAGGGCAATGATCTCTGCGTGATTCGATGAAGTAGCAACCAAAGTTTGCTTGGTTGATCTCCAAGATATCACTGTATTTCCCATGGTAAAAACATAACCAGTTTGGGAATGAGCACGATGCAGGTCAGAGAGATACCCAGCATCCGCGAAACCAACTAACATGTTGTTGGGAGTCTTTGAGTAAGGGAGACGTCCAGAGAACGACACATTTGAATGATCGGACGCTTCGCCATCATCATCCGCCACGTTACTAGAGCCAGTGGCAGTACTACAGCGTACGATGGTACTATCGAGGCAGCCGGAAACGTTGGTGTGAGGAGGATGTTTGGCGGAATCTTCTCTCTTTGTGCTGAAGGGATAGAACAGTCCCAAGTCAATGGAACCTTTCAAGTAATTAAACAAATGTTTGATACCGTTCCAATGACGATACGTAGGCGCTGAGCTAAATCTAGCAAGTAAATTCACAGCGAAAGCAATGTCTGGTCTAGTGCATTGTGCCAAATACAAAAGTGCCCCAATCGCACTCAAGTATGGGTACTCAGCACCAAGAATCTCTTCTTCATCCTCTTTGGGACGGAATGGATCCTTGTTTATGTCCAGACTACGAACGACCATGGGAGTAGACAACGGCGTACATGTATCCATGTTGAAACGCCTGAGCATCTTCTGCGTGTAAGCAGACTGGTGAACCAGAATACCCTTGGTTCTATACTCTAACTCAAGTCCTAAACAGAACTTAGTCTTCCCAAGATCCTTCATCTCGAACTCAGATTTCAAGAATGAAACTGTCTCTTCAATCTCACTTGAAGTACCGATGACATTCATGTCATCAACGTAGATGGCTACAATAGCAAATCCAGAGTCGGTCTTTCTAATGAACACGCATGGACATAACTCATCGTTCTTGTAACCCCTCCGAATTAAGTATTCACGTAGGCGATTGTACCACATCCTTCCGGATTGTTTAAGTCCATACAGTGAACATTGTAGCTTAAATGCATAAGCACTTCGTGGTTTAGAGTCTTTTGATTCGGGCACATGAATTCCTTTAGGAACTCTCATGTAGATATCGGTATCTAAATCCCCATATAGATACGCTGTAACTACATCCATCAGTTGCATACTCAGTTTTTCAGACACTACTAAACTGATCAAGTAGCGGAAAGTAATGATGTCCATTACGGGAGAATACGTCTCCTCGTAGTCAATACCAGGACGCTGCGAGAAGCCTTGCGCCACAAGTCTTGCCTTATATCGCAAGATCTCATGCTTCTCATTGCGCTTACGAACAAAGACTCACTTATGTCCGACAAGTTTAACGCCTTTAGGGATCAATTCAACAGATCCAAAGACTTGCCTTTTGTCTAATGAGTCAAGTTCTGCCTGTATTGCTTCTTTCCACTTCGGCCAATCTGCTCTTTGTTGACATTCAGTCACTGAGCGTGGTTCAACTTCGTCGTCATGGATGATCTCTTGTGCGACGGAATAAGCATATATATCATCGACGTGTGTGGAGACTCTATCCACTAAGAGACACGCATTATTCAAACTGAGCGAGGTTTCTTTGTTCTCTGGAGTCAACATTGGTTCTGTGTCATCCCATAGAAAAGATTCAGTTGGCACATGGACATAACTATAGTCAGAGACAATCTCATGCGATGGATTCTCATCGTCGATGATGAGCGGATTTTGTGCCTTCGCTCGCTTCTTTCGAGGGTTTTTATCTCGAGAATTCTTCGGTCTCCCCCTCTTTCTGGTGGGAGCCGAGGCCGAAGCTGCTGCCCCGTCAGAGTCCATCAGGGCACCGTTGCGATCTGATTCAACAACAACGATGCCACGGCGTACGATGGCGCCGTCGCCGGCGTCACCCTCACTTGAGGATATGCCGACGACACTAGGTCTTAGGGCGGCTGAACTGGTCCCGTAATTCGGGACCTCCAACCTTGCCGGTACGTTTTCAACAGGTACGTGTGATCTTGTCACTTTCGCAATATCAGTGAAAGCGTCGGGCATCGATTCCGCGACTTTCAGAAGATCGATAATGCGTTGCACTTTAAGCTCACTTTGAGCAGTGCGAGGATCATGAAGAGACAAATCGTTGGGGGCACACCATGTCAATTCTTGACGTTCATTCGGAATGAGTGCATTCCTATCTCCCCCTAACGGCGGGAAGTGTGTCTCTTCAAAGTGACAATCTGCGAATCGCGCAGTAAATAGATCACCGGTGGTTGGTTCTGTGTAGCGGATTATCGTTGGCGGATCATAGCCAACATATATGCCTAAACGTCGTTGTGGACCCATTTTGATACGTAAAGGAGGCGTAATTGGCACATAAACTGCGCAACCAAAAGCACGTAAGTGCGAGAGATTGGTTTCATAACCAGTTACCATCTGATAGACACTAAACGCATTGTTGGTAATGGGTCGAAAACGAATAAGTGTCGCTGCATGCAGTATTGCATATCCCCAAGCAGAAACTGGCAAATTGGTTCCCATAACCAATGCCCTAGCCACTAGCTGGAGTCGCTGAATGGTGGCTTCTGCAAGGCCGTTTTGAGAATGAACATGAGGAACAGGGTGTTCGACTTCAATCCCAATGGACATACAATAATCATCAAATGCTTTGGAGGTAAACTCGCCAGCATTATCCATCCTAATAGATTTGATAGGATGGTCAGGGTGGTTAGCCCTTAACTTGATGATTTGAGCTAAAAGCTTGGCGAATGCAGCATTTCTTGTGGACAACAACGCGACGTGTGACCAACGCGTCGACGCATCAACCAGCACCATAAAATACTTAAATGGGCCGCATTCTGGTTTGATTGGTCCACAAATATCACCTTGGATTCGATGTAAGAATGGTATATTATCAGTTGAAGCTTTGGCGAATGAAGGGCGAGCATGCAATTTAGCAAGCGAGCAAGCCTTACAAAATGAGCGATGGGCATTGGAAATTGCCGTTGCGGCATAAGAGGACACATGTGGTGACGCCCCATGTCCCTGTGAAGGGTGGGACGGCACGACGTGGGGCGTAAAGGCCACGTCCTCATCCGCCAGGTGCGCGGCCCCGAAATCCTGTGAAGGGGGGGGGGGGGGGGTGAGGCGGTGGCGAGTGTGGCTTTAAGGCCACAGTCTGGCGAGGAGCTTGGCTCCTGCGTACATCACGATGTTGAGTCGCGGTAAGAGGTTCTTCCAATCGCTTTTTCGACTTGAAAAATGGATGTCCATGAGAGTTCTTTAGAATCCGGATCATCATATCACGGCCAGGGTGGCCTAGTCGAGCATGCCAAAGCTTATAATCATTAGTGTCACAAAAATTGTCAGTGACAGCATATGATTCGAAGACACGGGCTGTAGTGAGATATAAGCCATTGTCTTCAATGCACTGCATCTTCTCTAAGATACGGCGGCGACCGTGTTCTTGAGAAGTAATGCATAAGTATTCTTCACCATTCTCAGCATAGGTATCCAAGTGATAACCGTTGGCGCATATATCCTTAAAACTCAGCAGAGTTTGATTTGTTCTCGGCGCATAGAGAGCATCAATGACATTGATAACAGTACCATTTAGTAACATAAATTCAGCGGATCCTCGCCCTTTTTACAACCGACGAGGTACCTATCAATGTTGTCATAGATGAGCGATACGGTATTAAATCCGTAAACAACTGCCTATTTCTTAGAATAGTATGGGTAGTTCCACTATCAGCTAGACACTCAACTTCACCGCGAGACATCTACAAAGTGACGAAAACTTGGGTTAGTTTCTCGCGGGACACAGTCTAATCACTACGCCGTAGGATAGAGAAAGAAAGGGGATGAGAATCTCATCGAGTGTATCACATGGCATTTGGACATTATAACGTCGACTAAAGTCGGAAAGTGCAAGGTTGAATGTTACATAACCAAGCAATCATTATCAGAAACCAAAACGAAACCAAGGTTTCGCACATTGTGGTGTTGAACACCTTTGGTAACTGGAATAAAATGAGGTCTAGCCTCCTAGGATCGGTGTGAAAAACACCTCTCGGGCTGCACACTAGCCGAAGCTGTGGATGTCAAAGACACATGGTGTCGTGACACCAGTGTGTGGCGGATGCCGAGCCTACTTCACCTTAGTGAGCCGATGGCGGCCCGTTCGCCACCCCTTTTTTTATTTAGGTATTGAGCGTGGGTGGGATTATAATTCCAAAATATAGAGCCTATGTGACCCAAAGGTGGCGTCACAAGAACCACGTGAGTTGTTAATACACGAACCTGATTGCATAAAAACATAAAATTTCTCACAATTATGGGAAAACAGAGAAATTTTATTAAGTGCCAACTTGAATACATCAACTTCTAATTCCAAAATAAACAGACTAACAAGAGTCATAAAAACATGGCGAGTGCCATTATAATGGCGAATGTCATTACAATGGCGAATGCCATTACAATACTTGATAAACTAGAAAAGCCATAGGCTAGTCAAAATCCGGGACATCAAGAGTTTGTGGTTGCGCCTTTGGAGAATCCACATGATGAGCATAATTTGCTTCAATCATCTCGTCCTCATCATAATTGCTTTCTTCGGACAGAAACTTCTTGTACTTCTTGTAGGCATTTAACATCTCCTTACTAGCTCGACAATCGCGATGGTAGTGTTTGGAGGAACCACACTTGTAGCACGGAGCAAATTGAGCATTCCGGTTATTGCTATGAGGTCTAGGAGGGTTTGGTACTGGACCTAGACGGGGTCCGTGGCCAGTCCGGCCTCCCCCTGAAGGTGGAGCGTATTCGCCACCTTCTCGCCTCCAAGTGTTGGAGCGTCGTGTCATTTTGTTTCCAGCATTCTGATATCTTCCACGTACCGGATTGTACGGGGTATGTCGGCCTTTATTTTTCTGCTTTGAAGCCTTCCCATAATGAGCCTGTGGTGTTGGAATTGGCTTTGTACCAACAGGTCTCTGGCTACTATTGAGCCTAATCTCAGAATGGCGTTCTTTTTTAGCCAATATTGCCATAAGGTCAGCGAATGACCTGATTCTGCCTTCATCAACTGAGATCTTATACTGATGTCCGAGGACATCGTAGGCCATGGGGAATGTGTTAAATGTCTTCTCCAGAAGATCTTTATCGGTTTTGATGACGCCAACCGTGCCAAGATCCGCCTGTAGACTAATCATATCCTGATTGTATTTGTCTACTTTGTCATAATCCGAGAAACGAATTTGTTCCCATTTAAGGGTGAGCTCTGGAAGAAGCATGTCATGGACATTGTTAAATCGCTGCTGGAGCGTGTCCCATAAAATTTTGGAATCTTTTACCGACAAATATTGTCGCTTCAGAGTCGGGTGGATATGGCGCCTCAAATACATGAGGGCCTGAGCCTTGGCATGGTCCCCAAAAGGGGTGGTGGCGGCTGCATCAGTTAGAAGGGCTGGAAAGCCTTTGCTTTGGAAAACAATTTCAATATCGGAAACCCATCGATGATAGTCTTTGCCTTGAAGATCCAAGATCTCAAAATCAGGGCGTGACGGTGACGACGACGACATCTACAAGAGAATGAAACGTCGGATTAGTATCGCTTTAAGCAGATACTATCAAGTATAAATTGGAATTAGAAGGGATATATTCGGTCACATGAAAACTAGTTTCGATGCGAAATTTTTTTCTTCTTTTGATGCATAAACTGGCGGTTTCATACCGTACCTTCAAACAGTGGCGTACTCAGACATCCACATAAGCATCTCTTTTTCTTTTAATTCCCTTTCAACGTGATTCCCCCAGGACCATCACTTAAAACTGCGACCGTAGGGGTGATGAAATCCCCATTCTAGATCTCATCGGCGATATAAGAATGGCCGGAATAGGAGTAGAAGAAAGGCTAATAGCGCCCGATATAATATATCTATAGTTCAAAAGCAGGAACTTTTAGAAAAATTTTACCTTTTGATCAAAGGAACGCGAGCGTAAAGCTTGTTCTTCGACTCTTGTCTGGTTCGCGAGCCTCTGCTTACGCGAGTAAGCTGGATGAGCTATCTTGAAAAGTTGATGGCGAGCGAACGTGCAGGCGGCCACGCGAATGAAGTGAATGGGCGAGTTGGCGGGCGAACGAGGCGAATAAGCAGGCGGCCGTGCGAAAAGGGCAGGCGGCCAGAGGGGGGCTGCGGCCTAGGAGAGACCGAGAAGGAGTCGCACGGGTCCCGAGAAGAGAGGTGCGGCTGACGGAAGGGATGGAGGAGGAGGAAAAAGTTATTAGGGTTTTTTTAGGGCTCAGGGAGATTACGTGCTGATAACGTGTTCAAGGAGAAAAGATAATAGGGAGAACTGTATATTCATTGATTGATAGAGAGGCCTTTATATAGGCATTACAATGAGTATCCCGATAAATCAGGGATTCCTTATCTAATACAGAATCAATTATACTAATCTAATTAGGTCAAGACACATCCAAGAAGTTACCTAAATAACCTTCCTACAACAAATATCAATTTATAACAATGCTTAATTTTATCATTATATCCATTCAAAATAATTTTTACTTATAACTTACCAAACACACGAAATTGTTTTTTAGTTCTCACAGCACTTTTAAAAACAGTTTACTAAACACGTCAGTAGATTTTACTGACTCACAATTCTGCTCACAGCAAATTCAAAAGCAATTCAATTCTTTGGGCCTTAGTTTCCAAGTGTGTTGTGTGTTCTCATTTCTCAACAGAAACACACTTTCCTAATTATTTGTCGAGACACGGATGGATTCCGAGGAAGATATGCACGACGCACACGACCTTGAGTCCGACGACGATGGCTTCTACAGCGACGCCGCCTCCGAATACAATTCCAACAACGACGACGATGACGACGACGATGACGTCATCGAGGAAGATGAAGACGGAATCAACATGATCCAGGCTCGGCGCCCTGAGGTACTCTCTCTGTCTCCTCAACTTTTATTAGGGATTGGATTGGATTGGATTGGATTGGATTGATCTCAATTGACCGAGCTGAGGATTATGGTCTTATCTTTTGTAGAATAAGCTTAAAAGTTTAAAGTAGAATGACAGACATGTCAATTAGGAGGCTTTACGCTAACTAGGAGGGATTAGCACTCAGAGAATCAAAGTTTAGATCAATCACACCCACACCCCTGGGAATCAGTCCTAAATGAATGACCCCTCGATGAATGACCCTGTGCATCCTTGAGTTTAGTTTTTAGTTGCATATATAGGATGTCCTGTTAATTTTGTTATTTCAATAACTAAATATGTCCATTTTGTTTCTTTTCCAGAATAATTATATCGTCTTGAAGGAGTTAGATATAAAGGAGCGCCAGGAAGATGATATTACAAATGTATCTTCTGTGCTTTCCATCTCAAGAGCCGCTTCAACCATTTTGCTTCGCTACTATAACTGGTATACTACTTATTTTTACTTTTTTTTTTAGTTCACTTGATTACATTCTATCTTTTCATACTGATTTAATTTTAAGTTTTTTATTTTATTCTATTATTTTTCTAATTTCTCATCATATGTAGAACTGTGGGTTTCTGTTATATAAAACATTATGTTTTATTTTTTACTTTTTATGCAAAAATCTGAGTACAGTAACATGTGAACCACAGCCACTGGCCCTTGGTTGAGAGAGAGAGAGAGAGGTTTCTGAATCGTGTAGGGCTATTAATTTCAATATTTAATGTGAGTGATCTGAAAAAGGTTGGTCTGGCAGGAATGTTAGTGAAGTGCATGAAGCATGGTTTGCAGGTGAAGAGAAAGTCCGGAAAACTGTTGGCTTGTTATCCGGGCCAGTTGTTCAGTTTCCGAAGTCAAGAGAAGTAAGTTTAGACACTAGAAGCACTTAAGTTTACTATTTCTTCCTCCTATTCTTTATTCTAAATTCTGTATGTTTTGTTGGGCAGGTGATGTGTGGGATCTGTTTTGAAGCCTTTCCACGTAGTAGGCTAAAATCAGCGGCTTGTGGTCATCCTTTCTGTTTTGAATGTTGGGAAGGTTTGTATTATATGCTACTTAACAGATCTAGTTTCTGAAGAAATCTTTTATCTTTTGCTCTTGTTTTGATTATGAAGATGGTTTCCTATAAATTGCAAGGCCTTCTTGCATTTCAGCTCTCTTTAGATACATATTCAGTTGTAGAACTCGTGCATATAAACTAGCCACTCTACATTTGAATGATTATATAATTAGAATTTCGCCGTTCTTTTTATTGTTCTGCGAATCCATAGTGGTCTGATCAGAATGAATCTGTGCTTTGACATAATTGTGTATATCCTGCTACTGTCAGATGCATTACGTTTTTGTTATTTTTCTTTATTAAATTTGTAATTTACTTATTGTGCTCTGACTATGGTGTATTGTGACAGGCTACATTAGATCATCCATCAATGATGGTCCTGGATGTTTGATGCTGAGATGTCCTGATCAATCTTGTGCTGCTGCTGTTGGTCAAGACATGATTAATATGTTTGCCTGTGATGATGATAAGCGCAAGTATTCTAAGTACCTGCTTAGGTCTTTTGTTGAAGACAACAAGAAGGTACATATGGAAATTAATTATAACTAATAAATGTTTACTCAGCCCATTTATTCTTTTAAACTTCGCACACTAGTATCCAGTATTTTTACATTTTCTTAAAAATTTCTTAAGTTTTGCATGTTTTCTGTTTGTTTGTTTTTTCCTCATGTGTTCCAAACCTTACATCTCAGCTGTTGATCAATTTACTTTCATTTTTGTGCACTTTAGTTGTACCGCTTTTGTTTTAAAAGAGAATGGTCCTAATTGTCTAGTGTGAGACTTTTGTTATTCATTGGTTCCATTTAGGTTTCTGCTGTCAATATCAGCAAAGACTCTTACTTTAGGGAAGGATGATACGAAGCTGATAAGCTTTGCAATGCGACTTCCAATGCGTTTCAATTTTTAAAATATTATATTTTCTATTTATGGAGAAGAATAAAAAATAAAAACCTGTTGTACAGTAAAGTTGGAACTTTTTCTTAGGTTGAAATAAGTTTGATTATTAGCATATACAACATTTTGATCTCTACCTCAGGTGGAAACATGATAAAGACTTCCAAAATTTTTGAATCGATTGGGTTCCAAAGAAAAAAATCGGTTAGTGTTCTATAACCTGACGTAGGGAAGTACACGAGATTCGGTTATCTCTTTCTATTCTCAATAACTAGAAATGGCTGAACTATGAAGTTAGTGGCTTAGAGATGTTGCTTCCTTCCCTTAGATGGGCGCTCCAATTTGCGTGCCAGACTGTTTTTGTTTTGTTTTTATTTCGTGTTAATCTTCATTATTAAGTCTTGCAAGATTGCAAATGTGGTACCAGCAGATTTTTCAGAACCCATCAAATTTCCTTTAATAAAAAAAAACCCCCCTCATTGTTTAACAACATTGTCTCTTAATTGTAATGGTTCATTGTCATTCCCCTCAAACTGAGGGATGCATCATTTTACCATCTGTTTTTTTCTTTCTTTTTGGATTATTGAATATTGCATGATTCAAAACGTGGGTTATGCTGTCAGATATATCAAAACCCATCAATTTTTTTTTTCAAAAAATATAAATATCCGAACATGTGAGGCGTTTATTATGTGATTCACCTCTCCTTTATTTTAGCAAAGATGATTACGTCATCAGCCTTTCAAAATTTCTCAATACGTGTAAAGGTTGTGAATAACTGTACTACATAATGGTTAATGTTTTATTAAGTTTAGATTTACTTTTTTGTTTCCTTTAAATATCTCCGTGAATATGAATGATTGTGTATAAGCGCACATGTGCTCGGTTGCTGCTGTTATTGCTTTCTTGTTATTTCTGTTACTTTCAACTTTTGATAGCATTTTCAGTTTCCTTTACTTTACCACCTTTCTCGCTAATTTGAATTCTTCTCTTGTTTTGTAGACCAAGTGGTGTCCAGCTCCGGGATGTGAGCATGCTGTTAATTATGTTGGAGATAATGAAAATTATGACGTTTCTTGCCTCTGTTCATATGACTTTTGCTGGAATGTAAGTTTCTTTGTTAACTATTCCTTTTGTATAAATTCATTAGACTGGATGTGTCGGCTGATTTTGAGTCTGCAGTGTACGGAGGAAACCCATCGTCCGGTGGATTGTAACACTGTAAGGTTATGGATTTTGAAGAACAGTGCCGAGTCAGAAAACATGAACTGGTATTTTCTATCAACATCTCAAATTCTATCGTGTGTTTATACCTACATGGATTTCTCTTTCGATAAATTTCTAATTCTTTAAATATCTTCAGTTCTGTGCTTCAATAAAGTAATCTATCGAACAGCTTTTGGTTGTCATCGGCTTGTCTGCACTAAGCTTTAAATGTTCAATTATTCATTGGTTTACTGCATATGCATATCTAGATAGGGGTTCCTTTCAAAAAAATATGAGATAGGGGATACAGTTCTACTTCTCGTTTGGAGTCTCTGATCTACACTATTATTCCTTGGTGTACTTTGTTGATGACTGCCTGCTTTTGATTAGCAACTCATTTGAGGATAATTTTTTATTTTAAGTGAACAGCTTCATCATTCTTAAGGTAAATATATGATATTAACCTCGTGCTGAAAATTTTGGAATGCGATAAAATACTAATGACAGACGTCCCTCACAAAGTCTATCATATCCATTCAGAGTAGAGGAAATAAGGTTTGTTGATTTAACTGGATGCAAGTGAAACAATTATCTTGTGTTGTCTGGATGACATGTTAACCAGCTTAATGGTTGTACTTTGTGAACTGTTGAATAGTTTTTTTTCCCAGGGTAATAGGGGTACATATGTTTGGGTTCTTGTGTGTCCAGCATCTAAAGTTTGTGAAATCTATTAAATATATAAATATAGACATCACTCAAGTTAATTACCTTTTATGCTGAGTGCCCAGTGGATAAGTTTACCTCTGTGAGTGTGTGCTTATGGGCTTTTTCATATCTATCATTATGGGCTCAGGCCAAAACAAAATAGTCCTCGATGGTCTTTGTTTTTTATTTATTTTTTATTATTGCTTCTTTGGAGTTTTTTTTTTGGCAAGAAAGAAACTTCATTAAAGGTATTCTGGAGAATCAATTTCAGAACAAAAATCCAGTCTACAATGATAGAGAACTGTACCAAAACATTAGTAACACAATTCAAATTCGAAATGCTAAAGAGAACAACTAGCTGATTGCTGCCTATCAGTTCTCAAATGGCAGACAAACTTACAATCCTAAAAGATGCCAAACTGAAGCCCAGAAAGAGGACTAATAAACGTCTATTCTTTTCCTACAATTCCTCCATTTCTCTCTCTCTCTCTCTCTCTCTCTCTCTCTCTATGCTCCTATAAATATCCATGTATTCTTAATTTGTTATCCCAAAAAAAAAAATTTAATAGAACTCGCAAAGTTTTGCGATTTGCAGAACTTTGGCTTCACTTCTCTCTCTCTCTCTCTCTCTCTATATCTATCTCTCTCCTTAACCTTGCTCATAAATAGCCTCCTTCTGGAGAGTCACAGACCATTTTAGCTTCACCAAGTAGATTGTACTGAAGTACTTTTGAGCAACTTCACAATAAATCACAACATTTTCAGCTCTTTCTTCTACCTTTTGACTAGTAGCAAAATTAAAGTATCTGGTGTGCGTGTACACACACATAGGTTTTTTTTTTTTTTTTTTTTTTGTGGAAGCACGTCCCAGTATTTTTTGCTTTGCATGTCCAGAATTTTGAGTCTTGAAAGCATGACAGATGGTCTCTGTCTGGTTATCAAACAAGAACTTCCTTAAGACCAATCCATTAATGTCTTTGTGTGAGAGTTGGAGACATACGTGATGTAATTTAATCTGTTTGAAGGATAATGTTGTGCCATTCACAGCATTTGCGTTCTTAGTGTATGTCTCAGCTGCATGCTTTGTCATCATAGGCACTCATTTTCATGGAGGCCTTGTCTAGATTGCCTTAAACAATGTTTTTTTTTTTCTTGGACGACATAGTAATATACTAATAATTTAGGTCAGCATTGAATTTTCATTTGAAGATTTACATGCATTTGTGAAATATTGGATATGCATGTGAGGTGTCTGTGGGAAGTCTTGGTGATGGGGAACAAGTTAAAATGAATTAGTGAGTCCTTAGAATACTGACTTTAGTCAGCTTTTGTAGTATTATATTGTTGCTATTAATATTCCTATTGGAATTATTATTGATTCATATGAAATCCATTAATTATGTGAATATGCGATATACTATGATGATGATATTGATAATTGAGAAAAAGAATGAGAAAATGAAAAATATTAAAATTTTTCTTGATCATAAACTGGTATGACAGTTGAGTGGAATTGTAATGTAACTTATTTAATGTATATAATCTCTTGATGACATGCAGGATATTAGCCAACTCCAAGCCATGTCCCAAGTGCAAGCGACCGATTGAAAAGAACCAAGGGTGTATGCACATGACGTGTTCACCAGCTTGTAAATTTGAGTTTTGCTGGTATGTTTTTTTCTATTTTTTCCTCTTCCATACTCTCTGTCATGAAAATTGATGGTGGTTTCGCACACACAAACACACATGGTTATAATGAAGAGTGCAATATCGAACTAAAGAATTGCCATGCAATTTTGAATGCTTGAGATAGTGGGCATATGGTTCATACTTATATATCTGGTGCACAAATTATATGTAAATGCAGGCTATGCCTTGGTGCCTGGTCAGACCATGGTGAGAGGACAGGCGGTTTCTATGCTTGTAATCGCTATGAGGCAGCTAAGCAAGAGGGAGTTGTAAGGATCTTACTGTTTTCTTTGGTCATTCGGACTTTGTTTCCCCCTCTAAATATAGAATGTTGCTTTGTAGTATGATGAGGCCGAGAGAAGAAGAGAAATGGCAAAGAATTCTTTGGAGAGATACACTCACTACTATGAACGTTGGGCAAGCAATCAATCGGTACTATTTCCTTTTTTCATATTTCCTCTCTTCTATGTTTGTTATGCCATCAAGGCATAAACCATCTGATTGCTTTGGTTTTCATGCTGTATTTTAACATCACTCTATATCCGCGTTAATGAATTATTATTAATCAAGTAAATAATCATGATTTGTTTGTGCTTAATGCTTATATTATTTTATTATATACACTGGGTTTTAAGTGTGAGGATTACATTTTTTTTTGTTTTTTTTGTTCTCTATACACTCTAGGTTTTAGCTGGTCTAAGAATTAGATTACAATCCTTACAGAAGATGTTAGTAACTGGTAGGGGGTAGGTTTACACCATTTTCGTGACTTCAATTTGTATGTCTTGCATTGGAGGAAGGGTCGAAAACTTTCTGAAGATTTATTGTACTGTGACCTTTCTCTCACATCTTACTGATTTATTGTACTGTGACCTTTAAATATTCATCAGATCTTTTGTTGTTATTTGGCAGTCAAGGCAGAAGGCTCTTGTTGATTTACATCAAATGCAAACTGTTAATGTAAGTATATGAGCTCAGAAGGAATTCATTCATACATGCATGTACATAGTTTACACATACTTGTATCAGCCGATACACACACAGCATACATGTGCGATCTTGAATTTATGAGTAACTTAATAGTCATGCTTCTATCAGATCGGTGAAGTTAGAAGTTGGGACTATATTTATATCTTGCATATCAGAAATATTGTATTGAATTTAATGAGTAAGGTGCTAAATAAACATGCCGAGGATAAAGATGATGGATCAATATGTGAAAAGGTTGCACTGATTTTAGATGTAGGTGTAAGGAAATGTGAAGTTCACTTATGGTTAATTACACACACATGGTGTTTTATTTTTCACTTTAGACCTTGCACTTTTAGAAATTCCACACAAGCACTGAGGTCTGGTAATTCCTTTGCATAACCTCTTCATCATGTTACCTGATTGAGTCAATCAAAAACCCAAGGGTTGAAGTTGTTGGTGAGAATGGATAGAGTTTTTTATTTTTTTTTTAATTTTTTTTCCCAAATATGGGCCCACTTCTCGGCTCGGATCAAGATGGGTAACTGGAAATTTTGATCTTGCCTCTCTCTCCTTCTTGTCTACTATTATGGTTTACAGCTCAAGACACTGAGTAGGATGGTGGAGAGTGACAGCAAGGAATCTGATCGAGGCTTTGGATATTTTGTTTTTTCTTCTTATTCTTCCTTCCTTTCCCCCCCCCCCCCCAATTCAGTAACAACTTAGGTGGCGTTCGGTAAAATTTTCATACCCTTATTTTCATTTTTGAAAATGAAAATAGAGTGAAAACGTCTTCGCTGAGATATTTCTAAAAAAAAAATGAAAAATTGAAAATATTTTCAACTTTTACAAAGGAAAAGTGAAAACATTAATTTGATGTTTTCAGTTTTTCAATTTCATTTTCAAAATTTATTTTCGAAAACCGTTTTTGAAATCGTTACCTAACAGGCCCTTAGTTTTTCCTCTTTTGTTTTGAAAGAGAGCAAATATAATTACAGGCAACAGGTCTACTTTCAACGAATAATTGAAAGCTACATACAGCCTTGGACATGACCATACTGACAAGGAAATAGGGTATAATATCACTATGAACTTAGTGCAGCTTTCTTGTCTAACCATAGAGCTGAAAGGGAATATCATCTGAGCTCATTGATTGATGTATAAAAGACCAAAATTCTCGATCCCACCGATAACTCGAAAGCCTGCCAACATTCTGCAACCCCAAAGTATTAAAGCCTCTATGCCGCTTCATAATCCTTTAAACTGAATACTTAATAACTCCTATAACCCAATAGAGATGACCCAGCTTAAGAATTTCGCATAAAGTAGCTAAGATCTTAGAAAAAAATCTTTGGAGGGAAAGGGAGCGGGCAAAGCGAGGGTTCTTTTGCAATATAAACAAGAGAGGGTGAGCACATGAAAATCTATTGAAAAGATATTGCTGGTTGCAATGTTCTTTGAAATAGGTGTATTGGAGTTCTCATTTTGATTAAAGCTTGTATTTCTTGTTACAAACGTGTGGATGTTTGAATGTTGGGAAGGATTGTTCTTCTCATTGAGCTTGTATTTACATCCATGCTATCTTTGAATTCTAAAAATTATAATTACCTGATGGATTTCTTGGTTTTTGACCAGATGGAGAAGCTGAGTGAGATACAGGGTCAACCCGAGTCTCAGCTTAAGTTCTTATCTGACGCCTGGCAACAGGTAAATTCCTTTAAGTTTCATTAGACTGAGGAAGAATATTATTACTTTTCTATTTGGTATAAAAATTGTATTAATTCTCATGTAGATTGTAGTTACAGCATTATTAGATCTGTGTTGTTAAAATTGCTGGCATAAATTCAATTTTAGGATTTTGACTTTAAGGTCAATTTGGCGACCGCTGTATTATATTCGTGAAAAAGAAGAACAAGTTGACAATGAACCTACAGAGAAATCCATGTTAAAATGGTTGTGTCAGCTTAGAGGGAAAAACTAAACCATTTGCAAACATGTCAATAATATTCCGAGTGTCAAAAACACTTTGCTAATATAATTGCTGGTCAATGACACCAAAAGCCCTACGTATCATTTGTTGTGGTCCAAAGGGAATACTTTTTTTTCCCAGTTCCACCAAAAAATAAATAGTTTGCATTGATTCAAGTTGAAGAAAGCTCATTTTTATTTTGCCTGTCTTCTGTGATTGCAGATAGTTGAATGTAGGAGAGTGCTGAAATGGACTTATGCATATGGATACTACTTAACTGAGCATGAAAATGCTAAGAAGCAGTTTTTTGAGTACTTGCAAGGTATTAACTCTGTTTATATGAGGAGGAAGTTGTTAGGAAAATGTATTGTATTTTCTGAAATTAAACCTCCTGTATTCTCATTAGGTGAGGCTGAGTCTGGGCTGGAGAGGCTTCATCAATGTGCAGAGAAGGAGCTACTACCATTCCTCAGTGCCGATGGCCCATCACAAGAATTCATTGATTTCCATACAAAACTAGCAGGACTGACTGCGTAAGTTATCTGTGTGTGTGTGGACATCCCAAAATAAACCTTCCGATGACCCTGCAATTTGTATTTTATATATGCAAAGAAACACATAATTTTGATCTATTTTCTCTAAAGAGAGGCCTTCAATTATAAAACAAAGGATACGGAATAATGGGTTTTGTGGCTGAGTGGAAAAATAAGAAGCGAAAGGATGATACAGTGGAAAAACCTAAATAATTTACTAGTTTCTGTTTAAGTTGAAATGAGGATAAGTATCCTTGGCTGTAAGAGCCTACAAGGACAAAGAAAATCTGAGAAAATAAGCAATTAGTAAAATTTAGATGGATGCTTACAGACTAGAATGTTTTTATTTTATTTTTTAAATTTGTTGAGTGATTGGCGTTCTAGAAAATGATGTGGTAACTGGAATGATTAAATATGGGTCTTTAGATCTAAGTTGTAACTGGAATGTAGCACTGGCATACAGAGATATCTACGTGCTAGTACTTGATATATAACTTGGTTGATTCAATCTTCTGAATATAATTGTGACAGGGTGACTAAATCCTACTTTGAGAATCTGGTGAGGGCGTTGGAGAATCACCTATCAGACGTGGACTGTCACCAAGCTAGCAATCCAGCAACAAGCTCGAAAAATGGAACCAGCAAAGGAAAAGGTGGCAGAGGGAAGGAAGCTGGTCGAGCAGGTGGCTCCAGCAGAAATTAATCGCTGTAATTATGCCAATGTCAAGTTGCCAACGCATGCAGTAGTGAGTATGCTAAACCTCGTGGCAACTGGGGTAAATTAAGAACAATAAGGGACTGGGTTTGAGAACATAAAGGGTAGAATTCGACAAACTTTATGAAGAAACAAATGCTAGCCTTTTGTGTATTCTTACGCGTTGGTTGAAACTTGTTATTGTTCCTTGTACAAATGGAGATTGTAGGACCTGGGATTCCTATTGACTGTTGATTATATATGAATATAGATGTAGTACTCAATTGTGAATGCAAATCATTGTTTTGTTGTACTATCATTTGCAGTGATGTTTGGTCACCCGATGTTTTCTTCAGTATACATAGTAAGTTTTGATGTGGTGCAGGGTCAACAGGATAAAACTATCCGCCGGGAACCGGATAAAACTATCCGCCAGTCGGTCCTTTCTGCCTAAGCTGTCTCAATGTCGTACATGGGGTTAAATTTTTTTCCTTGTTTTCATTGGAAACTTGACTTATGCTAGGATAAAAATTAAGGCGTGGGTGTTTTACGTGATTCTAGTGTTTTGTTCAAATGTTACCTTTCAAGATGTGGGAGCTGCAGAGCTGGTATAACCACCAACAGTTTTCTTTTCGGTTTATATATGAACTGGATGATATTCTTGGTTTCCTTTTGGCGATGGGGTAATCCTTTAAGCCTTAAGCTTTTGTATTGATAGTCATTTCCAAATACCAGGCAAGCAATACAAATATCTTTTCCTATAACAACAATTAATATACTTGCACTCATCAACATCTTCTCCATTTTCAATCGGATAAGAAAATAATTTCACTGTACACAAGAAGAGGACGTGTTTAGACATCAATTTTACAATGTCCTTGATTTGGGGACCAAAAAAAATAAAAAAAATAAAATAAAATTTAAGGCGGCTCGCTCCTGTTCTGGTTTAATTCACTTGGATCGATTTCTCTTTTAACAACTTTCGGCTAAGTACATTTAGCATTGCTCTTGAATATTGACGAGAAGCCATTTTCCAGTCCATGCCAGTTTTCATCATCGCTTCAAACTCCTCATAACTGATTCGCCCATCCTATTACACGAAAAGTAGGTGGAATTAATGAAGAACTCCTAATAAGACTAGGACACCAACCTCCGAAAAATAGAATGCATATAATATTACTTAGAACAGCATATATAGGAGGGGAATGTGGAGAAAATCAGATGAATTGTGTATGGAAATTACCTTGTCCAAGTCCACATCGAATATGATGTCTTGGATAGCCTCCTCATTAGCAGGACCGAGTTGATCATCCAGCAATGCTTCTCTTAACTCTTCGAACTCAATGTAGTTGCTCTTGTTCTTATCAAAGAAGCTAAACGCTTGAGCAAGAAGTTCGTCGCTGCCTATCTTTTTCAAGTGAACAGACACAATAACGAACTCCTCACAGTTTAGTGTTCCACTTCCATCGACATCCGCCTTTTAGGTATATCAAGGGAAATTTTTAGATAAGATTTCACTTCAGTAGATTGAAATAGAGCACTACAGAGACTAGAAAAAAATGGCTGCTTTATATATACAAAAGTGATCGAAATTTGGAAGCACAAAGGTGTCAATAAGAGATAGAAACTCACAGCATCAATTAGCATATGGACATCAGGATCAGTGACTTGGTGTCCAATCTTAAGAAGACCATCTCTAAGCTCTTCAAAAGTCAAGTCTCCATTGTTATCGGTGTCCATCATGTTAAATATCTGCCTGATTCCTTCTATCTGTTCATCTGGCAAGTTGTCTGCGACCACCTGTATAGATCGATGAATAATGACCAAGGATTAACAATGGCAATTTTTGCCTCAACCATTTATGTGGAAAAGGAAAATCAGAGGCAAACTTACTCTCAGAACCTTCTTCTTGAATTTGTTCATCAGTGTGAACTGCTTGATCCTTAACCTGACATTTTCACCCAGAGGAACATCCGGAACTTCATTTGCATTTTGTATCCAGGGATGATCTTCATATTGGATATATATATGCAAGATGATAATTAGTACTACACTAACTAAACATCAGAGTGCACTTACATATAATATGTGTCTGTGAACATGCTGCTATATATATACGTACCAAGGACTTCCTCAACTGTGAGTCTGTTGTAAGGATTTGGGTCAAGCATATTCTTCACTAGTAACTTTGCTTCCTCAGAAACCTTTTGCCATGTATCTTTCTCAAAATCGATGTTACCCCGAATAATAGCCTGTGCAATTCCTTCTTCAGTTTCTGGAGTAGGTATAAACCCAACGTTAATATTAGAATGATGCCACTGTGTATCTAGAGTGCATAGTATGAGAAGCTAAATCATTTCTATAAACCCTGCATGGTAACCATCTAGACCGAAATATACCTCAAAAAGAGTCAAAAGACCTGAAAGAAGAATTTACCTGCCCAAAATGGAGGAACTCCACAAAGTAGGATATAAAGGATAACTCCTGCGCTCCAAACATCAACTTCGTGCCCGTAATTCCGTCGCAAAACCTCCGGAGCCATGTAATATGGACTTCCAACAATTTCACAAAATCTCTGACCTACCAGAAATTTGGCAAGACAGCAGATTAGCTACACGAGCTACAAGTAATCTGGAAACCAACCAAAGACGTATGTACAAGTATTACCTGGTTCAAAAATCACAGAAAGGCCAAAATCGATTGCCTTTAACTGTGCATTTTCACTACTATCTGCAAAAAGGAAATTCTCGGGTTTCAGGTCTCTATGAATCACTCCATTCTCTAGACATACCTGCGAAAAAATACGAACCGCTTAGCAATTAGCACCATTCCTAAGGAACCAGCGTTCTTTTTTTTTTTTTTTAAATATAATCCAGCATTGTAGTTTTTGTAATGCATGCAACAACCAACAATACAAGTAGATTGGAACTCGATCACCTCACCTTGCAAACCTCAAGAATTGTCTTGGTAACACGCGCGGCCGCACGCTCTGTGTAATGGCCTTTCGTGACGATCCTATCGAAAAGCTCGCCGCCCTCGCAGAGCTCCATGACAAGATAAACTGTGTCCTTGTCCTCATAAGCCTCCTTGAAGCTGACGATGTTGGGGTGCTTGGGCAAACGCCTCATGATCTCGGCCTCCCTCCTCACGTCTTCGATGTCAATCTCTGTCTTCAACTTACTCTTCGATATCATCTTGCACGCAAAGGTCTCGCCGGTGTGACAGTCCACGCATTGGTGGGTGATTCCAAACTCTCCTCGCCCTAACTCCTTGCCTAACCTGTACTTACTGAAGATGTTCTCTCCGTCGGTCTTGTCCAGCACCGAAATGGGGGCCGAGAAGCCCCCACGGTGGCTCAGCGACTTGCGAGGTTCGGGAATAGGCTTGACGAGCTGATCTCTGTGTTTTCTGTGTACCAGACCTGCTTTGGCAGGTGTGCATACGCAACTTCCCATGGGAATGCAGAGAGGTTGTTTGATTTGGTCGATCAATTCAAATCTTCAACTTCAACACCCCATGGGAAGACAGATCAGACACAATACAATTCTAGAGACCCCAACGATTGAAACACCAAAACACACTAATTTGGGGAACAATCTGGCCTTTCACATTTCATGACTTCAAAACTAGTTGGTTACAGGTTTAGGGTGTCCCGCCATTTTCTTAAGTCGTTTTTTTTACCCTTACATTTGACGGCAAACTTTTACTATTGTTACTTCTTCTTTTACCGTGACTGGTAAACGTGGATTTCTTGATTGTTAGTTAACACCCGTTAATATTTGCCTTCCAAAAATAGATGAAAGATTGGCATTGTGAAGTTGAATAGCCATCTATTTATTGTTCCTCAATTACTTGGTCAATTTGGCCATTGACTTGTCCTTACCAAAACAGTAAAAAGGATCATTGACTTGTCGACCATTCAAGTTATGACATGATGGGTTTTGGGTCAATGGCTTGGTTTGTTTCGAGCCACAGCGTCATAGATAGTTCAGCGAGGTAAAGTAATTCTCGTTTCGATCTTGTTCGTTTAGTTCTCGATCGTTTAGGGCAAATGATAACGTCAGTCAAATAGCGATAAACATAAGAGCGCCCTATAAGTGACGCTCAAATTGATAGATGTATCCATGCGCCAATCAACGATGTCAAAAATAACATATATGAAATGAAGATATATTACATAATTACCAATAATTACAATTTGGGCTAATTTTTACTAATAGCAAATCCTAATTTTTTTATACCATGCACTCCAAAAATTAATAGTAACAGAAGTCAGTCCATCCAAACATGAAATATAACTACCCAAAAAAAAGTCAAAAATCACAATAATGCCATCATTTATATAGTATCATTTTCTGTCTCATTTTGTAACCCTAATAGAGGCATGAGCAGAGAGGCAGAGAGGTAGAGCGGAGAGAGGCGCGAGGCCAGAGCGAGAGGGGGAACGAGTGAAAAATCGAGGCGCAAGGAGGCGCAACGGCTGAGCCAGGGGGGACCGAGCCGCGAAGGCAGATCGAGCTCTGAGTTTGTGTGCAGATCGAGGCGCGAGGAGGCGCTACAGCGAAGCCAGGGGTGACCGAGGAGCGAGGGCGGAGCCAGGGGGGACTGATGCACGACGGCAGATCGAGGCTCTTGTCTCTCTCTCTCTCTCTCTCTCTCTCTCTCAGTTTATGTGTTGATTTGATTTTGTGTGTTGGAGTTTTTGCTTTGTGTGTTGGTTATGGTTGAGATCTGATTCTTGATTACTGAGGCTCAGTGGTATTGAAGCGCGGCGGAGGACGGCGGAGCTTCTGAGCCTTAGTGGTATTGAAGCACGGTGGAGGACGGCGGAGCTTATGAGGCTCAGTGGTATTGGGTTGATATTTGAGATTCAGTAGCATTAGAGAAACATAGTTTGAATTTTTTTTTTCGCCTCAATGAGGGTAATTTTGTAATTTATGAGTTAACAGATTCTGTTAATTTTGGATGAAAACTTGCTGATGGTAATTTTGAAAACCAATCTTGCTATTGGTAGATATGAACACTAAGTTATAGTTATTGGTAAAAAAGCCAAGATATATTGAGGGTGGACGAGAGATTAATATTGCACCTTCAAAGTTGAGCTGGGTAACTTAAAAGTACTAATGAGAGTGTTTTTTTTTTTTTTTTATCTTTTAAAGAAAAATAGATTGTATTTCAATAAGCACATAATTAATACTATCAATACGGACAACAAGACCTTGTCTAGTCAAATAAGAGGATAGATCTTATCTACAAAGCTTAAAAAGTCATTATTCACCTCAATAGAAATTTAATAATACAACTGGAAAAACAGATTCGATTAAAAAAAATGAAAAAAAACAAAAATAGACTAAGGACAAACATGGGAATTAAACCCATACAAACCCTAGCTTGCACGCATCATTGAACCATACTCCGCCGGAGCTGCGGCCTGCACATCTGCCGTTGTCCCCACGTCAAAAGCCATCGAGCCCGTCATCATTGAATCAACATCTTGAGCCTTGGGTTTTTTTTTTTTTTGCTACCTCTCTGCAGCCTGCCGGCCAGGACCTCATTTTTCTCCTTTAACGACCCCGCAACCACTAGGGTTCCAACAACCGTCTCCTCCAAACCGAGCTTATCAACAGTAAGTGGACGAGGAACAAGGGCTAAGGCACGCTTAGCCTTCTTACCACCATCACCACATGTTGTTTCTTCCTCATGGCTATGTCTCACACCCGAGACCTTGGTTTTGAAGTGGAGCGTTAAGGAAGTTTTCGGATGGACATAGAGCGCTGAGGAAGTTGAGCGACCCAAGAGCTGTTCTTACTTGAAGTGGAGGATCAAGATATCGGTGTGAGAAACCCTAACCTGACGAGAGACAAACAACCTCATGGAGGGGTACGGTAGGAAAACCCTAGCCGTTTTATGATGCACTCCTCTGTTCGTCGCTTCACTCAGTGTTACAGAGAAGAAAACATGGGAAAATAACACTGAAGCGACGAAGTTTGGTCGTCGCTTAGATTTTGATGCGACGAAGATTGATCAATGTTCGTCGCTTCGTGCAGTGTTACAGATAAGAATAGCAGGTTTCTGTCCAATTTGAACCTATTCTAATTTGAACCTATTTCAATTGCATCCAAATAACAGAAAACACACATTCAAATAACATAAAACTCACATCCAACATAACACAAACACACAACATTTTATAAATACATAGATTTCATCCAAATCCGAGAATATGTTCCCTAACAACAATGTACGATAATCAAATTAAAATGAAAAGAAATGGTCCTAATCAAGGTCATTCTCGGGAATACGTAATGAAGCACACGAGGATTTATCGTCGACATACTAAGTTGTTGCGGCGGCATTGACACCCAGATTGTCTTGGGACGAGATGACGTCACACTACCAGAAAAAAGGTTTTTCCCGACGAAATTAAAAAAAAACGGCCGACGAATTAAAATTTTCGTTGGTACTTCCATAGAATAGCCAACGATTTTATTTTTCGTCGGTGGAAAAACAAAATCGTCGGCCATAGTTTAACCATAGCCGACGATACTGTTTTTTCGTTGGTATAAACAAAAATCGTCGGCTATATTCATATTTCAGTCGACGATTTGGATTTTCGTCGGCCTTTCTCTAAAACATTAGCCGACGAAAACTTTAGAAATTTTGGCCGACGAAATTGACATTTTCTCTTCGGCCATAACTATATAGAAAAATACATATTTTATTTTAGACAGAAAACGACGAAAGAATAGCCGACGAGTATGTCTCTCGTCGGCTATGATTTAAAAAAAAAACAAAAAATGACCAGATTCCATTTTCTATCACTAACGATAAACCATTACTTCATCCTTCAAACAGAAAAAAGTCATGAAATAAGATATGACCAAAATGATAAAATACGTTTACGATTGAAAAATGATAAGATTCCGATAAAATCTGAGTGTCAAAAGATGCGGTCAAAGGTTTTATTCCTTTGTTTCCCTAATGGTAGCGTTACCTTCGGTAAATATTTTGAGGAAAATTTTTATACGATTAGTTGCATCTCATCGATTTGAAACTATTATCTGTTGAAGGTCAGGCAAAAAAAACGTCATTTAGACAGTCCAATTACCATTTCTAAGCGTTTAGAGGTTTGACTTACCCGGTTGACCGTTCCGATCGAGCCTTTAACGTTGTCAGCTGAAGTTGGATTTTTTTCCATACATGTATTTAATCTTAACGGTGATATCTGACGGTTGGAATAGATTTTCTAAACTTTTAGATTCAAAATCAGAACATACGCACTAATTTTCTTTAACTTGTTTACTAAGTGTTTGAGTGAATACATAGTTTCAAATATTTACTATATGTAGACTCTTCAAATGCAAAAATATTGTGAAATAAGATATGACCGAAATAATGAAATACGTCTACGGTTGAAAAATGACAAGGTTCTGATAAAATCTGTGTACCGAATGTTGCGGTTAACTGTTTTTTACTTTCGTTTTCCTATGGGTAGCCTGACGTTCGTTAAATCAATTTTGTAAAATTTTTATATGATTAGTTGCGTCTCATTGATTTGAAACTATTATCTGTTGAAGGTGAGGCCAGAAACCGTCGTTTAACTAGACTAATTTCCGTTTTTAAGCGTTTAGAGGTTTGACTTAGTGGTTTGACCTATAGTTTAGCGGACAAAAATTATATTTCGTCGGCTAAACTCTTGCGATTCGCGCCTTTTTACTGTCCGCCGTTGGATGACTCAGATCCGACGGCTGTTGATCTTCCAAAGTATAGCCGACGACATTCAAAGAATAGCTGACGACATTCAAATAATAGCCGACGAAATCTTTTAAATCGTCGGCTATTCTCTCTGCGATCCGCGCGTTTTTATTGTCCGCCGTTGGATGTCTCAGATCCGACGGCTGTTGATCTTCCAAAGTTTAGCCGACGACATTCAAAGAATAGTCGACGAAATCTTGTAAATCGTCGGCTATTCTCTCTGCTATTCAAAGAATAGCCGACGAAATCTTTTAAATCGTCGGCTATTCTCTCTGCTATAAAAGCTGAAAGTCGCAGCAGCCCGACTTTTTCTCTCCTAAACCCTAAAACATCCCCCCCCCCCCCTAAAACTCTCCTTCTCCTCCTTCTCCTCCTCCTCCTCCTCCTTCCCCTCCTCCTTCTTCTCCGGCTAGGTAATTTTTTTTTTTTGCAATTTATTTTAATTGTATAATTTAGATATTTAAGTGTGTGTTAAATTGTTATATATATTGGTTATATATATAAAATTTTAGATTAATTATATATATAAATTTATAAATTAATTATATAAATTGTTATATATTTGTTAATATATACACATATTTGTATATATATATATATATATATATATATATGTTAATGTATATTTTAATTGTTATATATAAATTGTTAAATTAATTATATATATAAATTGGTAGCCTAATTATATAAATGGTTATATTTATGTTAATATATAAATGGTTATTTGTATGTATATATATGTTAATGATGAAATATAGTTATATTAATTTGTATATAAATGGTTATATTTATGTTAATGGTTAGTATTATTTAAAATTAGTTAAATTATAAATATTAATTTGTTAGTATGTTTTAAAATATGTTAGTATTATTGGTTATTATATTAATTAGAATTTGTTATTTAATGTAATATAATTTAATATTAATTAATGTATTAATTTATTTGTTTCCAGATGGCCGATGCATTTAGACAGCTATTCGGAGGCCGTCGTTCCAGATCTAGGGGTTCTGGAAGTTCTGGCTGATCTGGAGACTCTGAGAGGACCCCTAGCCAGCCTGAGAGGACCACTAGCCAGCCTCAGACGATCGATTCATCTCAGCCGCGGAGGAGTGTGAGCAACCGGCACCAGACCCTTTTATCGGCGGGGCGGCCGTCGAGCAGTTCATGTCCCCCTCTCCGGCCAGATCCTCCGAGATGTAGTACGCAGCTATTTCAGGACGACATAGCTCCAAACGTTCATCAGGTTCGTATGCCTGAGGTTCATCGGGAGCCGATGACGAGTCCTGCGCCGTCTGCTACTGACTCTACTGAGGGGCCTACTCTCCCTAATCAGCTATACCTGCCATACAACATTCCTGCCATACCCGAGGTCGACGAGCGTGGTGTGCCCATATGGCCTGCTAGGCCTCAGTACGTGAGTGTTGCGGAGGCATACCATTATGAGCCATTTGAGAGACCTGAGCTCCTGATTTCGGCGAGATTAAAAGGAAAGTCGACAGACGGGTCATCGAGTTCAGGTAACATTTGATTTTATTAATTAAATGTTTTATTAAAATTAACGCACTAATATTTAATTTTATTAACCAATCGTCGTTTATGTGATAGGGACCGCCGCAAGCAGTTCAAGCAGGAATATGAGAGGTGTCATATGTTTTGATACGCTCAGGAAAAGTGTTGAGACCAGCGGAAGGATCCAGATCAACGAACCCCCTAATCAGGATGTTAAGGGAAAAAAAGCCGCGATTACGCAGGTTGCGTGGGAGCACTAATTAGGGATAGAGTCCCTATGTTGTGGACACAGTGGGCTGATGTGCCGGAAGAGATCAAGAGGGAGGTCAACAACGCGGCGTCGGTGAGTAATTTAAAAAACTTAATTTCTTTATCGTAATATTTAATAATTTTCGGTATTGTTATAATTTTAAAACTAATAAAATATTATCTTTCAGGCATACTTCGAGATTGCCGAACACAAGCAGACTTGGGCGTACGCGATGCAGAACTCGAGGTACGTTGGGAATTCCTCATCTTATAATTTGAAATATTTTATGATATTAATAATATTTCTAATGCACTTTTGTTTTTTCCGTAGGTTCAAAGAGTGGAAGAACGAGCTCCATACCCACTTTACCGAATACGAAAAACATGGTCGTATGGGTACTCCAAGAGAGTTCATGTTCAGGGAGTACGAGTGGCGTTGGTTGAAGACAGTAGACTTCAACAACCTAGTTATGCAGGTAAATACTAAACTTAACTATAAATTTTTATTTTGTTAATATTTTAATTATTAGTTTAATTGTTTTATAATTATTACACTAATATTTTTTGATGCATTTTTCTAATATTTTATTATTTGTTTGAAGGAACGGTCTCGGATAAACTCTGCGAACCGCCGCCGTAACACAACCCCCCATCATGGTGGTTCTAGGCCATTTTCACAATATCAGGAGGAGGCGCTTAGAGATCATCCTTTAAGCAACCCGTACGTAGAGACATTCAAGAAGACTTATCCATTAGCGACAGAAGAGCTTGTAAGTCGTTGATTACGATTTAAAAATTTTAATTATTAATTTTACTTAATTATATATTTGTTAGAATATTAATTATTTATTTTTTTCCCGTTCAATTAGGAGAGGGTGAACCGGGCCGAAGAAGAAGTGTTGCAGGAAATAGTTCGGGAGACACAACCGAACATTTCAGAGGAAGATCTGCAAGAAGCCCTGAGCCAGGTCGACCGATCGAATGTCCAAACTACAGCGAGGATATTCGACGCAGCCTTCCCAGACCGGTCAAACGACTACTACTGCAGGGGTTTGGGAAGTTCTGGAATAGGGGTCCTGAAGACCATTAAGGGAGCTCAAAAGAGGGGAGACGGGGACACCCAATAGATGAAGGGGGAAATGCAGACATTGGCAGAAGAAAATGCAAGATTGGCGGCACAGTTCCAGAGAACACAGCAGTATCATATGGAAATGGAGCGTTGGCATGCTGAATGCGAGAGAATTCGGCGACAGAACTACGCCGGCCAACAAAACTGGTTGTATGCTATGTTCGTGACACAACAACAAGGCCTTGAACCCCCGCCTCCGTTTGAGCCGTTAGATGAACCTCGAATGTCGAGAGCTCCCGAGTTCATTCAGCAGGATGACGAGCATGATGGACAGCAGGATGGTGGCCAGGATTAGGGTTTAGGGTTTAGGGATGGAACAAATTAAATAATGGACAAACTACTGGTCACTCCTCCAACTTTCACTGACTCGACAGTTTAGTCCTTAAGGTTTCAATTTCAACAGATCACTCTCCAACTTTCACTAACTCGACAGTTTAGTCCTTCAGGTTTCAATTTCAACAGATCACTCCTCCAACTTTCACTAACTCGACAGTTTAGTCCTTAAGGTTTCAATTTCAAAATATGTAGTTGGAGGAGTGATCTGTTGAAATTGAAGTTGTAGGATGAGTGATCTGTTGAAATTGAAACCTTAAGGACTAAACTGTCGAGTTAGTGAAAGTTGGAGGAGTGATCTGTTGAAATTGAAACCTTAAAGACTAAACTGTCGAGTTAGTGAAAATTGGAGGAGTGACCAGTATTTTGTTCTTAAATAATTAATGAAAACCGTGTTTCTTGTTAGATTGTCATTGTGAATTGCAGGTTGCTTGGAATGGTAATTTAGAAATTAATTTAATTTTTTTCCCCAAAATGTAAGAACAGCCGACGAAATTGACATTATTTCGTCGGCTATCACTGCTATAGCCGACGATTTTTACCAAATTTCGTCGGCTATAACTGTTATAACCGACGAAAATGACATTATTTCGTCGGCTATAACTGTTATAACCGACGAAATAGTGACGGTTTCGTCGGCTATAACTAATTAATATATTCCGACGAAATTGACATTTTCGTCGGCTATATTTCAGAACAAATAACCGACGAAACAAAAGAGATCGTTGGCTATATTTTACGATATCGTCGGCTATATGTGAAAATATCCGACGAAATTTCGTCGGGCATTATGCCAAGGTTTGGTCGACGAAATGTATTTTCGTCGGTGATAATGGCCGACGATTTCGTTATTTCGTCGGGCATATGTGAAAATGGCCGACGATTTCGTTATTGTCGTCGGCTTTGGGTATTACTGACGCCGTTTTATCGACGAATAATAGCCGACGAAATTTTCGTCGATAGAAGGAATACCCGACGAAAATTTTGAATAGTAGACGAAATTTTTTTCGTCTGCTATTCTGTCCGATCTGGTAGTGTCATTGAGGGCACTCTCCATCCTTGTCATACGCTGCTTCAGCTCTTGTTTCTCGAGTTCCGAGGCATTCCGCCGCTAGGACGTGACGATTGCTAGTTGCCTCTGCAAATCCTCAACCACCAGATCGTTGAGGGGCACGCGTGCACCGTCTCTTGGTTTTGACGCGCTTCTTAATGCACCCCTATCCCTGCAAAATTAGTGATATTATAAACCATTTCATATATAAAAATTAAAACACAACACAACACAAAATGTAAAACATAAAACATTAAAAAAAATTAAAAAATACCTCAGACCCTCGTCCCCGGCTTCCCACCTAGTTCTTTCTCGATTACCGCCATCTGCTCCTCGACGGTAACGGGGTCCGTCACGTTACTCCCGCCCACTTCATCAGTCATTCGACTAGCACACAGCTCATCCATCTTCCTCTTTACTGCTGCCTACAAAAAAAAACCATCCAATAGGTTTGTATAGTTTTTAATTCCAAAAAATTAAAATCACAAGCTAAAAACCAAACCGCTGTATCTAAAACGATGTCACTCACCACTTTCTCCTGCGCATTCTGGGATGATTGATAAACATCACAGACTGTCTGGAGTAAAGGCGCTCGATGCCCTTTCTCCTCATTTGCAGCTACCCGGTAGCTGTAGAGAGTGGCACCGGAGTGATGGTTGATTGCATACCCCTTTTCCTTGTTCCGGTTAGCGGCGTTCTGGGCACACATCGCCTGCAAAAAGAAGTACAAATATATAATTAACATATTTCATATAAGAATGTGTGAAGTTATTATATGAAATGCGAAAACCGATAATTAATTTTCATTACCTTATAATCGTCGTCCCAAAGTGACCTTTGAGGTACTCCCACTACTCTGGTCGGTAGATGAACTCTTCGGGCGTCGTCTTTGATACTTCAACGTAATGAGTATGGCAGTCGTGCTTCCAATCCTAGAAATGTCCTGTTAAAATGTTGCCATGCTTCTCCATCAGATGGGTGCCGGAGGGTGCTTTCACATGGTTGGAGACATAAATAGGCGTTTCAGCCTTGGAGTGAGAGAAAAATACCAGATTACCTTTTTTGGAATGTAATCTGTATCTGGCTTATATCTTTCAGCACCACATACTGGACAAGTCCTACGGTTTTTATTTTCAGCCCCCTGAATAGGTAACAGTTGAACTCACAAACATGAATTTTTTCATATCCAAGGGAAAGATCCTTGAGGATTTTTGTAATTCTCGAATAACTCACAAGGAAATTATGCCATTCAAAAAACTTATGCAACCATTCACATAATTTATCAACACTCGTATCCGACCATCCATTTTCAACTTTAATTTCCATTGCATGTAATATGTCACTTAATACAGTTTCTTCACTCCCTTCATACAATGAGGTTTGCGACTCCCTTAGAAGCCTTTCATACTTAGCATAATCATCATCTACCATGTCATTGAATTGAACTTCAGCATTTTCTTCAACAATATTATGCGGTGCATCTCCATGGTATCCAAGATAGTACGGAAACTCATCTTGTATAATCTCCACAGACGGGATCACTAAAGGACCGACAACACTGAAAGTCTCGACTCTGTCTTGAAGCCACTGTCTCTGTCGACTGATCATTGCGGGTTGACCAGAAACTCTCCCGTGTAGGTGCCAAACTGTATAAGTCGGATCCAAACCACAGTGCATGCAGTGATGATAAATATCTATGAGTTCTTTATAATAAGGACCATTTTTACAAATTGAGCACAGGCAAGGGAGATACTGGGTTCCAATAGTGTGAGTCTTCATAAAATTGATGAAGTTAACTATGCATGTTCTGTAGTCAGGGTGTGTATAATGATGATTTATAAAAGATTTGTTTGGGACATCATCCATGTTTCCTGTCATAACATAAGCAGACAATATGCATAAGGTTAGCACACAACATTTATGATACAATCAAAACATGTCCCAACACTTCTTCTCCTTATTCCTCCAAGTTGGGTCCTATCCCCTTCATGAGAACACGACTTTTGTTAACCCACTTGCACCCATGTGCTACAGTTTTGGGAAATTTCTGCAGCATCTCCCTACAGTTCTTCAAGTGCACAGAAATCTAAACAACCTAATTTGCACTCGAGGAACATTGTAGAGAGACACTGTCGAAACTATATCTCAAAACTGAAACGGAAATCACATGAATAGCAAAAGGATCAACAAAATCGTGTTCGCCTAAAGTGTCTAAAAATGGGACAATTCGAGAATCAACAACTCATCTCGTTCAACTAGATGAGTTGTTGATTCTCAAACGGGAGTTTTAAGCTAATAAACACCACATTTATATATATAATATGAAACCATAAATTTACACACGGCACCACACTCCCTCACTAAGCCACTCGCATGTTTCTGAAACCTTAACTACCACAATCCACACACAATACAAACCAATTACATCATTAATTAATAATTTCAACCTAATCTACCATAAAATTCTAATTTCACTATCACTAAGTCACTCGCATGTTTCAGAAACCCTAACTACCACAATCCACACACAATATAAACCAATTACATCATTAATTAATAATTTCAACCTAATCTACCATAAAATTCTAATTTCACTAAATTTCACTATTTCACAAAATTTGGATTTAACTAAATTTCACAATTTTCCTAAATTACACTAAAATTCAATATCACTAAATTTCACAAACTAATCTAATCTCAATTTCACTAAATTTCACCAAAATTCTAACATTTTCAATGAACCCAAAACATGGTTTATCACAATTTCCATATTCTAACACTAAAACAACAACAAAACACAAAATTCAATACAACATCATTCAAGTTCCATTAATCAACATAAACAACCATTTCAATTGAATTAATACATAATATGCTCACAAAGAGGGATAAATAGAAGGAAATTGCACTTATCTTACTTAAGATTCAAAGAATTGGCAATAAAAGCCTTCCAAGCTCTAATTCTTCTAACTTCTCCCTCTTCTCCTCCAAAAACTGCATCAGATCCCGACTGAAACAGTACTCCAAATTTTACCTATATATAGAGGTTGCATTTATGAAGAAGTACAAAGGCAGATGAAAAAACAACGAAGCGACGAAGATTGTCAAATTTTCGTCGCTTAGTTTATACTTGAGCGACGAAGTTACTGAACTTTGTCGCTTCAATAATTTGCGAGCGACGAAGATTGAATTTCGTCTCTAGATTTTCCAAAATCGAGTTCTTGGATAAACGAAGGCGACAAGTTTTGAATATTCGTCGCTTCAATAAATTCGAAGCGACAAATATTAAGCAACATTCGTCGCGTTTTGTTTTTGAAGCGACGAGTCCAATATTCGTCAGTTGGATGTGTTGAAGTGACGAAATTTTTTTTCCGTTTTAATTCTTCGTCGCTTCAGTCCTGATCTGCAGTAGTGTCAGAAAAGCCATCATAGTCATTAAAGAGGATCATGCATGGCACGCTGATATGCCCAAGGACCACCACGCTTCACTCGATTCAGATCATGTTCACGAATGAACTTGAACAATAAACGATCTTCACAGGCCTGTACCTCCACCGGCACTGATAGTCTCCACATAGCACGTATCGCGATGCGAAAAGAATCGAGTGCGATTGTCCAAAAGCTATTTAACCCACCCACGAGGCAGAAACGACGAGCAACAAATCCCTTGTCCGGGCAATGGAGGTTCTGGAAGTCGACAAGTTCTTCAACATCTTTCAAAGAGAGAGCTTGGATGCTAGCCAGGCTATCATGGAAGCTAGAGCAAAACCATGGAGAGAGGTGCGCTGTGCAGCTTTTTTTCAAAACTCTAACCCTAGTCTAGAGAGAGAGGGAGAGGGCGACAAAGAGACAGAGGCTGCGGTATATTCTTGTTCCACTAACGAGAGTGTATTCAATTAAGAGTCAATTGGATTATTCTGGATTTTAATAGTGTATAAGTATACAATCAAGATTTTAAAAGGTCATATAAAATTTAAAATTAAAATTTCAAAAAAAAAAAATCTATACTCAGTAAGTCATTATTTACAAACCACATCTCTATATATTAAGCCAATTTGGCTTATGGAACTGCCAAACCTCATGTTCCTCCTAATAAGTATAGACTAAAACATAATTAAATTGTAGAAGGATAAAAGAGTAACAAAGCTGTAAAAAGATTATCAGAATATAAATTTCAATTTTCAAAGCACCACCACGTATATTTCTCCCCCTCTTCTTCACTTCTTTCAAAACTCATGTTTAGTTGAGACTCCCTCTTTGCGTCAAACAAAAACTTCTCTCCACCTGTGATCTATATTCTGATAATCAACGAAATTGATCTATGCTCAACCTATTTTTGTTCCTGCTCCTATCTGTTGTTGGCATCGGTCTTCTGTTGTTGTTGCACGTTGATCTAACCGGGTGAGTTTTCGTTTTAAATATCTCTTCGTATAGCCTGCATGATTACAATTGAGGTTTTTTCCTTTCAACAATTGAGTTTTTTTGTCAGTTTTCTTTGTTTTCTTATAGCCTGCATATATTGTAAACATTTGGTGATTGGTTGCTATAAGTAAATTTGATTTAGATTTATTGTCTGTAGAAAAATATAGGCCTTTTCTCTTTCGTTTCCAATTGGTTTTACTATGAACACAATCTGAGCGGTCATAGTTGAAACTGTGCAAGTAGTGAGGGTTTTAAATTGTCTGTAGAAGAATTTTGATTCAGATGTGATCTGATTGGTTCATGATGCAGATTTAGTTTGTGCTTTTGATAAGTAGGCAAGGCAAAGTTAGGTTGACTAAATGGTATTCGCCGTATACCCAAAAGGAGAGAACTAAGGTAATTACCCTGCATTGATCTTCTACTTTTTGGTTTTGGTTCCGTAAGACGTAGTATTCGAAGAAGAAAGTGAATCAGTATGTTAGTTGTGAGAATTAGTTTCGTTGTTGAGAAGATTTCATGGCTTTGTATGTGATTATGTGCTGTTTCATTTTGTGTTAAGGTGCTTTGTGAGCTCAGCGGAGTGATCCTTGCGCAGGGACCCAAGCTCTGCAATTTTTAGAGTGGAGAGAATATAAAGTTGATTATGAAAGGTGAGTGCTGCAGAGATGTAGCTATGGCATTGGTTGTTAGAAAGTCAAATTGGATTTGGGTTTTTCCTTTAAATATCTCTTCTTATAGCCTGCACGATTACAGTTGAGTTTTTTTTTTCCTTTCTCCATATGAGTTTTTTTTTTTCTTTTTGAGTTTTCTTTGTTTTCTTATAGCCTGCTTGAGGCTCCACTATTCCCTTTATGGTCACTTCATTCTTGGCCATGTCTATCACAACCCCTTCTACCCCTGTATATCAATCACGATTAAGCAGTATTAGCAAACTAAACCAAATGATTATGAAATGCATGCCAAGCATATATGATGAAAAACTAAACCAAATGATTATGAAATGCATGCCAAGCATATATGAGGAAAATGATGGACCTCTAAATTTCAAGAAATGTATACCTCTAATTTCATGATAGACCTTCCAATGTTCTTTGCATAGTCAACACAATGCAAGTCCACATACAGAACAAAAAGAGCTGGTGGTTTTGGCTCTTCCTCCTTTTCTCATCCTCCACCTTATCTTCTTTCTTCTCTTCTGCTTTCTCCTCTGCCTTCTCTTATGGCTTAACCTCCTCTACCTTAGCTTCTTCCTAATAAATACAAATGAATATGAATCAGTTATAAGCATTATAATTCAGGAAAATGCAGAAGCAATGATCGAGAGCATGAATTACTTACCGGGGCAGTCGATTGAGGAGCAGGGTTTTAAAATTAGGCAAGGGTGTGAAGTTGTTATTGCTACGCCGGGGCGGTTGATTAATTGTTTGGAGAGGCCGTATGCTGTTTTGAATCAGTGCAATTATGTTGTTCATGATTGGCTACTAATAGTTGTTCCACATAAAATTTAATATAATCACTTTCACTAATGGAAAATGCTCACATAATCTATTTAGTGATTAGTGGATTGATGATTATATAGAGATAGGATGAGTTCATTAGATACAAAACTATGTTTCTATGTCAGGTACTCCCCTTATTTGCGAATTATGATACTTTCGTGTTTTGTCATGTTCCTATGGAGAATATGAGTTTAAGGGAACTGTCTTATGCACAATACTGTATGATGTTTGTGGTATAATTTGTGGTTATTAAAATAATTTTTTTACGTGCATGATTGAAATTAATTTATCATTGCACCCACCATAACTACTGTAGAAGTTAGGGTCTATGCCATCCTAACCCTATTTGGTACGTACGCCAAAGGCAATTAGCATACTAAAAACATATATATCTGTACTATATTCAGCATGCATTGGTGCGGTGGTGCCTTTAGATATATGGCGTAAGGAACATTATGTGCAGCTTTAATCTACTTATTGGAGTCCATGTTGGCAATGTTTTGGTATAGTTATTCAAACTGATTATAGTCGTTGATTACATTTCTCATGTTCATGTGCTTCTTTTTGTTTGGATATTTTAGAGCATTCATTTAGTTTGGGTGATTTGTTCTACCATTTATTTATTTAATTTTAAATTTTAAATTTACAGTTAAGGCGCTGCCAAATAAGGGAAGCACTAAGGAGAGAAAAAATGAGCTCTTCAGAACATGATGCATATTTGGCACGAAGTCTAGCAATAGTTCAAGGAAAACGACCGACAGTGGAAAATGAGCCAACAAATATGACTGAACAAAATCCAGGTATTAATTTTTTTTTTCCATACTTTCTTTTACTATACTGAAATCTTTTAATGAAATGCAATAATACAATTAGTATATTAACTGTTTTCCACCGATATAAATTTCCTTGCTAGAGTATAATTACCAAATTATGTCATAATAACTAGCAAAATATATCAATTGTAATTAATTGTGTCAAAAACAGAATATGACAATGAAGGCACAAGCTCAAGAATTTAATCAACTTCTGACAACCAAGAGCAAGACAATTCCCTATTTCGATTGACTCACATAAGACAAATACCCCGTTCGACTGCATCACGTGCAACCGATGGAGTAGTCGGGTATTCCGCTCTCTATGGTTAGCTAAATGTGAAAAAATAAATATAAAACACAATATTTATACCTATGTCTAGAGTTATCTATTGATACCTACAATTAATTTATTTGTTTGATAGGAGTAACTGACAATCAAGTCTCAAGTTCAAGAATTTTATCAAATTCCAACAACCAAGAACATGTACATTCATGAGTTTGATTAACTCACATAAGACAGCTAGCCCGTTCAAATGGGGCACATGCAAATGATGAAAATGTTCAAAATGTTCAAAATGTTGCTAGCTCTGGTGAGCATAATTTATTGAACTCATTGGTTGTTAAATCGTATGTCTATATTTGTATAAACAACAATTAATAAAACTAAATATTTTCCCTGATATCTAGAGTTACCAAATGCTACCTTGAACAATCATGAAGAACATAGTGAGAATGCGGTCATGCATAATGATGACGGAGATACCAACTACATTCAAGCCGTGATTACTGGTGAAGAACAACATAATGTCAATGCGCGTGCAAGGGTGCAAAACAACATTCACCATGTACCGCGAATGAGACGGGAGTGCATTAGACATAATTCAGCTAGAGATTTTCATGAACAAATGGGCGCCCAAGATTGTCAATTGCCCCCACTCAAAACATGCCCATATTGCAAAGCATGGTTATTCCCTCGAGAGACCTTTAGTTTGTGTTACATGAAGGGAAATATTGTTTTGAGTCTAATACCATCACCGCCTGAAATGGTTCGACTATTTTCAGACCAAACATATGAGAGCAAAAAATTCAGACAAAACATTAGAGCCTACAACAATGTGTTTTCTTTCATTTCAATGAGTGTACATCTATTTGACATAATTAATACTCTTGGTCATTGACCTTATACCTTTCGGGCTCAGGGTTCTATATATCATAAAATTGGTGGTCTGGTACCAGAAGACGGGAGAAGACCGCGGTATTTACAGGCTTATATATAAGATACTGAGCATGAACTTGAGAATAGATTGTCTGATAGTGAAGTTTTGGACAGAGGGACAGTTGAAAAAATTCAACAAATCCTTAACCACTACAATCCATTTGTTAAATCATTTAGAAGTTTGGGACAATGTCAAGATTTGCCTAACTGTAGACTCATTATAAGAGAGCAACCTTCTGATCGTCGCCAGTACAGTTTACCAACTGCATCACAAGTTGCTGCTATCATAGTAGGAGCTGATGACATTAATCCGAATGGAAGAAATTTTATTGTACAAGCAAAAGACGGACGATTATCCAACATCAAAGACTCAGTTGGTTATTATGACCCTATGCAATATCCGTTACTATTGTCTTACGGGACATATAGATGGGATATTAACACATATGGAAATAATGGCAAGAAAATGACATGTTGCGACTACTACGCATATATGTTACAGGTTGGTTATCTCTCTACTTTAACTTTTAGAAGGTGTATAACACTAAAATGTTCTTTACTTAAAAATCTTCATTTTGTAGATGCGCCAAGCTCATGAAAATCCTCTACATCGAGGAGGACGTCTCTTACAACAATATGTTGTAGATAATTATGTAAAAATTGAATCCCAAAGGATTAGATGGCTTCGTACTAATCAAGAAAAATTTCGGAGAGATGTTCGTCAGGGACTAGAAGACTCTTTACATGTAGGAGAAAACAATGCAGGTTTGATTTAGTTTTTTTTTTTTATTTTTATTTTTTTTTTATAATTTCAATGAAACAAGGGTTTTTGAAGAGAGACTAAATGTAACATAATATATTACTAGGTAACGTTGGACGTAGAACAATTTTACCATCATCGTTTATAGGAAGCCCACGTGACATGTACCAACGATATCAAGATGCCATGGCCTTGGTTCAGAAATATGGGAGGCCAGATCTTTTTATCACCGTGACATGTAACCCCAATTGGGAAGAACTTAAAAGTCAACTACTTCCAGGACAAGAGCCACAAGATCGTCCTGATTTGGTCACCAGGGTATTTCACGAAAATTTGAGCAATTCAAAGAAGACATAATAAAAAAGGGGGTGCTTGGAAAAGTAACCGCACATGCTTTCGTTATTGAATTTCAAAAACGAGGTTTACCACATGTTCACATGTTGGTTATGTTAGAAGAAAATGACAAGCTTAACAACCCCGATGAATATGACTGCATTGTTAGAGTAGAAATACCAGATTGCAATGAGGAGCCTCAACTTTATGATGCAGTTTGTACACATATGATCCATGGTCTATGTGGACCTCTTGATCCAAGACAATCATGTATGAAAAATGGGACTTGCAATAAAGGATACCCAAAACCGTTTGTGAATTTTACAGTGCAAGGTGACGACACGAATCCTGTGTAACGGAGACGAAGATTCTTTTACCGATATCTTTGCGTAGATGAGGAAATATCAAAGTAGATAACAGTTGGGTGGTTCCCTACAACCCATGGTTGCTATTGCGTTATAATTGTCACATCATTGTTGAAAAATGTGGGAGCATAAAGAGTGTCAAGTACTTATATAAATACATTTACAAAGGTCCTGACAGAGTGTCATTTCAGCTGCAATCGAACCCAGAATTTGATGAAATCAGCCAATTTGTTGATGCAAGGTGGGTATGTGCACCAGAAGCCTTATGGAAAATATTTAAATTTTCATTGAACAAAGTATATTCAACAGTTGACCGATTACAAATACATCTTCCCAATATGCAACAAGTAACATTCAATGCTGAAAGACCTATAGAGGATATTCTGGCTAATGAGCGCCCACAAATGTCAATGCCTACTGTTGACAGTAGCCAGAGAGGCTACACCAGGGCCCACAGACCCGCAGCAAGCGCACCAGAGCCCGGACCAGGACCCAGGATCGGACCACCAGCACCAGGCCTCGGGCCCCAGCGGTCTATCCTGCCTCCAGGGATCCTGGGACCAGGGGCGCCCGCCTGCCAAAGAGGGCACCAGAATATCCAAACAGAAGGGAACCAGTCCCACATCGAAGGGTAAGGCCAGCCCTCACCCTCGACCACCTATATATGGGCCTCAACTACCACCATAAATAGGTAACTTGTCTCCCTCCCTGCTTACATACGTGCCCAGGTTATATATATTCCAACTATACTAACTTAGGCATCGGAGAGGTGAAGGCCGGCCCGCCCGGTATTCCCCTTAGTAAGCAGGATTGCAGGAGATCGAGTTGGATTCATCAAGTATCTACCAAGACCCCCGGGTTTAGGCAGAAACAATTGGCGCCGTCTGTGGGAATATCGTTCAAAAAGTCAGTGTCGCTGTGCCGGAAAGTAGGGCCCTGGTGACCCTTTAAGAGATCGCTAAAACCGCAGTCCGGAAGCCATGGAAGGAAAAAAGATAGAGACAAGCACGGAAGGATCGAAAGGACGAATTCAGTTCCCCGACCGGGCCCCACACGCAGGGGCCGCGATCGGTGCGAGGTTCGTTCTTTCCCCCAACCGCAAAGGAAGTCCGGAAGCGCGAATTCAGTTCCCCGGCCCGGCCCGTAGCATAAAGGCCGAGGTCGGTGCGAGGTTCGCACTTCCTCCTATTCAAAACAAGGCTCACGATCGTCAAGTCTCAGAGAATCCCGACCCAGTGGGAGCAGGGGAAATAAGAAAGATGAAGGCAGAAATTGAGCGATTGCGAAAGGAGGGCGATCAGGATCGGTTAAGAGCAGAGGCCCGAAGTCGGGAACTGAAGGCAGTAACCACCGCCCTGTTAGCAACCCTGGAGCGAGAAGGCCAGCTGGGTACTCCTCGGGCGGCCTCGCACACGGCGAGGAAGGCTAGCGAATTCCCGCATCTCGAGATAGGGCTGCCTACGGGCAGGAGGAAGATCGTCCATATGCCCGTACCCCTCTTCTCAGAGGCTCTGAAAGATTCCGGCCCAGTTAAGCTCCCGTACCGCGCAGATCAGGCATCAGATGAGCGGGATAGCTCCACCACGTGAACGATCGAGGCACTTTCCGCTTCGGTATCGGACATAAAAAGCCGCATGGAGACCAGCGAGCGGAAGGCGGGACGACCGCAGGACGGCGCACGGTTTACCGAGCGCACTGGACCCTTCCCACGCCGGGTCCGGGAAACGGGGGGATCTGGCGACCAAAGGCCTCTGAAGTTGACATACTCGGGAACAAGCTGCCCGTACCGGCACTTGGATAGCTTCAAGTCGAAGACGAGCGCTAGGGGCTATTCGGATGCCATGAGCTGCAACATGTTCCGAGAAACGCTCGCAGGGGAGGCACTGGGTTGGTTCTACGAGCTACCGATGGACTCGGTCGAAACTTTCGCACAGTTGGCCGATAGGTTTGTCGGCCGGTTCGTCCTTAAAGCCACGGCAGCCCAGCCATCGACGGTCCTCTTCGATTGCATGCAGGCTAACCACGAACCATTACGCGCCTTCGTTAACCGGTGGCAGGTCGCCACGTCCGGGGTAAGAAACTTGGATAAGAGGATTGCGGGGATGGCCTTCAAGCAAGGATTAAGAGCTGGGGAACTTTCATACGACTTACAAGCGCAGGGGCCGCTGGCGTACGACGAGCTGATGACCGTGGCCGTTAGGCATGCTCAGGCAGAACAAGAGACATATGGGAACAAGGCGCCCAAGCGGATCTCAGATGGCATACCGCCATCCACTCACGGAGGCAAAACCGGGCGGCTACATATCAGCCGGGTACCTGTAGCCGCCAGGGGGATAGAGGCGCGAAAGGAGTGGCAACCCCGGCGAAGCAGCGACGATGATCCCCGACCAGGAAGAGGACCACCTTTTGGGCACCCAGCTCGGATCCAGGTAGCTGTGTCAGCAGAGCGGACACCACGGGCCCCGGTTCCTTCGCCAGCAAGAAAACCCTATGAACCGGACCTTCGGATCCCAGATCGGAAACCACAGAAGGTCGTACAAGACCAAGCCCGCCCCGGCAGCCCCAGGGCGGACCGACCGCGAGCTCGGCCGATAGGGACTATATGCACACGAACCCCCGGGTGGATCGAGGTACACGGGAGCATTAACATGATCCACGATGGGGACCATATCGGTCAGCTCACCCGGAGCTCAAAGAAGCGGTGCCTGAGATCAATCCGGGGGAGGGAGGTTTACGCCTTCAGAGAACGAAGCGTCCAAGCCGCTAAAACCAGATGGAACTCGGTCACTTTCTATGAGGATGAAGAGCCGGAGGATGTGATCCAACCGCACACCGACCCCTTCCTTATCACGGTCCAAATAGACCACTGGATAACCAGTCGTATGCTGATCGATACCGGAGCCTCTGTCAACGTAATGTTCCGAGACGCGTACCGAGGACTGCAAAGAGGGAGGAACAAGTTATCCCAGGATAACGAGCCGCTGATAAGCTTCTCCGGTGAGGTAGTCCAGCCTCTAGGATCCGATTACCTACCAATCATTTTCGGCAAGGGAGACAGAACGAAAACAGAGCATTTGGAATTCATCATCGTCGACTGCCTGTCGTCGTACAATGGTATAATCGGTCGGCCAGGGTTATGGAGGCTCAAAACGTTCATTGCCGGCCATATGCTGATGTTGAAAATGCCTTCACCAGCCGGAGTTATAACTATACGCGGGGACTAGAGAATCGCCCGTAAGTACTACGCAGAAGCCCTGACCCACGGGAGGAAGCGGGCCGAGGTCTTTACAACCGCTCAGCAAGTACCAGCGCCGGATCTGAGTCTTGACCCCCGTGATGACATCGCTCCAGGTAGAGTTAGGCGATTCACGTTCACCGAGAAACCAGAGCGACCTTCGGCCGTGGAGGAAACCGAAGCCATCTGTATTTCCAAAGACCACCCGGACCGAAGCGTAGTGATAGGGACACAACTCGACCCGGTCGTCAGGGAAGAACTCATCGCCTTTCTCCGGGCCCACAGTTCGGTCTTCGCATGGTCCTACGAAGACATGCCGGGCATATCCCCAGAGATAGCCGTTCACCGGCTAAACTCATTACCCAGCGTCCCCCCGACGAGGCAAAAGAGGAGGTCTTTCAGCCCGGCGAAATATGAGGCGATTAGAGAAGAAGTGCAGAAACTCATGGGCATAGGTTTCATCCGGGAAGTCCAGTACCCGCGCTGGCTCGCCAACGTGGTCATGGTACCGAAGAAGGCAGCCGGTCAGTGGCGTATGTGCGTGGACTTCACTAATCTAAACCGGGCGTGCCCAAAGGACAGCTTCCCGCTCCCTCGGATTGATCAGCTCATTGACTCCACATCCGGCTTCAAGCTGCTCAGCTTCATGGACGCCTACGCCGGGTACAACCAGATACGGATGCACCCGGATGATGAAGAACACACGTCATTCACAACCGACCGAGGCACCTACTGCTATAAGAGGATGCCGTACGGTCTAAAGAACGCCGGCGCCACCTACCAACGGATGGTGAACCAAATGCTGGAACAAGAGATGGGCAAAACCGTGGAAGTTTACGTTGATGACATGTTGGTCAAAAGCTTAACTGCGGGGGCCCACGTCCGGGATTTGGCCGTGGTCATTGGTAAAATGCTCAAATTCGGAATGCGCTTGAACCCGAAGAAGTGTCTTTTCGGGATTTCAGAGGGTCTTTTTCTAGGGCACATCATCAGCCAGCGAGGGATAGAAGCCAACCCGCTGAAGGTCCAGGCAATCCTTGATATGGAAACACCCGGAGAGAGAAACCAGGTCCAGATCTTGACCGGCCGGTTGGCCGCCCTGGCCAGATTCATCTCCCGTTTAACCGATAAGTGCGTCCCGTTCTTTAAACTGCTCAAGGCACAGCAAACCAGGAAGATACTCTGGGCTGCGGAGCATGAGGCAGCGTTCCAGTCCATCAAAGCATACCTGGCTGCAGTTCCTCTCCTATCCAAACCACTGCCGGGAGAAATGTTGTACCTTTACATAGCCGCATCCGCAGCCGCCGTCTCCGCCGCTCTCGTCAGAAAGGAGGGCACGCTCGAACTTCCGGTATACTACGCGGGAAAGGGACTTACAGGAGCCGAGGGCCGGTACCCCGATATAGAGAGATTGGCTCTAGCCTTGATTGTTAGCGCCAGGAAGCTCCGGCACTATTTCCAGGCTCATTCCATCACCTTATATACCAACCACCCCCTGCGGCAGATCCTGCAAAAGCCAGACACCAGCGGGAGGCTCGTACGATGGGCAGTCGAATTAGGGGAATTCGACATCACCTATGCCCCACGAACAGCCATCAAGGGACAGGCTGCTGCCGACTTCATATGTGAGCTCACCCCAATGGCGGTAGAAGTCCATCCCGCCCGGCTCGAGGACGTACGGGCAGAACAAACCGCCAAGATCGAACCAGACCTGCCAACCGGCTGGAAACTTTACGTGGACGGCTCCGTAACCGCCAAACGGAGTGGGGCCGGGGTCCTGATAATCTCACCCGACGGCCAATCGTACGAGTATGCACTACGGTTCCTTTTTACCACCTCCAATAACGCTGCCGAGTACGAGGCCCTCATAGCCGGTCTGCAACTGGCCAAGGAGCTGGGAATCTCATCCATGGACATATACAGCGACTCCAGCTTGGTAGTCAACCAGATGAACGGGGTGTTCGAGGTTAAAGATCCTCAGCTATCCTCCTACCAGGCTTTGGCCAAAACACTGATCGGGTTCTTCCGCGGCACCAAGATCCAATATATTCCCCGGGATGCAAATAGGCATGCAGACGCCCTTGCGAGGCTAGCAACCGGAAACTACCCCCAAGAGTACCGGAGAGCTAAAATCGAGACCCTCCAAAAGCCAAGTATAAGCAAGACCATCTCCGAAATATTCGCGGTAGAACAGGTACCACCGAGCTGGATGGACCCGATAGTCAAGTATCTGACCGACAAAACCAGCCCCCAGGATGCGGTGGAAGCCAGGAGGCTGCACCTCCGGTGTGCCCGGTATGGCCTCATTAACGGCCAATTATACCGAAGGGGCCACAGCTTCCCCCAGCTGAGGTGTGTGACTAAGGAGGCAGGAGAAGCAATCATGCGAGAGATCCACGAAGGGGTATGCGGTAATCACTCCGGCGCAAGGTCATTATCCCACAAATCACTCCGAGCGGGCTATTTCTGGCCCGATATGGCGGCAGCATCGAGGAAAATATCACGCGGCTGCCACAAATGCCACATGTACGCCTCGGTACCTCGTGCCCCGGCAATCGCATTATCAATCCTGTTGGCACCTTGGCCTTTCGCACAATGGGGATTAGACATCATCGGCCCTTTCCCCGTGGCAGTAGGACAATACAAGTACGCCATTGTGACAGTGGATTACCAAACTAAATGGGTCGAGGCAGAACCGTTGATAAAGATCACTGAGGAACGGGTTAAGAAATTCCTGTGGAAAAACATCTACTGTAGGTTTGGGGTGCCGCAGACTATTATCACGGATAATGGGACGCAATTCAACAACGCGGATCTCATCCAGTACACAGCCTCCCTGGGGACCCGGATGCTATTTGCCTCGGTAGCACACCCGCAGACCAACGGCCAGGCAGAAGTGGTCAATAAAATTATCAAAACTCTTCTTAAAAAGAAACTGGATGCCAAGAAGGGATGCTGGGCCGAGGAACTCCCCGCGGTATTATGGGCCATCCGGACAACAGCAGCAGAGGCAACAGGAGAGACCCCGTTCTGCTTGGCATTCGGGAGCGAAGCAGTGCTCCCTGTGGAGACTGAGATACCCAGCGGCAGGGTCGAGAATTACGACGCCGACACAAACGCCGACGGCTTACTACTCAACCTGGACCTCATCGAGGAGCGGCGCGACCGAGCGCACATGCGAAACCAAACCTACAAGCAGCGGGTCGCCCGGTACTACGATAGAAGGGTCCGGGAAAGAAAGCTGCAAGTCGGCGACTGGGTCATGAGGAAGGTCCAGAAAAAGCCATTGGCCTTGCAGCCAACATGGGAGGGACCCTACCAGATCACCGCGGCCGTAGGCCCGGCAACATTCCACATCATAGACGCTACGGGCATCTATTCTACCAGGCCGTGGAATATCGAACACCTACGCTTTTACCCTAGATAGTAGCAATCATAAAGGAACGAAAGTGTAATTGGCAAGCATTGCAATGTGCAGTTATGACATTAAAGAGACTACACCAATTACAGGATATATGTACAGAGCAAACACCTAGCTAGCACTCCCGGAACCCACAACCCCCGACCCGCCACCTTTTAGCTCCCGCTCCTGCTCCCTCATCACGATCAGGGCTATGTCAGCCTCCATCCGCTCGGCGTCGAGCCACCCTTTCTCCCGCCACTCCAGATAGGCGTCACTTATACCCTCCGTACGAGCCTTCTCCAGCATCTCCTCAAAATCTGACGACTCCCGAAACTCGTCAACGGCCTTATCGGCCACTTCAGCAAGTTCGGATTCCACCAGCCTCTCCCGTCCCCGAACGACCGCCGTCACCGCCGTCATTTGGGCCTACAGCTCCAAAACTTTTGCCTCCAACTCGACAATCCTCCCATCACGGGCGGCAAGCTGTCGGCTGGCTTCCTCTCTCTCCCGCACGAGTTCCGCGCTCAGCCGGCCGCCTTCCTCCCTTTCCTTCGCAAGCTCGGCTTCCGCCACACCCACCTTAACACCCAGCTCCTCCACCCGCTTCTCCAGGACAGCGGCAGCCTCCATTCTGGGGCCGGCGACATAAAACCTCTGAGCCAGCTGCCAACAAGAAAGCAAAAGGAGCATCAGCTCATGTCACATCACGGAAGAGGACTCACAGAAAAACATTTACCTGTAGAGCCAGTCCCACGGGCTCCGCCATACTCTCACCCGGATTGTCGGTCCAGGACCCCTCCCGGTCGAGCCCCAAGGTTTCGATTATACCAGCCACAAGCCTGCTAAATCCACCACCAGAGCTACGAACGGTTTCCGGTTCCTGAGTCCTTCGACCACCCGCCTCCACAGTCGGGACTATGGCTCGCTCCATCGGCCCGGCTGAGCTTGACGCCCCCGCATCAAATACCCTCGCTCTCTTTGCCGGACTTTCACTGTGGCTGCTTCGACGGTGCTCGGGCAAAACCACCGATTCCCTCTCCCGCGAGGTACGCACTGCCATTTGCCGCGCCACAGGGTCTGGCCCCGGGAGGCCCTCCGCCCGCACTTCCCGAATGCGGAGTGGGGAATTGTTCTCACCGCCCGGCCGCCTCCCATAATGAGCGTCCGAGAACACTAGCGGCACCGGCCTTGCATGCTCCGTACGCTTCTGGGTAGCCACGTCAAGAACGACTTTTGCGGCCTCCTCCCCTATCTCCATCAACCGCGCTGCTATAAGCTCCTCATCCGGCTCGATAGTCTCCTCAACTTTAAGCGCGGGCCGAGGACCATTAGTAGGTTTTCTCCCCATCCCCAGCACCTCCAGCACGTTCCACCGAGTGAAATTGTAGGTGCTCCGGCTATCATGGTCCCAGCCATAAAACAAACGGAATAACCGTTGCTTCTCCAGGTTCTCCAATTCATAGGTCTGGTCCCCGATCGGTTGATATGCCCCGGGCACTTGATAACCCCTCCAGGTACGCTGCCACTTACCACCGGCCAGCACCACCGACCTCCTCCAGCCATCCAAAACCGTCACCGGCAGATGCGTAATGGCAGCACCATGCTCCCGCGTGGCAAAATTCACGCAACCACGGCACTGGCCCTTTCTGCAGTAAGAAATCCTGTACAGCGCCCGAAATTCATTAACCGTCGGCCAGTCCATATAACTCAAACAGAACAGGCACCCAAGCCCAAGCAACTGCCTCCACTGATTGCTCGGAAGCTGGGCTGGGGAAAGATTCAGTGAGCTCAGCATGTACTGGACAAATCCCGGCAACGGCAGCGATAGACCGTTGCGGAACTGGTCATCAAAAACGGCGACCCAGCCCGGCTCCGGATTACAGGCCAGCTCGCCGGGATGCAAGCCTCGAAGTTTAACGGAAGAGTTGATATCCCACCTCGACCGAAACTCCCTAATCTCCCTCTCGTCCATACTTCTGATTGCTTCGTCGCAGACAATCGTCCCATCACCATCCCGCAGCTCGTGCCTCCTAGGCCCACGACCGCCACTGACATAATGCGCAGATCTCCCAGACGCCATTAAAACTCAAAACAAAAGTTCAGTTCTGCCGAAAGATGGAAGAGGAGAGCAGAAAGCAAAGTGCGGCAGGAAGAAAGCAGATGAGACGATAAATAGGGCAACAACAAAGGTCAGGCAACCCCAGCCGTCGATCCTCTCCATCTCAGTCCGCCCCCTGCCGACACGTGTCCACGGCATCAATAAAGGACCCCATGCCATCATAACTGATGGAACTGATGGGCTCCCCCTTCATTGCATGTCAGCCACATGCCCCACCCACAAACAACAGTTAGTAAGCAAGGAGCACGCAACGAGGCGTCCCCTCTCCTCGCTCCACAAAGGTCAACCTTCGAATCAACCCGACACCATGACGTGTCACGGTTATTTACACCGGCTGAATGCCAGTTCACTGGAGGACTTACCCCGATATGGCAGCCCGCCCGGTCGAGATCCGCCCAGCACTATGGCATTCCACCGGGCATGTGACATTCAACCAGCTCCAAAAAATTCTACCGGATGTCATTCCCTACGCCTACGGGCAGGGACGAGCCAGCAACAACGCGAGGCTTCAAAACGCATGGGCTTTATAAACCCGGGCGAGCTTGCATCTAACCAATGTACTCTTGTCCAGCAGGATAAAAACCCTGCATCACACTGAACTGTGATACCCTTGGGGATACATGGCGAGACTCGTTATCTCAACGCCACTCCACTGGGCAGATTGTCTCTCTAACACAGAGCAAGTCTCCCCGCAGGCTAACAAACCTGCACATTACCTCAACGCTTAAACAACAAAAGCTGAGAAGAGCTAGCAAGTGTTAAAACAACGCCTCAGCGCGGCCATAACACCCTTCGGGCACCTGTTGGCCTATTCCACGCACCAACAGGCCTCCCCGAAGGCTAGTCTGCAAGTCTATCCGGGACTCGTTCCGATACGGCAGGACGCCCGTCGAGCTCCCGTGAACTCCGCCCCGCACCAATATGGTTCATCCGGGACTCGTTTCGATACTTTAGGAACGCCCATTCAAGATCCAGATACTCACCTCGGTCACGCCCAATCTTTAACGCGGACTTGGGGGACTGAGCACCGGTAGGTTGGTAACCCTGCGGGTCTGCAGGCCAAGAGCAAGACAGATCTTAAGTCCCCATTCAAGATTGCACTTGACCGGGAACTTGGGGGACTTGTTGACAGTAGCCAGAGAGGCTACACCAGGGCCCACAGACCCGCAGCAAGCGCACCAGAGCCCGGACCAGGACCCAGGATCGGACCACCAGCACCAGGCCTCGGGCCCCAGCGGTCTATCCTGCCTCCAGGGATCCTGGGACCAGGGGCGCCCGCCTGCCAAAGAGGGCACCAGAATATCCAAACAGAAGGGAACCAGTCCCACATCGAAGGGTAAGGCCAGCCCTCACCCTCGACCACCTATATATGGGCCTCAACTACCACCATAAATAGGTAACTTGTCTCCCTCCCTGCTTACATACGTGCCCAGGTTATATATATTCCAACTATACTAACTTAGGCATCGGAGAGGTGAAGGCCGGCCCGCCCGGTATTCCCCTTAGTAAGCAGGATTGCAGGAGATCGAGTTGGATTCATCAAGTATCTACCAAGACCCCCGGGTTTAGGCAGAAACACCTACTGAGTTTTTCACTTTAAATAGAAATGATGAGAATGCAAGGGTATATTTGTATCGAGAAATTCCTGAACATTACAGGTGGGATAGTGATAACAAAGAATGAGTTGCAAGAATAAGAAATTGGAAGGTTATTAGGCGGATATACAACATCTCACACTCTGAAGGTGAGAAATTTTTTCTGCGTGTTCTTTTGAATTATGTAAGAGGTCCTCAATCATTTGCTGAATTGCTTACTGTTAATGGAGTTCCACAACCAACATTCAAGCAAGCAGCAGAGAACCAAGGTTTGCTTGAGAATGACAATAGTATTCGAATATGTTTGACGGAGGCCTCCTCAATACGGATGCCATCAGCTTTGAGGAGATTATTCGTTACAATATTAGTGTACAATGTGCCAACTGGTGTTCGAACATTATGGGATGATTTTTTTTCCTTTTATGGTGGAAGATTATCCTTTATCTGGTGATATTGCGAGTCGAAACAGGCTCTTGTGGGATTTAAACGAAATACTTCAACAATTTAACAAAAGCATTAGAGATTTTGACCTCCCTGAGATGACAAGTGAGCCAGAAAATGGTCTACAAATGCCGAGATCTATTGAGGATGAACTTTCAGTTATTGTCCCTCAAGAAAATGTTGATGCAATTGACCACCTTAACAATGACCAAAGGGCCGCATTCAACACCATAGTGGCTGCAATAGAGGGAAGAGAAAATGCATTATTTTTTGTCGATGGTCCAGGAGGAACTGGAAAGACGTATTTATATAGTGCGTTGCTAGCAAAGTTAAGAAACATGAATCATATAGTTTTAGCAACTGCGTCATCTGGAATAGCAGCAAATATATTGCCTGGAGGGAGGACAACTCACTCTAGATTGAGGATTCCACTCAATATAGATGCAACATCCAAGTCTTTCATAAGCAAACACTCTGATCTAGGACAATTGATACAAGTTTCCACTGCAATTATCTGGGATGAGGCACCTATGACAAATCGAGATATCTTTAAAGCAGTTGATCAAACTTTTCAGGACGTAATGGATGTAAAGCTTCCGTTTGGTGGAAAAATAATGATATTTGGGAGAGATTTTCGTCAAGTCCTTCATGTTATTCCTAAAGGAACGCAGACTCAATTAATTCAAGTGTCACACCCCGAATTTTGGATTAAAAAAAAAATCCAAATCCGACCATGCAAAATTCACAAATAAACTCACACACTTAAAGTTATTAAACGAATAACCTTGTACAACAACAGAGTTTAAGTGCGCGGCTCAAGACACTCAAAACATTACACTAGAAAAACATAGATGTAAAATAGAGTCTCACGCTAACACTCTCTAACCCAAAAATAAATACAAGCTAGGCCACTAGATCACACTTACTAACCGCGTGACTCAGGACCCTCCCCCTGGCTGCTGGTCCTCACCTGCAGGTTTAACCCCTACACTAAGAATTGGTGCACCGGGTTGTAAACAACAAACCCGGTAAGTTTCAAAGCTCGAGTGAGTAAAACAATAAGCTCAGAATAATGTAATTAAAACAACAATTGGAAATCATGTTTCCAAGACATTCACAACTCGAGAACTATAAACACCTTCTGCACAATCAATCAATAAAGAAGTAATTCAACGATTACTCTTTCATACAATGCAAGCATGAGACCCAGATAACCCGAACTTGGTTACCCCTCATGACGTGCAACGGCAGACAGACTAGAGCTCTAACTGATCGTAACCAATCACCCGGCCAAAGGCTTAGTTCCCGATATGTTGCCTCAACGTCCGAAGAGGACAAAAGTGCGCCACAACTGTGGCCGTCCAAATAGGACAACAGTAAACACACATCACAATATATATTTCACGTAAATATATATATATATATATATATATATATATATATATATATACGTAAGCATTCTCTCATGAAGTGCCCACTAATACCAACTATAGTTCATTGATCAAAACCACTTTAAAATTCATTTGTATAATAAATTCATTTTACTTACCGATAAACCGTAGTCGATCAAGTTCATTCAATTTAAAACAAATAGCATTTCCGTAAATTCATTTTGCATAAATAGATCCATATACAATAATTTACTCGTATTAAATACGATCAACGTGAGGTTTACTCACATTAATTCACAAAAAAATGGTAAATATTCGTTCTGCGTTGGCCTGAGGAGGAAACCGGTCGGTTCGGACCGAAACGACGTTTGGATCGAACTGCTACAGTGCCGGTCAACGGCAGTCAACGGTCAACGTCAGTCACAGCCAACGTTGACGGTCAACGTCAGTCAACGTTGACTGGGCTGGGCCAGGTCGGGTCCGGGTCGGCTGCTGGAAACGGGTCGGGTCGACCCGATCGGAGACGTTTCCCGATCAGGTCGCTACGGCGTGAATCGACGACAACCACCTACATCAAGAGGAGCGCAAGGAGGAGACGAACCGATCGGTGGGTGGTTCGAACCCTGGTTCTGCCGGATGCGGCGATAGTGGCTTCCTCCGCTTGCTGCAGCGTGCACAGCCACCTTCCGGTGCTGATTCTTAGCTCAAATGGAAGAGGACGTCGTGCTGAACATTTTGACAGGTCACACGCCTCAAGAGGTGGCCGGATGAGGGAGATCTACGCGAAAGAAATTTCTGATTCAAAAAAGGAGACGATGCACAGTAAAACGCGATTTTTTTTGGAATTTTCTGATATTTTCGGAAACTTTCACTTTTACCCGAAAAACCCCTTCTATTTATAGCAATTTCTAATTTTGTAAAATAACTTCGACATGTCGTAACTTCTTCATACAACGTCTGTTTCACGTGTGCCACGTGTCTACGAACTCGTATCGTCGAGCTCTACGACTTTCGTGAAGGAAACTTTTCAAAAATTACAACGAATCAAAAAGTCAACTTTTGACCCAATGAAACTGAAACGATTTTCAAATTAAAATTTTCGAAATCACTTCTGACGTCGCGCAACGACTCGTTACAAGTATACAAAATGCTAAATCTCACAAAACAACCTTCTAATAATTACGAGAAAATTACATGAAATTAGAAATAAAAATCGGGTTATTACATCAAACCTCCATTATCAAATCATCATTTTGGAGACAAACAAAGATATTGAGGCTGAAACAAAATATGAGATCTATAAATGACCATCAATTTACAGAATTTCTGTTACGTGTTGGCGATGGGAGTGAACAAGTCATCAATGACGAAATGATAAGACTACTAGAAAACATGGTAGTTCCCTGGCGAAGCGAAGAGTCTATCAATCAACTTATTAATAAAGTTTTCCCGAATCTGCATGATCATGTAAACAATGCAAAATACATGGTGGACAGGGCATTGGTTACTCCTTTAAACGATGATGCATATATGTTGAATGAAAAGATCATCAGTATGTTTCCCGGTGAAGAAATTTCATTTTGTTCATTTGATTCCGTTGAAGATGACTTCCGAAATTTGTACCAACCGGAGTTCCTAAACTCACTAACAGCGGGTGGGTTACCGCCTCACAAGTTAACATTGAAAATAGGTGCTCCAATCATGCTTCTCAGAAATATTGACTCAAAATTAGGATTGTGCAATAGTACTAGATTGTTATGTCGTGGTTCATACCAAAATCTCATAGATGCAGAGATTCTAACAGGACAGTTTGCAGGGACAAGAGCTTTTCTGCCAAGAATTCTTTTAAACAGTTCGGAAAATGCGGGCTTACCTTTTAAACTGAAAGCAATTTCCAGTCAAGCTGAGCTTCTCTTTGACCATAAATAAATCTCAACGCCAAACTATCCCACACGTAGGTGTTTACCTTCCAGATAATGTTTTTAGTCATGGACAATTGTATGTGGCATTGTCGAGAGGCGTGTCTGAGTCAACTACAAAGGTTTTGGTTAAAAAAGGCTCTATAATGGGTAGAGATGGAGTATTCACCAAGAACGTTGTGTTTAAGGAAGTTTTACTTCATTCGAACACAAATGATATGTCGTGTTCATAGGTACTTCAATGGTTTAATGAAATTAATTATGGTATTTTTTATAAATATATAATAACTTTCTGTAAATAAACTCTAATTTTGTATATTACTTTCATAATTGTAGAGATGTTGCAAGATAGATGCCCTCAAGTGAAAAAATTACGAGAAAAGGAGGGCTTCAGGCGGCGTGTTTCTCTATTCTCATCTGATTGGCGCATAGGAAAATCAGCCCAGATTAACACAGTTGATCTCAACTAGTTAATTTTGAAAGAATGGAAGAAAAAGAAGCAAGCACATTATGTACTCTTAAACATACCTTTTTTCTTTTGTTACTTTCTTCTTTAAGTATTACTAATAACATTATAATCACTAATTGAAATTTTTGGAGTTGGCGGTACAAAAACGCACACAGGGAGTTGATGACACATGATATAAATCACATTAAGCAAACTATGAGGAATGTTTTACGTATTAGGTATCGAAGATGATCATTAATATATATTTCCCTTTAATATTTTGTACAAATTCATTTGCTTTTTATTTTACAATTTGTAATTGACATTTACAGGAGGCAAAAACACCATGAACAAAACAACTTTTTAATTAAGGTAGTTACATTTCATTTTTATGCATGATACTTAACCATTCTGAACTCTCCTGACAATAATTTTTGTTTCCACATACTGTGGAACAATACGTGTGTCGAGAAGTTGAAGCAAAATATTGAGGTAATTTATTTAAATGGATTGATTTAATTGACATACTTGGTAAAATGACTTTAACACTTTTTGTTAACTACAGAGCTCTTCAGATAATTGGAGTAGGAGTATTGTAATAAGTGAATTATCTGTGTTCATGGTAAAGATTACAAATCAAAGATCTTTTCATATATAAAGTAAAAATATATTGATACATTATCTTATGTTATCTTTATTTTTGTGTTACTCTTAATTTGTAGTTTCAACAACGACAGTTGACAAATGGATGGCTGAGATGGAGTTGAATCCAGCATATTGAATTTATAGACTTTCTTTTGATATATTTTTATTTTTGTGAAAATTTATTACTATAATAAAATTATTTAAAGGCGTGATGACCTAGCCTCCCACTGGGTTCCAGCCATCAGAATTTTATATATTTTCATATTAATGTATGTTTAGGTACATCACTTTATGTCTATTGCATGCGTGAGAGTTAATTAATTTGCAAGATTTTCTTATAATTTTTTTTTGTTTAAAGAATATTTGAACCATAACGACAGAGAGGCAACAGAGAAAAAACTGTGTATATGTTCAACGTATTTATTAAAAAATAAAAAAACGCACGCGTATCCCGCGTGCAGACAGGCTAGTTCTTTAACTATTGAAATTCCCAATTTACTCTCTGACTTATAAATCATCTTCCTCATTTGCTTTTTCTCTTTCCCTCCTCTGAACTGTGTCGGTGTTCCATCCCTTGTGTTGCATTTTCTTTGGGATTAATGAGGTATTACTTGACTCACAATGATCTCGTGTTTGGTTGTTGAGTTTTTGAGCTAATTACTCAATATAACTCAAGAGATTTATTGATATTAATCCCTATGAGGTCTGGGTCGGAAGCGATTATGTTTGTGGCTTTAGATTTCCGGTGGCGGTAACTCACCTTCAACAATTCTCAATTAAAATTCAAAGAATTGAAGAAACCAAAGAACCATAGAATTTAAAAAACTCAAGAACCAATGAATTGTTAAGTCAAAAACCGAGGCCGTCTTCGTGGATACTTTGCCGTCTTTCTCATTGGACGAATCAGACTATCGGGTCGGGGCCACCTATTATTCATCTCCAAACAAGTGATCGGAAACGGCGCCGGTTTTGTGGAGGTTTCGTCTGAAGAGAAGTTAGTTATGGAAATAGACAATTTATAATAAAAATGAGAGTGTGTTTTGCAAAAAGGGGAGTGGAAATTTCACTCCTCAATAGATTCGGAAGGATTTTACGGTGTTTGGTATAAATACAAAAGTCTTTAGAAAATCTGGTCTCTAACCATGTTTTGAAAAAAAAAAAAAATCTTCTCTCTTATTCTGATGAAGAACTGACAGTCACTTGACCTTCATAATTGGATAAGCAAAACTGAGGAGTTGGGGCTATGTGTTTGTATTCCATAATTGTTATTTACTAGAATATCTCACAAAAACAGGCATTCTATTTCATCTAAAATACTAAAGGAGACACAAAGAAAAAAAAATAGAGTCGAATGTGAAGATGATTCAACGTTTGATATATTGCTCGAGTGTCACTGCTTGAACTAGAACATGACCGTTCAAAATCCCCAGTATAAACTTATTGTTCATATTTCACCAAATAATATGATGGATCTCAATTTTAAATTTAGAATTGTGATTTTGATTTCAACGGGAAAGTGTACCAAATTACTAAAAAAATGGCAAATGAACTATATGTTCTATTACGGCGGCTATGCGTTTTTTTTTTAACTTGAAATTCGTTTATTTTGTTTAGCTGTATGGCCCAAATTGGCTGATATGAGTTTGAATTAGATTGGTAGAATCTCCCATCGGATCTAGTCCATTCTCTATATATAGTTTTGAACTTTTGATTGCTTGTATGGTTGAAGTTTTGGCACACATGCACCATAATCACTCTACTACGTACGACTCATAGCTAGTTTGATTTTCTGTAGTGATTTAATTTGGAGAATGGTCTGTTTCGTTGACCTCTGCTCCTCAGTTTTAACAAGCGCGCCTTTGAAATAAATTCATGCCATAATCGATCACTCTAAAAGCTCGCTAGCTAGCTAGTTAATATATGATGAAACGTACCCCTCGATCGTTTCACTATTTATCAACGTACGTGCTCTGTGTCTGCTTGTGCTACATTGGAGATGATTATTGTTGCATGCTGCTCCAACATTGAGCCATGCCATTGCTTGCAAACCAGTACGTGATGTGAGATTTTAATTTTTGATTAGATGTTGAACTACAACTAGAGCCTTTAATTTGTTTAAAGCTCGGATAGAAGTATGTGATTATATGGAGAATTAAGAGTTCGATTCCATACTTTTGAGACATGCAAAGAAAAAAAAAATATTTATATTGTTTTTTGTACAACTTGTATTGCTATTATACTAGAATACCACCCGATGTCATAAATTTTATTTTATTAATGTTCTTATTCTAATTTTTATTTTTTAGAGACTCATCACTCTCACATGAAATTTAGTTGATAGTATAAAAATAAAATGAAATAATTTTGTAGTATTTTCGCTTCCTCCTTGGCTTCTCTCAAAAAACCTAATCTTCGAATTGAGGAGTAGGGTTTGCGTATCAGTATTGTCTCTGATCGATACAATTTTTCTTTTGATGCCTTTAGGTTTTCATAGGTAATTTACATTTTAAATTACAGTCCATATATATATATATATATATATATATGTATATATATATCTCCCTCTTTACTATTGATTTGTTGTATAAAAAATGAATGACAATTGCCATGTTGTTCAAGTAGTTTTTACATATATATAGGAGATTACGTACTCTTAAGAATACGATGCTCTGCTTGCCAATCCAAACGGATTGGTACTCTGTCCACACAACAATTGCGACGTACTCTCGATCGGTGTTCTTCAGATTTTAATAGCCATGCATGTCGTTAAGTCACACAATTTGCTATTAGTGTATCAGCATTGTGTTGAAGAGCCTGCAATATAATCATTGGCACTAGAAGCATGGACAACATCAATAAAACAATCATGTTTAAGCCGCATGGCCTCTAAACACAATCAAAGTAAGGAAATTTGGAAGCTAATCTACTAGCTAGCTAGCTAGCTAGCTGCTTCAACATCAAGCTAATTAGTATCTATACAACGTACAAAATGATCGAGCCGAGAGTCTATCTGCCATTGATAATTTAAAACTGTAGTTAGTTGTAAAAAACCCACCCGAAGATGAACTAATTTTATTTCTCTTTTGTAGGAATTAAAGAAATATTATAACCAATATTACGTACAATGAATGGCACGATGAATAAATAATTTGTCACCTACTTCCCACCTACACGTGTTGACTAACTGGATGGGGTTGATGAACGAACACTCCCTAGCAGGAAGCAAGTGACCACGTCGACTTATGTCCCGAAATTACCCTTAATTTTCTTAATTATTTATCTAAGTGGTACTAAAATCATCCCCCGAAGTGATGGTCTTTTTGGGAATTTGCTTTTTTGAACGGTTCGGGTCATAAAATGAACCCGGCAACCCGCTTTTGCTTATTGTTCTTGTTTGGGTTTGGCTGTTTTTGACTCTGATCACATCCCCTATTTCTCTCCAACGCAAAACCTATTGCTCCTTCCGATTCGTGCCTCAAATTGGTTAAGGTATTCATCCTTTCATGGGTTTTTCTTTTGAATCATATTTATTTACTGGGTTCGGTTCAAGTTTTGATTTTGATTCTCTGCAAAACCCAATTAAGTAATCAGTTTACATTTTAGTTCTTGACTTTCTTATTCTTTATATAATGGAATTTGTGCTAGCTTCTTAGTATTAGGTTGTGAATGCAAGTAATGTAGTGTGACGTTTGCCTTGTTCATTCTTGTTCAGACTTTCCTGCTGGGTTCTTAGGTTTTGATTCCAAATGCAATATCCTTAAACATGGAAACTCTTAGTTGAACTTAGGACAAGAAACAGAATAAGTGTGGCTGAAACTTGAGATTCTTGGAATGTTTTCATGTACTAATTTCGTGCAATCTATAATTGCAGGGTGTGTTGTTGTAGACATCAGAATAACATGCGTGCTCCATCATTGCTTTCGCAGTGCTTGCCGGGCTTGATGCCTCATGACAAAGCAAGTCACAGTTTGTCCTCTATTTCCGACAGAGAATCACATCTCGCTTCACCAGCTGTTGAGATTCTCCCTTCCAAGGTACATTACTCATCTGCGACCATTTTGTGGTCGTAGATTTATTATGTGTAAAGGAAGAATAAACTTTTGTTATTACTTTGATCAAGGGTCTTACGTTCTAGAGCTCTTGTTACAACAGAAAGTCAACAAGTTGCTTTTAATTTCTAAGAATGCTATCTTTATACAATGCAGTCTGCTCACCCATACAAGTATGCCGGTGAGAATATTGACTTGCAAGGACTCAATGCTTCAAAGGTATGTCCTTATTCTATTATCTTCTGGTTGGCCTTTATGTCTTGGCTTGGTTTTAAAAACATAGTTATTTCATTACTCTATGGAACATAAATTGCATTCTGAAAATGGTTTTACAAGATCTATACAACCACAAGTAGCCCAATGCGGATCCCTTTTTCACTGATCAGTTTTTATTGGCACTGACCCACTGTTGTTATTTATCAGGACTCTGATGTAGGTGGTGTGCTCTTAATATAATGTTTGGATTGTGACTTGCCTTTAAACCGTGCTATATTTTGTGGCCTATTCTGTATTTTTTATTTCTTAATTGCTGAATGTTTTATAGCCTGTGGTGGATTACAGAATTGTTTGGTGAGAATAAAGAGAAATTACAAAGCAGTGAAAAAGAAATTCACAAAAAGAAAACTTGGACAAACAAAAAGCTTCACCATTAGACAAGCTAAGGAAACACACAACCCGCCTGGGGACAAGAAAAAACCAAATTTTGACAATTTACTGACTTAATGAGCTTGTCTTCCCAGTCACTAGGAATAGCTGTGAATAAGAAATATCTGAGCTTATTGGAACTATATGTATGTTCAATATTTTTATTGTCATATGGTTGAAGGAGTAGAATTGGCAATTCAACTGTGTATTATCCATTAATCATATCTTAAACTTCGTTATAACCTTGATTTACCCATTTCTTCACTTTTTACAGGGAAGAGTCAGTGTTGCTGATATCGTTGGCTTCAATGGTTCAGAGATGATATCTTCAAAACCGGATGGTAGGTACATGATATTCCAGTACTTAAAGGGGAAGCGTTGAATGCAATTTCAATCTCTATGTTTTGAACTAATGCTTATCCACTTTGGCAGTTTTGCTATGATAGTGTTAGTATCCTAGTCATCTTAAGGATTATTAACTTGATTTGCTTTTAAAACTGAAGATTCATGTACTATGCAGGGTATCTAAAATCTTGGGATAGCTCTATTGATCTTGTTAATGTCCTGAAACATGAGATTCGAGATGGGCAACTGAGCTTTAGAGGAAAAAGGGTACTCGAGGTACATCTATTGAATACAGATTTTTTTACATTCTCAGTTCCATGAAATTTGTGATTTTTATAAGCATTATCATGCTAGTGCTGTTCTGTTATCAGGCTTTCTGTTGTTGATTTTGTACTGGTTGATTGGTTTTTAATCTACACTTGGTCATTCTTTCAGCTGGGTTGCAGCTATGGCCTTCCAGGAATTTTTGCTTGTTTGAAGGTATGCATCAATAAATCCCGCAGCCAAGGGTTTTGTATGCAAGTGTGCTCTATGTGTTTTTTTTTTTGCTGTTCTTTTCTTTTTCCTCTTTTTTCTTTCTGTTGCTCCTTCGGGTTTTGAATGCTGGAAAAAACGGTTATGTTTACTCTACCTGAAATATTGTATGTTTTACTATTGTCATAGGCATATTGCATAGTATTGATGAAATAGGATTCTAGGTTTCAATTTTATATGAGGGCATTCTGTGTGCACTAGGGCTTCTTACTGCTCCAGTGCAAGTTTTAATAACTTACCAATCGATTATGAGAAACAAAAATGTTCAATAATATACATGGTAAAAATAATATTGGAATGTTCCTGTATCTGACTCATTGATTAATAGGGAGCAGGCACAGTGCACTTTCAAGACCTCAATGCAGAAAGTATAAGATGCACAACGATACCAAATGTCCTTTCCAATCTAGAGCAAGCTCGAGATAGGCAGAGCCGACAGCCCGAGAGTCCCTTGACTCCATCAAGACAGACTGTGACCCAGTCGGTGCACTTTTATGCTGGTGACTGGGAAGAGCTTCCCAATGTCTTGTCTGTTGTGAGGAATGATGGGTTTGAAGTGACGGCAGGAATGAATCTGAGCTTCTCTGAGGAGGATTTTATGGAGGGTTGTAGCAGCCAAGATGGAAGCATCTTGGGACAAGAATCTTCCTCAAGGCGATCAAGGAAACTTTCAGGAAGCCGGGCCTGGGAAAGGGCGAGCGAGACCGAACAAGGAGGTGGATATGATATTATCTTGATGACCGAGATCCCGTACGCATTAACCTCATTAAAAAAGCTTTACATGGTAATAAAAAAGGTCAGTATCTTGGCCCTTTTAATCATTACGTCATGCTTTCAGCGTTTTCTTACTTAAATATCTTCATTGGAGAGAAAATGATTGCTTTTGTTTTGAAATGAGCAGTGTTCGAGACCACCATACGGTGTGGTATACTTGGCCACAAAAAGGACTTATGTCGGTTTCAACGGTGGTGCTAGGCATCTGAAAAGCCTGGTAGATGAAGAGGGAATTTTTGGTGGTCATCTAGTGAAGGAGATGGCGGACAGAGATGTATGGAAATTTTTTGTCAAGTAAACTTAAACTACAGGAGCTCTAAAAAATCAACCCTTAAACTCGATGTGGAAGGTGTTGTTTAACGTAATTTCTATTTCTATCTGTATAATACTCTGCTGGGTTAACGATAATGAAGTCAAAAGGTTTTTTTTTTTTGAAAAGATGAAGTCAAAAGTTTATATAAGCGTAAATGGGTCTAATCCATTTTTTGTTGAAATTTAATGATTATTACACTGTAAATCAAATCAGACTGCAGTTAAAAGTTGATCATATTGCTCTTCTAATTGTAATATTGTTCTATTGTAAGGGAACATTGTGGATGCCATTATACTCGAGGTGTTTTCTGGTTGAGATACTTACGGAGATCAAAATGACGGCATTTCCAGAGACCTTATTTTTGAGCTTGGATAACACTCACCCACACAACAACATATGCTATGATCTGGTATCTGCCAAGCTCTTCAGGTACTAAAATGCTTAGTAACGAGTCTGATTTAAAATTGAATTTAGAGCTGTGGTATTTTAGGTTAGGATTGTGGGGAAACTTTCCTGCAAAATTAAAATAGTTAGAAGTCCAAATTTCAGCAGATGGGGCTTAAATCTGAACTGTGTTCTACCTCCCACCCAGCAACAAATCTGATTTAAGTGTCAGTACCCCCCTAGCTTGCTTCCAATCCTTCCATCCTAGCTTAGATTGTAGCAGTATGTCAAGTGACCATGTTAAACAAAGTCGACCGTTGAGATCGAAGGAGCTGCCGGCCATGCTTTAATTACCCTTGTTAATTAAAGTTTATGAAATTCCTTTCGTGGCGCCGTGAAAGTAGGAAACCACGAGGCCACGAGTATCTGGGGCTCAGAGAATCAACTCACTACTGTACATATATATGACATATATATTATAACACCATACATTCATATCTCTCTATATTTCTGTTTCCAACCTTGCTTCAACAAACATGGCCGGAGTACTAGTTGATGTTCTGCTAGAGCGTTTGGCTACCCTTACCCTTGACAAGATGGAACGAGAGCTGAAGCTGGTGGTCGGTGTTAAGCAAGAAATTGAAAATCTCATCCTGAAACTGGAAGGTATTCGAGCTGTGCTGGAGGACGCAGAGCAGAGGCAAGTGATAGAAGCCAGCGTGAAACTTTGGCTGAATCAGCTAAGTGATGTTTCCTTTGACGTAGATGACGTGCTCGATGAGTGGATCACTAGAGTTCTCAAGTATCAACAGAAGAAACAAGAAATACAAGGTGCTCATGTTCTTGTAACTACTAAGAAGAAGGTATGCTTCCACTTTCCTTCCTCTTGCTTTCGTTTCGGCCAACTCAATCACTTATTTCTTCGTCACGAAATTGCTGTCAAGATAGAAGAACTGAATAAAAGATTAGCTTTCATTGATGAAAGAAAACAAAGTTTTGGCTTTCAAAACATCACGAGGGTCCTTGAACTACCTCAACGACAAAAAACTACTTCTCTTTAATGTTAAAACATTTGGTCGAGAGGATGAAAAAAACCTTATACTTAGCAAGTTGTTAAATGAGAGTAGTGAAGGAAAGGAGTTTCCTCTCATCATCCCTATTGGAGGGATTGGGGGGGGGGGGGGGGGGGGGGGACATCTCTTGCCAACTTAGTCTATAATGATGTTAAGATCAAATCTCATTTTGACAGGAGAATATGGGTATGTGTCTCAGACCCTATTCAAGAGATCAAAATTGCTAAAGCTATCGTTGAAGGTCTAGATAAACACAACATCTCCAAAAATTCAAATGAGTTGCAAACTTTGGTGCAATATATATTAGAATTGATTGAGGATAAAAAGTTTCTCCTTATTTTAGATGATGTTTGAAGCCCAAAGTTAAGTCAGTGGGAAGAATTAATCAAACCTTTACGCAATGGTGTTAATAGGGTATTGGTAACCACTAGAAAGAAGGAAGTTGCTATTTTAATGAAAGCAACAACTCAAATGATCCATTTGAGAGAGTTGGGTGATCCGTTTTGTTTGTCATTGTTCTATTACAATGCAAACATGGATGAGAGTAGTGTGTCTAAAGAGTTTTCAGACATTGCTTTAGAGATTGTAAAAAGGTGCAATGGTTTGCCTCTTACTGCAAAGACTTTAGGAAGCCTCATGCAAAATAAGAAAAAGATTCATGAATGGCGAGTTATTTTAAATAGTAAGATATGGGAGTTGAAAAAGATTGAACACGATGTTTTTCAACCATTACTACTAAGTTTTCATGATTTAGATCCAGCAATCAAACGTTGTCTTTTGTATTGTGTCTTATTTCCAAAAGATTTCCAGTATAATACGCAAACTTTGATTGAGTTATGGATGGGGCAAGATTATTTGAATGTTAATAAAGAAAGTAAAGAAAATGGAATTACTGGTCAAAATTATTTTGATGGTTTCCTAAAGCGGTCATTCTTTCAAGATGTTGAGGTAAATGATGTGAATGGAAATGTAAAATGCAAAATTCATGATATTGTACACGACTTTTTGCAATATTTGACAAGGAATGAATGTCTGATTTTGGATTGTGGTGAAATGAAGGAGGTACCAAATGATAAAGTTCATCATTTGACCATAGTAGACGCAACCCAGAATGACTCTTTAGTATCTTTTCTCTCCAAATGTAAAAAATTACGTACTTTCACGGTTATAAATTGGTCCAATAGTTTCATTGGCTCAATGTTAGAGTGGATAGTAGAGTTGAAAGCCCTTAGGACATTAAACTTCAGTCTCACTGGTGGGTGGTATGTGACGAGTTTTGTAGAAATCCCAGAGACAATAGGTGGATTGATACATTTGAGGTATCTTGATGTATCTGGTAATAAAGAGTTGAAAGAATTACCGAGCGCCATGGATAGCTTATACAACCCCTTGCGACTTGTTGGTTGCGCTAGTCTAAAAAAAGTAGACGTAGGAAGGCTGGTTAACTTGAGGCATCTTTATGTTCAAGGCTGTGATAAGCTAGAGTTAATCAAAGGGATTGAGAAACTGAGAGATCTGCAGACGCTCGATGAGTTTCGTGTCGAAAATGGTGATGAAAGAAACAAGTTGGAAGATGTGAAAGAGTTGAACCAGCTTCAAGGGAGTCTTGGTATTTATATTCGGGGACATCCAAATATGGCGGGGAACGCAGCCATTATGGTGAATAAGGCTCACCTCCTGCAACTGAAACTATTCTTCCCTCCAAATGGAGATGAACGACAGCATAGAGCGATTATGAATGGCTTGGAGCCGCATCCAAGTTTGGAATCTCTATCCATCAATGGTTACCAAGGGGGGCGCCTTCTCGCATTGGTTGTCGTCTTTACACTGTTTGAGAGTCCTCACCCTTCATCGGTGCCCCAACTGTAAGATTTTGCCTCCTTTAGGGAAACTGGCATCCCTTACATCATTGCACATTGAGATTCTCGATGGAGTATCAAAGGTAGGAGTTGAGATTTTGGGAATAATAGAAGGGCAAAACTCCTCGTCTTCTAGTTTCATATCATTCCCCAAACTCAAAACAACTCTCCATCAAAGCCATGCCGTCGTGGGAAGGAGTGGAAGAGGAGAATTATGAGAATATTACAATCATGCCACACCTCTCACACTTCACAATTGGTTACTGCAAGAAGCTAAAAGCACTGCCGGAATTCCTGTGGAAGACACCACTACAGAAATTGCACATTGTAAGATCTCCAACTCTCCAATTACTATACAGACAAGGAAAAGGTGAGGACTGGGCCAAGATTTCTCACTTCCCAACCATCCAGATAGAAGACTAATTTAGATCGATAATGCATCTCAAAGGTACATTTGCTTCAATTGTACTTAAAGTCACACTTGCTTCATTTGATTGAATATTACTTATTAATTTGGATGTGTAATTTCTCTATCGTTTGTCACATATCAGGCTTCAGATAGCTCTCTTGATTTATAAGAGGAAAGGCCTTGTTGGGTTATCATATTGTTAACCTGGTGAGCTTAATATATTCATAGGGGTTGTTATAACTTATATGTATGTATCACACGGGACTGTTATATATGTATTGTTGAATTTGTAATTTCTTTTTCCATGCACTGTGTATTGTAGGCACGCATGTCAGTGTTGGGGGCAGAAGAAAACATCGTTGAGGACCATCAGGCATTGCCTTCTTCAGATACATCAGTGATTTTTTGAGCATGACCTGGCAGAGAGCTATTGCACTGACCAAACCTATGAGGGCACTCAAGAGGTCAAAGACTCGGAAGATCTTACTGGTTTTATAACTTTAGATATGTGCTTCCTCAGATGCTCAACTCTTACCAATTTCAGCGGTCCTTAATTGTCCGTCTTGATTCTTCAAGATACAGGTAATTTCACTGCTGTGATGATTTTTATGCCGACTCTCTGGACCTATTAGAGATGCTAACTCACTTACATACAGCAAGTGAAAATTCATGACCATATGAATAGCAAAAGGCATGGCGCGCTGATGAGAATAGTTATGCTTTTCTTTTTCATCGATCTGGCCCTTAATTTGAAATCAGGCGTAGCTGCCGTTTTCCAGAGATGGGAACTTTCTTTTGATGGTTTGTATTTTGCTGATTGTGTTCTGTAATTCATTATATAGATAAGTCTTCTACATATGTTAGAATGTATCTATTGTAGATGAGAATGGCACCAGGCTACTTGTACTGCTTGCATTGCAGCTTCTAAAACCCATATCTCAACAGCAGTGATGGGGACACATGGGTATGCTGCTCCCGAGTATATTGCTACAAGTGTGTTTAGTTTACAGTCTTCTTTGATCAACAATGTAAAACTGCTACTTGCTTCTTTTTACAGTAAGTATAACAAATTAACAAGTTATTTTGCCTTCTTTGTGATAATTGTTTATGTTCATCAACAGAACCCAAGTTTAGGCCAATCATGAGGGACGTGGTGAAATCATTGGAGCAGCTTCAGGAATTCGAAGACATGGAGGGTCCGGAACCAGTTCAAGTAATGGAAAATAGAACCAGCAATGCAAGAAATACTTCTCTTCACATGCAACTGAGGCAAGCTGTTTCACACGGAAATACAAAAGACATCCATGCATGGTTTATTATCACTTTCATGCCATAGAGGAGAGGAGAGAGGGAGGAGAACAGAGAGGGCACACATATAGTTGTAATGAATATGTACTACGGAAAACGATGCGGGATTATCGATCCGGAAGCACTTTGCAAATTGAAGATTCTCCTTAGAGCATCTCCAACTATGAAGTCTCATAGTGGGGTCTCATACCTATTATAAGACCTCATTTGGACACTATTTATACAAAACTTCAACCATCTCTAATGGTAGAGTTTTAACTAAAAGTCTTAAATTTATATATTTGATTTTTCTTTATTTTGTGTTGTAATTATTAATAATTTTTATTTGTAAACTATTATTGTACATGATAAATAAATATAATATTAATTTGAAGAAAAAAAAAATTCAATTTTATGAGACGGGTCTCAAACCCAGTCTCAAAATGAGACTTGGGATGAGATCAAGTCCTAAAAATATAGGGTTTAGGACCTCTCCAATTAATCATTGGAGCCCAATTCTTTGTAGAACCTCAAATTTATAGAGTTTGGGATCTTGGGTTGGAGATGCCCTTAGCTGCCATACGAGGCTTGTTTGGCTTTTCAGGTTCTGCTGTTTCTTGTCATTTGGCTGTTCCACGGATGCTAGCTATCTGTTCCTCTTGTATTTCTGTATTTGGCATTATGTAAATTCCCCTTCACTAATGCTTACTACGTCCTGGGAAAATTCATTCCACTCAACACTCAACAGTAGATGAAAGAAAGAGATCGATCAGCTGAAACATAGTCCTTATCTCTTTGATACGTACATATAGAGAATCAACAACCAAATCCTTTTCTTTCATGATCGAACTTTTCTTGGCATTAGGTGGGATTGATTTGTTTCGATCAACTACTAAGTAATATAGGACCATATATGTGTATTGAGGTGGCCAAAGCTCGAACATCATACGTACAGATGGAAGTTTGATAACAATGGCGAACATGATGAGTTTGGTATAAAGTTTATATATTTTGGTGTAAAGTTATGTGAGAGTGTGAGACTTAAGCTAATGTTGCATATGATATTGGCAAATTCACTAATTTTAGTCTCCAATTGATTCATTCGAACATAGACCTAAACATACCACCAGGCCAACGTGCTACTGCTACACCTAGAGTCCTACGTACTACAGATTAAACCTACATAAATACCAAGAACAAATACAAATTAAAAACAAACAAAAATACAACAACACACCTCCAATTTTCGATCGTCACTATGCATGCAATATTTCATTTAATTCTGATATTTTTGACTATCCAAAACCACAAGGATTCCTTTAAAAAAAAATCCTTCAAAATAGAAAAGAAATTGTTAAATCCTAGTTTGTATGACATGGAGGTTGTTTCAGTGATCCGGAAAAGCGTTGAAGATATTCATCAGCAGGTAGAGAGGAGGAAGATCGATCAAGGAGCGAGGAACTTAACCTACTGAAAGGGTTTTATTATCATCAACAGCCAAGCAGCAGTAATTGGGGAACGATTCGATTTGGCATATCTTTCTAGCTAGGAGACACCATATATGGATGTTCTTATAGAAATTAAAATGAAAGGCTAGCTAGCTCATCTATCTTTGAGCTACATGGTCGTGAACAGACAAGGGAGTTGTTGGATATCTAATCTTGATCAGAGTAATACCAACGCAGTTACATGGGGAGTCTGCCCTACGAAGGAGACAATCAAACGTACATACTGTGGATGCAGCAAGGTTTAGGGTTTGGAAGGATGAGGCTTTTGATGTTTGGTCAGAGAATAAGTTACGTACATGAAGAACAAGGGGACAACTAGCTACTCCTTGGTTAACTTGGTAGATAATCACTACATATATCCATGGTGACCTTTTTACCATTTTTTCTGATTTCTGAATGGAGTGCTTCGTTAATTGGCTACCCTTTCTTATGAATAGAAGGGTGAGTTTTTCTCTTTGAAATTCATCCTTGTAGTTTTAGATTTTTTTTTTTTTTTTTTTTTTTTTTTTTTTTTTATAATATGTAGTAGGCTGGAAGTGTGTACATTTGGTCTGCTCTTAAAGTAACTCATGGTATCATAGTAAATTGATTGAGCAATTACTTAGCATGCATGGCTCACTGTCGACATTCTAGAGAAGTTTCTGTCAAACCCTTCTTTCCTCTCTATCCTACCATCAGTCCATCACGTACTGGCGTATCAGGTTGAGGGCATTAGGTTTCAGAGATGCTTGAGGTTTGTTACATTAGCGTGAGTCATTAGGAGTGTATTAAGATTATTGTGTAATATTTTATTATAATTAGTTTCCTAATAGGTGACGGTGCATCTTGTATATAAACTCCATTCTTGGAGGAGAGACACAACTCGGAAATTCCCAAACCCTTGGTTCTATATGACTTATTATGGTTGTGTATTATTTACATCATGCAAAGTCAAATAGCAAGATTTGAACTTGATATCTTGTAGTTGCACATTACCGGCCGACTGCTGTGGGAAAATATATATTTGTAGTTGCATTGTCCGCTATATGCATGTAGGGCTGTCAATTTTGATCGGACATAATAACACGACTTAACCTCACTTGAAATAAAGCTAGTTGAACTTGCACTATAAAAAAAGTAGTCATTTGTATGTCAACCCGTGAAGACTTAATTATTTAGTAAACGGAACATATACATGTCGATTAACTCGCAAACACAAAATCATTCTAACTTACTAGCTTAACAAATTTATAAATTAAACATGATTGCGTTTTAGTTAGGTGGTGTATTCAATTGAGATTTTAAAAAATTTGAGCCGACTTTTAATAATTTATGGAATCTGTAATTCTATAGATAATTTTAATTCTATATGGAGTTAACCATATTTTATTAGATTGATTTATCTGTATTTATATATACTTTACAAATCCATAGATTGTTGTAATTGTAATAGATAAAAGAAAAAATTGATCAAAACAAAATAAAAATTATTATTATTATTATTATTATTATTATTATATATATATAAATTTTTTTCTTGGATTGGAAGTCAAGAATGTATTATAAAAATTATGCTGATAGTATAAGAAATAACATACCCGGAAGGGCTAACAATAAGAGTTACCTCCTATGACTATCAAATACCTGGCTACACCCACTACCAGATTTGACAGAATAGCCGACGAAATTTTTTTCGTCGGCTATTCCTTCTACCGACGAAAATTTCGTCGGCTATAATTCGTCGGTAAAAGCCCGTCGGTAAAAGTAATGGCCGACGAAAAAAACGACATCGTCGGCCATTCCAACCTTGGCCGACGATGTCGTTTTTTTCGTCGACCAAAGCTTGGCCAAATATCAGACGAAATTCGTCGGCTATTTTCGAGTATGGCCGACGATTTCGTCAGAATATATTAATATTTTAAAGTTATAGCCGACGAAATTTGGTTTCGTCGGCTATTTGTTCTGAAGTATAGCCGACGATTTGGGCTATTTCGTCGGCTAATTCGTCAGAATATATTAATATTTTAAAGTTATAGCCGATGAAATAATGTCAATTTTGTCGGCTATAACTGCATTTTGGGCAAAAAAAATTACCGGATCGGAGGAGGAGAAGGAGGAGGAGGCCGGAGGAGGAGGGGAAGGAGGAGGGGAACACTACTAGAAAAAACACTTTTCCCGACGAAAAAAAAAAACGGCCGACGACCTAAAATTTTCGTCGGCTATTCCCAAGAATGGCCGACGATTTTTATTTTCGTCGGTAAAAAAAAAACAATCGTCGGCTATTCCCATAGAATGGCCGACGATTTTTTTTTTGTTGGTAAACAAAAAAAATAGTCGACTATTCCCATGGAATAGTCGACGATTTGTATTTTCGTCGGCCTTTCTCTGAAACTTTAGCCGACGAAAATTTTTGAAAGTTTGGCCGACGAAATTGGCATTTTCGTCGGCTATAAGTCTATATAGCCGACGAGTACTAGGTTTGATTTCGTCGGCTATGATTAAAATTAAATTTTATTTAAGTGAATGTATAGTTTCAAATAGTTACTATATGTACACTCTTCAAATGCAAATATGTCGTCAAATAAGATATGACCGAAATAATGAAATACGTCTACAGTTGAAAATGACGAGATTCCGACAAAATCTGTGTGCCGAATGTTACGGTTAACTGTTTTTT